>JAZHRO010000036.1:110367500-111031250 GCA_037157565.1 Thalassia testudinum | reverse complement strand
CGCTACAAGCCTGGTCATGGTAGAAGGATAAAATGTCCTGAATTTTCACTTCTGAGATGCACCGTCTGATGATCTGATCAGAACCAATGCGGAAGAGGTATGGGTCATTCTAGATGTAGTACTTGGCATTGGAAAGCAATTTTTCATTCTTGGACTTCGACCAATTGGATGGAATCTGATGTGATGCCAAGTAGTTCACTAAATCAGCAAACCAAGGAAGTCCCATACTAATAGTCAGGAGGTGCTCATCAGGAAAGTTTTCTGTGATGGGTCCGGAAGGGTCGATACTGTCAGAAGGAAGGCAGGATAAGTGGTCAGCTACCACGTTCTGCTTTCTCGCTTTATCGTGAATCTCGAGATCAAATTCTTGCAACAGCAAGATCCAGCGGATTAGTCAAGGTTTCGAGTCCTTCGCAAGGAGGTGCCTCATTGCAGTGTGATCTGAGTATATGATAACACGGGAACCCAACAAATATGATTTGAATTTCTCTAGGGCAAATACTATGGCTAGCAGCTCTTTCTCAGTAACTGTGTAGTTATGCTGAGCCTCGTCAAGTGTCTTGCTAGTGTAGTAGATGACCACAGGTTTCCCATCTATTTTCTACCCAAGTACCGCACCTACAGCATAATCAGATGCATTGCACATGATCTCAAAGGGTTGAGACCAATCAAGGGACTATAGGATAGGTGCCTGGGTAACTCGATCATGCAGGATCTCAAATGCTTCAGTGCACTGCTTGGAAATTTCAAAGGGGGCATCCTTAGATAGAAGATTTGTTAGGGGGTGCATGATTTTTGAAATATCAGGAATGAATCAACAGTAAAAATAGACGTGCCCTAGAAAGGATCAGATGTCTTTGACCGAGCTAGGCATAGGGAGTTTGGAAACCAGATTCACCTTAGCTCGATCAACTTGGATGCCTTTTCCAGAGATGAGATGTCCCAAGACAATTCCCTCAGGTACCATGAAGTGGCTCTTTTCCCAGGAAAGAATCAATTCATGTCGATGCACCACCTAAGGATTTGGACCAAGTGCAAGAGGCAATCATCAAATGATTCTCCAAATACCGAGAAGCCATACATGAAGACTTCAAGGTATTCCCCTACCATATCTAAGAATATGGCAAGCATGCACCGCTAAAAAGTAGCGGGTGCATTGTAGAGACCGATCGGCATCCGTCGGAAAGCATATGTCCCGAAGGGGCAAGTGAAGGTGATCTTCTCTTGGTCCTCGAGATGGATTGCAACTTGGTTATAACTGGAGTACCCATCCAAAAAGCAGAAGAATTGATTTCCCGCTAGTTTCTCAAGGATCTGATCAATGAACGGTAGTGAGAAATGGTCCTTCTTCGTGGAGGAATTGAGTCTTCTATAATCACTACAGACTCTCCACGAGTTCGTTATATGGGTCGGTACGGTTTCTCCCATTTGAGTCGTGATGACGATGAGCCCTGCCTTCTTAGGCACAACTTGGATTGGACTCACCCAACAAATGTTGGAGATCGGGTAGATGATCCCTGCATCTAACCACTTGATGATCTCCTTTTTCACGACATCCTGTAGATTTGGATTTAGTCGTCTCTGCATTTCATAGGATGGTCGTGAGCCCTTTTCAGTGTAGATGTGATATGTGCAGTATGAAGGGCTGATACCAGTCAGATCATCGAGAGTCCATCCAATGGCTCTTCAATGCTGCTGGAGAATAGAAATTAGTCATGTTTCCTGATCAGGTGTGAGTCTGGAGTTGATAATCACAGGAAATGTCTGATTGGAACCCAAAAAGACGTATTTGAGATGATCGGGAAGAGGCTTTAATTCAATAACTAGGTTGTCAGCAGTAGTAGGTGGTTCAAGGTGGGTGTCAGGAGCAAGGGAAGGAGCTATGGGTGTGTCTAGGTTAGGTTCAGACTCCTCTAATTGTGGGTTTTGATCTTCTTGTGGTTGATCGGAAATATTCATGTTTTCCTCGATACATAGGTCATTAACCACAGCCTCGATATCACAAATTTGTTCTATAACTCCTCAATTAATTCCTTGTTGGGCCTTAAAGATGTCGATCTTCAGTGACTTGCTCCTAAATTTTAATTCAATTTGGCTCTCCTCACAATTAATATTGGCCCTAGTAGTGGCCAAAAGGGGTCTCCCTAGTATGATCGGTGTATTCTTCACATTCTCAGGAGCATCCATGTCTAAGACAATGAAATCCACTGGAAAATAGAAATCATGTACCCTAACAATGACATCTTTGAGAATTCCTTTTGGTGACTTAATCGATCGATCAATTAATTGCAAAGTCATCTCTGTCGGTTTAAGCTCATATTCCTCGAAGTAGTCTAGTAGGGATGTAGGTATCAAATTTATGGAAGCTCCTAGGTCTAGTAAGGCTCGATCGAACTGCATATCACCGATTACACAGGAGATCAGAGGGGTGCCTAGGTCTTTTGCCTTAGGCAGGAGTTTGCTCAAAATGACGGAGCTGGCTTGCTTCGACAGTATGATTGGGTTCCCGCCTTTAGTTCGTGGCTTACGCTTAGGTGTACACACGTCTTTCAGGAATCGTGCGTAATCCGGTACGTGGTGTATCACATCCATCAAGGGGATGTTTATATGGACCTACTCAAAGAGCTTAACCAAGTCCTCCTCAAGTGCCACGGGTTTGGCTGTTCTTTTTCCCTTGGTCAAGGCCTCGGGAAATGGAACCTTACATGGTTCCTCTATAATTGGCTCAAGCTCTTTATCAGGGACGGGTGTGTCCTGGATGACCAATCTAGGGTTAGGGTTTCTGGTCTTAGGTATGCTGTGGCTAGGAAAGGGTGAGTCTTGTGTTGCTTTGCCACTATGGGTGGTGATGGAATTTAATCCTACCTGATTTTGGTTTGGGTTCAGCAAAATAGGTGTTTGCTGCTGACATCCCGAGTATGAAGTTGAGGCATCCATCCCGTCAGGTGATGGAGTAGAAGGGGCCTGATAGAAAAAGTGAGCTTGGCCCTGATTTGGGTTCATAACATGCCTCTGATTCAGCATGTTATTCAGGTTTGGAAGAGGCTGAGAAGGAAGTGCACCAGGCTAGTGAGCACTTGCCAGCTGAGTCAGTTGATTTCATAACTCAGAGATCTCCTCTTTGTGTCATTTTTGCATGTCAACCAAGGTCAGGAGAATCAAAGATGTATGATCTTCTTTAGGTGGTCCAGATTGGAAGTTTTGAGTGGGCCTTGGTTGGGTGGGTTGATAAGGTCGCGGACCCTGTGGTCGAGGTTGGAATTGAGGTCTTAGATTCTGGTTATTTCTCGAACACAAAAAGTTAGGATAATTACGTCATCCAGAATTGTAAGTGTTGGAGTAAGGATTATTCTAGATGGCGTAAAGATCCTCGCAGGTTTGTGGAGCTCCGAGATAATCAGGGTACGGGGTTCAGAGTTCCCCCAACTAAGGTGGGCTAACCCGGAGTTGCCTCCGAAGCCATAATCAGATGGAGGTGGTTATGCATCCATCCTCGATAAGTGGTAGATGTTGTGCGCAACCTCCCTTCCTGTGGGTGGGTGCACATATGTGCTTTGAGGTGTAGAGGTGGATTTGTGTAGATGACGAGTGATGTCGTCCATATTTTTCTCGATAATGGAGACCTTGTCCAATTGACTGAATACCAACTCTAGATAAATGAATGCGGAATGTCCTCGAGATTCGTGTACCCCCCAATTATTTGCCTATGCACGGGTGGACATTCGGTCGTACACACCCAATGACTCGTTGTTCAGGGAGTTCTCGCACATGTCTTCGAGAATTTCCTAGATCATGCCTTCATGTTGACCCATGATGCTACCACCACAGGTTGCATTGACAAGGAGCTTGATATCTTCACGAAGTCCATGGTAAAAGGATTAGACTTGTTCCCACTTCGGAAATCCGTGATGGGGGCACTTACGCATGACATCTAGAAAGCGATCCCATGCTTCGTGTAGAGATTCTCCCACTCCTTGGGAGAAGTGCATGATTTGGTGCCACATCGTGTTGGTACGACCAATGGGGTAGAATTTTTGCAAGAAGGCAATTTGAAGTTCTCCCCATGTGTTGATCGTGTGTGGTTGAGTCTGAAACCAGTGAGCAACTTTGTCAGCCAGGGAGAATGAGAAAGCTTTAAGAGTAATCCATCCCTATTTTGTACATTTGCCCCAAAGGTGTGGGCCAGATGTTTTAAGTTTATGATGTGCTGGAAAGGATCCTTGGAGTTCAAGCCATGAAATTTTGGGGTCATATGAACCATGCTAGGCTTGAGATCTACCTTGGGTCCTCCTACGGGAATGTTGATTCGGGGTTCGATTTCCACCACTGTGGGATTATAGTGATCTCACATTTGAGGATGCGGCGGTGGGTTGATGATGGCATTGATTCGATTTTGGAAATCATGGAATTGTTGCTCAAGATTAGGTTGTTCTTCTTGGTGATCCATAGCAATGAAGGGGAAGTAGGTTCTAAATCAGAGGATATGTCAATGTGATCAGGTTGTTGCGCACACACGGAAGTCGAGGTTCAACCTCGATGAGAGTGAATATCTAATGGAGGCCTCAAGTATTGTCTTAAGGACCTCCTCCCAAACATGCACCGATGGATTAGACAAGAGATAGAATGTGATGGACCCAATCAAGACACCCAAAAAAATTTTGGATGACTATAGAAATTCGGGGCAGATGATACCCCTTAATCAAAAAGTCTTCCACCTTAGAATTACCTAGGCAGCCAGAGAGGGAGAGTCCCATAAAGACCCCTACACAGTAGAGCACCCCCACGAGTTACAGGGTTTCCGCCACCTGACCTCTCTTGTCACTGATGATCCAGGTAATGGGGACTTAACCTCTTAAGTCTACCAGTTTTAAGTTAAGAGCAAGGGTGCTTATGATTTAACTTGAACTTTAAGATGTTTTTTGTGCAAAGTGACCTAATTTGAAGATTGGTTAACCCAACAAGGTGGGTCAACTTCAACTGTTTTGTCCTTTGAAAAGTTTAGGTCCCTCTTTTAGTGTTCAAATGAAATTAAGAGCCTGATTTTAGGGTTTGCTTGTATAGAACAATTCAATCAAGGCTTAGGCACACATTATTTGGGAAGATTAATTCTTGATTAAGCAAGTGTGTCTCTAAAACCCTAAACTGGAATCCTTAATTGGATCTTATTTGGTCCAATTTAATATTTCCAAATGTGGTACCTAGGGCTTCAAGCAAGAAGGTGATAGCCCTAAATTCCTTAAACTTTAAATAGGTGCACAAATCAGGGTTTGGATGTTCTCTAAATAGATTGTATCAAATCGGGAAACTTGATGATTAATCTAAGAATATAATGCAAGTAGCCCTAATTGATTTCTTCCTTTCTTAGCTTTTCAGAATCAGGGGCTTAGAAGAAGGTAGATGGAGTTTACCTACCCCTAGAGTGGTTGATGTGCGGCTGATCTTCTTTCAATGAGTCCCTGAAACAGATCACAATCAAAAGAGATGTAGAAAGTTAGTACTAAATCTGATATTGCAATCCAGAGATCAAAATTGCGCATTGCTCCTCGGCAACGATGCCAAAATGTTAGTCTCTCGAGATCGATGTTTGAAATCGTTGCATTGTCGTATAGTCGAAATCTCGCAAAAAACAGATAAAATTTATACTTGAAAAGTTCGAGGTCGTTCGTTGGGAGCAAGTAGGAATTCAATTCTCAAGATTGCAATTTAAACAATAGAGATAAGAAATTATAATCAAGAATTGACTCAGAATAATGTAGCAATAATATCAAGTGTCAAACTACAAAATGAATGGAGTAAAATGGTGATTTGAATCACCAATTACTCCCTACAATAATACCAAGTGGAACTCAATAGCTATGTATGAAATAAACTCAAATCAAACATTTGATTGAGCAGTGATTCTGTGGATATTTCTTCTTCTCTTCTTTCTCTGATTTCTTCTTCTCTTCTCTTGCTTTCCTTCTTCTTCACAGACTCTTCGACTGTTGCAGCTCTTCTTCTCTTCCTCTTCTTCTTTTCTTCTTCTTAGACTCTTCCACTTTTCTTCTTCTTTCTCTGCTCTTTTCCTTCTTCTTCTTCTTCCCCTATGCTTCTCTTCTTCACGTAGAGGGGGAATGATGAGAGCCTCATCATGAGCCATAACTAGCTCATTTTGACCCAATAAAGAAGATAAAAGCTCCTACATAACCTAGAAGAAGGCCTAACTGAAGGAACAAGTGCTCTGAGAAGAAAACATGAAATAAAGGTTAAAACTGCAATTTTACCATTGCAGTGGATAAACGGGATTTCTCAGAGGCAAAACATAGGTCAAATGGTCTAAATGAGATAAAAAGTGGGTTGAGTCAATCAGAAATGGGTTCATGTGCAATCTAAGAACTAAAAGACACTTGGTAACCCTAAAACAGACCCGCTTAAATTAACAAGGTTCCGGTCAGAACAAAAAGCAAGTAAACCCTCTACAAATCATGGAAAAACATACTCTAGGGTTTAGAACACTTAATTTGGCCTTTGAAACCTAGTTTGACCTAGATTAGGGTCCTAGCTCTTCAATTAACCTAATTTGGGTTTTTATGCAAAATATCCAGTCAAACGAGGTCAAACCTGAAATCTAACTTCTCCATTGGATTCCTTAGGTCCAAATTAGGTTTATACCAAAATTTGGACCTAAGGTGAGGTCATCTTGACCTACTTTGCAATTTAGTACACCCAAATCACAAATTGGTCCCTATCTTTTGAATACCGTTGCAGAGAACCCCCTAGGTTCTTCGCCTCCTTTGCAAACCGGTCCTGCCGCCATTGCTAGGGCAGAACCGAGCTCCGGCGAGGTTCGGAGAGGGATTGCTCTCTAATCCCTCAGAGATTCCCTCCCAGAAATGGAAGGAGAATTCCCTGAAGAATTGCCTTCCATTTAAGACCGATATCGATCCCTGGTGTGAACCCAATCTCTCGTGCGAACGCACGAGAGATTTGGGTATCCTAACTCCTTTCCATCTCCGGCGACCAACCTCAGGCAATTGCGTGCCCTTCACGCCCTGCACACCAAGTCTAGCGCCTATATAAGAACCCACAACTCCGACCGAAGAGGCGGAGCTTGGTTTGGCCGAGGTTCCACCCCCAATTCCTCTCCTCCTGCCTGGCCAAACTCCCAGCAGGCTCCGGCGAGGCCCCCTCCCCTCCCTCTTCGCTCTGCCACAAAACCAGTGGCAGAGTTAACTTCCTGACCTTCCTCCGCGTCGCGCAGTACCAGCGCACGCCGCCTCAGCCCCGTCGTCGCCGTCGTCCTCCCCCACTGGGCGTCATCTTCTCCGGCGACAGCAGGTACTGCTGTTCGCCCTCCGTCCCCTTTCGTCCTTACAGTTATGTTAGAACTCCTCTCCATCCTCTCCTCTCTCTTTTCCCCCTGTTATCTCCCTTGATCGACCCTCGACAGACGCTAACCACCTCCATCGTCTTCGCCTCCGACCGCACTCCGGCAAGCCGCCCACACCACTCCAGCCCTCCACACGGCTCGCCAACCACCTCGAAAGCTCCACCTCACCTCCAGGAACACACTCCACCCTACCACTGCCACTCCAGCCCTCCACAATCACCCCCCAACCAACCCACCATCTCCGGCCACAGGTTGACCTAGGCACGCACGCCTAGGCCGACCTGCGGCCTGCAGCACTGCCCACCGCCTTCACCGTGCCACGGCGAAGGTCTCTAGCTATTCTGATTTGGCCGAGAGGCGCGTTTTGTGTATGATAGGGTTCGAGCCGCTGCTGCCATGGACGACCTCTGATGAAGCTCCCACGAAGCTCCAGGCACCCGGTCTTCCAGGCTACAGGTGCTGCATACTAGCGCGAGTGTCGCGAGGTGCACGAGTCCAGCCAAGGAGCGCTAGCAGAGCCAGCAGCTGCGGGGCAATCGCACGACGAGGCTTATGCAGGCGCGCGTGAAGGCGAGACCAGATAGTCCCACATCGTAGGATTGCAACCCTCAGGTACCATATAAGTTGTTTTTGTGTTTTACTCTTATCGCCTCAGTAAGCACAGGGGTGAGGTCCCTCACTGACCCCACACCCGCCTCGTCTGCGGCCTGACCACGCGGACCTGGCGAATCCGACCCGACCTAGACCTACGCACTCCTCGCGCATCACACACCTGCAGGTGCGCCTGGTCCCGGGTACGATCCGACCCGATTATGGCTGTGGCTCTGGGAGAGCGGTTTGAGTGAATTGCTTGAGAGAGAGAGATGCGCGGGTAGAGGGAGAAGGGTTAGGTTTTGCTCCTGTGCAGGCAGGCTGAACGCAGGAGAAGGACTTGGCCGCGAGAAGGAAAAGAAAGAAAGAAGAAGGAACGGCAGAGAAGAATAGAAGAGGAAGAAACAAGGCAGAGAAGAAGAAGCAAGAAGGAAGCCTTCGCAGGAGAAGAAAGAAAAGAGCAAGCCAGAAGCAAAGGCACAGAGAAGCCAAGTGAAGACGTTGCAGAGATCAGAAGAAGAAAAGAAAGAGCAAAGACTGCAGCAGAAGAAGAAGAAGAATAATCAAGAAGAAAAGGAGAAATGCTTTTAAGACGTCTGATCTTGTGATCAGACGTCCAATTTCATATTTTTTTGCCCTAACTCCTTTTAATCGCATACATTCATACCTGAATTGATATTTTGAGTAAATTAGAGTGTTCAATTACATTTTGATTTAGTGGTAAGTTCCATTTGCTCCCTGTGTTCGACCTCGGATACTCCGGTCTTCGAGTAATAAAAACTTTGTATTTGTTTGAACGTTTTGTCGGTTATACTACAACATAATACGCTTTAAATCCGCACAAAAACGTTGACAACAGGGAAGGGCTCTTAAATTTGGATAAGTGTCAGCCAACTCTTCAGAGAGCAAAACCCTCCCCTGCCCCGTGCAAACTCTCCTCTCTTTCTCTCCTTAAGTCACACTCTCCCAGAGCCTTCAACAATACTGGGTATATGGGTAATTGGACCTAGAGCGCACCAGGGTCCAGACTCACCGGTGGTGGGTGATGAGCGAGGAGTGTATAGCGTAGGCAAGTAATTGGACCAGGCCAGATCCGCAGGGGCAATGTCACGAATGAGGTTGAGTGAGGGGTGTGAGGGACCTCACTAATGTCACGAACGAGGTCGAGTGAGGGGTGTGAGGGACCTCACCCCTTGTTTCTGAGGCAACAATGCCTAAACATGAATGCAATTTATGCGACTGCAACCACTTGTAAATTTCCGATGTGGGACTATCCATCCCCCTTTCCTCATGCATGCTGCTGCTGATGCCTTCATCCAATTCGCATGTAAAGAGCGGTCAATGCCTCCAATTGACTGAGCAAGCATGTTCCTGGACCAAAGCTGCTTCATCTGGAGTCGACGACTTGGAGCTATAGGTCTGGAGAGAGCTTCAAGCAAGCTCAAAGCTTGCGACGTCAATGGCGGAGGGGGCTGGCACCTGAAATTAACAATAAGGCCTTTTGGCCACGTCAGAAAGCTCAGGAAGTATCGTCGAAGCACGGCAGGTGCAACGGTGCTTGTTGCGTGGCGTGGCGTCGTCTATGTGTGTGGGGCGATGGTGGGCTGTGCGTGTGAAGGTGGTGGTGTCCAGGGGCGTGCAAGATTGATCAATAGCCCTAAATAAGTTATGGCATTTAATCTACAGTGAACGGCGAAGGTGTGGAGTGTAGGAGCGGCAGCGTAGGTAGTCTGTGGTGGCTGCTAGCGCTTGCCGGAGGTTTGCCAGCGAGATGGAGGATGAAGTCACAGAGGGTGTTGGTGGGGTCGAATCGGAGTTTGAAGTTGCTATTGTGATGAGGGGAAGCTGAGGAGTTGTTTGAGAGAGGTCACAGACGACGGGGAGCGGAGATGGAGCCGGTTACGATATGGCTGGCGCTGGAGAAGGAAGGAGCTCCGGTAGGTAGGAAGGAAATAGTGAGGATGAAGAGGATAGGGGTGCCAGCTAGTATGGCTCGATGCGGAAGAAGGCAAGGGAGAAGGATCTACCACCAGTATCGCGGCCAGATGGCGAGGAGAGGCAGGGGGAGTCGTCGGACGTCGTGGAGCACTTCGGCAAGAAAAGAAGAGAATTGGAGTTGTTTCTAGCCAAATTCGAGCATGGGAAGAATGGTCTTCCCTGGGGAGTCTTATATAGGCCATTAGAGGATGATTAGAGCTTGGGAAGCAAGCTTTCCAAGCTTAGAAGGTCACCGAAGTTGGAACCAAATTTTCAACTGATTCGCATTAGGATTTGGTCAAGACTTGGAGCCCAAGATGTGGCTCAAATGGAAGGCAACTTTGTCAAGAATCTGAGTATCTATTTTGGGACTGATTGATTGAGAGTTGAGTGAGAAATCCTCACTTGATCCCAACAATGAAGCTCAATGTTGCCTTTAATGGCGCTAGGGACCTACTTACGAAGACAATGGCAAAGTTAAGAGCCATTTTGTAAGGATTTTGAAAGTTAAGCGCATATGTGTGATCAGATAGGACCAAGTTGTAAACTAGGTCAAGACAATCTGATATTAGATCCAAATTTTGGTATAAACCTAATTTGGACATAGGGAATCCAATGGTGAAGTTGAATTTGGTTTTGACCACGTTTGGTTAGGTAATTTATGCAAAAACCCAAATTAGGGCAAATGTCAGTCTGAGACTTTGTTTTAGGTCAAGACGGGTTCTGATGGTCAAATTGAAGATACCAAACCTTAGAGAATATTTTTATATGAATATTAGAGTGTTTAGTTGAATTTTATCCTGACCAGAACTTCAGTTAATTAAGCGGTTCTATTTTTAGGGTTTCGAAAGTCATTTAATGCTCTAACCCACTTGTTAGCCTTTTAGGACCATTTGACCCTTAATTAACCCCTAAGAAAACCCATGGTTATACTGCATTCATGATATGATGGTAAAATTACAGTTTTAACCCTGGTTTCTTATCTTTCTCTCAGAATGATTATGCAATGAATTACAGTCCTCTGGCGGTTATGTAGGAGCATTTTAAAGACTTAATCAGATCAAATAGAGCTATTTATGGATCATGATGGTGTTCCCATCACCTGTCGTTCTAGATTTCATGCTGAAGCGTTTCGAACGCGCATCTCGCACTTGCGTGCGAGCACATGAGACAATGCGCTATGCTCCCTTTTGTGTTGCGGATAGGAATTAGGCACCTCCACTCTCAGTCGTTGGATGGAGATCCAACAGCTGAGATGCGTTCTTCTTTGATGGGGGCACATAAAAAGGAGGCGACGTGGCTTCTTTGAGACCATTGGATGATGATCCAATGGTCCTCGTTTCTTCCTTCAGTTGTTGGGGATGCGTCAAGGATTGCTGGGATGGTGCCATGTGGCACTATCCTGGCCATTTATCTTCCCATCTTTGTAGTTGGTGCTACGGAGTGCCAATCGGGTTGATTTTTGCACTGTTAGATCATGATCGTTGATCCAAATCCATCCATGCGGTCGGATCTTTCATCCGAGGCTTGGATATCTGTCATCTTCCTCCTTGGCCTCTATTCTTTTATGGGCTACACAGGATGCTTTGATTGTTCGATCGAGACGATTTCGAAAGTGTTGGTCTCCCGTCATCATCCTGATCAGATCAATACAGTCTAATCTATATGAGGTGCTCGAATGAGGAATGCGGGTGTGCACGTAGAGACAGAAAAATCATTGGGTGCACGCGAGGAGGAAGCAGAGCTGTCCAATGGTGATCGAAAGGCTACAGGCGTGCCACATGTTAGCATCTCATGCGTCCAGAGCATAAAGGGCACATATGAAGTTATTTTGAGGCAAAATCAAAGTTGTTGATCTCTTGATCGACAAATTTGATTTCCCAGGGGTTGTTGCACTGTTTTAAGGGCTAAAATGCCAACTTTGCCCCTCATTAAAACTATAAAAGAACGCCCAAGGCCCCCCAGTTGAAGACATATCTTCCAGATCTTCCAAACATCTCTCTATTCCACCTTCCACAGTCTTCTGCCTCTCTCTCTGCAACTCTGACCTTCATCCCTGCACTCTGTATCTGAGGTGCTGGCACACCTCGCACAAGCATCCCACAAGCGGCATCGTCATCTATCTACCTTCTATATATCTCTCTCTCTATTTAGCATAACAACGTCTAGTTTCAAAAATTATTTCTGATGTAATACGATTCTGATTATCTGATATCTGATGTTCATATATACATATGTACATATATAAATATCTGTTTAGAGCAAGTTTTCTGAAAAGCTTCTGCATAAAATTTTGATTGCCTCTCTGCGAACGACCCGGTACTCACTGCTCTTTATAAATTTATTTGTCGACATGTTTCATGCTATACTACACTAAATCATCTTTTAAAATGTGATTAACACATCAAACAAATTGGCACCATTGCCGAGGAGGCAACAGAAATTTTTGAAGCTTTTCAGGTTCTTATCCGAGATCTTTAACTTGCTATTTTTCCGTTGATTTTAGGAATCAAGAAAATCTAAACTAGACACGACAACAGAGAAATCACAGGTTCAAACCTCAGGTAAGTACCTGTACTTTAGATTAGTTAGATTTAGGATTTTCTTGAACCTTAGGATTAGTTAGAATTTGTTTGCTTATTAAAAAAAATCTCTCTTATTAGTGATTTTCGGGCTGAAAGAAATGCTTATCTTAAAAATTCAATTCCCAAAGATCCACATGACTGAAAATTGTCAAATTTTTATTGCATGTGAGTTTTGAGATCAGAAACAACGCATCAAAAATTTGCATAAATTGGAGTTATAGAAAAATTTTAAAAATTCATGCACTAATCTATTGTAAAATAGTTATTGTTCCTAATTTTCCAGAGTTCAAAATATCATAAGAACTTTTATACAACTCTGATTGACTTGAAATTTGTGGCACTAAATTTTTGAGATAATCAAGAATTTAGGAAAAATCTGAAAAAAATATTTCTTTCACATTTGGTTACACAAATTATTCAATCATGAACTGGGGGTCAAAATAGACTACAAAACCCCCAGTACACTTTAAATAAGAAAAAAATAGAAAACGTGCATTAAAATTCTTGAAAAAATATTTTATGAGTGCCTAGCTAAGGTTGCAATAGAACCAATTGATTGCGCTACTTGGGTCGCACCACTAATCTGATTTTTGGACTTAAAAGAACATCTAGCAACTATCTGTGCTTAAGGTTTCACATTAAGGGTAGAGCACACTTGCATTTCCATATTTAAAGGAAATCTATCCAACAATTGGGATTTGCAAAACTCTTGTGTACCTCATCAGAACCTTGATTGAAGATATTAACCCAAGTGAACCCTAAAACGCATTAACGCAAGCATTTGAATCCTAAATTCACTTCATCATAAAAAAATTGCTTGTGAACCCCTTGCCTATGCACTCACACATTTGAAATCAATCTTATGGGCAAACAACCCCCTAACACCCATCATATTCCAAAAGCACATCAAACTGATTGCGTAGCAATCATAAGTTCTAAAATGCCTAGATTAGGATAGATTTCTAGCATAGTTATTGCATTCATTGCATGCATAGTTTGCATTTGCATCATATTTAGTTGCTTATTAATAAATAATGTGTTTTATGGACCTATTTATGCTATAATGTCTTATGTTATGATTGCAGGTCCATGTGTGAATGAAGAAGATCTAGAAAGAAAGATAGAGGAATGAGAAGAAAAGATCCAGGCAGCCAAAGAACAATAGAGGAAGTAAAGGGAGAAGAGAAGAGTTGGAATAAACGTATTACCCCATCGACCACCAAATAGGCTTATCCTAACCCAAAGTCACCCTAGACCTAATCCCTTTGCACCAGTACCCAAAACCTATTTCGAGACCTCCTAAGCCAAGCCCACACACCTTCACGTAACACATGCTATTCTCCATGCATGCAAACTCACGCACAAACACAATGCATGCAACAAAGGAAACAACCACACCTAATATTTCCCACGTCAAAACAAATCCCATGACCCTTACCTCCAATCCCACGACACCTATGTAACTTTTCTTCCTTTTATCTTTATCGAAACCCATACATTTCCCAAACACCCAACGTAACATAATCCATGCTTTCCCCACGAAACATCTTAACTCCCACAGGCAACTCCACCAAATGGCCGTATCTAATTTTTGTCCACCACTAAAACAAAATCCCAACAACATATGATTATTTTATCTCCTCCTATTATTTAAAAAAAAAAAACCTCAGGATGACAACAACTCTCCCAACATCCTACCCCTCTCTCCCTCAATTATTTAATCCCTCTCCACCAAAAAAAAAAGAACTGAACTCCCTCTTCCATCTGTGCCTCTTCCTCCTCCCCTCTCTCTGGCTCTCCATCATCTCCAACCTCCACTCCTTCTCCTTCCTCCACCATCCACCAAGGCCACCCTTGGTAAACCATTGTTGCTCTACCACGCATTCCAGAGGCCACGAAGGATTACTCGGTGCCCTCTTTCTATAGATATAATTTTTCTCATTAGTTTATTTCTAGTATATTTAGTTCTAGTGGTTCTAGTATTTTTCTTTATTCAACTAGTCGTGGAACCATTATATGATATCTATAAAGTTGGTGTGCTTCAAATATCTCCTCCTATTTCTATTTAGTATCTAGTTAGAGTAGATCTTTATATCCAAAAATCAAAAATCCCAAAAGAAATTGCAAAACAAAAATAAAAAAAATATATATATATTCGTATGGCTGCATCGATCCATATTAACGACTCACACGTTTTTCTTGAACTCACTCAACAGTACTAATATAACAAAAATCGTGAAAACTGAGATGCACATATTTACATTTTATATCTCCTTAATGAGTGCACTTATTATCCACGAAAATAAGAGAATGGGTGAGATTAATATTCGTTAGTTGGAGATTGGATTATGCATTTAGAAGTTGAGTCTAGTTTTAGGAGTCTAGTTATTTTATCAATTTCAATTTCATATTTTCCACCTCCCTAAGTTCGACTGGAACTTACCAAGTTTCGTTATATTTTATTTGTCAACGTGTTCCACGCTATATTACAATGAAATTATCTTTTAAAATGTGATTTACGCATTGAACACAAACCCAAGCCTAAAATTGAGTAGACGTGTCCTAGGCAGGACTAATAGTCTTGGGGACTTGAAATTAGATTGTACTAAGGTCAAGGCCTTGTCTACTTGGACCCACTGGTGACAAGAAAGGTCGATGCGGTAACCACATCAACCATTAGTGGTGTCCCACTGTGCGGGGAGTCCTAGGTGGCCCCATCCTTCTGGCCATCCAAGTAATTTAAGGGTTGATCTAACCCAGTCGTGTTTTGGGGAGCCAGGATCAGGTCTATTTAGGGTTGACACTTTAAGGAGTAGTTTAATTTCTTTTATTGAAAGCATAGGGTATTCTCTCATCTATCTTCTCTCTCTCATCTATTAACTTTTTTTTGGTACATGGATGCTAAAAGGTCTCTGAACCCTGATTTGGTACCACCTTTAGACAATAAACTAAGGAGAAGACCCAATTCTTTTGAATACATTCCAATGGAAGAACTGATTGAGGAGGAAACCATGGACCCATACTCTTTTGCCTCACAATATTCCTCCTTTTCTCCCTATCCCAACCCTTCCCTTCAACTTCTTCAGGATGGGAGAACTCTCCTCAACACTCGGGACTTGATTCCCTTGTCTACACCTCATATTCCCCGGGTACAGCTAAGCCTACCTCAAATCCCACATGAATCGCTAGATATCAAGGATCTCTACAACCTCAAAAGGCACTCTCCATGCAGGACCAGCACCTGATTGGCATGACCAACTATCTTGACCGGTTCAGCCAAACTCATCTCTCCCTGGATCAGGGATATGCCTCAGAATCACAATACCTAGAATATCAACCCTATCCTCGAAATCACTTTGCAAACTATCCCAATTCCACCCAAACAACTTCACCTTCTTATTGGGATAACCCTACACCACCTAACCAAGAATATGATTCTTACCCTATGTATTCAAATGATAGATATTCTGATTTGACTGAGGTTAGAAATTCTAAAATTATTATCCTCAGCTTGCTCAAATCCCTGACCATGGCAGTGATCCGGAGATCACCCAATTACTCCAAGTAGTCCAGGGGATGAGGGAAGCTAATAAAAGAAATACAGATAATCTGACAAAATAACTCAATAGAATCCAGAAAGCATAAGGTGATAAAATTGGTCCAAGTATGCTACAAGTTGGTGGTAAGCCACTCAAGGTTGAGGATCCAACCTTAAGTAAAACATCTTATCCAATACCAACATCTACATACACTGAGCCCACCCACCAGCCCTATGATTATGCAAAACAGATCCTACTTAGGCCTACAGCTGAACTAATAAATAATTTTGATATCCCAAAAACTTACTTGGAGGAGGAAGACTTACTTGAGGAATTATATCTTGATTTAGGCCCTGAATTGCAACCATTCTATTTTAAGGAGCTAATCCATGGTGGGCTGGAGTATGAGTCTTTTATGCTCAAGGACACATAATTGGACTACTTGGATGATTTGGGAGAATCAGAAGCTAGAAAGGTTGAGGACAATGACACTCCCAGCCAAACACGGTTGGATGGCACTAATGTCATCTTGTCTGAGGATTACCATGATTAGATGTGCTTAAATGATTTGATATCTGGATTTGGCGATACTAATCATTCTAAGATATCCCACATTGAAGCCAAATCTGCTTTCACTTCTGTTTCAACTAATTCACACCCTTCTCTTCCCAACCACCAGAGTCTTGAGGAAAACCCTGACTCTTATCCCCAACATCTTGAGATTGAACAAAATAGACAATCCCCTTATGAAAAGGATGTTCAAGAAATTGCAGAATTACTGGGAATGACTTGTGAGGATCTATCTGAGGAAGCAAAGAATTTAGTTGAATCATGCAATCCTGAGGAGTTTGATTTGACTGATGAGGAATAGAAAAACATTCCCTTAAAAGATGTAATTCAGATGTAATTCAAGAGAGATAATTGGGATGAAATTCAGAAGTCTACAGAACTAAACAAATTTGAGATTTTGACTAATCTAGATTCTGATCTTACTCCCCCTGGGATTGTAATTCTAAAGAATAATGAATTTTCATCCATTACAATTAAAGACTTGCATCATGATTTGGGTGACTCAAATAAGATTTTTGATCACCCCACGGATAAGATTGAGGATTCTGATAAGTCCAAAACTATTGAGATGGACCACTGGATCTTATTTGGTTCACCTACTCGACATCCATCCATACCTAACTTGATTTACGAAGTGGTTTCCTATACCATTTCAGACTACACCACTCGGGTTCCTCCTTTCATTTCCCATCACTTTCAGGACCCATATGATTTATTCCCCACAAACCACCCTGTACCCACCTCATCTGCCTTCCTCATGCATCACTTCTTAAGGTTTTCAAAATCAACTTTCTACTCTGGCACCCGCACTAATATTTCTCTCTTTTTTAGCATCTGGCTGCAAATAGTTTCAAGCTCGTTCACTTTATTTTTCCGACCTTTTGGGCTTGGTATTCACCATCAGCTGATTCGCATTTGTGGATCACTGATCCTTGCATTTCATGACCATATCTTCATATTAATCCTGACTCAACCCATTAATCTAATCATTAATTTCTGGGTTTAGGTCTGGCTAATGATGTTAAACTTAGCATTGGCTAGGAGGGAACCAAATATTCATTACAGGTAGTTTTGCATCCTCTGCATCCATGCTGACCTGGATTAACAAGCTTAGTCAGGTGATATCCCCTCCTCTTGCTTATTATATTTTGATTTTCCTGCATACATTTCAATTAGGATATTGTAATGAACATGCATAGGGGGGTGGACATTGCATGTCTTATTTTTATGTCAAAAAAGAAATATTGCATTTAGGCATAAAGAATTTATATTAAAAAGGTTTTATTAGGGATTTATTCCTAAGTTGATTCCTAAGTAGAATCCAGTACAATTTCACACGTACACATAGAATTTACAATGGATCCTCTGTGAAGGCCGATAAACATCTTTAGTTTGTCGAAAAGAAGTAGTGCTTCTTCTCCTAAGCCCTTGGACAGTAATTAGGGAGTCAAGCAAACTATCTTCTAACAGATCCACCAAATAAGTGTGAGGTGAGAGTAGAAAATCTACTGGTGCTCTAAGGCTAGTATGAGGAATCTTAACTTCTAAATAATTAGATAATAATACTCGAAGTTAGGCATAGTTTTCGCTCTCGATTTTTGAGTATAAATTCCTAGTGTGAATATTTTGAGATCCACCAAATAATTCAAATACGCAAAGAACGGTGTCTGATAAAACTAGGACTAAGGGGACAAAAATTCAATTGCAAAGAAATTGGAAAATGGTGAAGGTGTGGCGACAGGCGACAGGCGACGAGAGGCGACAACGAGGGTGCGGCTAGGGCTGGAGATGAGGGGGTCTGGAAGACATGGAGATCAAGAAATTGGTGAAGGAGGGAGAGGAGTTGGCAGACCCACGAGGGTAGGGTAACCAGATTTGTTTCGAGTGAGGGTAGGAGAAGGACAAATGGGGAGGTTCTGTGTTATCGATGTAGACGAAGAGGGCACATGGCAGCAGTGTGTAGAAATCCCCTTGTGTGTTTGGCATGTGGGGGTGACGGGCATAAACATGACTCGTGCACAAGGGTAAAGCTGTAGCGTATGAAGATGGACCCTCTGCACCTAAAACAAGAGGTATTGAAGGAGCCTCGGCTACCACCGCCGCCGGTGTAGGTTGTCCATATGATTGATGTGGAGATCCCCTTCTCTGAGGATATCCTATCTGCGGAGATTATGCTGAGGGGTGCATTGATCGGCGAAGTTATGGCTGGCAACCTTACTGTCGAAAGATTCCAACAATTGGTGAGTTCTTTATCCCCTGTCTCATCGGGTTGGAAGATTGTTGTGTTATCCCAGACCTTTTTTTTTTTCGGTCTGGGCATGTTAGATGTGGAGAGGCTATGCTTTCACCCGAGTACCTTTGAGAACATTAGTGTGCTGTGGAGGCTGGTCTCTCCCTTTGATGGGGCACTCCTTGATTGCCCTCCTCAGAGATTGGGCACCAAGCAGGTGACGCTAGCGATCAAGGTTCTACCTTTGCATTTGAGATCAAGAGGGGTGGTGTCCAAGATGATTGCAGGCTTTGCATCTATTCTTGATGATACTGAGATCACAATTGGGGAAGGTGATGCCCATATACTGTAAATCAATGCTGAGGTTTATAGAAGTGGATCGATGCCTGACAAAATCATTCTTATATGTCGTGGGTGTTCGTGGCTCATTCGTTTGTCAGTGGTAGGGTAGGAATTTATACTTCCAGAATTGGGTCAGAACAAGGTGTCTGATGAACGATTTGATGAGATATAGCAGGAGGAGTCGGAGGGTCATAAGCCTTCAGATGTGGTGCCTGAGCCAAAGAAATGGAAAGACTACCATGAGGAAGTCCTGGAGGGGGATCAGATGACTATGGTTGATGTCACTGCTATGGGGAATGCAAACGACCCACATGAGGACCCTGGTAATTCCTCCAATTGCAAGGATGTGATTATGGGGACTCAAACAATTGTTAGTAGTGGTAGAAAGATCCTTAGGGATGTGAATCAAATGCCTCTCCTTGTGTCTGAAGATCTAAAATTCGGGAAAGGAGCTAGCCACAAGACAGGGGTTGGGTACTCTCCTTACATGATTAGGAGAAGAAGGAAGGAGAACTTGAGTCCTATCAAGGAGGAGACAGTTGCAAAATCCATTATGGTTGAATATACGGAAAATTTGGCTCAGGGAGATCAGCAGTGTAAGGGATGAGAGTCTTAACGTGGAATGTGTATGGGTTGCGCAACAACGTGAGAAGAGCTTCCCTTATCAGAAATCTTGTGGAGTGGGAGATTGATTGTGCTCTTATTCAAGAGACACACATAGATGATGAAAACAGCCCAGTCTGGAATTCCTTGAGGCAATCTGGGAGAGCTGTGTGTGTGGGGATGGCAGCAAATGGCAAATCAGGTGGGAAGGCTATTTGGTGGAAGAAATCCAATCTTAAATTGTTTGAAATACACCAGGACAGACGTGTGTTTACCTGTAGATTTCAAAGTCATCAAGGTGGATTGGATTGGTTCATTTCGTGTGTTTATGGACCATGTTCAACAAGCAGGGTGGAACTGTGGGAAGACCTCACTGTAGTACACCAGAAGATCCAAGAGGTGCCATGGCTTGTCGGCAGAGGCTTTAATTATTCCTTGTCAAGTGGGGACAGACTTGGTGGCAACACAGATGGATCTATGGCAGGGTTTCAATTGACTGTGCAGAGTTTGGAAATCACCGTATATCTGGTCAGTGGGGTGGAATTTACTTGGAGAAATGGAAGTGGGCTCTTATCCAAGTTGGACAAGTTCTTTGGCAACTCTAGTCTCTTGGATAAGTTCCAGATGTCTTCTACCATGAGCCTAGATAGGCCATTCTCTGACCATAGGCCAATTGTGTGGGATTGTGGGGTGAGTGTTAATGTTGGTTCTTACTTCAAACTCAAAAAGTCATGGTTCAGAGAAGAAGGTTTTAAAGACATGCTGTCTAGCTGGTGGAAAAGCAAGACTGTCAATGGGTCGTCTACTCAAAACTTTGCATCTAAACTGGCTGATATGCGTATAATGTTAAAGGAGTATGGGTAGACTATGACAGTTATCAGGGAGCAGAAGAGAGTTGAGGCTTTGGCTGAGGTTCAGAGGCTTGACTCGAAAGAATCCATGGTGGCCCTTAGTTCCCATGAGTAGGGGTTGAGGAAATTTTGGCAACAGGTTATTGGGGAGGAGGATCTAAAGAAAGAGAAGGATTGGCGTGAGAGGTCCAAACAACTTTGGCTCAAGGAAGGAGATGCAAACACGAATATTTTCATCTTGCTGTCAGTGCTAGAAGAAGAGTCAATCTCATCTCCTCTATCAAAGTGGGCGAGAGAACCATTACCTCCACTAGTGAGATTAAAACTGAAGCTGCTCATTATTTTAAAGAAACAGCTAAGGCAGCACCAAAAGGCTCATGGAGGATGGCTTCGGCTACTTTCCCAAGTGTCAGCACTGAACAATCTGCTATGCTGGTTGCCCCCTTCACTGAATAGGAAGCTAAAGCAGCTATCAGAGGTTTATACAATGAGGGAGCCCCTGGACTGGATGGGGTTCAAGTTCTATTCTACAAGGACATGTGGAGCATCCTTATGGAGGAAGTGATGGATGTTATACATGAGTTTGAAATGGGTAACTCCAGATTTAAAAGACTTAACAAGTCTTACTTGTTCTTGTTACCAAAGAAGATGGGTGCTGAGAATTTTTCAGATTATAGGCCTATTGCGTTGTCGAATTCTATTTACCTCAACATCAGCAAAATTCTAGCCAACAGAATTCGTGTTGTGTTGCAAGATCTGGTAATGCCTGTCCAGTCTACATTTTTACCTGGGAGGTCACTGCAGGAATCATTCATTATGGCTCAAGAAATGGTTATGGGGTGGCATATGTGAAGGACTAAGGCCTTCTTATGGAAGGTAGACTTTTCTAAAGCATATGGCTTAATATCATGGTCATAACTTTGGGAAATTCTTAAAAGGAGAAAATTTCCTCCCCTCTAGATCTAATGGGTGAAACGGTGCATCACGACTACCTCCTATTCCCCCTTGATAAATGGGAAACCTTGTCAATCTTGGATCCAGCCTTAGTGTGGGGTGCAGTAAGGCTGCCCCTTGGCCCCATTGATTTTTAATTTTGCAATAGATACATTAGCAAGATACGCATGCAAGTTGGTAGCTAACGGGATGATAAGGGGTTACTCGACGACAAATAGAAGGGCATTGGCCCCCATTCTCCAATATGCAGATGGCACAGTTTTTTTTGTGGAAGGTGGAAAGAGGGAAGCACAGGTGTTATATTATATGGTCAATATATTTGGTGAAATTTCTGGGTTGAAACTAAATGGAAGCAAATCCTCCCTGGTTTGTTTTGGTATGAATGGTAGTGATTAGAATGAAATTTCCAACATCTTGTGCATGCCTGTGGTATCACTGCCAATCAAATATCTAGGTCAGGCATTGAAATGCAAAAAAATGAAGAAAACTGATTGGACATTTCTTTTTGAGAAGGTGGCTATGAAGCTTGAAGGCTGGAGCAGCCGTTACCTATCTAAAGGGGGGAGGCTTATCTTGCTAAATTCAGTTATCACTTCTATTCTAGTCTTCTTCTTCTCTGTCTTTCGAGCTCTAAAGTCAATTTGGAAAAAACTTGATGTTATGCGCAAAAGGTTCTTCTGGAAAGGGGTTGCTCACCAAGGTACCTTCTTCCAACCTGTTAAATGGGATACAATTTGTTCTCTTAAGAAGTATGGTGGTATGGGAATCGGATCTCTCAACGAGTTGAACGATGCTTTATTGTTGAAATGGGCAGTTCAACTGCTTCAAGGGGAAAAAAAATTTTGGACAGAGATCTTACATGATAGCTATGGGGTGGCAAATGATGAGAAGAGTCATTTAAATCCTCTTAAGCTGTCTCCTTTTTGGGCTTTTGTGGTGCGTGCTTTGGCTGATAATTGGAATATTTTCAAATCAGTCTTGGGAGATGGAGAAGCTTTAGATTTTGGTTGGATAAATGGCTTCCTGGTGGGGTGATAAAAGACAGGTACCCTCTTGCATATTCGGCTGCACCCGATAAAAATGCTGTGGTATGTGATTATTGTGACATGACTTCAAACAACTAGATGATAAACAGTGATGTGGGGAACAATCATGGGACAAGAACACGGGTAGAAAATGAACGTCTCCTGCAGGAGCTTGCTGCTTTTAGACCTACGTCGGAGGAATGTGATACATACAAGTGGGATGGGACTTTCTCGTCAGTGGCTACCTATGAGAAGCTCATCTTTTCAACAAGGTAGGCAAAGGTGGATGAAGTAGGGAGGAAAATATGGAAATTGAAAATCCGATTGAAGGTGTAAATTTTTTTGTGGCTATGTAGAAGAGATGGTTTGATAACGGGAGATCTGTGACATAGGAGAATGGGCACTCCTGCTTAAATTTGTCATTTGTGTGGTTTACATAATGATTGCAGTCATCATATTTTTTCTACATGCATGATAATAGATAGTGTTTGGAGGAAGATCTGCAGGGATTTAATTCCCACGTGGGAGGATCTATGGAGCTCTTTTTTAATTTCTAATAAGATATTTGTGCCCATGGTGGCTGTTTTATGGTCGGTATGGAGAGCTAGAAATGAGAAATTATTTCAGGAAAGTCTAGTGAGTGTGCATAATATTGTAAACAACTGCTGGAATCTCATACATATTTGGGGTTCAATTTTGTAATCCTTTTCTTTCATATAATCAATAATAGCTCTCCTGTATTACTATCGGGGATTCGATAGCTTTCCTTTTCTTTTCAAAAAAAAAATAAAACTAGGACTAAGGTGAATCATCACGACCGTCCTTTATGGAATCCTCAGCTGAAGAAGGGTATTAATGTCAAGGTCAGAAATACGCTGTCCTATCCATTCCTTTCCTAGTGTTGAGAATAGGTACTTCCACCAAATAAGCCACTCGATGTCCTCTTGAACACCCCTAATCCTGAATAATGCTTTGTAAATAAAAGTTCGTATGCTATACTGCATTGCGTTAGTAGATGTTTGGGTGCGAAAGAAAAAAAAAAGAAGAAAAGAAAAGAAAAAATATATATACATAAAAAAATAGAATATATATATAGAAAAAAAAAGAAAAAGTAGAAAAAATGAGTTTATATTTTTAAATTTTATTGAGGCAATAACACCTACCACTCTTACAATCCACCAAATACAACCTTGACCTGATTTTCTATATTTTTGGCCACCTGAATACGTGCTGAGGAATTCTGACTTAGCCGTAGAGTTATCAGAACCTAATCAAAGTGTTAATGCCAGGAGAGACCACCAAATAGACTGACAAATCTGGTGACATTGTGAGCTATAAAAGAAAAGAGAAGAAAGAAGAAAAAAAAAAGAAAGAAAGAGAAAGAGAGAGAATGAGTACAAAGGAACTAAACAGAGCACAGTTTCTACGCCTGTCTTTGAGTTGAATTATTCAATAGTTTGGAAACCTAGATTCTAAAGTATTAGTCTATAAGCAGCACTAGATGAGTGTGAGCCAACAAATACAAATCTACTTGACTTAGCTATCTTTTACCTAAGCCAAAAATCAGAGCTAAATTTACAGATTATCTTATAACCCTGAGGGGAGAAGTCTGCCTATCCCAATAAATTTTTACTAAGGGTGAAGTATGAACTTTAGATGTGGATTGACTTTTCACTTGGATCCGATGCATAGGCTACAACAAAGCACTTTCATGATTATCTGGATTTCTATAGTTTTGGATGAAAATAAAAGAAATAAATCTTTAGTCAAACTCTTGATAAAATCAGTCATCTAGGACCACTTTGCATTTAGTCTTGCATTTGCTAGGGACTAGTAAGATTTAAGAATGGGGGTGTGATTGCATAGCAATCATGCAATCTTAATCACTTGAATTAAGCTAGATTCTAACACAACTTAGGAACAGTGCATTCATAAGTATCCTAATTTGCACAATAGCTAGTTTGTTAGTCATATAGATAATATTGTCATTTTATGTACTAAAAGAGAGATGAAATTTATTACAAATGATTCAAAGCGCGGATGACAGATTAGACCATACAAATCTAATCAGGAGGACAATGGGAGTCCAACGCTTCCGAAATCGTCTCAATCAGACAACCAGAGCATCCTATGTAGCCCATAAAAGAATAGAGGCCAAGGAGGAAGATGACAGAGATCCAAGCCTCAAATGAAAGATCCGACCACAGGGATGGATCCAGATCAACGATCGCCGTCCAACAGCATAAAAAATAACCTGATAGAGCTCTGTAGCACCAACTACAAAGATGAGAAGATAAATGGCTAGGATAGTGCCACATGGCACTATCCCAGCAATCCTTGATGCGCCCCCAACATCTGAAGGAAGAAACGAGGACCATTGGATCTTCATCCAACGATCTCAAAGAAGTTGCGCCACCACCTTTTCCTGCGCTGTCATCAAAGAAGAAAGCATCTCAGCCGTTGGATCTCCATCCAACGACCGAGAGCGAAGTTACCTAATTCTTATCCGCAAGACAAAAGGAAGCACAACACATTGGCTCATACGCTCGCACGCAAGTGTGAGACGCGTGTTCGAACCGCTCCAGCACGAAATTAAGAAGGACGGGTGCACGCGAGTGTGATTCAGCCATTGGATCATCACCAGCGGCATAGATGAGACCGCGTGGCACACGAACGTGCGTTTGATGAGGTAGCAAAGATCATGCTCTCTCTAACGCCCACCGAAAGCACGCTGTTGCACACAAACTTCTAATGGCTACGGCGCACGTTCTCAACCATCCGATCGTGAGATCGAACAGTCAAGATTGAATGCATGTGGATTTGGAATTTGAGCACACGAGGAAGGCACGCAAGGAGAGAGAGGTGGTGTAGGCACGAATCTGGGCCATCCAATCGTATGACCGAACAGGAATGGATGAGGCACTCGAATGAGACATGCAGGCGTATGTGTAGAGAGAGAAGAACCGTTGAGCATGCACGAGGAGGAAGCGGAGCCGTTCGATGGTGATTCGAAGGCTACGAGCATGCTACGTGTCAGCATCTTGTGTGCCCAGAGCGTAGAGGGTGCATATGAGGTTATTTTGAGGCCAAATCAGAGCTATTGATCTCCTAATTGACAGATCTGATTGCCTAGGGGTTGTTGCATGATTTTAAGGGCTAAAATGCTCACTTTTCCCCTCATTAAAACTAGAAAAGAAGGCTCAGGACCCCTCAGTTGAAGACATATCTTCCAGATCTTCCAGACATCTCTCTCTTTGACCTTCTTCCATGGTCTTTCGCCCCCCTCTCTACAACTTCGACCTTCATCCCGACGCTCTGGATCTGAGATGCTATCGCACCTCACACAAGCATCCCACAAGCAGCATCATCATCTATCTACCTTATAGCTCTCTGTCTCTCTTTCTCTCTCTCTCTTTCTCTATTTAGCATAACAACGTCTAGTTTAAAATTGTTTCTGATGCAATACAATTCTGATTATCTGATATCTGATGTTCATATATACATATATACATATATAAATATCTATTTAGAGCAAGTTTTCTGAAAAGCTTCTGCATGAAATCGTGATTGCCTCCCTGCGAATGACCTGGTACTCACCAATCTTTATAAATTTATTTGTTGACATTTTTCGTGCTATACTACGACTAAATCATATTTTAAAATGAGATTTACACGTCAAACAACAGCCCTATCTTGAAGTGTCGATTACCATAGGCCTGAATTCACTTAAGAAATCCATGGGCAATACTATCTCGAAGTGTCAATTGCCAGGAGTTTTCAGGGTCGCTATGGGTGGTGCTATCTCGAAGCATCAAAATCTAGGCACCCTTCCAGGTTCGGTGATTGGGAACAATGAATCCGACACAGACAGTGTTGATAGTTGATCCAAGGTTAGACTTAGAGGAATCATATATATATCACCCTCTTACCCTCTTTCTAGGTTGGCAATCGTGCCAACCTCAAATATATCAGACCAATGCACATGCACAAATGCTTTAATCTCTGGGACTAATAAAACCTAGGGTAGAGCTAGAAATCAAGCAAACCTGTGCCTGCAACTTGTCCTTAGTTGACCTAGTATGTAACTTAACAACTACTTTGGTACCATATGATCTAGGGTTAGATAGTGCAACCTGATTTCTATGAAAAGGTTAATTGAGTCAGCTTGGATAACTTGGAGTGTTTGTTTGTTGCTTAAATTTGCTAGAGACTAGCAAAAGCTAGGCATAGGGGCATTTGATGAGCCCATATTTGTGGGCTAATTAGTTACTTAAGTGCCTAGACATTAGATTAATACTATCATATCATAGCATGCATTAAGATGTAAAAAATGTAGTTTGTATATTTTTGCTTATATGCATTACATTCATATATAAATTATTTAGCATGCATTAGAATTTAAGTAGGCTAGTTATTATTTAGTTTGCATGCATACATTACATGCATTGTTTAAGAAAAACTAAGATTTCAACATTCTTTTGGACTTTGTATATAAATAAGCGAATCTTTTCTTTAATTTATTTATTCCTATCTTTCTATGCAGGGAAATTCTTACCATCAAGAACACACCACCGGCTGCAAGCATTCATCCTCTGTGAAAAGTGGATTTGGAGCCTTCAATGCTCACGCTCCATTTCAAATCCAAGAAGTTGCAGCTACAAAAGAGAATGGGAGGCTGCCATGCTCGGGAGGCCATCACCCTATTCCAACACTACACAGAGAGTACAAGCTCTCACCCACTCCACCACCGCCAGCCTCGACTGTGGCAGCTTGCTCCACCACCGTCGGTGTGCGTCGTGATAGGATGCACTGCCAAATCGGAGTCGTGAGCATCTCAGCATGCATATCCCTCCATGCTGCAACAACAGCATACACCACCACCATCACTCCATCGTTGCCAAGCCTCTCACCCCTCACCTCTTCGCACAACCCCTACCCACGCTCATACTCAACACCATTACCATCTTCATTTCCTACTTTCCTTTCTCATTTTCCTTTTCTTCTTCCTCTGTTTTTAACAGAACCCACCACCACACCATCGCATGAGCGCATGCCACTCTCTCCTCATGCTCACATTGTCGGCCATGCATGCTCCACCTCCAGCTTGCATCTCAGCGCGTTGTCCTACCCCCTTCACCATGCACAGCTATGTCACCCTCCTCGTCACCTCTAGCAGACCATGCAGCCACCTCCAATAGCTCCCCTCGGCACACCGCTCTCCCCGAGCATTCCTACACTCCACGCCCAATAGCAGCCACGCACCACCCATGTGCAATAGTCAGTGTCACCTCACCACACGTGCATCTCCCCACGCGCCCTCGCATACGCCACCTCCCTTCTCACCTTGCCCTCCTGGACGTGTGGTAGCTGCAGCAAGCAGCAGCACCCACCACCATCCTTGCCTCACCCCCACCCTCTCCAGCCATCGTCGACTACATTGCCACCACCATTGTGTGCACCTCCCTCCAGAGCACCTTCCTCAAGCTCCTCACCTCTGGCCATCCCTTCCTCCGCACGCAAGGTCAAGGGAAACAACTTCCCCTATTTTGAACTCAATTTGTTTTTACATTGACGGGGCATTGTGGATTTCATGGATTTAGGTTATTATTATTATAATGTTGGCCATTTTATAAAGAGATCCCTCCTCCTTGCTTTAATTACTTTATCAGCATATGTAAGCCTGATAAGCCTCATATGAGAGTGGTTTTGATATCGATTTTCTGTGATTTTAATTGTGAACTTTTGTGGAAAACTTTAGCAAGTTTTGATAGGCCTGTATTTCCCTATGGACATGACTTGCTCTTATCTCGGGTGGTTTAATTTTAATTCAATACTTTGATTAGTAGATTTTCCACCACTTAGAAATACAAACGACAAATTATTTTAATTATCATCTTGTTAAGTGAAAGTTATCTTTTCAACCTCGTATCTGAGAGAGGTATCCAAGTTGACCGAGCTAAGGTGAATTGGATTTCCAAATGACCTGTGCCTTGAACAAAGACATTAGATCTTTTTTGGGGCACGCCAATTTCTATCGCTGATTCATATCTAATTTTTCCAAAATCATGCTCCCCGTAGCGAATCTTCTCTCAAAGGGCATGCATTTCGAGATGACAAGTGAGTGCATTCATGCATTAGAAATCCTACGTGACTGAGTTTCCCAAGCTTCAATCCTACAATCACTTGACTGGTCTCAACCCTTCAAGATCATGTGTGATGCATCTGACTACTTAGTAGGAGCGGTGCTAGGGTAGAAAATCGACAGGAAACTGGTGGTAATATATTACACTAGCAAGACATTGGACGAGGCTAAGTGTAATTACATGATTACAGAGAAAGAGCTGCTTGCTATAGTATTCAGTCTGGAGAAATTTAGATCATACCTCCTAGGTTCCCATGTCATCATCTACTCAGATCACATTGTGGTGAGGCACTTGCTTACGAAGAAGGATGCAAAACCTAGATTAATCCGATGGATCTTGTTGTTGCAAGAATTCAATCTCGAAATTCACGACAAGGCGGGAAAGCAGAATGTGGTAGCTAACCATTTGTTTCTCCTTCCTTCTTTGATCATTGACCCATCTGGACCTATTACCGATCATTTTTCGGATGAACATCTCTTGGCCATTAATGGACTTCCCTAGATCGTGGACATTATGAATTACTTGGTTATGGGGAAAGTTCCGCTTGATTGGGAAACCTCCCAATGGGACAAGCTTATTTCTGACGCCAAGTACTATGTCTGGGTAGATCCTTATCTATTTCACATCTGTAATGACCAAGTAATCTGAAGATGCATTCCTAACGATGAGGTCAATGATGTCATCTTGTTCTGCCATGACCAAGCCTGTGGTTGCCATTACTCTGGGTGTAAAACCATAGAGAAGATCTTCCAATGTGGGTTCTTTTGGCCCACTATGTTCAAAGATGCACAATCCTATTGTAGGGTATGTGCCCATTGCAGATCCTCGACAGCATGGACCTGTGTGATATGATGCCCTTGAATCCGATTATTGTGTGCGAGATCTTTGACATATGGGGAATTGATTTTATGGGACCCTTTTTTGGATCTAATGGCTTCGAGTACATCTTACTTTCTATTGACTACATCTCGAAATGGATCGAAGTCGTACCCACAAGAACGAATGATCATAAAGTTGTTCTCTAGTTCATTCAAGAGATCTTTTCCAGATTTGTGGTTCCTAAAGCCATCATCAGTGATGGTAGGTCCCATTTCGTGAATGTGCACTTCCAATCCCTATTGAAAAAGTATGTGGTGTCGCATCGTATCTCGACTCCTTATCACCCCAAACCAATGGATTGGCTGAGCTATCCAATCGAGAAGTCAAGAAAATCCTTCAGGTCACTATTCAGCCTGACAGGAAAGATTGGTCCACCCGACTTCTGGAAGTCTTGTGGGCCTATAGGATCTCTCATAAGACCCAGCTAGGAATGTCTCCATTCAGGGTCATGTACGGGAAGGCATGTCACCTCCCTGTAGAGATGGAACATAAGGTCTACTATGTAATATGGAAGTGCAACCTTGATCTCATGAAGGCTGGAAACCACCGTCGGTTGCAAATGAGAGAAATCGAGGAGCTACGTAATGATGCGTACGAGAACTCGTGTATCTACAAAGAGCGGGTCAAAGCCTTCCATGACAAGCGCATCTCAAGAAAATCATTCCACCCTTGTCAGAAAGTGCTCCTCTTTGATGCCAAGCTCAAGCTCTTCCCAGGAAAGCTAAGATCGAAATGAATTAGACCCTTTCTCATCCAAAGAATCTTCGAAAATGGAGTTATCGAAATCAGTGGACTCAGCCATGAGGCAGAACCATTTGTTGTGAATAGTTAGAGATTGGAACCATTCCTCGAACTCACTAATTCGAACCTGGTTGCGGTATCTTTTGATCTCCATTCTCCCTGAGACACATTGCACCCAGCTAATGGCTTTAAACTTAGCGCTTAATGGGAGGCAACCCATCTTTTGAAAAATTAGAGACCCTTCTAACCTTTCCTTGAGCTAAAGTCATATTGCACTTTAGGGTTTGTCCATTAGAATAGCCAACTCCACCTCTAATATTCGTATCTAAGCTTGAAATCGTCTGCAACGGTCACCCGACCCCTTCGCCACCTACCCAAACCAATTCTAATGTACGATCTAAGATGAACTCGAACCCACCTAATTTACAATGAGGACATTACAAATCTTAGGCATGGGTGGGTATTAAAGTGTAAAATGATGTAAAATTCAACTCATGGAGGGGTTTCACAAATAAAAAGGGAGAAAAGGGGAGGACAATTTTGTAAACTAAATGAAAAATATTTCTTGAGGAGGAAAAAGAGGGGAAAAGAAAAGTAGAGAAAAGGAACAAATAACATAAAAAATGGTGATAGTCCCTATAATTGAGTATGGACTTATCTAAGTCCTAAGTTGGATCATATGATGAATTAAAACCTGAAGGGCTAAATCTTAGGAGATAAGTGACGGATACCGACCTTGGACTCTTAGGCCTATTCTAGGGCTTAAACACTCACGTATTTCTTAAGATCCAGATTAATCCTCAAGAGGTTGAGAAAAGTACAAGGCTAATGTATTAAGTCTAAGGCTTAGGGATTATTCGACCCTGTTGTCTGATCTTTGGTTTGTGGGACTTAGTAACCTAGGCACATAAAAATCACACACCATTCTGGTTTAGTGCACTTAATGACGTATAATGCTAAAAGTGTTCTGCTCTGAAAAATGTTTTCCCGAAGGTCTGGCTTAGGAGCGGCCCAAAGACACAAGTTGATTGGACGAGTTCCCAATGCGGAGAGGCAGAATGAAAATACTCTCCTCAAAGATGCGTTATAACATATCACCCCCTCAGTGTTTGTCTCCTAAGATATCTAGATATACTACTGGGGGCATATTAGCACCTTGTGTTGGTTCAAGTGCCATGGGCGGGATTATCCTAAAATGTTGATTGCTATGGCCTGAATTTAGCCATAGAACTCCATGGGCGGCACTATCTTGAAGTCTCGAAAGGCATGATTTTGGGGGTTGCCATGGGCAGTGCTATCCTGAAGCATCAAAAGCAGGGACCCTTCGAGGATTGATGGTGGGGACAAGGAATCCAATACAGATCATGTTTAGGGCCATTCTGATGTTGGATTTAGGGGAATGTAAAAAGAAAAGAGAGAAAACTCTCACAATAAATATCTCTCTCTATCTCTCTTACCAAAAATGCTATGTTTATGCACAGGTGATTTAACTGCTGAGGTCAACGAACCTCTAGGCAATTTTCGTAGGCCTTAGAAACCTTCGCGACAGACCAAAGTCTAAGGCTAGTCAGGTCTAGATCTTGGTTGGTACTTGAGTACCTCTAGGCATATTGTTGGCATTTTGATCTAATTTCTAGAGAAGCAGCTTAGTAAGGCATGCTGACGATTAAAATCTAACTTAGAGATCTAGTTTGGTCCATAGGATTTTGTTAGGGACTAGTAAAAGTTAGGCATGGAGGAATCAAGTGACAAATGCTCCTACATAATCATCTGAGGATTGTAATTCCATCTGAATTGAATGTGAGAAGACAAGAAAATAGGGCTAATTCTACCATTTTAACATCCGACCATAAGTGCAGATTGACCAAGGGGTTGATTAGGGGTTAATTTAAGGTCAAATGAACTTACAAGACCAAGAAGTGGGCTCATACACTGATTGAATCAAGGGTTCATGCATTTCAGGGATTAAAATATCATTAAAAACCCTAATTATCAGCCTTACTTAAATTGAAAGGGTTCTGGTTGAGATAAATTCAATCAAAATCTCCTAAAAACTATTGAAAAACAATATAAGAACTTTAGTTTCTTCACTTTGACCATTTGAACCCATTTTGACCAAGAATAAAGATTCAAATAGGAATTTATCCTAATTTGGGCTCCTATGCAATTTACTCAGTCAAACATGATCAAAACTCAAATACAAGTTCACCATTATATTCCTTAGGCCTAAATTAGGTTAAAAGCAAAATTTGGGCCCAATCAGAGTCCATCTTGACCTAGTTTGCATTTTTGCCCTCAGAATCCCTGTTCCTTAATTCCAAACCCCTAGGTTTCAAGTTTCCTTACAAACACACCCCTAATTTCTCATCATCTTTGTAGAAAGGTCCCTATCACCATTGTGATCTAAACAACATCTTCAAACCCAACAACCACCGATTTCATGTAAGGAAATCTCCAATTCGTGACTAAGTCCCTCCAAACTTTAAGGGATTGATCACCTGAGGATCTTTTGTCGTTTGAGCATAACCTTGGATCCCAACTTGGACCAAATTAGCTCCAGTGAGCTCAAAAAATCAAGGCCTTTGAGTTTTCCAAAATTTCAAAGAAGACTTCATGAATCTTGGCAAATTGAGGCCTAGAACACCTCTATATACACTTCTCCATACTTCAATGAGCGAGTTAACCAAGAATTAGCTGGAATTTCCTCTCTTCCTCCATCTTCAGCCACCTTCATCTTCAGGTCTAGCGAGCTCCTTCGTTCACCCTCTTCTAGCCAGCCAATCACCAACTTGGAAGGCCCAATGTTGGATTGAAAAATCATCGCAAAGGAAAGTTGACTTTTGAGAACCCGTCATTGTAGTGTGATTTGCGAAGAAATCTGTCAACAAATAAATTTTACAAAAACTCGAAAAGAATTCTAGGTCAGACACAAGGAGGCTACGTCGATTTGAAATCCGCAATTATATTTTTTGTTGTTTTTGTTTAGAAAGAGCAAAAGAGAGAGAGAGAAAGAGAGAGAGAGAGAACAAACACTTAATAATATGGATAATGCTTTTACAGCTAGAAAGTGGGAAATATTACAACTAGAAAGCAGTAAAGAGAAAGGAGGTCAGAAGTTATCCTCCTCGATGGCTGCTTGGAGGACGAGCCAGACGGGGCGACTCCTGGAAGACGGAGGGCGAAGATGGAAGACAGAGAACAAAGCGAGAAGAACCAGGGGCAAGGTAGAGCATCGTCATCGCGGGATCCACTTCCGAAATGGGGGCGAGAAAACTTTGATTTTAACTCTAGGAGCATCCTAGGTTTGGGACAAGCTTCTTTAGAGCTTTGTAGAGGGAGAGAGGTGAATGAAGGGATGTATGAAATGTGGGGGGCGTAGGCCTTTTTATAGGTGTAGAGGTTGGGGGCAAAAAGGTCATTTCAAGTAAAAAAATTAATGTATTGGCCTTTAGTGATGGATTTAAGCGTCACTAAAGACCCTGAACGTGGCCTTAACTCGCACGCACACACCGCCTCTTCCTCTCCCACGCTTAACAACACTCGCACACATCCAGACAACCTCAGCCATCTGATCTTGTGATCGATGGCTAAGATTGCATTATGTCGCACCTTCATAACACCTCGCCCACGTGCGATGGCGCATGCAGAGGCACGTCTGATCACGTGTGTGGCACTCCTTGCATCTGGGCGCGCCACATGGCACTCCTGCCACCTCCCAACGTGCATTGCACGGCTGAAATCAGCCATGCCCCATGTTCAGCTGATTTGAGGTGGTTGCGGGGGCTCGAACATGCGACCTACACGTTGCCTATGTCTTTCAGACGGCTGCACTATGGCTACCATTTGGTCACGATTATGAATTAAGGCACGAGCATCCATGGCCATTGGATCAAGATCCAACGACCCATATCTGATCTCACAGTTGATGAGAGAGAGGGAGAGAGTGCCTTTTGCCGGTGTGGGTGGCTGAGATGGCACCACATGGCACCATCTTGGCCGTCCATCTTTTGTGTCTTGTAGATGGTGCCACGGATGTTATATTGGATTGATTTTCACGTCGTTGGGCTGCAATTATTGATCTGAACCCATTCGTGTGGTCGGATTTGTCATCTGATGTATAGATTTACACCATCTTGGCCCCTTGATATCTGATGTTCCTTAGATTATATCTGATGCTACGGAAGTCTGATCAGGGTAATCTTGGAGTTATTGAACTCTGATCGTCACCCTGATCAAATCCGTATGGTTAGATCTTCAATCAAAGGCCCCAATTAAATGTCGCCCTATCTCTGGCCACCAAGAAGAAGAATTTACTATGCAATTTGTACAATTTGACCTAAATGCATGATGATGCATGTTATACAATATTTACAATGCATGATGCTTGTATGATACTAAGAACATGCATTGAGAGACATTTTTGGCTACTCAGATGTATGCACATCACACCCCTATGCCTATCTTTTGCTAGTCCCTAGCAAAAGCTATATGTTATTTATAAAAGAATTATGTCAGAATTCTTGGGGAAAAGTTATTCTTCAACACTAGGAGATTTTTATTAAGGACCTGAACTACAATGACACAACAATGCTCGGGTGTCTGCCAAAATGCAGACTGCCTCAAGCCCTCGCCTTATTCAAAGACGGATCTTTTTTTTCTTTCCTTTTTTTTTTTTTTTTTGAGTTTAGGGTTTCAGGGCAACTCTCTACGGCCACTCAACCCACCCAAGACTAAAAGAAAACCTTAAGTTCTAAGCATTTTTATGTGTGAAATGTGATAAACTCACTAATCGGTGATTAGAACAGACTTTAAGTTTCTGTGACCTTGAAAAGAAATTCTGCCTAAAGGTATATCTATTTGATCGGTAGCTTTCTCCATACTTTTACTTTTATGGGGTCAACACAAATGCAAACCCAGTGTATATCTCCCTAGCTTATTCTACTTCTCTGCTTCTTCCTAAGTGTTTTGGAATTATACTTGCATTTCTTGAGCTAGGATCTGGACAACCTACCAATGGACTGTTACCCACAATAACTTGCCAGCCATACTCATGCAATGAAGTGTGGCTTATTTCTTTTTTCTTTTTTTTTCTCCTCTATTTTTTTTGGATATTATTCTATGTTTTCAATTTTTTTGTAAGTAGGTGCCTTCCCTAATCTAAGATTTACCTAAAGGCAGTAGGAAAAGAATGGTCGTGTGACTGAGCTCTGGACAACCTACCAATGGGCTGTTACCCATGATAACTTGCTAGCTATACTACCCTAGAAAGCTCATTAGCTACCCAATTTTTGCTAAAACCACCGAAAAGCGAGTCAGTGTAAATAGTGTGTAGATTCTTAGACTTAAAATCCCCTTAAATCAGAGGATGAGTTGATAAGTTGTGTACTTATCACCCCAACTTATTTAACCAAATTGAAGTAAATTCAGAATGGCAAGGACTTGATAAAAAAATCCACATTTTAGTGGACACCCAGGCTAATTAAGCCTGAAGACTTGAAGGGTCAAAGTGTTCAGATCCTACTATATTATTCCCTAAGGTTGAAAAGTCCTAATACCAAATTATTCTTTCCTTATTCAATTTTTTTTTATTTTAGAGAGAGAACAATAAGTAGAATTTACAAGAATTCTACAGAGCTGACAAAATGATTCAGAAATGAATTCGCCCCCCCCATGCCTATCTGATGCAATGTCCTCATTGAAAATAAAATGCATGAGAAGCAAGGTAGAATGAAGAAAATATCACCTGTATTCCATGATGCTCGGGTCAGTTCTGAGTCAGCCTGTACAAGTACTGAGTTTAATGCCATCAGCTAGGCGAAGTCCAACCAAAGAAGTCACATTAAGGTTAAAGTAACCTTATCGGAGATGGGTTATGAAATAATATGGTCAACATAAGGTTTCAGACATTGTCCGTTGACCTTAAAAGAATTACCTATCTTTGGGTCAGAGATCTCAACAGCTCCATTGGGAAATATTCGATCGATGATGAATGGGCCATCCCACTTTGACCTAAGCTTGCTGGGAAAGAGCTTAAGTCAAGAATCAAAGAGCCAGACCTTCTGGTTCGGCTCAAAGCTCTTGCGGGAAATCAGTTGGTCATGAAGAGCTTTGGTCCGAGCTTTATAGATCTTCGAATTCTCGTACGCATCGTTCCTAAGCTCCTCCAACTCAGATAGTTGGAGCTTCCTGGTCTTTCTGACTAAACTCAAATCCAAGTTCACTACTTGATTGCCCAAAATGCTGGATGTTCAATCTCTATAGGTAAATGGCATGCCTTTCCATACACCAAACAAAATGATGACATGCCAATAGGCATTTTGTACGCCGTACAGTAGGCCCAAAGAGCATCCTCAAGCTTTTGAGTTCAATCTTTTCGATCAGGCCTAACCATCTTCTACAGGATGTTCTTGATCTCACGATTGGAGATCTCGACTTGACCATTCTTCTGAGGGTGGTAAGATATGGAGATTCTGTGATTTACCCTGTAATTTGCCAGTAAACTATGGAACTGGGCATTTGTGAAGTGAGTACCACCATCGCTGATGATAGCCCTCGAAATCCCAAACCAACTGAAGATGTTCTTTTTGACTAAATTGATGACCACTTTATGGTCATTGGTTCAGGTGGGAATAGCCTCAATCCACTTCGACACGTAATCAACAGTAACAAGAATGTACTGGTGTCCAAATGAAGGGAGGAAGGGTCCCATGAAATCTATGCCCCAAACGTTGAAGATTTCAACGGGTAGGATTGGGTTTAGAGGCACCATATCTCTCTTGGTTATGTTCCTAAGTGCCTAGCATCGGGAACACAACCTCGAGAATTCTTGGGCATCCTTGAATAAAGATGGCCAATAGAATCTAGATTGCAATATTTTTACAGTCGTCTTTTCCCGGAGAAATGTCCACCACACGCAAATGCATGGTAGAACTCAAGTATACTTTGGAATTCATTCTCCAGAACACATCGGCGAATAATCTAATCAGAGCCGATGAGGTACATTCAAGGTCCTCCCAGAAGTAATATTTGGCCTCAAATTTGAGTCTCTCATTGTTGCTTGGTCCAATCGTGAGGAATTTGACCAACAACCAAATAGTTTACTATGTCTGTAAACCACGAGGTTTGGACACTTAACACTGCAAGAATAGTCTCATCCAGAAAAGTATTAGCAATTGGAATATCTGGATGAGGAGAATCACTTAGAAGTCTCGAAAGATGATCCGCCACCACATTCTATGCCCCGAATTTATCTTTGATTTCAAGATCGAATTCTTGAAGCAAAAGAATCCATTGAATAAGCCGATGTTTGGCATCCTTTTTGGCCAAGAGATGCCTCAAGGTTGAGTGGTCAGTGTAAATTATGACGTGAGACCCTAAAAGATAAGCCTTGAATTTCTCTAAAGCAAATACTATAGCTAGAAACTCCTCAAAAATGGTATAATTCCTCTGGGCCTCATCCAGAGTTTTGCTAGCGTAGTAGATGATAGAGGGCTTTCTGTTGATCATAATCTCAAATGGGGCTATCCAGATTGGTGGTTGCAACACCGGAGCACAAGTGACTGTCGTTTTAGGAAAATCGAATGCCTTGCGGCATAATTCGTCGAATTCAAATGGCGTATCTTTGGCAGGAAGGTTGCTCAGAGGGCGGCGAGCAACCTTGGAGAAATCCTTGATGAACCTACGATAGAATCCCACATGACCAAGAAATGATCGAATTTGTTTGACAGATGTGGGAGGAGGAAGTTTGGAAATAGCATCAGCCTTAGCTTTGTCAACTTCAATTCCCCATTCAGAGATTACATGACCCAAGATGATACCTTCTTGTGTGATGAAATGGCTCTTTTCCCAGCTAAGGACCAATCTTGTTTTTATGCATCTTTTAAGGATTAATTCGAGATTAGCTAGGCAAGGATCAAACAATTCTCTGAAAATAGAAAAATCATCCATGAAGACTTCCATAAACTCTCCCACCATGTTAGAGAATATGGCTAGCATACACCTTTGAAAAGTCGCAAGTGCATTGCATAAGCAGAATGGCATTCTACGGAAAGCAAAGGTTCTATAGGGATAGGTGAAAGTCATTTTTTCCTGATCCTTGGGATGGATAGGGACTTGATTGTATCTCGAGTAATAGTCTAGGAAACAAAAGTACTTTTTCCTGGCTAATCTTTAAAGAATTTGATCGATGAAGGGCAAAGGGAAATGATCCTTTTTCGTGGCTATGTTAAGCTTTCTGTAATCGATACAGAGCCTCCAAGTGGAAGCTGAACGAGTTGTGATAGACTCTCCTTTCTTGTTAGTCACAACGGTAATCCTGGCTTTCTTGGGAATAATTTGCACGGGACTTACCCAAGGACTATCTGAGATCGAATAAATGATTCCTGCATTGAGCCACTTAATTATTTCTTTCTTGACCACTTCTCACATATTAGGGTTTAGTCTCCTCTGCATCTGGTCAGAAGGACGGGATCCATCTTCCATGAAAATTCTGTGATTGCAGTAAGATGGCTCAATCCCCCTAAGGTCATGGATGGTACAACCAATTGCCTCTTTGTGTTTTTTTAGGACCTTGATCAGTTTAATCTCTTGCTCCTTAGTTAATATAGCACTGATAATCACAGGGAGCATCTTTTTAGGTCCTAAAAACTAATATTTCAAACTCTCAGGCAATGGTTTCAATTCAAGCTGGGGTGGGTCAATGATGGAAGGTAAGGATGATGCTGATGAAGATTCATCAAGAGGAAGAGGTTGAAAGGGAACAAAATCAATAACCTCTTCAGAATGTGGTGGGTTTACCACAGAGGGTTGCGGGTTATATTCATCGAGACAGGAGGAACTTTCAATTGCAGAAACAGCCATACATGTCTCAATATTAAAGTTATCTTCCTTGAGTTCCTCTATAAATGCATAATCCTCAAATTTATTAATTCCCTTGAAAATATCCAATTTGAATTTTCGATCCCCAAAGGCGATTTCAATGCTACCACTCTCACAGTTGATATTGGCGATAGCGGTAGCCAGGAATGGATGCCCTAGAATGATGGGCGTGTTCCTCAAATTCTCAGGTACATCTATATCAAGGACAAGGAAATCTACAGGAAAATAGAAGTCCTTAACCTTGACAATAACATCCTCAATAATGCCTCTTGGATTTGTGACTGAATGGTTCGCTAATTGCAGCGTTACTAAGGTCAGTTGAAGTTCACCTATTGCAAACTTCTCGTAAAGAGAAGTCAAAATTAGGTTAATAGATGCACCTAGATCCAGGAGGGCCTATCAAAGGTGTAATCTCTGATAACACATGAAATCAAAGGGGCACCCGGATCTCTCTTTTTCAAAGGAAGGTGAAGCAAGATAACAGAACTAGCCTGCTTAGAGAGTATCACCTTCCTCGGAATAGATTCCCTTGGCTTACGCTTCTGGGTGCATAAATCCTTTAAGAATTTAGCATAAGCTGGTATGTGTTTGATAGAATCGAGGAGGGGGATATTAATTTCAACATTCTTGAATATATTCAAGAGCTCCTCGTTACTATCAACAGGCTTATTCTTCCTAGGTTTAATCAAGGCCTCAAGAAAAGGAACATGAGTCAGATCTTTGGAATCAGGTTCCTGAGCATTGATTTCTTCTTCATAATTCTCCTTTCTTTCCTCAAGCTCACCAGGATTTTATTAACTAGAGCAAGGTAGCTGTGGGTCCTAGGTTTTCCATCCACTCCTTAAAGTAACAGAGTTGGTAGATGCATACGGGTTTGGGTCTTGGGGAGGGTTAAGAAAGATCAAAGGGGCTTGATTAGCCAAAAACCCCTGATTTGATGAAGAACCAGAAGAGGAAGGACCCTACTCAACCACTTGAGCATGTGCGTGTGGGTACCTCTGATTCCCATACCCTTGGGCTTGATTGCCCAAATTCTGTATGTTGCACAGGTTGGGTATGGGTTGAGATGGCAAAGATCCAGGTTGACAGGTGTTAGCAATGAGCCTAGTTTGCAAGTTGTCCAGTAAAGTTTTCATTTGTTGCATGAACTGGAGCATAGATCCTTGCATCACTACCATCTAATGGTTCAAATTAGCCTGCCCTACGGGTTGACGAGCATTCCAAACTAGTTGCTTGACCTGATTCGAGGGCAGCTGAGTATAAATATAACCCTCACCCATTGGTCTTTGTGGAGCATAGTTGCTAGGTCGAAATTGGGTCTACTTCCTCTTGGGTCGGTAAATCGTTGCAAACGGATGTTGAGTTTTGAAAACCTATCGATGTAGTGTGATTTGAGAGAAAAACTATCAACAGATAAATTTAATCGAAAGTCGAAAAGAATTTCAGGTTGAACACAGGGAGGTGGACATTTGATTAAAAGTCACATTTGTTTTATTTGTCTAGTCAAAATTATTCAAAACTAGCTATCTAGTTAAAGAATAATGAATAGAAGAGAGAGAGAATATTACAACTAAAGACAAAATAGAGATAGAATAAACATGGATTTCATTACCATAGAGCAATGTTCATTACAACTACTTGCTACAACTACTCGTTACACTAGAAAATAGGAAATCTACACTAGAAAGTGGGAAATCTACACTAGAAAGCGATAAAAGAAGGTGGAGCGAAGTTATCCTCCTCGACAGCTGCTTGGAGGAGAGCCGCAATAACGGAGCGCATAAATGAAGGTGGTGAGATGCGGGATGAAGGAGAATGATGAGGGACGATGGAGAATGGAGCAGGACGAATTCATAGCAGGATCCGCTTCCCGAAGGGCGATGAGAGGACCACCACGGAATGCTCCACAAACGGGGTGAGAAGGTGGAAAAATTGTATTTTTAACTCTAATGGAGCATCCCTGGTTTGGGACAAGCTCTTAGAGCTTTGGAGGGGATGAGAGAAGAGAGGAAGGGATGAGAAATTCGAGTGGTAGGAGTCTCCTTTATAGTTGTAGGGATTGAGGTCAATTAGGTCTTTTATGTTAAAAACATTAATGCAAGGGCCTTTAGTGACAAATTTAAGTGTCACTAAAGTCCTGAACGTGGGCTTTGTGCACTTGCCCACGCCTACCACTTCTTCTCCTCGTGCCCAACACCTATGCACATTAGTGCATTTTTAGTCGTCCGATCACGAGATCGAATGGCTTAAAATGCATGAGCATCGCTTCATCTTCAACTGCAACGTGCGCCTACGTGCAATGGCGTGTTGGATCGCACATCATCGCGCACATACGCGATCCTCGATCGTCTGTTGCGCCACATGGCACCCCCACTGCTGTACATCATGCATCCGACGGCTAAATTCAACCGTGCTCGCACTGCCTGCTTAAGTTGAGGCTCGCGGGGCTCGAACTCGTGCCTCTTCTTCGTGAGAAGATGCTTGACCAATGTGCCACAGCCATTCTTTATCACGTTTTTAATTTAACACTCAAGTGCTCGCGACCGTTGGATCAAGATCCAACGGCCCAGATCATACGATTGCATGAGAGAGAGAGGGAGCGGGTGCCTTTGGCCAGTGTAGGCAGCTAAGATGGCGCCACATGGTGCCATCTTGGCTGTCCATCTTCTATGTGTTGTAGATGGTGCCACGGATGCCGGATTGGATAGATTTTTGTGCCGTTGGGCTACGATCGTCGATCTGAACTCATCCATGTAGTCGGATTTGTCATCTAAAGTGCGAATTTACATCATCTTCGCCCTTGATCTCTGATCTTCCTTAGATTATATCTGATGCTATGAAAGTCCGATTAGGGTGATCTTGGAGTTGTTGAACTCCAATCGTCGCCCTAATCAAATCCGTATGATTGGATCTTCAATCTGAGGCCCCAATTAAATGTTGCCCTATCACCTGACCATAAAAAGGAGAAATTAACCTAAAATTTATACAACCTAACCTAAAGAAAGATGATGCATGTTATGTAATATTTATAATATATGATGCAACTCTATGTCTAAGAACGCTAAAAAATAGACGATTTATATGATATAAACATGTTTAAATCACACCCCCATGCCTATCTTTTGCTAGTCCCTAGCAGTATACATGCTATTTATAAAAGAATTAGGTCGATTTCTTGGGCAATGTTTATTTTTCAATACTTATGAATTTCAACTACGACCTGAACTACAGAGACACAACAACGTCCAAGTGTCTGCCAAAATGCAGACCACCTCAAGCCCTCGCCTTATTCAAAGAAGGATCTTTTTCTTCTTTTCTTCTTTTCTAATTTTTTTGGATTTTTGAGTTTAGGGTTTCGGAGCAACTTTCTACGGCCACTCAACCACCCAAGACTCGAAGAGAACCCTAAGTTCTAAGCATCTTTATGTGAAATCTGAAAGACTCATTGATCGATAATTAGAACGGACTTTGGGTTTCTACACTCCTAGGTGAACTTAAAAAGAAATTCTGCCTAAAGATGTATCTATTCGACCGGTAGGTTTCTCCCTACTTTTATTTTTATGGGGTCAACACAAGGGCGAACCATGATACACTTAGGGTGAAGTGTGGCTGCATTTTTTGAGCTAGGTTTTGGATAACCTACCAATGGGCTGTTACCCATGATAACTTGCTAACCATACTCATGTGGTGAAGTGTGGCTTATTTCTTTTTTTTCTCCTTTTCTATTTTTTTTCTTTTCTCTTTTCTTTCTTTAAGTTGGTGACTTCCCTAATCTAAGATTTACCTAAAGGTAGTAGCAAAAGAATGGTCATGTGACTGGGCTTTGGACAACCTACCAATGGGTTGTTACCCACGATAACTTGCCAACCATACCACCCTAGAAGGTTCATTACCTACCCAATTTCCACTAAAACCATCGAAAAGCGAGTTAGTGCCAATAGTGTGCAGATGCTTAGACTTAAAATCCCCTTAAATCAGAGGGCAAGTTGATAAGTCATGTACTTATCACCCCAACTTTTTTAACCAATTAAAATATGAATTTAGAATGGTGAGGACTTGAGAAATAAATCCACATTTTAGTGGACACCCAGGCAGATTAAGCCCAAAGACCTGAAGGGTCTAAGTGTTCAAATCATATAGTTTTATTCTCTAATATTGAAAATTTTCTAAAGCCCAAGTTCTCTTTACTATTTCCACTTTTTTTTATAATAAAGAGAAAATAAAAAGAATCTACGGAGCTAACAAGATAATTCAGAGATGAATATCCATCCCCCCATGCCTATCTAATGCAATGTCCTCATTGTATTAAAAAGACATGAAACAGAGTGGAGTAGAGTAGAAAGCACCTGGATTGTATGAATAATAGGTAAGCTCTGAGATGAAAAGAAACTATATACATGCTAAATTTAGTGCCTTCAGTTAGGCACACTATACAAAGAAAAAGAAATAAAGAATTCACAGGTGCTGGTCAGAATCAGAATAAGAAAATTTAGCATTGGACCTGCCAGGAGAAGATGTCCACAGATGTGGATTAGATTGTGGTGCAGACCCATACCCCATGGTCGAGTATATCTAAGGTTCTGGATAAAAATTACCTAGAAGCTGAGATTAGTATGCAAGCGGGTCAGGCCTGCTATTTGTGAGGATGCAACCCAAGTCCAAAGAGTTGGATAACAGAGAAATCAAGCTCAAAAGGATAATCAATTAATGTGCACTTAGGTTGGACATCCTCTGAATCAAAGATATCATAAGGGTCTTAGTAAAGACTTGGTGGTTTCAGACAAATAGGAACCCTTAGACTCAATCTTCTACTTCCTCCAGAATTAACTTCCCAATGCTTCATTTCCCACTTCCTATCCTCCACAATCAGTATTTCAAATTCCGGGACCTCATGCATGTTAATCACCCCATTTGAAATTTCTAAGTCTAAAGGATGCAACTGAATTAGATTTGACTTGGATATAGTGATCTCAAAATCAAATTCGTTAGTAAACTCTATGGGGTGTGATTGAAGATCAAGGCTATGAATTGAATCCTTCAGAAAGTGAGGATCTGAATCCGCCATGCGAACCCCAATAGGATCAATTTCCTTAGTTATTGGGCCATCATATGATTCATCAAATTCCTCAGGCCCAGTCGTCTCACAGAAATTGTGTGCTGTAAACTCAGGTGAGACTTCACATAATGAATTTTCACCTTCAGAATCAAAGAAATCTAAATCCGAATTGATGTATGTCTCAAAATCAATCACTTTCTAATTCATGGAGGCATACGTTTCCTAATTCCCCAGCTCAGGGATCTCAGGTGAAGAAATCAAATCATCCTTATTTGATTGCTCTAGAACAACCTGGTCGACCCTTGTCTTGTAAAACATGTTCCCCCCTACAGGTGCTTAAGCGGATTCTAACATTGGCTCTCCCATTAGGGGTTCATCCTGGGAATCCTCCCAAGATTGGACTAAAGCAATCACAAATCTCATCCTCAATTTAGATAACTTCCCAAATAAAAACTCACTCGAGCCCTTATCCTTAACATCCTGGAGCCAATCCAATGGATACTTGTTAAGATCGTCAATCATTTTAATAAGGGGCTCCAATTCCTCAAGGCAAGGTGTTGGATGAGCTTCTAAAGATTGTATGGTATTCCTTAAGTTAGCTAACACCTTAGCTTGGACCTAGTTCACCTGAACTAAATGGTTTGGTTCAGGGTTGGGCGAGTTTGGGTTCAGTGCAGGGGAGTTAACGAATTGAGGTTCTTGATACCCTCCCTGTTAATAAGTCATTTCGGGTTGTTCAAATAAGGGTGATGATCTATATGCAATATAATCTAGGGAAGGGTAAGGATCAACATATCCTTCTTGATTGTAGATCATATTAGGTTGTCCAAATGAGGGTGATGATCTATAATTGATGTAACTCGGAGAAGGACAGGAATCAAAATCATGGTGTCCAGGGTTAGACCCTGAACACGGAGGTCCGAAACTGTATCCCCAATCAGGACTATCCCAACTAGAAGATGGATGAGAATAAGTTTGGTTAGAATAATAATCATTTTCCAACTAGAAGATGGATGAGAATAAGTCTGGTTGGAATAACAATCATTTTGGGAATAAGTAGTGGTAGGAGGGTAGGAATGGAAGTGTGAATAGTATGTGGAAGGATCCATGACTGAATAGGAGGAAGAAAGGTGCCCTGCAATACAAATAAACAAACCTATCCTTAAGTGGGCTAGCCTAAAGACCTACAGACTCCCAAAACCTATCTTGAGATAAAGAAATGATTTGATCTACTTCTTTTCGGTCAATCCAACTATTTAGTGGGAGGGACTGAGGAGAAGGTTCTTCCTTTGGCTTGCACCTCCGATTCCTAGTGTACCCCCAGCCACGATCATTTGATTCTGCTCCCCTAGCTAGACACCAGATTAAACGGTAGAAATAGACTAATCGAAAATAATCTCGGTCTGGGCTTTGAAGAGCGAGTCCAATCCTTAAGGCCATCGTCTACTCTGTTTTAATTAGGGTTAGGTTTGAATATGCTTTGGAACGTGATGGGCCCTTTATCTGGGTTGTGCCCTTAATGATTGATTGATATGTGTGTGCGTGCACAACCAATGATTTTCAAGTAAGATTATTTTTTGATGTGGTGAATTTTAGTGTTCAAATCTTGCTTAGTAGCTTTTAAGATTCAACTTTAGGTGTATTCAATCAAGTTCAGTTGGAACACCAAGTTTTGAAAGCATAGGTGAAGATGTTTTCCTTTAAAGCTTAAAAGAATGTGGAGTGCCTAGTAAATCCCTAGAAGTTGAACCTATTTGGCAGCTACTTGATGAGTTGATTTTAGTTGAAGTGGTGCGACCCAAACAACTCAAACAATTGGCCTGATGCACCACTTAGTTAGGCACACAAGTGGTTACCTAATCTGATTTCTACTCGATTATGTGTTTGGGTGTGTGTACCAGTTCCAAAGATTGGTTTACCGGTTGAGTTTGAAAATCAGAAGAGGTTGTGTACCTTTGTAAGAGATTTTTTTAATTTTTCTTCTATATGTGGAGGGAGAGGCAGGTGGAGGTGACAAACAAATAATCAAAAACTAACCTTAGAGTTTATAAGAACACCTAGGTTGATTTATGTTTGTGTTATTATGTGGTGGAATAAAAACTAGTGGGTGGGAGGTGGGGGTGAACTTATAGACCCTTCAAAAGCACTTTACTCCAATCTACCATTTTTGCCTATCTCGAGAGAGTACCTGCAATCACAATAAGAAAGGAGAGAAGTGAGGTAAAAGATAAGTAAGGTGGGAAAACGTGAAAAATCAAAGTGCGTAGTGTTCATGGACGTTTCGTGCGGATTTAAAGGCGTATTACGTTGCAGTAGAACCGACAAAACGTTTAAACAAATAATTTTATTACTCGAACAACTAGAGTATCCGAGGTCGAACACAGGGAGCAAACTCAGTACTTTGTAAAACCCAAGAATACAACTGTTAAATGCAAATATAATTGATTCAAAGAGTTTTTAAGAAAGATGTAAAAAAAATAGAATTAGACGTCTGATTTATGTATCAGACGTCTTAAATGTGATCTTTCTTTCTCTTTTTCTTCTTCTGCTTTGCCTTTCGGATCTCTTTGCAATCTTCCCTTGTCCTTCTTCTTCTTCTCCTACGAAGACTTCTAACCTTTCTGTTTTCCTCCTTCTCCTGCGAAGACTTCTTTCTTTCTTCTTCTTCTGTCTTGCTTCTCCTTTCTTCGTTGCCTTCTTCTTCTTCTTTGTCTTGCTTCTCCTTTCTTCTGCAGCGGCCACGTCCTTCTCCTGCAATCAGCCTGCCTGCACAGGGGAACAAAACCTAACCCTTCTCCCTCTACCCGCGCGTGTCTCTCTCTCAAGCAATTCACTCTAACCGCTCTACCAGAGCCACAGTCTCAATCGGGTCGGATCGTACCCGGGACCAGGCGCACCTGCAGGTGTGTGATGCGCGAGGAGTGCGTAGGTCTAGGTCGGGTCGGATCCGCCAGGTCCGCGTGGTCAGGCCGTGGACGAGGCGGGTGGGGTCAGTGAGGGACCTCACCCCTGTGCTTTCGAGGCAGTAAACGTATATCACAAAAACTCTTTATACCATACCTGTGCCTTGAGATTCCACGATGTGGGACTAAACGTTCCGCCCTTCCTTTGCGTGCGCCCGCAGACTCTCGTGTGCAATTGCCCACGCTGAAGGCCCTGCTGGTGCTCCTTGCTGAACTCAGTCACCTCGCAACACTTGCGAGAGTCTGCTGCACCTGCCGCCTGGGAAGCCTGACGCCTGCTGCTGCTCCAAGCTTCCTGCTGCTTCGACTGTTAATGGCGGCCGGGGCGTTCACCTGAGCTTCCACAGAACGGCCTATTGGCCCAATTAGAATAGCTGGAAACCTTCGCCGTAGCACGGCGAAGGCGGTGGGTGATGCTGCAGGTTGCCGGTCGGCCTAGGCGTGCCCGCCTAGGTTAACCTGTGGTCGGAGATGGTGGGTTGTTCGAGGGGTGGTTATGGAGGTCTGGAGTGGCAGTTGTGGGGTGGAGCGAGTTCCTGGTGGTGAGGCGGAGCTCACGAGGTGGTTGGCGAGCCGTGTGGAGTGGCGGAGTGGTGTGGGCGGCTCGCCGGAGTTCGGTCGGTGATGTGGAAGATGAGGGTGGTCAGCGTCGGTCGAGGGGTAATCAGATGAGATAACAGGGGGAAAAGAGAGAGGATAGGATGGAGAGGAGTTCTAACCTAATTGTAAGGATGAAAGGGGACAGAAGGCGGACAGCAGTACTTGCTGTCGCCGGAGAAGATGACGCCCAGTGGGGGAGAACGGCGGCGACGACGGGGCTGAGGCGGCGTGCGCTGGTACTGCGCGACGCGGAGGGAGGTCAGGAAGCTAACTCTGCCACTGGTTTTGTGGCAGAGCGAAGAGGGAGGGGAGGGGGGCTCGCCGGAGCTAGCTGGGGTATTTGGCCGAGCAGGAGGAGAGGAATTGAAGGGGGAAACTCGGCCAAATCAAGCTCAGCCTCTTCGGCCGGAGTTGTGGGTTCTTATATAGGCGCTGGACTTGGTGTGCAGGGCGTGAAGGGCACGTAATTGCCTGAGGTTGGTCGCCGGAGATGGAAAGGAGTTAGGATACCCAAATCTCTCGTGCGTTCGCACGAGAGATTGGGTTCACACCAACGATTGTAATTGACTTTATAAGGAAGGGAATTCCTCAGAGAATCCTCCTTCCATTTCTGGAAGGGAATCTCTGAGGGATTAGAGAGCAATCCCTCTCCGAATCTCGCCGGAGCTCGGTTCTGCCCTAGCAATGGCGGCAGGACCGGTTTGCAAAGGAGGCGAAGAACCTAGGGGGTTCTCTGCAACGGTATTCAAAAGATAGGGACCAAGTTGTGATTTGGGTGTACTAAATTGCAAAGTAGGTCAAGATGACCCCTCCTTAGGTCCAAATTTTGGTACAAACCTAATTTGGACCTAAGGAATCCAATGGAGAAGTTAGATTTCAGGTTTGACCTTGTTTGACAGGATATTTTGCGTAAAAACCCAAATTAGGTTAATTGAAGAGCTATGACCCTAATCTAGGTCAAACTAGGTTCCAAAGGCCAAATTAAGTGTTCTAAACCCTAGCGTATGTTTTTTCATGATTTGTAGAGGGTTTACTTGCTTTTTGTTCTGACCGAAACCTTGTTAATTTAAGCGGGTCTGTTTTAGGGTTACCAAGTGTCTTTTAGTTCTTAGATTGCACATGAACCCATTTCTGCTTGACTCAACCCACTTTTTATCTCATTTAGACCATTTGACCCATGTTTTGCCTCTAAGAAATCCTGTTTATCTACTGCAATGGCAAAATTGCAGTTTTAACCTTTATTTCATGTTTTCTTCTCAGAGCACTTGTTCCTTCAGTTAGGCCATCTTCTAGGTTATGTAGGAGCTTTTATCTTCTTTATTGGGTCAAAATGAGCTAGTTATGGCTCATGATGAGGCTCTCATCATACCCCCATGCCTAGCTTTTGTTAGTCCCTTAGCAAAATTTTAAAGTTTTAACTTCCGTTCTAGACACTGAATGTTGTCAATAATGATAAGTGCTTCTCCTTTTTCTTTTGTGATTAGGTGGGAATGCCGACAATAGGCCTAGAGGTACTCAAGTACCAACCAAAATCCGGACCTGTTCCGCTTTAGCCTCAGTCTCTTGCAAAGGTTTCTACGGCCCACAGAACCTAACCTAGGGTTTGTTGGACTCCGCGGTTAAAGCACCCGTGCTTGAGATATTTTTAGCCTAAGTTCAGTTTGCAGTGCGTTTTTTTTGTAAGAGAGAGATAGAAGATTTATTTGTTTGGAGAGCTTTTCTCTCTCTCTTTTTTCTTTTTTTTTTATTTCTAGCTTCGGATTAGCTTCTCAACACGGTCTGTATCGGATTCCTCGTCCCCATCATCAATCCTCAAAGGTCCCTGGCTTTCGAGATTTCGAGATAATCCCGCCCATGGCAACCCCCGGAACCCTGGCTTTCGAGATTTCGAGATAATCCCGCCCATGGCATTCCGTGGACGAATTCAGACCCTGGCGATTGACATTTCGTGATAATGCCACCCATGGTATCTGAACTAGCAGAGTGCTTACATGCCCCCAGTAGGATATTTAAATATCCTAAGAGACAAGCACCGAGGAGACGATATGTTGTTACGCATCTTCGAGGGGAATTTCCTGCCTCTCCGCGCTGGGAACTTGTCCAAATCAACTTGTGTTGATTGACCGCTCCTAATCTAGGTGACTTTTTCAGAGTATTAAACGCTCTTGCGTGTTTTGAATATTTATGCGCACTGAACCAGACTGTGTGTGAATTTGGGTGCTTAGGTTACCGAATCCCGCAAACCGGAGGTCAGTTAACGAGGCCGAATACTTCCTAAGCCTTAGACCTAATACTTAAGCTTTGCATTTTCCTCAACCTCTTGAGGATTGTCTAGATTTTAACGGATACGTGAATTTTTAAGCAAAAAAAAAAAAAAAAATCTAGCCCAAGAGGCCTAAGACCAGCGTTCCCGCTAATCTCTTGTTATATCTCTGTAGCATTTTTCTTTTCTTTTTCTTGACTCGGTCTAGAACTTCAGTTAACCCCTTAATCTTTTACTAATGACTTTTTCTTTTTCTTTTCCTTTTGTGCTCCTTTCTTTATTTTTGCTCTTTTTGTCATTTTTCTTTCTTTTCCTCCTCTTATTTGTATGACCCTGAATTGTTCCTCCCCTCTTCTTTTTTTTTCTTTTTTTTTTTTTTTTTTTTTTTGTATGAAACCCTTTCTTGATATGAATTTTCTGTCATTTTGCACTTTCATACCCCCCCATGCCTAAGATTTGCAATGTCCCCATTGTAAATTAGGTGGGTTCGAATTCAGCTTAGTTCATGTGTTAGGACAGGTGTGTGGTGAGTGAATGGGTCGAAGCGACTTGTTGCGAACGATTTCTAATCTCGGGTAGATATACCTGAGGTGAAGTCGGCTGTTCTAATGGATGAACCCTAAAGTGCAATATGAGTTCCGCATAGCGATGTCAGAAACGATTTCTGGTTTTTCAAAGAATGACGGGTTGCCTCCCGTTAAGCGCTGAGTTTTACGCCATCGGCTGGGCGTAATGAGCTCAAGAGGAAAGGAGGGTAAAGGATGACTCAGTCAAATCTATATCGGTCATGTCAATGAACGGCTTGAGTCTCTGCCCATTCACGACAAATGCTTCAGAATCATGGCTGAGTGGGCTGATTTCAATAGCTCCATTTCCGAAGATTTGGCGGACTAGGTAGGGTCCGACCCACTTGGATCTTAGCTTTCCTGGGAATAGTTTGAGTCGAGCATCAAAGAGTAAAACTTTTTGACTAGGATGAAAGACCTTTCTAGAAATGTGTTTGTCGTGAAAAGCTTTAACCCGTTCTTTGTAAATTCGCGAGTTCTCATATGCGTCGTGGCGTAATTCATCGATCTCGCTCATTTGAAATCTTCTGTGGGTTCCAGCCTTAGAAAGGTCGAGATTACAGGTCCGTACTGCCCAATAGGCTTTATGCTCCAATTCGACGGGGAGGTGACATGCCTTCCCGTACACTAGTCTGAAGGGAGACATTCCTAATTGGGTCTTGTGGGCGGTCCTATAGGCCCACAATGCTTCCGGAAGCCGAGAAGACCAATCTTTTCTATCAGGTCGAACAGTAACCTGAAGGATCTTCTTGATCTCTCGGTTAGATAGCTCAGCTAGACCATTAGTTTGGGGGTGGTAAGGAGTAGAGATTCGGTGTGACACCCCGTATTTGATCATCAGTGACTTGAACTGAGCGTTTGTAAAATGGGTCCCTCCGTCGGAAATTATAGCACGCGGAATCCCGAACCTTGAGAAAATGTTTTGATGAAGGAATTTTATAACGGCTTTATGATTGTTGGTTCGGGTCGGAATGGCTTCTATCCACTTGGAAACATAATCAACTGCGAGTAAAATGTATTCGAAGCCATCCGAGGTAGGAAAGGGTCCCATGAAATCAATCCCCCAAATATCAAAAATTTCGCATACCAAGATCGGCTGTAGAGGCATCATGTCTCTATGGCTCATGTTGCCTAGAGTCTGGCAACGGGAACATGCCTTACAGTGATTGTATGCATCTTTGAAAATTGTGGGCCAGTAGAAACCACACTGGAGGACTTTCGATGCGGTTTTATGTCCTGAAAAATGTCCACCGCATGCCTGGTCATGGCAAAATGAGAGTATGTCTTTGATTTCCACTTCCGTGACGCATCGTCGGATTATCTGATCAGCACCAATGCGGAAGAGATACGGGTCTTCCCATAGGTAATACTTGGCATCGGAACGCAATTTGTCCTTTTTGGCCTTCGACCAATCGGGCGGAATCTGATGTGATGCCAGGTAATTAACAATATCGGCGAACCATGGAAGACTTGTACTGATAGTCAGGAGGTGCTCATCAGGAAAATGTTCTATAATAGGTCCGGACGGATCAATAATTTCAGGAGGAAGGCGGGATAAATGATCAGCTACCACATTGTGCTTTCCCGCCTTGTCGCGAATCTCGATGTCAAATTCTTGCAACAGCAAGATCCAGCGGATTAATCGAGGTTTCGCGTCCTTCTTGGCTAGGAGATGCCTCACAGCTGTGTGATCCGAGTATATGATAACACGGGAACCCAGAAGGTATGATCTGAATTTTTCCAGGGCAAATACTACGGCCAGCAGCTCTTTCTCAGTAACCGTATAGTTACGCTGAGCCTCATCCAGTGTTTTGCTGGCGTAGTAAATGACCACAGGTTTCCCGTCAATTTTCTGCCCCAAAACCGCTCCTACAGCGAAGTCAGATGCATCGCACATGATCTCAAAGGGTTGAGACCAATCAGGGGACTGTAGGATTGGGGCTTGGGTGACTCGGTCACGTAAGATCTCAAATGCTTGAGTGCATTCCTTGGAAATTCCGAAAGGCACATCCTTGGAAAGCAGATTGGTCAGGGGGCGCGCGATTTTGGAGAAATCAGGGATGAATCGACGGTAGAAACCGACGTGCCCCAAAAAAGATCGGATGTCCTTAATCGAGCTAGGCATAGGGAGCTTGGAAATCAGGTTAACCTTAGCTCGATCCACTTGGATGCCTTTCTCTGAGATTAAATGTCCCAGGACAATTCCCTCAGGCACCATGAAATGGCTCTTTTCCCAGGAAAGAACCAAATTCACCTCGATGCACCGCCTGAGTATATGGACCAAGTGTTGGAGGCAATCGTCAAATGATTGTCCAAAAACTGAAAAGTCATCCATGAAGACTTCCAGATAGTCACCTACCATATCTGAGAATATGGCAAGCATGCACCGCTGAAAAGTTGCAGGTGCATTGCAGAGACCGAACGGCATCCTTCGAAACGCGTATGTCCCGAAGGGGCAGGTGAATGTGGTCTTTTCTTGGTCCTCTGGATGGATTGCCACCTGATTGTAACCGGAGTACCCGTCAAGAAAGCAGAAGAATCTATTTCCCGCTAGTTTCTCGAGGATCTGATCAATAAACGGTAGTGGGAAATGATCCTTCTTTGTGGAGGAATTTAGTCTTCTGTAATCAATGCAGACTCTCCACGAATTAGCTATTCGGGTAGGAATGACTTCCCCGATTTCTGTCGTGATGATGGTAAGTCCTGCCTTCTTAGGTACCACTTGTGTTGGACTCACCCAACGACTGTCGGAGATCGGGTAGATGATCCCTGCATCTAACCACTTAATGATCTCCTTTTTCACGACCTCCTGTAGGTTAGGGTTTAGTCGCCTTTGCATTTCTCTTGAAGGTCGTGAGCCTTCTTCTGTATAGATTCGATGCGTGCAGTATGAAGGGCTTATACCATTCAAATCATCTAGAGTCCATCCAATGGCTCTACGATGTTGCTGGAGAATAGAAATCAAACGGAGTTCCTGGTCAGGTGTGAGTCGAGAATTGATAATCACAGGAAACGTTTGATTTGAATCCAAAAAGACATATTTTAGATGTTCAGGAAGGGGCTTGAGTTCCATGACAGGATTGTCAGCAGCAGCGGGTGGTTCAGGGTTTGTATCAGGAGCAATGGTAGGAGTCATAGGTGTGTCTAGATTGTGTTCGCACTCCTCTGTTAGCGGTTTTTGATTTTCTAGTGGTTGATCAGAAATAATCAGGTTGTCCTCTATGTGCAGTTCATCAACCACGGTTTTGACATCACAAATTTCCTCTATAACCCCGCAATTAATCCCTTGTTGGGCTTTGAAAATGTCGATCTTCAGATTTTGATTCCCAAATTTTAATTCTATCTGGCCCTCTTCGCAGTTTATATTGGCCCTAGCAGTGGCCAGAAAGGGTCTCCCTAATATGATTGGTGTGTCCCTTGGGTTCTTAGGTGCATCCATGTCCAGTACTATGAAGTCCACTGGGAAATAAAAATCTCGTACCCTAACAATGACATCCTCGAGTATTCCTTTGGGTGACTTGATGGATCGATCAGCTAACTGCAATGTCACCTCAGTGGGTTTAAGTTCAGATTCTTCAAGGTGGTCAAGGAGGGATGTAGGTATTAAATTTATGGAGGCACCTAGGTCTAGTAGGGCTCTATCAAGTTGGGTTTCACCAATTTTACAAGAAATCAAGGGGGTTCCTGGGTCTTTAGCCTTGGGTGGGAGTTTGCTCAGGATGACAGAGCTGGCTTGCTCTGACAGTACAATCGGATTCCCATCCTTGGTTCGCGGCTTACGTTTAGGTGTACATATGTCTTTCAAGAATCTTGCGTAAGCCGGTATGTGGCGGATTGCATCCATCAACGGGATGTTTATCTGGACCTGTTCAAAGAGCTTGACCAGATCCTCCTCAGGAGCCACAGGTTTGGTTGTCCTTTTTCCTTTGGTCAAGGCCTCAGGAAATGGGATCCTAGCTGGTTCCTCTAGGATAGGTCCAGGTTCTTGATCTGGGACAGTAGTATCTTGGATGACTACCCTAGGGTCTTGGTGATTATCAGGCTTGGAGTGGTTCAGATAATGTGGGTCTTGTGTTGTTTTACCACTACGTGTTGTTACAGAGTTTAATCCAGCCTGACTTTGGTTTGGGTTAGGTAGGAGAGGTGGCTGCTGCTGAAATTCTGCATAAGATGTAGAAGCCTCCATCCTGTCTGGTGATGGAGTAGCAGGGGCCTGATAAATCAAATGTGCGTGGCCTGAATTTGGATTCATAATGCGCCTCTGGGTCGGCACATTATTTGGGTTGGGCAGAGGTTGCGAAGGAAGGGTGCCAGGTTGGCGAGAATTTGTCATCTGGGCCAGTTGGTTGCGAACCTCTGTGATCTCGTCCTTGTGCTGTTGTTGCATTGCCGCATTCGTTTTTTGAATGTCAGCCAGCGTTTGAAGGATAAGAGTCAATTGATCCTGATTTTGCCCAGATTGGTAGGTGGGATTGGGCCGAGGCTGAGGCGGCTGATATGGACGAGGAGCTTGTGGGCAGGGTTGATATGGTGGTTTTTGAGAGTTTCCCGCCCACTGAAAGTTAGGATGATTTCGCCATCCAGGGTTGTAGGTATTGGAGTATGGGTCGTTCTGGATGGCGTTGAGGTCCTCGCAGTTCTGAGAAACCTCAGGAAAGTCAGAATACGAGGGTTCAGATTGTGGATAGGGGCTCATCCCCTTGGCAGGTTGGTGATAGATGTTTTGCACTGTTTCCCTTGCCAGAGGAGGTCGTGCAAAAGAGTTTTGTGCAGAGGTGGCTTGCTGCAAATGTCGAGTTAGCTCGTCCACCTTCTTTTCTATGATAGAGACCTTGTCCAACCGACTGGCCATCAATTCCAAGTCAACAGAAGTGGACAGGTCCTGCGTCTCATGTGTCCCTCTTAGATTCGTCGATGCGCGGGCATTCGTCCTGTCGAATAAGCCCAAGGAGTCATTGTTTATGGAGTTCTCGCACATATTTTCGAGAATCTCCCACACCGTGTCCTCGTGTTGGCCCATGATGTTTCCTCCACATGTTGCATTGACGATTAGACGAATATCCTCACGGAGTCCCTGGTAAAAAGACTGGACTTGTTCCCACTTAGGAACTCCGTGATGGGGACATTTTCGCATGAGATCTAGGAATCGATCCCAAGCTTCGTGAAGAGGTTCTCCCTGTTGTTGAGTGAAATGAGTGATCTGGTGGCGCAAGGCATTCGTCCGGCCAACAGGGAAGAATTTTTTCAAAAATTCGGACTGTAATTCCTCCCAAGTGTTGATCGGGCGGGTCTGAGTCTGATACCAGTGCGCGGCCTTGTCCAAGAGGGAGAACGAAAACATTTTCATGAGTAGGATATCCCGATTTTGTACATCTGACCCGAAATTCTGGGCCAGATGCTTGAGTTGTTTAATGTGTTGGAATGGATCCTCAGAGTTAAGCCCATGGAACTTTGGTATGGCATGAATCATATTGGGCTTTAGATCAGAATCGGGTCCTCCAATTGGGATTCGTACTCGGGGTTCAATTGCCACCGCAGCGGGATTATAGTGATCTCGCATCATAGGTCGCTGTGGTGGGTTTACAAAGTTCTGAAAGAGATCGTTCAAGCATTGAAGTTGGTGTTCAAGGTTATTCTCATCTTCAATGGGTTGTGCCATGATGGGAGAAGGAGGAGAATCAGGGTCTGAATCAGATGAAAGATTTATGTGGTGGGGTTGCTGCACAAACAAGGGCGTCGAGGCTTGGCCTCGGCGAGAATGAATTTCTAGAGGAGGTCTTAAAGGTGGTCTCAAGGAACTCCTACCAAACATGCACCGGAAGATGTGATGAGATTAGAAGGTGCTGGACCCAATCAAGACACCCAAGAATTGTTGGGTGACTATAGAGGTTCGGGGCAGATCGACCCCTGGATCAGAAGATCGTCCACCTGAGAAATACCTGGGCAGCCAGAGAAGGAGAGTCCCGTAAAGACCCCTACACGGTAGAGCGTCCCTACGGGTTACAGGGTTTCCCCCACCCGACCTCTCTTGTCACTGCGGTTCCAGGTAGACCAGAATGGGGATCTTGACCTCTTAAGTCTACCTTTTTTATTTTAAGATCAAGGTGCTTAATGTTCCACTTGAACTTTTAAGTATTTTGAGTGCAAAAAAGTGACCTAATATTAAGGTTGGTTGACCCGAGGGATCAACTTCACCTTTGAGAGCTTTTTAGGTCCTTCCTTTTATGATTCAAATGAATTATCAGCCTGATTTGCTTAGGGTTCCTCTTGTATAAATATTTTCAAACACGGTTTAGGCACACTTCTTTTTGGAAAGTTTGTTTCTTTGTTTTAGAGAAGATGTGTCTCTAAAAACCCTAGCTTTGCAATCCTAACTTGGCTCTAATGGGTCCAATTTAGTTGCCTTAGAATTTAGCACCTAGGGCTCAATCAAGAAAGTTTTAGCCCTAGTTGCCTTAGTTGGATGACAGACAAAAATATGTTGAAATGAAAATCAGGCAACTTGATGAGTTACTAAATATAAGACAGGTAGCCCTAAGTTGACTTCTCCCTTTTTTTTGTCTTTTAGATTGTGAGAGGGTTAAGGGGGAGGGCTTATGGAGATTACCTGCTCCAGTCTGTTGTGCAGTTGCTATTCTTTCCTTTTTGTTTTGCTTTCCCTATTTGAACACAACAAAAGAGAAGTTAAGTCAGATATTAAATAGAAAAGTTGTACTCAAAAGCTTCACAAGTGCCCGTTGCTCCCCGGCAACGGCGCCAAAATGTTCATGGACGTTTCGTGCGGATTTAAAGGCGTATTACGTTGCAGTAGAACCGACAAAACGTTTAAACAAATAATTTTATTACTCGAACAACTAGAGTATCCGAGGTCGAACACAGGGAGCAAACTCAGTACTTTGTAAAACCCAAGAATACAACTGTTAAATGCAAATATAATTGATTCAAAGAGTTTTTAAGAAAGATGTAAAAAAAATAGAATTAGACGTCTGATTTATGTATCAGACGTCTTAAATGTGATCTTTCTTTCTCTTTTTCTTCTTCTGCTTTGCCTTTCGGATCTCTTTGCAATCTTCCCTTGTCCTTCTTCTTCTTCTCCTGCGAAGACTTCTAACCTTTCTGTTTTCCTCCTTCTCCTGCGAAGACTTCTTTCTTTCTTCTTCTTCTGTCTTGCTTCTCCTTTCTTCGTTGCCTTCTTCTTCTTCTTTGTCTTGCTTCTCCTTTCTTCTGCAGCGGCCACGTCCTTCTCCTGCAATCAGCCTGCCTGCACAGGGGAACAAAACCTAACCCTTCTCCCTCTACCCGCGCGTGTCTCTCTCTCAAGCAATTCACTCTAACCGCTCTACCAGGGCCACAGTCTCAATCGGGTCGGATCGTACCCGGGACCAGGCGCACCTGCAGGTGTGTGATGCGCGAGGAGTGCGTAGGTCTAGGTCGGGTCGGATCCGCCAGGTCCGCGTGGTCAGGCCGCGGATGAGGCGGGTGGGGTCAGTGAGGGACCTCACCCCTGTGCTTTCGAGGCAGTAAACGTATATCACAAAAACTCTTTATACCATACCTGTGCCTTGAGATTCCACGATGTGGGACTAAACGTTCCGCCCTTCCTTTGCGTGCGCCCGCAGAATCTCGTGTGCAATTGCCCACGCTGAAGGCCCTGCTGATGCTCCTTGCTGAACTCAGTCACCTCGCAACACTTGCGAGAGTCTGCTGCACCTGCCGCCTGGGAAGCCTGACGCCTGCTGCTGCTCCAAGCTTCCTGCTGCTTCGACTGTTAATGGCGGCCGGGGCGTTCACCTGAGCTTCCACAGAACGGCCTATTGGCCCAATTAGAATAGCTGGAAACCTTCGCCGTAGCACGGCGAAGGCGATGGGTGATGCTGCAGGTTGTCGGTCGGCCTAGGCGTGCCCGCCTAGGTTAACCTGTGGCCGGAGATGGTGGGTTGTTCGGGGGGTGGTTATGGAGGTCTGGAGTGGCAGTTGTGGGGTGGAGCGAGTTCCTGGTGGTGAGGCGGAGCTCACGAGGTGGTTGGCGAGCCGTGTGGAGTGGCGGAGTGGTGTGGGCGGCTCGCCGGAGTTCGGTCGGTGATGTGGAAGATGAGGGTGGTCAGCGTCGGTCGAGGGGTAATCAGATGAGATAACAGGGGGAAAAGAGAGAGGATAGGATGGAGAGGAGTTCTAACCTAATTGTAAGGACGAAAGGGGACAGAAGGCGGACAGCAGTACTTGCTGTCGCCGGAGAAGATGACGCCCAGTGGGGGAGAACGGCGGCGACGACGGGGCTGAGGCGGCGTGCGCTGGTACTGCGCGACGCGGAGGGAGGTCAGGAAGCTAACTCTGCCACTGGTTTTGTGGCAGAGCGAAGAGGGAGGGGAGGGGGGCTCGCCGGAGCTAGCTGGGGTATTTGGCCGAGCAGGAGGAGAGGAATTGAAGGGGGAAACTCGGCCAAATCAAGCTCAGCCTCTTCGGCCGGAGTTGTGGGTTCTTATATAGGCGCTGGACTTGGTGTGCAGGGCGTGAAGGGCACGTAATTGCCTGAGGTTGGTCGCCGGAGATGGAAAGGAGTTAGGATACCCAAATCTCTCGTGCGTTCGCACGAGAGATTGGGTTCACACCAACGATTGTAATTGACTTTATAAGGAAGGGAATTCCTCAGAGAATCCTCCTTCCATTTCTGGAAGGGAATCTCTGAGGGATTAGAGAGCAATCCCTCTCCGAATCTCGCCGGAGCTCGGTTCTGCCCTAGCAATGGCGGCAGGACCGGTTTGCAAAGGAGGCGAAGAACCTAGGGTGTTCTCTGCAACGGTATTCAAAAGATAGGGACCAAGTTGTGATTTGGGTGTACTAAATTGCAAAGTAGGTCAAGATGACCCCTCCTTAGGTCCAAATTTTGGTACAAACCTAATTTGGACCTAAGGAATCCAATGGAGAAGTTAGATTTCAGGTTTGACCTTGTTTGACTGGATATTTTGCGTAAAAACCCAAATTAGGTTAATTGAAGAGCTATGACCCTAATCTAGGTCAAACTAGGTTCCAAAGGCCAAATTAAGTGTTCTAAACCCTAGCGTATGTTTTTTCATGATTTTTAGAGGGTTTACTTGCTTTTTGTTCTGACCGAAACCTTGTTAATTTAAGCGGGTCTGTTTTAGGGTTACCAAGTGTCTTTTAGTTCTTAGATTGCACATGAACCCATTTCTGCTTGACTCAACCCACTTTTTATCTCATTTAGACCATTTGACCCATGTTTTGCCTCTAAGAAATCCTGTTTATCTACTGCAATGGCAAAATTGCAGTTTTAACCTTTATTTCATGTTTTCTTCTCAGAGCACTTGTTCCTTCGGTTAGGCCATCTTCTAGGTTATGTAGGAGCTTTTATCTTCTTTATTGGGTCAAAATGAGCTAGTTATGGATCATGATGAGGCTCTCATCACGTAGCCTCCCCGGCAACGTCGCTAAAATGTTGGGTCGGAAAATCGTCGCAAACGGAAGTTGAGTTTTGAAAACCGTCGTTGTAGTGCAATTTGCGAGAAAAACTGTCAACAGATAAATTTAACCGAAAGTTGAAAAGAATTCATGGTCAAACACTGGGAGGCGAACATTTGATTAAAAATCACATTTGTTTTATTTGTCACAAAGTAGAATAGCTGGTCAAAATTATTCAAAACTAGCTATCTACTTAAAGAATAATGAATAGAAGAGAGAGAGAATATTACAAATAAAGACAAAATAAATATAGAATAAACATGGATTTCATTAGTATAGAGCAGTGTTCATTAAAACTACATGCTACAACTACTTGCTACACTAGAAAGTAGGAAATCTACACTAGAAAGCGGGCAATCTACACTAGAAAGAGGTAAAAGAAGGTGGAGAGAAGTTATCCTCCTCGACGGCTGCTTGGAGGACAAGCTACAATGATGGAACGCCCAGATGAAGGTGGTGAGATGCAAAACAAAGGAGAATGATGAGGGACGATAGAGAACGGGGTAGGACGACGTTGTAGTTGGATCCGCTTCCCGAATAGCGGTGAGACGACCACCGTGGAATGCTCCACGAATGGGGTGAGAAGGTGGAAAAATTGTATTTTTATCTTTAATGGAGCGTCCCGGGTTTGGAACAAGCTCTTAAAGCTTTGGAGGGGGTGAGAGAAGAGAGGAGGGGATGAGAAATTTGAGTGGTAGGGGTCTCCTTTTATAGTTGTAGGGATTGAGGGCAATTAGGTTTTTTAATGCTAGAAACATTAATGTAAGGGCCTTTAGTGACGAATTTAAGCGTCACTAAAGGCCTGAACGTAGGCTTCGTGCACTCGCCCACGCCTGCCGCTTCTTCTCCTCGTGCCCAACGCCTACGCATGTTTATGCATTTTCAGTCGTCCGTTCGTGAGATTGAACCGCTTAAAATGCACGAGCGTCACTTCATCTTCAGCTACAGCGTGCCTGCATGCGATGGTGCGTTGGATTGCTCATCATTGCATGCGTATGCGATTCTCGATCATCTATTCCACCACGTGGCGCCCCCACTGCCACACATCACGCATCCAACTATTGAATTTAACTGCACCTACACCTCCCGCTCAATTTGAGGCTCGCAAGGCTCAAACTCGCGCCTCTTCTTCGCGAGAAGACACTTCACTAATGTGCCATGGCCATTCTTTGTCGCATTTTTTATTTAACACTCAAGCTCTTGCGACCATTAGATCAAGATCCAATGACCCAGATCAGACGAGCACATGAGAAGAGAGAGAGGGAGTAGGTGCCTTTAACTGGGGTGGGCAGCTGAGATGGTGCCATGTGGCACCATCTTGGCCGTCCATCTTCTATGTGTTGTAGATGGTGCCACGGATGTTAGATTGGATCGATTTTCGCACTGTTAGGCTACGATCGTCGATCCGAACCCATCCATGCAGTCGGATTTTTCATCTAATGTATGGATTTACACCATCTTAGCCCTTGATCTCTGATCTTCCTTAGATTATATCTGATGCTACGAAAGTCTGATCAGGGCTATCTTGGAGTCGTTGAACTCCGATGGTTGTCCTGATCAGATTCGTATGGTTAGATCTTCAATCCAAGGCCCCGACTAAATGTCACCCTATCACCTAACCATGACAAGGAGAAATTAACCTAAAAGTTATACAACCTAACCTAAATGCAGGATGATGCATGTTATGTGACCGGTCGATCTTTCGCTTTTAAGTCGTTTGTAGTTTAATGTGGTGGAAAAATCGACTAATCAATTTTTAACAAGAAATAACCACTCGCAGAGGAGCGGGTTGTATCCACAGGGAGGCAATAACGTATTAAAATTCGCGCCACCTAAAAATGTTTGTTCGTAGTCAATTTGGACAAGAACCAAGCCAAGATTGCCTTTAGATTAAGGTTTAAGCAAGAAACAATGCTGAAATGGCAATTATGAGAAACTACAGGATATTTTCCGCAATGCAGAGTGAATAGAATATGATTAAAATGTGGCAATGGCAGAAAATGTAAATTTTAATTAACGTTTTACTGTAGCAAAACAGGGGAATTTTTCCCGTTGTCTTGCGCGACGAGGAGCCGATGGCCGGGCGCGGGAAGCTCGGAGGAGGTCCCTTGGATCAAGGGCTTCGAATCGGTGGTGGCGGCGAGTCGCGCGGTGGTCGGAGGTGGCCGGACGAGCTCCGGCGGAGGTGCTGCAGCCGGCAGCTTGCGCAGCCTGTTGGCGTGAAGTCCGCCGCCTGCTGCTGCTGCGGGGGTGGCTGCTGCCGCTGCCGTGGGCACTACTGCGGCTGGCGTGTGCGGCTGGCGTGCGCGGTGGTCGGTTGGGCGGTTTGCAGGCAGTTGTGCGTGGGCACGCGGAGGGTCTGCGGAGGGCGCGCAGTTGTGCGTGGGCGGTGGTCTGCAGGAGGGCGCTTGCGCGGTGGTCTGCAGGCTGTTGGCATGTGCGGTGGAAGCTACAGGCGGCTGTTGGAGGATGCTGCAGGCTGGTCTGCAGGCGTTGGAGGAGAGCGCGGGCTGATCTGCAGGCGTGCGCAGGTCTGCAGCCGGTGAGCGGTGGAGGGTGCAGGCGGTCTGGTGGCCGGTTGGAGAGTGCAGGCTGAGGAAGTGGAGGTGAGCGGGTAACTTCAGACGTCTGGGAAATTTCCCAGACGTCTTAAGTTATTGAGAGGGCGGCTGATCAGTAGCTCGGTGGTGGTGGTTTGCGACGACGGCGAGGGAGTTGCACGCTAAGGTGCTCAGGGTAATGCAGGCGAGCTCCGGATGGCGGTGTGGCCTATCACACCACACGCCCACGGTGGTGGAGACTCGCCGCCACGGTAGAGGCCGGCAGTATGGAGTGGAAGAGAGAGGTTCTCTGCACAGTGGTGGGTCGGTGGCGGAGGCCTCCTGAGCTCGGCTGCCTCAGTGCTCCTTTTGTAGTGGCCTGAACAAATTTGAAATCAGCGGCCGACCAGATCCACCGTATCCGCTCCCCCTTGAATGGCTCCTTCACTGCATCACCCGAGCGTTGGAGCGGCAGCCAGCCGTTCTGAAAGAAGACGAATAAAGAAAATATTATTAAAATATTAGGGTTATTTATCTATAGACCCTCAACTTCTATGTTAATAAAAACAATATACCTAATTGGTTATCTAATTAGATGAATGCTATTTTAAGCTAATTCTAAATGCACTTAAGATATGAATGCAATGTATGGATTATGTAATTAGATTAAAACTATGAATTAATCTATTTACATCCTAATTTATACTAAATAAATGTTAGAATTAACCTAATGTGTAGGCACTTAAATACTTAAATAGCCCACAACTATGGGCTAATCAAATACCCCCATGCCTAGTTTTTGCTAGTCCCTAGCAAAATTAAGCGAAACCTAGCACTCTAAGTAGACTAGTCAACTCACTTAGTCTTCCTTCAGAAGCATATTAAGTTCAGATTCTAAACCCAAGGTTCCTAAGTAGTTGCTAAGTTACAGACTAGGTCGGCTAAAGACGAGTTGCAAGCACAAGTTTCCCTGATTTCAGACTCTACCCTAAAGTTTATTGATCCCTGAGATTAAAGCATCCGTGCTTGTGCATTGGTCCGAGTTATTTGAGTTAAAGGAATTTTTTTTTTTTTAATATATATACTTTTTTTTTTGTTTGATTCTTCTAAGTCTAACCTCAGATCAGCTATCAACACGGTCTGTATCGGATTCATTGTCCCCATTACCATACCTCGAAGGGTGCCTGGCTTTCGATGCTTCGAGATAGCACCGCCCATAACGACCCCAAGAACTCCTGGCAATTGACACTTCGAGATAGTATCGCCCATGGATTTCTTAAGCGAATTCAGGCCTATGGCAATCGGCACTTCGAGATAGGGCCGCCCATGGTACCTGAACCGCGCAATGCGCTTACATGCCCCCAGTAGGATGGATATCCTAAGAGACAAGCGCCGAGGAGGTAATATGTTACCATCGCATCCTCAAGGTGAGTATATATTCCACCTCTCCTGCGGCGGGAACTCTTCCAATCAAAATGTGTTTTCAAGCCTTTCTTAAGTTAAAACTAAGAGAACCAAATCTCTTTTCAGAAATTAAGTTAATTACCAGACCAAGTGTGAAAAATTTGGATGCTTGGGTTACAAGGACCCGTAAACCAAAAGGTAGAATAAGACTCCAGGTACTACCCCACCTTTTAACTCAAACCCTAGCTTCCCTTCCTCAACCTCTTGAAGAATGGTCCGCAACTTAACTCCTACTTAAGTTTTTAAGTCCACAAAGGACCCTAAAGGTCTAAAGCTAGTAGCTTATTTAGCTTCTAAAGTTTGACCCTAAAATTAACTTAGTCTACCCTAGAGTTCTGATTTGCTTAAGACTGCAAGATCTAGCCAGTTAAGCTCAAAACTTTTTTTTTTTTTTTCTCTTCTTTTTCTCTCTCTTTTTTCTCTTTTTTTTTTTTTTTATAAATGCATGCTATAAACAAAATGCCTCAGGTCCTCTCCCCCATGCCTGGTTCAAATAATGTCCTCATTGAAAATCAAAAATAGCTAAAGGAAGATATTACCTGAGGCGGAGAATAGTAAGAGCTAAGGCTCCTCAAGAGTGACTTCGTCAACTAGATGGCCATCTAAAGTTATGTACGGTTTTAACCGTTGACCGTTGACGATAAAGGGAGTTGCTGAAGAGGAAGGATTTTTGATCTCCACAGCTCCATGGGGGAATACTTTGGTGATTATGTAAGGCCCATCCCAACGAGATTTTAATTTCCCAGGAAAAAGCTTAAGTCTGGAATTGAAAAGTCAGACTTGTTGGTTGGGTTCAAAGGTCTTTCGAAGAATAAACTTGTCATGCAAAACCTTAGTTCTTTCTTTATAAGCTTGAGAGGTGTCATAAGCATCATTCCTCAGCTCCTCAAGCTCACTTAATTCTAGAAATCGTGCCTTACCTGCCTTCTCTAAATACATGTTAACACTTCGAATAGCCCAAAGTGCTTTATGTTCCAACTCAACAGGTAAATGGCACGCTTTTCTATACACAATCCGAAAGGGAGAAGTACCCAAAGGGGTCTTATAAGCCGTTCGATAAGCCCACAAAGCATCATCGAGCTTTTGGGACCAATCTTTCCTATCAGGTCTAACGGACTTTTCCAAAATATTTTTTATCTCCCTATTTGATACTTCAACCTGACCACTTGTCTGAGGGTGGTAAGGGGTAGCAACCTTGTGTGTCACTCCCAAACTCTTAATTAACCGATTGAAGTGGTGGTTTCGGAAATCAGGTCCCCCATCACTTATAATAGTCTTGGGGCAGCCGAAACGGGATATGATATTGGCCTTCACAAATTTCAAAACCACAGAGTGGTCATTTGTGCGCGTCGGAATGGCCTCTATCCATTTAGAGACATAATCAACTGCCACCAAAATATATTCAAAACCATGGGACGACGGGAAGGGGCCCATAAAGTCAATTCCCCACACATCAAAAATTTCAACAGATTGAATAGGATGTTGAGGCATTTCATTCTTCTTCCCAATCGTTCCAGTCCGTTGACATCTAATACAGGCCTTAACAAAATTATGAGAATCCTTAAATAAGGAAGGCCACCAAAAACCAGACTGGAGAACCTTAAAAGCAGTTTTCTTAGCACCAAAGTGTCCTCCACAATGAAGTTCATGGCAAAATGTCAGCACACTTTGTTGTTCCTCTTCAGGCACACAACGTCTCAAAACTTGGTCTTGTCCAATTCTAAATAATTCTGGCTCTTCCCAATGAAAATATCTCGCTTGAGAAATGAATCTCTTTCTTTTCTGCTTATCCCAAGAGCCAGGAGTTTGTCCAGTGACCAAGTAATTTACAATGTCTGCATACCAAGGTAAAGTTGGTGTTACCGCCATCAGAGTTTCATCGGGAAATGTCTCGTGAATGTCTTCAGAAATAGAGTCGTTAAGAGGAAGACGAGACAGGTGGTCAGCCACAACATTTTCTACTCCTTTCTTTTCACGTATTTCCAAGTCAAATTCTTGAAGGAGTAAGATCCACCTAATCAGACGTGGCTTAGAATCTTTCTTAGCAATGAGATGTTTCACTGCTGCATGATCAGTAAAAATAACCACCTTAGACCCAAGTAAATAAGACCTAAACTTCTCCAGAGCAAAAACTACAGCAAGTAATTCTTTTTCAGTGACGGTGTAGTTTTGCTGAGGTTCAGTTAAAGTCTTGCTTGCATAATGCAGCACATGAGGTCTTCCCTCAACCCTTTGTCCAAGGACTACTCCCACTGCATAATCCGAAGCATCACACATAAGCTCAAAGGGGAGTGTCCAATTAGGAGCTTGGAGAACAGGCGCAGAGATCAAGGCCTCCTTTAGAGTTTGAAAGGCCTCGGCACACTTTGAATCAAAATTGAAGGAAGATTCCTTCGCCAATAAGTCACAAAGTGGCCTTGAAATCTTACTAAAATTTTTAATAAAGCGCCTGTAAAAGCCAGCATGGCCCAGAAAGGATCTAATCTGTTTGACATTCGTAGGCAATGGAAGTTTGGAAATAGAATCAATCTTGGCTTTATCTACTTCCAAACCTTGCTCGGATACAACATGCCCAAGTACAATTCCTTTCTGTACCATGAAGTGACTTTTCTCCCAGCTGAGGACTAAACCAGTCTCCTTACATCGTTTCGACACATTCTCCAGGTGCAGGAGACACTGGTCGAAAGACGAGCCATAAATAGAGAAGTCATCCATAAATACTTCGACACACTCGTCAATCATGTCCGAAAAGATAGACATCATACACCGCTGGAAAGTTGCGGGGGCATTACATAATCCAAATGGCATACGCCTGAATGCAAAAGTACCGTAAGGACTCATGAATGTCGTCTTTTCTTGGTCATCAGGAAATACTGCCACCTGATTGTACCCAGAATATCCATCGAGAAAGCAATAATACTTATTCCCTGCCAATTTTCCGAGAATTTGATCAATAAAAGGTAAAGGAAAGTGATCCTTCTGGGTAGCGGTGTTCAGCTTGCGGTAATCAATACAGACCCTCCATCCAGTTGAGGGTCTAGTGACAACTTGTTCACCTTGGTCGTTGAGTTCCACAGTAAAGCCTGCCTTCTTTGGCACCACATGAATGGGACTGACCCATTTACTATCAGCAATGGGATATATGATCCCAGCGTCCAACCACTTCAGGATTTCCTTTTTTACAACCTCCCTCATATTAGGGTTCAGACGTCTCTGCATGTCCCTAAAAGGCTTGATGGAATCATCAGTATAAATGTGGTGCATGCAGAGTGTAGAGTCTATACCCTTAATGTCAGCAATGCTCCAAGCAATAGCTTCCTTATGCCTAGACAGGCATTCAATCAAGGCTCCCTTCTGTGCCTCAGACAGCACAGCCGAAATGATAACTGGGAGCGTATCATTGGCACCTAGCAAAACATACTTGAGAGTGTCAGGGAGGGGTTTCAACTCAAGGTTGGGGGCTTGTATGGTTGAGGGTTTCATAATAGATGTCCCCATCTCAGGTAGCAAATTTGCCTTCGGCGGAAATGATGGGGGAAGAGACTCAGCAGAAACTCCTAGCAATTCCTCTAGTTCTAGTATATCCCCTTCACATTCCTCCAAGAGATGGGAATGCTCATTTAGCATGACATGCTGAAGGGGGTCATCACATAACATTGCAGGAGTTGCCTCTTCAATCAGGTCATCTATCACCTCAACTTGAGAACAATCCTCAAGTCCAGCTTGTTTGTAAGCATCAAACACATTAAGCTGGATTTTCCTATTCCCAAAGCCCATTTTCAATGCCCCAGTATTGCAATTAATTGAAGCATGGGAAGTTGCAAGGAAGGGGCGGCCCAAAATGATGGAGGGTTTGGTTGGCTTGTTGGTAGGGTCAGTGTCCAAAACTAAGAAGTCAACGGGAAAGAAGAAATCCTCCACTCTTACGAGGACATCTTCCAAAATTCCCCGTGGTGTCTTAAGTGATCGATCAGCAACTTGAAGGATTACAGGGCTAGGCTTCAGATTGCCTCCCCCAAGTTGTTCATATACATAGCTCGGAAGGATGTTCACCCCCGCACCCAGATCAAGCAGAGCCTCATCAATTTGTAAGTCACCAATAACTACAGAGATATATGGGGCTCCTGGGTCCTTAAGTTTCGGAGGTGTGCCATGTTGAACAATTGAGCTAACAGAATCAGGCAGGACAACTTTAGACTGGACCTGTTTTCTAGATTGCCGCTTTTTCGTGCACAAGTCCTTTAAGAAGCGGGCATAAGACGGAATCTGCCTGATAGCTTCAAGCAAAGTTAGGTTAATCTGCACTTGCTTGAAAGTTTCCATAATCTCATCTGTCTTATCTTTGGCTCCAGATGAGCCAGCAGAAGTCTGCCCAGAGGTGGATAAGCACTCTGGAAATGGCACTCTCGATCTCTGGGTGGAAGGGTTGTCATGTCGAGTAAGGGGTGGAACGGGGGCAACTTCTTCCGGTGAGGTGATTTCAAGCGGAGGAGATTTGGGCAAATCTTCTTCGGTGGGGGTGAAAGTCGGGGTGGATGTTTTTTTAGGGGGTGAGACTATAGGAGCATCGGGTTTGGAAATTTCTTTCCCACTCCTCAGAATAGTCACCTCCTGAGCATGCTCCCTAAAGACAATCCCTTTTCCTTTAGGATTTTCCTCAGCAGCACTTGGAAACTTCCCAGTCTCCCTCTGTCTAACAGCCTCAACAAGGTGTCCAATTTGTGATTTCATTTCATGTATAGCCTTGTCATGAGATTGGATGATGGCACTTTGACTTTCTTGCATAGTTTTCAACATCGCCTTCAATTCATCCATCTCAGAGGTTTTAGGTTGGGCAAAGGTTTGAGGTTGGTTCATTTGATGGTTTTGAAAGGATTGCGGTTTGTAATTCCCTGAATTTGAGACATTTCCTTGTCTCCATGAAAAGTTTGGGTGGTTCCTCCATCCCTCATTATAAGTGTTGGAGAAAGGATCATTACGAGGTCTTGTACGGAACCCTTGAGCGGCATTCAAATCTGCTTGTACAAGCTCAGGGAATTGGGAGGCCAAGTGGCAATCCACAGTGGCGTGTGTATTGCCTTGACAAATTACGCATTCGAAAGCTTGGGATGTGGAGGTGTTAGGTGTGAATGAACTCGGGTTCGACATAAGCCTTTCCATGTTTTGATTCAGTAATTGAATTTGATAAGCTAAATTCTGGGTGTCCCTTGCTTCATTCGCCTCCAACTTTCTTTGCATGAGAGTGGGCTTTCTATCCATGTAGGCAGAATTCAAGTGAATAGAATTCTCACTCAAAGTATCGAATAAGTTCCAAGCTTCATCCTCAGTCTTAGATAGAAAGGTTCCTACACAGGCACCATCCACAGTTTGCCTATGCGAATCATTAAGTCCGGTGTAGAACCTTTCAACCAGTTCCCATTTAGGCACCTGGTGATGTGGGCAAAGTCTCAGCAAATCGTTAAAGCGCTCCCACGTATCATGGAAAGCTTCCCCATCCTTTTGAGCAAAACTCATGATTTCCCTCCTAAAGTGATTTGTTTTGCTCATGGGGAAGTACTTCTTCAAAAACTCCTTTTTCAGGGCATCCCAAGTATTTAAATTATCAAGGGTGTGATACCAATACTTGGCTTTGTCCTTTAGGGAGAAGGGAAAAAGGGTCCGCATTTGAGTGTCATCAGTAACGCCCTGCAGCTTCACCGTGGAACAGACCTCGGTGAATTCCTCAATATGCCTGTAAGGGTCTTCCCTAGTAGTACCATAAAAGGAGGGTAGCAAGGATATGGTACTACTTTTGATCTCATATGGATTGTCCCCTCCAGGTCTACGTAGTGCTGGGCCAGCTTGGTTGGTTGGGATGAAATATTCCTTAAGGCTCCTTTGACCGGCCATTTCTACCCTTGGGAGGTCTTTTCTTAGGATTCTTTCTGGTTCAGGATCAAATACAAGTTGTCTCCTAAGAGAACGCCTACCAAGCATGCACTACAAACACAATTCAAACGGACTTGTTTGGTCTTTACAGATTTAGGCTTTTGATTTTAAGTCAGATTGCAGGTGACAATACAATTTGTTCAATCAATTTACGCGCCTATTGTCGACCTACGACTCGCCTAAAAAGACCTAGTTGGAGCTTAGGTGTTCTTCCCTAAATCTCAAATGGTCAAGTAAATCCAAAGATGGAAGATCGAGGGATGCAAGTAGGCCTAAGCCTTCCTTTGAAGCTGTGCTTTCGCGGTGCTCCTCAACTACCCCCAAAAATCCGTGACAGGGTATCCCCCTCTTTGGATTTACAAAACCTTTGATTTCCAGTTCTGAACACTTCAGAATCCAACGAAAGGAGGGCTCTTGTCCTAGTATTTCCAAACCTAAGGAGTGTCTAGAAGCGTGCCGTGGTGCAAGTGAAATAAGTGTGCATACACCGTCAAAGATTTTGAACTTTGAATCGCACGTCAAGTTTGAAAATCAAATCCTTGGTTTTTAAAATGTCCTTCCTTTAATTAGTCCTTTTTCTAAAAAAAATGTGACCACTTGTTAGATCACTTCAAGACAAACTTTGTGGTCTTTGCATTAAATCCTAAATGCAATGCATGATCAAAAATAGGATGCAAAGTAAGAGAATACGTACCTTGCCTCCAGCGATCTTCAATGCAAAAATGCACGCAATGTAGAAAAGCAAATCTAGAGGCTGCTCATACGGACCTAAATGGTTCGTCCTAGGGCAGGCAACTTCTAGCAGGCAGCTCATTTTTTTTCTTTTTCTATTTTTTTTTTAGAACTACTTATGCACAAGCAAATAAAAGAAATAATAAAAAAAATAAATAAATAAATAAACCTAAATCTAAAGAAAAGGGAACAGGCTCCCAAAAATTACCCAACACGAGTCCAAAACAAAATCGGGGAACAAACCCCTCAAAATTTACCCCAGAACAAGGGTTTCAAACTAACTGTAATGAAAAATTAAGTCTTCAGTCTTAATTCTATTCTAATTAAATTAGCGATTAAATACAATGGTGTCCGTCGCGTCCTCGTCCTTCTCCTCCTTTCAAAATTGCTTGTCCACTTCTCGTCTGGCGACGTCAAGGGTCGCCTCTCACAGTGGCTGATTCTTGCACAAAATTTTCTCGCACAGAAAAGAAAATAATAAATGGTCAAATCTCTGTGCAATTGACAAATAATCAAACTAAAATTAGGCAAAATTATTACGTCTGTTGCCTCCCCGGCAACGGCGCCATTTGACCAGTCGATCTTTCGCTTTTAAGTCGTTTGTAGTTTAATGTGGTGGAAAAATCGACTAATCAATTTTTAACAAGAAATAACCACTCGCAGAGGAGCGGGTCGTATCCACAGGGAGGCAATAACGTATTAAAATTTGCGCCACTTAAAAATGTTTATTCGTAGTCAATTTGGACAAGAACCAAGCCAAGATTGCCTTTAGATTAAGGTTTAAGCAAGAAACAATGCTGAAATGGCAATTATGAGAAACTACAGGATATTTTCCGCAATGCAGAGTGAATAGAATATGATTAAAATGTGGTAATGGCAGAAAATGTAAATTTTAATTAACTTTTTACTGTAGCAAAACAGGAGAATTTTTCCCCGTTGTCTTGCGCGACGAGGAGCCGATGGCCGGGCGCGGGAAGCTCGGAGGAGGTCCCTTGGATCAAGGGCTTCGAATCGGTGGTGGAGGCGAGTCGCGCGGCGGTCGGAGGTGGCCGGACGAGCTCCGGCGGAGGTGCTGCAGCCGGCAGCTTGCACAGCCTGCTGGCGTGAAGTCCGTCGCCTGCTGCTGCTGCGGGGGTGGCTGCTGCCGCTGCCGTGGGCACTGCTGCGGCTGGCGTGCGCGGTGGTCGGTTGGGCGGTCTGCAGGCGGTTGTGCGTGGGCGGTGGTCTGCAGGAGGGCGCTTGCGCGGTGGTCTGCAGGCGGTTGGCATGTGCGGTGGAAGCTGCAGGCGGCTGTTGGAGGATGCTGCAGGCTAGTCTGCAGGCGTTGGAGGAGAGCGCGGGCTGATCTGCAGGCGTGCGCTGGTCTGCAGCCGGTGAGCGGTGGAGGGTGCAGGCGGTCTGGTGGCCGGTTGGAGAGTGCAGGCTGAGGAAGTGGAGGTGAGCGGGTAACTTCAGACGTCTGGGAAATTTCCCAGACGTCTTAAGTTACTGAGAGGGCGGCTGATCAGTAGCTCGGTGGTGGTGGTCTGCGACGACGGCGAGGGAGTTGCACGCTAAGGTGCTCACGGTAATGCAGGCGAGCTCCGGATGGCGGTGTGGCCTGTCACACCACACGCCCACGGTGGTGGAGACTCGCCGCCACGGTAGAGGCCGGCAATATGGAGTGGAAGAGAGAGGTTCTCTGCACAGTGGTGGGTCGGTGGCGGAGGACTCCTGAGCTCGACTGCCTCAGTGCTCCTTTTGTAGTGGCCTGAACAAATTTGAAATCAGCGGCCGACCAGATCCACCGTATCCGCTCCCCCTTGAATGGCTCCTTCACTGCATCACCCGGGCGTTGGAGCGGCAGCCAGCCGTTCTGAAAGAAGACGAATAAAGAAAATATTATTAAAATATTAGGGTTATTTATGTATAGACCCTCAACTTCTATGTTAATAAAAACAATATACCTAATTGGTTATCTAATTAGATTAATGCTATTTTAAGCTAATTCTAAATGCACTTAAGATATGAATGCAATGTATGGATTATGTAATTAGATTAAAACTATGAATTAATCTATTTACATCCTAATTTATACTAAATAAATGTTAGAATTAACCTAATGTGTAGGCACTTAAATACTTAAATAGCCCACAACTATGGGCTAATCATTATGCAATATTTATAATATATGATGCAACTCTATGTCTAAGAACGCGCAAAAATAAATGATTTATGTGATATAAACTTGTTTACATCATTGCCTCATATTTTTCATGGAGAAGTTAGGGTGGTTCCTCCAACCTAGATTATAGGCATTGGAATATGGGTTGGACCTAATGTTCTCCTATATAGCATAGATATCCTCATAGGGCGAGGATGGAGAGAAAGAAAGAGAGGGATTAGATAAACTAGGATCAAAGGCCCCAATTTGGAACCCGTGGGGTTCTGAACAATGCTGGCTCATAAGTTGAGCCGCATCCAGTTGATTCACGAACTCCCATCCAGATGGAGCTCGTGAGGAATGGAATCCCGAATTCTCGGATTGAGTGGATCGAGAATTGTTCATAGAGTTTCCAACCATCTACTCCTCCATCCTTTTGGTAACTATGTCCACCTTATCTAATTTATTACAAATCAACTCTGTATCAAATGAATGAGAGTCATGGACCTCATTAACATTTGATCTGGGTTGTTGGAACCAGTTAAACGTATCCATGGAGGCATGATTGATTGAATTTTCACTCATTTCCTCAAACAAATCATGCGCACTATCTGCGTCTTTGTTGAGGAAATTGCCTCCGCAAGAAGCGTCCACGTGATTTCTGAGTTGCTTACTCAACCTGTGGTAAAAGATCTACACGAGTTGCCATTTCGGCACCTCGTGGTGTGGACACTTCTGCAATAAGTCCTGAAATCGCTCCCAATCAACATGAAACTACTCCCCTGGCTGTTGGGTGAAAGTAGTAATCACCTGCCTCAGTGCATTGGTACGCCCAACTGGAAAGAATTTCTTTAAGAAAACTAATTTAAGATCGTTCCAAGTTTCTATCGGCCTTCCTATGGTACTGTACCAATGAGCAGCCTTATCCCTAAGAGAGTGGGGAAAGAGCCTCATGATCCTTTTCTCTTCATTCACACTTCGTGCTTTAGTGATCTGGACCAAAGTTGTCAAGTCCTCCAAATGCTGAAACAGGCCTTCAGAGAGAAGCCCATGAAAATGTTTGATCAGGCTTAACACCTGTGGCTTGATTTCAATGTCTCTGGCTGGAATCTAGACATCGAGATGTTCCCCGTAATTTGAAGGATCATAAAAATCCTTCAAGGGCTGAGTGTCTTGCATCCTCTAAAACCATTCTTGCATTCTCTGCATTTGTTCCAGCTGCCTTTGAAGCATCTCTTGTGGATTCTAAGGTAGAGGAGGTTGTTGATCGGCCATGGGATCAATTTGGCCAAAATTTAATCTACGCCTCCTAGAATGATCTAATGGTCCTTCCAATCGAGGATTCAATGACCTCCTTCCAAGCATAAACTAGGAAGAGGTCGGAAGGACAGGGGATAAGAATCCTGCAGCACAACAAACTAAGCTTGTCCTTAAGTTGGATAGCCTAAAGATCTACAGACTCTCAGGATCCGTCTTAAGATTATAAACGATTTACTCTACTTGTATCCAGTCAATTCAACCAATTAGGAGGGGCTGGGGACAAGGTTCTTCCTTTGGCTTGCACCTTTGGTTCCTAGTGTACCCGCCAACCATGGCCGTTTGATGCTACTCCCCTAGCTAGACATCAGATTGACTAGTACAAGCAAGTTAACCATGAACAATCTCAATCTGGGACCCGAAGAGCGAATTGGTCCTTAAGGCCAATGTCTAATAAATTTTAACTTAGGCTTAAGATTGTAGTTCTTATGGAATGTGGTGGGCGCTTAAAATGGGTTATGGCCTTAATGATTTATTGAGTATGTGTGAGTGCATGCACAACCAAGGTTTTCAAGCAAGATTATTTGGATGAGTGGATTTTAAGGTTGAAATCTTGCTTAAGTAGCTTTTAGGGTTTAGAATTAGGTAAACTCAATCAAGTTCAAGAGGCAAACCAGATTTTCAAAACATGGGTGAAGATATTTTCCTTTTAAAATCAAAAGTAAAGTGGAGTGCCTAGTATTGACCTAAATTGTAAACCCTATGGGGAAGCTACTTGATGAGTTGATTTTAGATGGAGTGGTACAACCCAAACAACTCAAACAATTGGCCTTAATGCACCACTGAGTTAGGCACACCAGTGGTTACCTAATCTGATTTCTAGTCAATTATGTGTTTGGGTGTGTGTACTAGTTCCAAAGGTATCCTGGTTGAGTAGATAAAAATCAAGTTAGGTTATGTGCCTCAAATGTCGGTGTATGTAGTGTGTATGTTAATTTGTTCCACAAGAAGTATCTTTTTGCTTGTTTGTTTTTTTCACGAGGGTGTGATGAGTGGGGGTGGAAATCAAAGCATCCAAACTAATCCTAAGGTTTATGCGAACACCTAGGTTAATTAGGATTTGAATTAGGGTTGTGGAATGAAATCTATGGAGGGGAGAAGAATGAGGAGCACTTACAGTTGTCTTCAACTGCACTTTACTCCTTTATACCACTTGAAGAATCCCTATTGAGATACCTACAAAATAATAGAAGAGAAATAAAAGCAAGTTAGAAAATCGAGATCCGTTGCCTCCACAGCAATGGCGCCAAAATGTTGGATCGGAAAATCATCGTAAATGAAAGTTGAGTTTTGAGAACCCGTCATTGTAGTGTGATTTGTGAAGAAATCTGTCAACAAATAAATTTTATTAAAACTCAAAAAGAATTCTCGGTTGAACACAGGGAGGCTACGTCGATTTGAAATCCGCGATTATATTTTTCTATTGTTTTTGTTTAGAAAGCGAGATAATCACAATGAATTCAATATTAATAATAAGAGAGAGAAAGAGAGAGAACAAACACTTAATAATATGGATAATGTTTTTACAGCTGGAAAGCAAGAAATATTACAGCTAAAAAGTAGCAAAATCTACTCTAGAAAGTAGTAAAGGGAAAGGAGGTGAGAAGTTATCCTCCTTGACAGCTGCTTGGAGGATGAGCCAGATGGGGTGACGCCTGGAAGATGGAGGGCGAAGATGGAAGACGAAGAACGAAGCGGGAAGAACCAGGGGCGAGGTAGGGCATCTTCGTCGTGGGATCTACTTCTGGAATGGGAGCAAGAAAACTTTGATTTTAACTCTAGAGGAGCATCCCGGGTTTGGGACAAGATTCTTTAGAACTTTGGAGAGGGAGAGAGGTGAAGGAAGGGATGAACGAAATGTGAGGGGCGTAGGCATTTTTATAGGTGTAGAGGTTGGGGCCAAAAAGGAGGTCATTTCAAGTAAAAAAATTAATGTAAGGGCCTTTTGTGACAGATTTAAACATCACTAAAGACCCTGAACATGGCCTTAGCCCGCGCACACACGTCACCTCTTCCTCTCCCGTACTCAACAATGCTCGCACACATCCAGACAACCTCAGCCATCCGATCTTGCGATCGACGGCTGAGATTGCATCGCACCATGCCTTCATAACGCCTCGCCTACATGTGATGGCGCATGCAAAGGCGCATCTGATCGTGCATGCGGCACTCCTTGCATCTGGACGTGCCATGTGGCTCTCCTGTCGCTGCTCGATGTGCATTGCACGACTGAAATCAACAACGCCCTGCGTTCAGCTAATTTGAGGCGCTTGTGGGGGCTCGAATGTGCGACCTCCATGTTGCCCTTGGCTTCGAGACCATTGCACTATGGCTACCATTTGGTCGCGGTTACGAGTGTCCATGACCATTGGATCAAGATCCAATGACCCAGATCTGATCACACGATTGAGGAGAGGGATGGAGTGCCTTTGGCCGGTGTGGGCAGCTAAGATGGCACCACGTGGCACCATCTTGGCCATCCATCTCTTGTGTCTTGTAGATGGTGCCACGGATGTCGGATTGGATCGATTTTCATGTCGTTGGGCTATGATCGTCAATCCAAACCCATCCATGCAGTCAGGTTTGTCATCTGATTACGGATTTACACCATCTTGGCCCCTTGATCTCAGATCTTCCTCGGATTATATCTGATGCTACAGAAGTTCGATCAGGGCGATCTTGGAGTCGTTGAACTCCAATCATCGCCCTGATCAAATCCGTACAGTTGAATCTTCAATTCGAGGCCCCAATTAAATGTCTCCCTGTCCCTGGCCACCATGAAGAAGAAATTACTATACAATTTATACAATTTGACCTAAATGCATGATGATGCATGTTATGCAATATTTACAATGCATGATGCTTATATGATACTAAGAACATGCATTAGTAGACATTTTTGGCTATTCAGATGTATGCACATCACCCAACCTCTTCCTCTCTTCTTCATGCAGATTACTGGCCAAAGCAAGAGCGCTTCCTACTTCTTCCTTGTCAATTCCATCACCAGACTTTGTCGCCTTCCTTGCATCTAGATGACCAACACCGAATGCTCCTCACTTCCTCTTCCCTCGATAAGACTCCTCACTTCTTCCTCTCCCTCTCTAGTATAATTCTATGCACTTAGTTTCTAGTCTCACTCATCACACATGCCTACTCGTCTTCGTCTTCCCCAACTCCAGCACGAGCTCTAACAAGCTCACGCCGACTCCATAGTTCACCAAATGCCATGCCACCACTACCTACAACTCTGCCTCGACCCCACGACCAAAAGCCCCAACATAATTGGGGCTATTGGCATCTCCAAGCATCGACCGGACTAACCCATCCATAGCCACCTTCGACGATTCTATTCGACTACCACGACCCTCCAAACACCTCACCACCACCGCCATTACATTCCTCACCTCACGGCGAGACCTGAGAGCTATTTAATTGGGGCTTTTAGCCCATATCCTTCTCCACAGGTGTTCGTTGGACCTCCACTACTCGCCGCCATCGACCGATGCCGTCAACCCATCTCTGACCTTGATTCAACCTTTAGCAACCGTAGTTTGACCTACCGAAGCTACTTGTAGCTTCAATTGAAGAAGCAACACCCCCAGCAGTTGCAATTGAAGAAGGATCCTCTACTGCCAACATATGCAAAGGAGCTGGGACTTTTAGTCCCACATCGGAAACAGTTAAATCGAATTTTGATTAATAACGTTTCATGCTCATCTCCTTATCACCTCAACACACAGGGTGAGGTCCCTCTCACTCTCCTCCTGCACTCCTCACCCACCGCACAAACTTGAGCAGGCCTGGTCTCTAGATTCGAATACCTGATTACCACTTACCTGATTCTGAAGAGAGAGAGAAGGTTTTTTTAGGGAACAGGGGGGTTTTTGCCCTCGGGTTTTGTGGTCAAGGATTTAGATAAATTTCAGAGGCTACTGGGTTTGATGCGTAAGCTGTCTGAGGCTTGCTGAAGAGATCTAATTTGTGAAGAAACTTTGATTCTGATTTGGCTAAGTGTTTGAGATCTAATTAAAAATTATGCCTAACTGTTGAGAGTAATTGGTGGTTCCAACAACCATTTTTTATTCTCTTTATTATATTTTTGTTTTGAGATATAATTTGAGCATTAATTGATTATTCATTGCATATTATAATTGTGATTTATTATTTTGCTCATTGCTTATCATTTGATTAGTTGATTGAATTGCAATATTTGCTCCCTGCGAATAACTTCGAAACTCATGATTTTTTCCAAGAAATTACAAATTTAAATGTCGATTTGATTTTCGTCACTTTATTATGACAAGCTTTTCTAAACTACGATGAATTTTGAACCAACAACTTTTGATTCATCACAATGTACCGCAGAGATACTTGGGGGACGTAGTTCTGACAGCAACCTATTTCATCACCAGGATGCCTAGCTCAGTTCTTCACAAGCAGATACCGGTTCTTCTTTTGCATCTAGATGGTGAGTTATTCCATGTGCCTCTCAGGACCATTGGATGCATTGCATTCATTCATGTGCTATCACTTGGTCGTGACAAGCTAGCTTCTTGCATTGTCAAGTGCGTATTTTTGGAGTACTCTAGGACACATAAGAGGTACCTTGATATGATCCTCTATAGAACAGATATTATGTTAGCGCCGATGTGACTTTTCATGTGGATACACCATACTCTCAGTCACTAGACAAGGAAGCTCCTATGATGATGTTGCCTTTCTTCCCTTGCCTGTTCCATGTGCTGAGACTTAGGGGTCTGCTTCTCAGTCCAGAACTCTAGCTGTTGGATAGATGAGCTCCTCCTCCTTGGATGACTTTGAAAGATTGCACGGGCCATTGTGTACCTATCACAGGCATCACACTACATTTCAGATACCTCCCTCACCAGCAGCTGATGGTTTACAAGTAGTTGAGATTGTACCTGATGCCAGTTGAAAGAGAGTGGCGCGTGTGCAACCTACCTACACGGATCTTACTTGACCACAAACACATGACCAAGCATGATATCGATTGAAAAAAAAAATTATGGCACGATAAAAACAATCCCACAATATACACAATGATTTATAGTAACCACTACCTAAGCCTCCCAACTTAGGATTTTCCCGACTAGGCAATGCTAGTCAATCCACTATCATGTATCACTTGAATGAGGGTGGCACAACCTCTTACAAACCACTTTTCTTTTTAACCAGAAGAGAAGCACAACAACGGGTCTTCCCAACAACTTAGGACCCGAAATCAAAGTAGTAGATAAAGATAAATACAATAGAATCCTATGGAACCTTAATGAATTAAAATATGCAAACCAAGTTTTCTTTTCAGAAGTGTAGAGCGACGTGCTTTTGAAGAGCGTAGAAGAATGAGTACGAAAGCATGAGGAAGAAATGGAGTGGAAGTGCTTTTTCTCTTTGAAATAGTTTTCAATTTGTGTTTAAAATGAGGGGCATTGAGCCCTATTTATAGGTGAAAACAAATCATTTTTAGAATGTTAGAAAAAATTATTCAAACCAAATTGATCGATCAATTTATTTAATTGGTCAATCAATTTATTTAATTAGTCAATCAATTTTCATTTTGATCGATCAATTTACTCAATTAATCAATCAATTGATGGTCGATCAAATATTTAATTGGTCGATTGATTGCGAGAAAATCAAATTTGACCATTAGGTTAATTTGGTCGATTAATTTTCTTATTTTGATTGATCAATTGATTTAATCGATCAATTCTAATATTTTGGTTGACCAATATTGTCTAAATGTTTATTTTACAACTTCAAAATGTATGTCTTTAATCCTGAGGTTCCTTACAGTTATTCTAAACTCAAGAAATATAAAAGAATTACATTTGACTAATGGCAATCTTCACTTTTATCCACATGGAGGATAATTGACTTAATTTATGTGAGTGTGATACTGAAAGATTAGTTCACAATAAAATATAATTTTGTTTCATCAAAATAGAGATCTTAACATTCTCCCCTTTTTTTATGATAACAAAATTACAATTATGCATGCGAGAAAATAAATAATTACTTTAGAATTACTCTCCCTATCAACATGCATATTTTACTCCCCCTTTTTGTTAACAACAAAAATATATATATCAAATGACTTTGTTACCAATCATACTCAAACAAGTGAAATTCTAAGAATGAAATTGACATTTTTCCCTCCTTTTTTCAAGTAATATTCTAACAAGCATGATTTCAAATTAATCATGTCCAACATATGAAAATTATCAAGTTCATGATAAGGAGATGATGAAATTCATGATAGTCTAGAAGGATGTCTATAAAATAACGTGCTAAGTAAGAGTTATATTTATGAAATGCATGACGCATGGTGCTTAAAAATAAATGCATATAGAATATATATATTTTAAAGATGTTATCTAAATGCCACTTAGATTATGATCCTGATTCTCCCCCTCAAATAGCTATCTCATATTAAGGTTTGGTGTTGATTATTTTCTCCCCTTTTTGCCAAATAACACAAAGCTAAAGAATTAATTAATTTAATTTCCCCTATTAGGCTGCTCCCCCTATTTAATTAATTCAATGCTCATTTAATTTTATGTAAAGAACTTATTTACATCTAAGTAGGAAGTAAAGAATTAAATTAGGAAATCATACCTACTAAGGTATAAAGTGTTAAACCTAATAGTTGTACTTAGGTGGAGGAGGTCTCCACCAATAATCTGACATCCATTGATCTTGTCAATGCCACCATCTTTCAAAACCAAGTCGATGATTATTGGTTCCTTGAAAGTTACATCTCCAATAGTTGTTTTCATATTAATCTTTCCCATAACCTACAACACAATTTTCCATAAATTTTTTCGGTACCCATATTCTTTTGGGTCTGTAGTTGTTAATTCCTTACGAGTTAGAGGATCCATTAAACTCTCTTCTCTTGGCCTTTTGATATAAAAATGCACAACTAATCTTCTTTCATTTTTTCTTTTTAATGTCCTCACATTTTTCCACATATGTTCTCGCATAATATTTGAGGTCATTAAGTGTGTATTCCTTAAGATCTTCTACCTTCTCATGGAATTCTACATTCACAACTCTTGTTACATCTAATTCCCTTTTCTTATTTTCTAAATCTAGAGATAAATAATGTTTTTCATTTTCTAAACTGGAGCACTTATCCTTAAGTTCCTTATTTTCATTTTTCAATTTTTTAGCCAATTTGTATAAATCATGATATGCATCTAATAATTCATCTAAACTAAGGTCAAAGTTTACCTCTTCTTTGCTTGATTTTGTTGGCACCATCAGACATAGATGAGTAACTCTATCTTTGTGGCTTTGTTTCTCAATATCTGATTCTGAATTTGGGTTGGAATCATCCCATATTACTTCTTCGTTAGTGGTCTCTTTGTGCCTGACAGAGAGCTAGTCCCATATCTCATATGCACTTTTGCATGAAGCAACTTTTCAAATTCCTCTCTTGTTAATGCACAAAATAGTGCATTCATGGCTTTAGCATTATTCGCTGCTTTCTTCTTCTTTTCCTTCAATAACTCTTTTTCTTCTTTCTTCTTTGACATATATTTGGACTTGATGACATGCCAAATTTCAAGGTCCATTGCTTTAAGAAAGATTTTCATTATTCTTTTCCAATAACCACAATCTGATCCGTCGAATAGAGGTAGTCGAACAAATGATTGTCCCTCCATAAAACTTATTGTTGTGGCCATGTGAAAGTGAGGTGTAACATTGCCTTCACGATTTGGCTCTGATACCAAATGAAAGAGAGTGGCACGTGTGCAAACTATCTACATGGATCTTAGTTGGCCATAAACACAAGATTAAGCATGATATTGATTGAAAAAAAAATTTATGGCACGATAAAAACAATCCCACAATATACACAATGATTTATAGTGGAAACCCATACAGGAAAAACCACTACCTAAGCCTCTCAGCTTAAGATTTCCCGACTAGGCAATGCTAGTCAATCCACTATCATGTACCACTTGGACAAGAGTGGCACAACCTCTTACAAACCACTTCTCATTTCAACTTGAAGAGAAGCACAACAACGGGTCTTCCCAACAACTTGGGACCCAAAAACAAAGTAGTAGATAAAGATAAATACAATAGAATCCTATGGAACCTTAAGGAATTAAAAAATGCAAATTGAGTTTTCTTTTAAGAAGGGCAGAGCAACGTGCTTTTGAAGAGCATAGAAGAATGAGCACGAAAGTACGAGGAAGAATTGTAGTAGAAGTGCTTTTTTTCTTTCAAATGTCTTTCAATGTGTGCTTTAAAATGAGGGGTGTGGAGTCCTATTTATAGGTGAAATTGAAGCATTTTTAGAATGTTAGAAACAATTATTCGAACTAAATTGATCGATTAATTTATTTAATTAGTCAATCAATTTTCATTTTGATTGATCAATTTACTTAATTGATCGATAAATTGATGGTCGATCAATTGCAAGAAAGTCAAATTTGACCTTTGGCTAATTTGGTCGATCAATCTTCCTATTTTGATCGATAAATTCTAATATTTTGGTCGATCAATACGATCTAAATATTTATTTTATGACTTTGAAAGGTCTGTCTTTAATCCTAAAGTTCCTTACAGTAATTCTAGACTGAAGAAATATAAGAGTTATATTTGACTAATGATAATCTTCACTTTGATCCACGTGGAGGATAATTGACTTGATTTGTGTGAGCGTGATCCTGAAAGATTAGTTCACAATAAAACATAATTTTGTTTCATCAAAATAAAGGTCTTAATTAACACCGGTGACAATTTGGTTAGACCCGATTCCTCTAACAGCACTGATCACCATGCTACTGAGGCCCCTTCTGTAGCGACTCAGTTAGAGCTACCAAATGATTCTGATCTTCCTATTGCCATTAGGAAGGCACTGTCGCACACATGTGAGTCCAGATATTGTGTTGTAGGCAATTTAGCTACCAATGGTCATGCTCCTTAGTTTAGCAGCTTCTGTCAGGCACTTATAGTGTCACACATTCCATCTACCTACCAACAGGCCATGTTTGATCCAAAGTGACGCCAAGCCATGGAGGATAAGATGGCAGCACTTTGGAGTAGACAGACTTAAAATCTCACCTCACTTTCTACTGGCATGCGACCGGTTGACTCTAGATGGGTCATTGCCTTGAAATACAACCTTGATGGGTCTATTTCAAGGTATAAGGCCAAGCTAGTGGCAAAGGGGTTCACTTAAATATATGGGGTGGACTTCTTTGATATTTTCTCCCCTATTGCATGTATTGCCACTGTTCGGTTACTCATTTTTGTTGCTATTCATAGAGAGTGGTTGTTACACCAGCTTGATGTGAAGAACTTGATGTGAAGAATGCCTTTCTTTACGGCAATCTTTAGGAGGAGGTTTACATGTAGCTGCCCTTGGGTTTTGAGGTTTAAGGGTTGTGTATGTGCAGATTGAGGAAAGCATTCTATGGACTGAAGCAGAGTCCAAGGGCCTCTCTCCAGAAGTTATCAGAGGTGCTCCACTAGATTAGTCTGAAGCGCTCTACTTTAGATCGCTCCTTATTTACCAGGAAAATTGATAGAGGGACTGTGGCACTCCTGGTATATGTTGATGATCTTATTGTCACTGGGGATGATAGAGATAGGATAGACGAAGTCAAGAGGCACCTATCAGAGAACTTTGTCATGAAGGATCTGGGCCAATTGAGGTATTTCTTGGGCATTGAGGTTGCACGTGGTAGGGATAGAGTGGTACTTTAGCTGAGGAAGTATTCTCTTGATCTTCTTCAGAAGACTGGTATATTAGTAGCTAAGGCTGTAAATATTCCCATGGACCCCAAGATCCATTTATATGATGAGGGATTTGAGACGGTTGATAGTAGGGCTACAAGCAGTTGGTGGGTAAGCTCCTTTACCATACCATACTCGTCTAAACTAATCTTTGTCTGTTGGTAGGCTTAGCCAGTTTATGGATAAGCCAACTAGGCAGCACTAGGAGGCTATAATGCAGGTGCTTAGGTATGTGAAGAAAGCACCAGGAAGAGGATTATCATTCCGTAAGGGGACGGCCATGGAATTGTAGCATACTCTGATGCTAATTATGCTAGTTGTGTTGGTGATAAAAAATCTGCCACAGGGTTTTTAAACCTTTGTTGCAGGTGATCTGGTTACATGGAGGAGCAAAAAGAAAGCAATAGTATCTAAATCTAGTGGAGAGTCAAAGTACAGGACCATGGCCCAGACAGCTATTGAGATGGTCTGGGTCAAATCAGTTATGTCAGATCTTCATGTTCCTCTAGATAGCTCTATGGAGATGCGGTGTGACAACCGAATAGCAACCTACATTGCCAATAACCCTATGTTCCACGAGAGGACAAAGCACGTAGAGATTGACTGCTAGTACACTCAGGAACATATTCAGTGTGGAATAGTACATACCACGAGTGTCTCTTCTGAGGAGCAGGTTATAGATGTCTCCATAAAGCCTCTAGTGAGATCTGCCTTTGAGGCATGCTGTTCCAAGCTAAGCATGATTGATATTCATGCTCTAGCTTGAGGGGGTGTGTTAGATGATGGGTGTTATTTTATGTTCCTTTTTTATGTATCTTTTATTTCTTTAGGACCATGTCATTATTTTTCCCACACCTCTCTTCTTATAAAGAGGTGTGGGGGCTCCCATAATAAAATTAACTGGTTCTATTCTCCTACTATCTTTATATGCTTAAACCCGAAATGGTTTTGGAATTCAGGTTCAAGGCTTTATAGAATCACTCAATGGAAGTTTTAGTCAATGATGGTAATCTAAAAGAGGGATGTTGGTGGAAATTCAAGGAGGTTTGGTTGTTGAAAGAAGGGAAACTATTGAAGTTGATGGGTTATGATTGGTTCTAGAGGTTAATCCTATGCCATCAGATATGCAGCTAATTGTTGAGGCCTTGTTTGGTAAGGGAAATAAGTTTGTGGAATAAGTAAAGGAATAGGGAAGAAGTGGAATAAATAATGAAATAAGTGAGTTAACATGTCTGGATGTTTTGATGGGTTAAAGTTATTCCATAGAGAGGATGAAATAACTTGGACAGGTTAAGTAGCAGTTAAATACTTAACTTGATGCAAACCTACTTAACCTGCCAACCAAACACTCCCTTAGGAAATTAATACTGAGGTTAATTCTAAGGGGCTCCTAGGAATTGTCCCTCAATAGTTCCTATAGATGCCATGATGATAATATCATGGAACTACCAAGGGCTAAGCAGTCACTAAGCAGTTCAACTTCTTCAAAGACTCTTCTCAATAAATGAGATAGAATTGTGTTTTGTGTCAAAAACTCATTGTTCGCAAGAAAAATTGAGGTTTTAAAAATTACGTTGTAGTATAGCCGAAATCGCTTTGAAAACAAATAATTTTTATTACTCGAATTTGAAGTTCGAGGTCGAACACAAGGAGCAATATAGAATTCAATCTCAAAATTGCAATTTAAACACAGTATGAGCAATTTATAATGAAACTTCAAACAAAAATGATATATCAATGAAAGCTAATGTTAATACTGTAAAAAGAATGGTGTAAAATGGTGATGTGATTCACCAATTACTCTGCACAATGATAGCTAAGAGATGCATAGTATCAATTTAATAATTAAAAGAAATCTCTTTCTTCTGCTTAAATTCTTCCTCGTTTCTCTTCTCTATTTGTGCGGACCCTCTTCTTTCCTTCCTTCTTTCTTCTTCTGCTTTTCTTCTTTTCTTTTCTTTCCTTCTCTGCTTTCTCTTCTTCTTCTGCCTTTCTTTCTGTGCGACTCTCCTTCTTCTTCTGTCCTCCTCTTCTCCTACCTTGTCTACCTTCTTGTTCTTCTTCTTTGTTGGCCCTTTTGTTCTTCTACTCCTCTCCTTCACCTGCTTTCTCGGCTCTTCTTCTTCTTCAACTCTTCTTCTTCACATAGAGGGGGAAGGTTCCTTAATTTTGGCTAAGTATCAGCCATACCTCTTAAGATCAAAACCCCCCCAACCCCCGCACACGATCCTCTCCTCTCCTTAGGTCATGCTCTCCCAGAGCCTCCAACACTACCGGGTTATTGGGTTTTGGACCTAGAGCGCACCGGGGTCTAGGGCTGCGGGCATGGTCGCAGTCGACGAGTGAAGTCGGGTTAGGCTGGTTGGGTCTGCACCAGGCCCATGGGGGATGGGTCACGGGCGAGGAGTAGGTGAGCGGGTGAGCAGGGAACCTCACCCCCCAAGTGTCTAAGGCAATAAGCCCCAGGCACATTTTCAATTTATGTGCTACAGTGCACTCTTCAACTAACGATGTGGGACTAAAGTCCCACACCTTCTTCGCTTGCGTCTCTGCAAGGAAAACCTCGTTCAATTGGGCATGCTCTTGTGGTTGGTGTCTCCAATCCAGAGCCTGGGTGCATGCGTTGAGCCAAACCGCACATCCTGGAGATGCAACCTGGGGCGTGTAAGGCCGTGAACTTGAAGAACAAGTGGTGATGGGTGGAGCTCCAACGAAACCTGAAAAACATGCAAAACAACCTTACGGCCAAATTAAACTCATTCAGGAGGTTCACCGGATGTTAGCAAATGTAGTGGCAGTGGTTTCATGGTGAGGCGAGGTGTGGAGTGATGTGTCAGAAGAGGCGAAGGTCGGAGAACAGTGGGTTGTTCGACTGCGGGTTTGAGTAGGTGAGAGGATGAATAGGGAGAGGGGTTTTCACAAGGGTGTAGAGGTGAAGGTTGTACGGTGTTCGGCGAGTTGATTGGTGGTCTGTGGTTGTGAGATGGGCTCGCCGGAGGAGCGGCCAAAGACGGAGAAGTTGAGGGTGAACGACAGCGGTTGACGGTTGTGTGTTTGTGAGGGTAGGAAAATGAAATAGAAAGAGAGAGGGAGCTAAAGAAGGGCATAGCGAGAGAATAGGGAGGTGGAGGGCACCGGTGTTGGTCGATCGGAGCTGGAGAAGTAGGTTGGTGCGACCAGGCGGCGACGTCGACTGAGGTAGAGGCACGACCTCTCGTTGGCAGGAGAGGTTCACGAGGGTGAGGAGAAGCTAGTTAGCCATCCAATTTGGTGGTTGGACAACCTGAGGAGGAGAGGGGAGAGGAGTCACCAAAGCTAAGTTTGAAGGTGGCTGGAGATAGAGTAGAGGAGGGTTTCTTAGGCCAAAACTTGCTGAAATGCACGATCGTGCAATGGTGTCTCTTTTATAGGCCATAAGAGGCCCTTCCAAGCTTGGAAAGAAGCTTTCAAGCATGGAAGGTGCTTGCAAAGTAGGATACCCAAACCTTTGAAAGGGTCACATGGCCTTTTGAGAAGGACTTAGAGCCCAAGGGATGGCTCAAATGGAAGGAAATTTGCCAAGGAATCCCCGTATCAATTTTGGGAGGGATTGATTGAGAATCGAGCGAGAAATTCTCTCTTGAAATTCGACGGTGAAGGTTTCACCTTCCAAAAATGGTGTGGGGACCTGCTTATGAAGAAGACAAAGAAGTTTGGGGGTTATTTGTAAGAAAATTCAAAAGTTAAGGATCTAAATGAGATAGAAAGAGTTTGACTGGACCAAAATGCAAACTTGGTCAAGATGATCTCAGATTAAGCCCAAATTTTGGTACAAACCTAATTTGGACCCAAGGAATCCAATGATGAAGTTAGATTTAGGTTTTGACCAAGTTTAACTAGGTAATTTCTACAAAAACCTAAATTAGGGCAAATATCCAAGACTCTATTTTAGGTCAAGACGAGTTCTAATGGTCAAATTGAAGGTTCCAAACCCTAGAGAATATTTTTCTATGAATTTTAGAGGGTTTAGGTGAATTTTATCCTGATCAAAACCTCATCTAATTAAGCGAGTGTATTTTTAGGATTTCAAAAGTCATTTAATTCTCAAAACACGTGCAAATCCTTTTCTATCTGTTCTAACCCACTTGTTAGACTTTTAGCACCAAATGACCCTTAATAACCCCTAGGGAAAAACCCTTGATTGTACTGCATTCATGATATGATGGTAAAACTGCTATTTTAACCCTATTTTCTTATCTTTCTCTCAGAATGACTTTGCAATGAAATATAGCTCTTTGGTAGTTATGTAGGAGCATTTACTGACTTAATTAGATCAAAATAAGCTAATTATGGCTTATGATGGTGTTCCCATCATACCCCCATGCCTAGCTTCTGCTAGTCCCTGAGCAAAATCTCATGGAATTACCATTAATTCTAGACCATATGCCTTTCTATGCTCAAAACTCTGATGTGTGCTTTTTTTGTAGATTAGGTCAGAATGCCAATAGTAGGCCTAGAGGTACTCAAGTACCAACCAAGATCCGAACCTGACCAGCTCTCGCCTCAGTCTGCTACGAAGGTTTCTAAGGCCCACAGGAACTAACCTAAGGTTCGTTGAACTCCGCGGTTAAAGCACCCGTGCTTGTAACATGCTTTAGCCCAAGTTCAGTTTATAGTGCATTTTTATAAGAGAGAGATAGAAGAATTTTTCTTTATTTTTGGAGAGTTTTCTCTCTCTTTTCTTTTTATTTCTGGCCTCGAATTAGCTTTATAACACTGTCTGTATCAAATTCCTAGTTCCCACCATCAATCCTTGCAGGGTCCCTGGCAATCAATGCTTCGAGATAGCACCACCCATGGCGACCCCCAAAACCTTGGCTTTCAAGATTTTGAGATAATCCCACCCATGGCATTTTGTAGCTAAATCCAGACCCTAGTAATTGACATTTCATGATAATGCTACCCATGGCATCTAAACCAGCACAAGGTGCTTACATACCCCCAGTAGGATATTTAGATATCTTAGGAGACAAGCACTGAGGAGACAATATGTTATTTCTCATCTTTGAGGGGAATTTCCTGCCTCTCCACGTCGGGAACTCATCCAAATCAACTTGTGTTGATCAGCCACTCCAAATCTAGGTAACTTTTTCAGAACATATTTAACGTATTTGCGTGATTTTGATACTTAAGTGCACTGAACCAAACTGTGTGTGTATTGGGGTGCTTAGGTTACCGAGTCCCGCAAACCAGAGGTAAGTTAACGAGGTCGAATAATCCCTAAGCCTTAGACCTAATACTTAAGCTTTGCATTTTCCCCAACCTCTTAAGGACTATCCAGATCTTAGTGGATACTTGAATTTTTAAGCCTAGGATCGCAGCCCAAAAAGCCTAAGATCAATGTTCCTACTAATCTCTTTTGCACCTTTTGTCCTTCATTTTCTTTCTTTTTGATTTGGTCTAGAATTGAGTCAATTCCTTAATCTTTTACTAATGACTATCTCTTTTTCTCTTTTCTTTTCAAATTGTGCTCCTTTTTGTCATTTTTATCTCCTCCCCTTTTTCTAGTTTTACATGATATGCAATCAATTCACAAAAATTTCCTCCCTTATTCTTTTTTCTTTTGGAATATGTGATTTTTTTGATGAAGACCCTTTCTTGTGAAGTGATTTTCATAGCATTTTGCACTTTAATACCCCCCATGCCTACGATGTGCAATGTCCTCATTATAAATTAGGTGCGTTCGAGTTCAGCTTAGATCATTCATTAGAACAGGTTTTGGATGGGTGGATGGGTCGGGATGACTGTTGCAGACGATTTCAAGCTCGGGTACGGGTACCAGATGTGGAGTCGGCTATTCTAATGGATGAACCCTAAAGTGCAATATGAGTTCAACATAAGATGTGTCAAGAAGGGTTTCAAGTTTTTCAAAAAAGATGACGAGTTACCTCCCGTTAAGTGCTGAGTTTAACGCCATCAGCCGAGTGCAATAAGCTCAGGGAGAATGGAGATCAAAAGATACCTCAACCCTGTTTGTATCGATGAGTTCAATGAATGGCTTGAGTCGCTGACCGTTCACAACAAAGGGTTCTGAATCAAGGCTAGGTTGGCTAATTTCAATAGCTCCATTTCCAAAGATTTGTCTCACCAAGAATGGTCCAATCCACTTTGATCTGAGTTTTCCTGGGAAAAGTTTGAGTTTGGCATCAAAGAGTAGAACTTTCTGACCAAGGTGGAACTATTTTCGCACAATGTGCCTGTCATGGAAGGCTTTAACCTGCTCTTTGTAGATACGTGAGTTCTCATATGCATCATTACGTAGTTCCTCGATCTCACTTAATTGCAACCGGTGGTGTATTCCAGCCTTCACTAGATTCAAATTGCACTTTCGTACTGCCCAATAAGCCTTGTGCTCTATCTCGTCGGGAAGGTGACATGCATTACCGTACACTAGTCTGAATGGAAACATGCCTAATTGGGTTTTGTGGGTGGTCCTATAGGCCCACAAGGCTTCCGGAAGGCGAGTAGACCAGTCTTTTCTATCAGGCCGAACAGTGACCCGAAGGATCTTCTTGATCTCTCGATTTGATAGTTCTACCAGCCCATTAGTCTGTGGGTGGTAAGGAGTCGAGATACGATGTGACAACCCATACTTTTTCTTTAGGGACTGGAAGTGTACATTGGTGAAATGAGACCCGCCATCGCTGATGATGGCCTTAGGAACCCCAAATCTGGTAAAGATGTTCTCCTTGATAAATCGGAGGACAACTTTATGATCACTAGTCCTCATGGGGATGGCTTCGACCCATTTAGAGACATAATCAACAACGAGTACAATGTATTCAAAGCCGTTAGATCTGGGAAAGGGTCCCATGAAATCAATTCCCATGTTCAAAGATTTCGCACACAATAATCGGGTTCAAGGGCATTATATCCCGCAGGTCCATGTTGCCGAGGGTCTAACAACGAGCGCATGCCCTATAATATGTCTGTGCATCTTTGAACAAAGTGGGCCAAAAGAACCCACACTAGAGAATTTTTGCTCTGGTTTTACGCCCAGAGAAATGGCCACCGCAGGCCTGGTCGTAACAGAATGACATTACGTCATTGACCTTGTCATTAGGAATGCATCTACAGATCACTTATTCATTTTCGATGTGGAAAAGGTATGGTTCCTCCCAAATAAAGTACTTGGCCACGATAATCAATTTGTCCCGCTTGGAAGTCGGCCATCTAGCGAAACTTTCCCCGTAACCAAGTAGTTTACAATATCAGCAAACCAAGGGAGATTGTGAATGGCTAGCAGGTGCTCGTCCGAAAAATGCTCGGTGATTGGACCAGACAAGTCGATGACGAAAGAAGGAAGATGGGACAAGTGGTCAGCTACCACGTTCTGTTTTCCCACTTTATCATGAATCTCGAGATCAAATTCTTGCAACAGCAAGATCCAGCGAATTAGTCGAGGTTTCGCATCCTTTGCAAGGAGGTGCCTCACTACAGTGTGATCTGAGTATATGATAACACGGGAACCCAAAAGATATGATTTGAATTTTTCCTAGGCAAATACTACGGCTAGCAGCTCTTTCTCAGTAACTGTATAGTTACGCTAAGCCTTGTCAAGTATCTTGCTAGTGTAGTAGATGACCACAAGTTTCCCGTTTATTTTCTACCCAAGTATCGCCCCTACAGCATAATCAGATGCATCGCACATGATCTCAAAGGGTTGAGAACAAACAGGGGATTGCAGGATAGGTGCTTGGGTAACTCGATCACGCAGGATCTCAAACACCTAAGTGCACTCCTTGGAGATTTCAAAGGGGACATCCTTAGATAGAAGATTAGTAAGGGGGTGCATGATTTCTGAGAAATCGGGAATGAATCGATGGTAAAAATTGACGTTCCCCAAAAAGGATTGGATGTCTTTGATCGAGCTAGGCATAGGGAGTTTGGAAATCAGATTCACCTTGGCTCGATCAACCTGGATGCCTTTTTCAGAGATGAGATGTCCCAGGATAATTCCCTCAGGTACCATGAAGTGGGTCTTTTCCCAGGAAAGAACCAAGTTCACATCAATGCACTACCTGAGGATTTCGACCAAGTGTAGGAGGCAATCATCAAATGATTCACCAAATACCGAGAAGTCATCCATGAAGACTTCAAGTTATTCACCTACCATATTTGAGAATATGGCAAGCATGCACCGTTGAAAAGTGGCGGGTGCATTGCAGAGACCGAACGACATCTGATGGGAACACCATCATGAGCCTTAACTATCTCATTTTGACCCATTGAAGAGAATAAATGCTCCTACATAATCAACTGAAGGTCATAATACACTACATAACCTTTCTGAGAGAAACACAAGAAACAATAGGTAAAACTACAATTTTACCAATGTAGTACAACCACGGGTTTTCTCAATGGCTAAACAAAGGTCAAATGATCTTAATAAGATAACAAGTAGGTTGGATTTGACAAAAAAGGGTTTATGTATATTCTGTGAATTAAATGACTTCTTGAAATCCTAAAGTTAGACCCACTTGATTAACCATGGTTCTGGTCAGGATAATATTCCTTAAACCTTCTAAAAATCATAGAAAAATATTCTTTAGGGTTTAGTTCCTTCAATTTGGCCATTAAAACCCATCTTGACCTAGAATAGGGTCTCAGACAGATATTTGCCCTAATTTGGGTTTCTGCATAAAATTTCCCATCAAACGTGGTCATACCAAAAATCCAACTTCACCATTGGATTTCTTAGGTCCAAATTAGGTTTGTACCAAAATTTGGACCCAAGATGAGTTTGCCTTGACCTAGTTTGCAAAAAGGTCCAGCTTGATTACATTTCTACCCCTAACTTTCAAAAACCCTTGCTAACAGCCCCCTAAATTTCTCATCATCTTCACAAGTAGGTCCCTCCACCATTATCGCGGAGGAAGCCTACTCTAGCGACCTTTGACAAAGGAGATCTCCTTGATTGCTTGGAGGATCTCTTCCAAAATTGGAAGGAAGATCCTCTAAGAAATCCCTGTCAATATGAACCCATCCTTGTGATCTGATTCCCTCCCAATCTCTCATGTGAATGCATGAGAGATGGGGGTATCTTAACAACTTCCATCACCGGCGACCTTCCAAGCTTGGGAAGCTTGCTTCCCAAGCCCTAATCGCCCTTTAGAGCCCTATTTAAAGGAGCTCAGACCTCCCTGACTCTTGCACGCTCGATTTCGGCCGTGAATACCCCTAATTCCTCTCTTTCCCTCATGGTCATAGGCTCCTCGACGTCCGGCGACCCATCCTGCTCCTCCTCATCGTCAGACTTCCATACCTGCGGCAAATTCCTCCTCCCAAACTTCGTCTGCATCTCGCTGTACCAGCAGGCGCAACTCTCTCTTCGTCCTCGCCGATCCCACCTCACTAGAGCTGCCTTCATCTCCGGCATAGGCCACACCAAACCCTATGCCCTCGCTCACCCCCTTCGTCTACTAACTCCCCAGCTAAGTTCCCTATCACCTCTACTTTCTTTCCGCATTTATTCCACCTCAAATCGACCACTGCCACCCCTCGCACCTCCATCCCTTCCATCTCCGACCATCAACTTCGGCGAGGCCATCCCACCTCCACAGGCCACCAAAACCATCACCGACAAGCCCACGAGCTTCGCCACACTTCACTAATCACTTCCCCTTACTTCACTCATCGTGCCACTCACCCAAACACCTCACCGAACACACCCACTCACTCGCACACAGTGTGTCCTAGGCATGCACTCGCAGGCACCCACGAGCCACGCCAACACCACCAGCACATTCTTCATTCTTCGGAGATGCTCCCTAAACGATTTGACGTGGCCGAAAGGTTGTTCTCTTGATTTCAGGTAGCAGGCCTCATCCGCCATAACTACCAAGCTCGAAGCAAGCTTGAGGTCGCTCCAGGCCTTGCTGTCCCAGGATGACACTCCTAGGATGCGCGGAATCTCCTCACGCACGGTTCCAAGCCCTCAATTGAAATCGAGAGCCTCAATAGTTGGGGCAATTGAGAGGGCCACTCTCTGCTGCGGTCTGCGGAAGATAGATGGGACATTTAGTCCCACCTCGGAAGTGAAAAGGCACCCGCACCCACATAAAGTGAAAAAGTGTAGAAGGTTGTTCGCCTCCAACATTGAGGGTGAGGTCCTCCTTCCCCCTTCACCGGACTCATCCGCAGCACTGCCCACGTGGACCTGGCCGAATCGACTACCTGCCTAACTTCACTCCTCGCTCACCACACATGCCGGTGAGCCTGGACCCAGGTATGCAATAGGTCCGATTGCCTGACCGGCTGAGGCTTTGGGAGAGCGAGACTGAAATAGAAAGAGAGAAAGAGAGAGGAGAGCTGCGTAGGGTTAGGGGTGTTTTTGCTCTGAGAGGATTGTCTCCAACACTTAGCCAATTCAGAAAAGGAAGAGGAGGTCAGGCAGAAGAAGAGAAGAGAAAGAGAAGTATAATCGTGTTTTTGCACGATTTGTTAATTTAAAAATAGATTTGCTTTTAAATTTATATTCCTAGATAATAGGGTATCTAGGGTCATCCAAGGAGGCAAGTTTGCAAAAATTAAATCTCTTGCTTGGAAAATAAATCTCAACTTTCTTTTTGGTATTTTTGAATATATAGTTTTTATGATTTTTGAAATAAAGGCAACATGCAAGCTTTTGTTGAAAGCTAGAAAAAAACTAATACCTAATTCAAGAAACCTACCCTAAGGTGATGGGTAGAGCCTCTTCCTAAGCTCACCCTAGGCATGTGGAGGCCTAGAATAATTAGAGAGAGGGAGTGAAACAATTGCTAGGCAAAATTTGTAACAAGCTATGCAATAGAAATTGAAAGAAGGCAATTTGAATTAAATCAAAATTGTGCACACAAAACCTATAGAGGAATGCTTCTACTCTACTTGAAAATACAAGAAAAATAAAACACAAATCCTCTAGATAGATGGTGAAGAAGAGGGCTTCTTGCTTTAAGCCAAGTAGCTCCTTGACTTGAAAAGACAACTCCTTCTGCTTGGCGTGAGATGCTCCTCCAATTGATGTCCTCCAAGGTGGTAGCTACCACCTTTAATTCTCCTCCTCCAAGGTGGTACCAAGGGTGGACGTCCACCCTAGATTCTTCTCCTTTGCCTCTCCATCCTCCTTGAAATGGGAAGGTTCTCCTCCTTGGCGTGGCCCAAGTTGAAGAGAGTGGGAAGAAGAAGGCACCAAAGGGGCTGGTGATGTGCCCCCTTAATCTTCTTCTCTACTCCTTCTTCTTGGCCATAGGTATAGGTGGATGTAGGTGGAAGTAAACACTAATGGAGGATGCTCTAAAATGGTGGTAGGTTTTGGGTTTATATAGAGTAAGAAGGGGACTAAGGTGACTCTTGAAATGGAGGGCTAAGATGGGAAGATGGAGGTGGTTGGGGATCCTATGGCTAAGGGTAATTGGTGCCAACCCAAGGGGCACCTAGGGGGTGGTTATGGGTGGTGGAACCCCTTGGAGTTGGCTCCAAAATGGCTTCTACAAGAGGGGCTTAGGTGGTGCCAAGTAGGGTTCTAGAAGGAGGGGTAGGTGGATGGCTAGGATGGGTTGTAGGGTTATGTGTAGGGCCATGATGTGGGGGTGTTTTGGAGGGAAAAGGTGGCACCAATAAGGAGGTAGTTAGGGCTGTTTTGGCTCCAATTTATGGTGTCTTTTGGAGGTAGTGGGTAGTCTAGGTTGGCACCAAGGTGAGGTGGATGTCAGGGTAGCTTATATGGAGCTTAGGTGGAGCTAGTTGGGAAGGGTTTTTAGATGGTAAAGGACAAGGGAGCTAGAGCATAGCTAAGCTAATCTAAGCTAGCTTAGCTAATAGTGGAGTAGAGGAGGTGTTGGAGCTAGGGTTTGGAGGGAGGAGCTGTGAGGGAGATGTCTGGAGCTGAACTGGAGCTGGCAGCTGCTAAAGACGGTGGCATGGAGCTACTCTAGCTGGCTTAGCTTGCTAGTTCTTTGCTAGCTGCTAAGCAAGCTAAAGTAAGCTAGCTTCTACCAAAATGAGCTGAGGTGAGCTAGCTCTGGTGCTCCCGGGGTGGATCAAGCTGGTTGAGGCAGCTAAGGTAGGTTAGCTCAACTAAGTTGAGCTAAGCTGAGTCCCTGGGAGCTGGACTTGCTCTTCCTGAGTTGGGATGAATTCATCTTCAGCTGGCTGGAGTTGAGTGGAGCTGGATGTAGTTGGATCTGAGCCGAGGTGAACTCCAGTCAACTTAGCTGAGCTAGCTAGAGCTCCTTGTGGACTAGTGGGAGCTGAGATGAGCTAGACTCAACTAAGTTGAGCTGGATCTAAGCTAACCTGAGCTAGGGTGAGCTAAGATGAGCTCTCTTGAGCTGCCATTCAGTTGAGATTAGCTGAATGGAGCTAGGATGAGCTAACCCTAGTCCAAGTGAGCTAGGTTCCAACTATGGTGAGTTGGATTATGCTGAGTTTTAGCTAGTCTGAGCCCCTCCTTCACCATTTCCCTTCTTGAGTGCTAGGGTTTTAGGGATCTGTATATCTGTTCATCCCTAACACTCACAAAAACACATCAAAAGGACAATAAAAAATGCAATGCATGCCTGACCTAATTAATGCCTAAATGCAGCCCAAAAAACCTGTTTGTAGAGTAAAATCCTAAGAGCTAGGTTTGTTTTAATGCATAAGAATGATGATAAACTGGCGTTTAGCATATCCCCATGCTTATCTTTTGGTAGTCTTCTAGCAAAACTTTAATTTTTTTGGAAAATGAATTTTTTTGGGAAATCTAATTTTTTCAACTTTTGAGGAGAAAAAGATTAAGGGACCTTGGTTGATCTAAACACAGGAGGCACAGGATTTGTTAAGGATAAACATCGAGATTTGTTTTTGGATCCAGCCATTAGAAAAAATGGGATCAATATATCCTGTAGAAAATTCACAAATTAACCCTTTGTTAATTCAGATGACTTGAAATTTTTGTTTTTAGAATTTTTCTGGCTCAAGAATCTGATTCGTAACTTGCAAAATCCTTTAAAACCTTGTGTCCGCACTTGTGAAAAGCCAACATTTATAGGGGTGTGTTTTTGGTTAATTAATTTTTTTTTCTCCCCCATGCTTGTTTTTAGCTTAGTCTTACAACAGATGTGTTGGGATCATCATTCCCGTTACCAATCCTCGAGGGGGCTCTGGCGCCAGTACTTTGGGATAGCACTGTCCATGACACCACCCAAGAGCTCACAACCCCAACACATATGCGGTGTAAAAGGGCGCTCCAAGTAAACTCAAGCTCTTGCTCTGACACTATAGGTAGAGCATCGTCCAAGACACTTGAGCTGCTAAAATGTACTTTAATGCTCCGTCTAAAGATATGAAATATGAATACGGAACAGCGCTGAGGTGGTAACAAGTTGACATTGCGTCTTCAAAGGAGGCATTTTCCTCCTTCTCGGCGGTGGGAACTCAAACCAATGATCTGCTTCAGACTTTTACTAAGTCCAAACAAGGGAGTTTTTCAAATTTTAAGTTGTTTTTAAGTGTTGGCTTATGAGTGAAAATTGACACAAGAAGTTCCTCAAGAAACTCAAGTTTTTGAATCAGAAACTAAATCAAATACCTTCCATATTACAAAATAGGATCAAGTCACCTGAACTATCATGAGTTCAGGTGGAATTTTTAGAGAAAGATATTTGATTTAGTCTAAAATAGACCCTGAAATTCAAATGATTAGATCCACATCCTCATCCCTAGTTTGTTAAAGATTAAATCCCATTGTACCAAAAGTGAGTTTGTCAACCTTAGTCCCAATTTCAAAATTTTTCCTCAAAAGGTTTTCATCATTTTTATATTTTTGGGTATGCACACAGGAAAATAACTAAAGAAAAATGCATGTTTTTAGGTTTTGAAAATCCTAAATCGATCGTCAAATTTTAAAAACACCCCCCCATACTTAAGATATGCAGTGTCCTCATGCATTAAGAGGAAAAATGGATCACCTTAGTGAAGGGCAGTCAGGTTTAGGATGGTCAAAACCTGAAAAAGGAAGGAAAAAGGAAAGTAGGAAAATAAATGATGGGTTACCTCCCATCCAATGCTATCTTTTACGCCATTCAGCCGGGCGTGAAGGTATGCATGGAAGACGGAAAATCATGTAAAAAGTTGGACACTTGAATGTCTTTAATAAAAGTGTCTTCCTCAAGATCCCTAAAAAGATGAGTGGTAAAGATAAAGGGATCAAAATAAAATAGAGAAATGGAAAAAGGACCCCGATCTGGCCATGGTTTGAATTGATGATGAAAGCCAAACTCAGGTGGATCAGGTGGTAGGCCCAATAGAAAAGGGAGGGGAAAGGAGCTAGTGAGATGTAAGATGGGTGAAGTTAGTGTGGATATTTTTGGTGAAAAATCAGGAAGATGAAAAGGGGGAAAGTCAAACCCTAATTGATCTGGAAAGTCTTGGACCACAAAATCATCCTTAGAATAAGAATCAATAAAATCTTGATCCACCATTCAAAAAAAAAATAAAATCTAGATCCATAGTGGTCAAAGCTGAGTAGGATTTGATCAATAAAGATTTCTCACAAATTGCTTCCATTGTATTATCAGTGTCGAAGATTTTATGATCAATGGACCTCTTGGAAGCTTGAAATAAATCTAATGAGAAAGTCTGGTTACTGCAACTTATATTCATTTTCCCAGAATGAGAATTGATATTAGCTACTACCATAATCAAAAAAGGTCTTCCAAGGATGGCATTAGTGAGAGCCTTACGTACCTCTATGTCAAGGACCAGGAAATTTACCGAAAATAGACAATTTGGGACCTTGATAATACTATCCTCAACAATTCCCCACGGTTGAATGGTAGATTGATCTCCAAATTGAAATTGAACCTTAGCTGGTTTAAAATCACCGAATTGAGATTCCTCGAATATGACCTGGGGGATGATATTAATGGAGGTACCTAAGTCGAGAGGGGCACGAAAAATGGTGGTGTCACTTATGACAACCGAGACGAGAGATGCGCTTGGGTCCTTTTTTGTGAGGGGTAGCTTGCTCTGAATAACTGAGCTGGCTATCTTTGAAAGGACCAACCTTCCTAGATTTTGATCATGCCCTTTTGAAGTAAATTTTCTAGAGGCATGGGAAGAATCTAGGAGGGGAATATTCCTCTTGACTTGCTCAAATAAGTCCAAAGGATTGTGGTCAGAGGGCTCTGATTTTGGATTGTTGGAATGAAATTGTTGAGAGTGGGAAATAGGGTTTGAATTAGATGTTTTTGGGATTTCTTTTTCTTCTTCTTTATTGAGGTTAAGGGAGTCAATCTGCATTGGTTGAGAATCAGTTTCACAATTTGAATGTGAAGGCCTTAAATCCATGGTGGTTTCCTCACTCAAAGTTTCTGCATACGCAGTTTGGCGATCACTGGGAGGAGGTGGGGGGCCTGATGTTGATAGAAACTGGGTTGGTGCTGTGATATTGGGTTAATAGGAGGCTGAACCATGTGGTTCTGATGTTGGTATCCACTCGGGTGTTGGTTCCCATGATTAATAAAGTTTGGTGTCGGTTGGGATGGTGAGTGTCTACAGGTCTTTGAGTCAGAATATCCCCAATTTGATCATTGAGATTGTTAATAAGATGGGTTGTTTCCCTTGTTTTTTTTTGTAACTCCTGCAAGGTTTTCATCATCTGGGCATTAATGTCTTCTTGAGATTGCCCAGATTGATAAGTCTGATTTGAACCATACCCTCTAAACGGGTTCTGTTGTTGGTGTGGAACCGGAATAGTCCAGGTGTGAGTCGGATAATTCCCCCCATTAGAGGAATTTTTTAATTTCTCCGGGAAATTAGGGACATTTTGGGTGGGGTGATGATTGGGATAAGCACAATTCCCTGTTGAACCATAGAAAGCCTCAGAATAATAATTATACTCAGCACGGGATTTAAGCAGATTTTCTCTCTTGCGAGTGTTAAAAGGGGTGAGATGTGGAATGTGTGGAGCTTGGGCAAGTGTGGCAGGACTCCCTTGGTTAGCTAGGTTTGTTAAATCCTTATGCAACTGTTGTTGCTTAACTTGTAGCTGAGCCATGATAGAGTAGAGATTAGGTGGAGGGGCCTGATTAAGTAGCTCCTGGGTGGAAAAATAGCGGAAAGAAAAATTAGCATGCGGGTTAGAGGACCAATTTTGATTTTCCATTTTGAAAGAAGGGGAAGAATGCAGGAAAAGTCTTTTTGGGGAGGCAAAATCACGTGGTCCCTCCAAGTGTGGAGTTTTGGACCGCCGCCCATGCAAAATGGAAGAAATGGAAGGGGAGGAGAAGAGATGGAGATGAGAGAAGTGTGCACACAAGCAATCAAATTCTAGACCTAACTTAATTGTGACTCTCTAGAAATTGACCAAAGACTTGGTCTACTTAGGAAATAAGTAATCAACAATGAATACTCATTCTGTCAACAAATCTAGCCAAGTTGCTTAAGAGGAGGTTTAGGCCCAAGCGTTTCCCAGGAAAATCCCCAGGTGCTTATACAAACCCGCGCCTGGTGATTTAACATGGCCTCTCAGCCTGAACACCAGATATAGATGATAGAATTGGTATTAACTAAAGAAAACTTATGACCTATATAACAAGCCTAAGTTGATGAACCTTAGGGGTCAAATTGCTACCAATTTTAATTAGGTCTAGAATACTAGTGTGCACATGGAAGGTGGAGGGCGTTAATTGGGTTGTTGCCCTATTATTTCAGTTTTTAGTGTGTGTGCAGGAATTGGAAAGTGGTTCCAATTAAAAAGCAAGTTGTCACACAATTTCTTGTATTTTTTCCTTTTAGGATTTGATTTAATTCAATGTGTTTTAGGGTTTCTCTTTTTAAATTTTCAAACAAGTTTGAAACTCCACAATCAAAGGAAAAATAAGTTGTATGGGTGAAGATATGTTTCCTTTTATTGTTTGTTTCTAAAAATAAAAAAAGAAACCCTAATCCAATTGGTCCTACGATAGAAATTTAACTATCAATAAGTTGTTTTTAGGCTTTTTGTATTAAGTAGTGGTCCAAAAAATTCAAAAAACACCACTAATTTGAAGAGAATCAAACATGGATTCTAGAAAACATTTTTTTAATATTTTAGGAATTTGTTTGATAATTGTTTTAAATTTTTACTTTTACTGGTGTCAAAGTTCAGAAATGATACCCATGGGTACTTTGGACTTTTCAGTATTACCACCGACCCCATAAAATTTTGATGATTTTATATGATGTGTAAAATTTCACAAGAATTCCAGAAAATTAAATTTCACAAAAATTGGATGAGTATAAAAATTGTAAAAATTCATTAACAGTAGCAAAAAAGGAAGACTAGAGGTTGTGACCCCTCTGCAGTCCACAAATTTTTAAAAATTAAATGCAAATCTAATTGATCTTAAATTTGTAACACATGTTTCTAACTTAATTTGGAATCACTGTATCAAATTTTATGATTTTATGAGGCCTGTGGTGTTGGGGATTGATTTTTCAAGTCTAAATAGAAATCTAGACCCGAAAAATAGAACACCAATACTTGAAATGGAGTGGTGTTGATGATGCAAACAAGCAATCATTGACTTTTAAAAAGTACCACTCCACTTAATTAAGTTATTTAAGGTCCTGAAAGCCAAGTTTAGTGTATTTTGATAGTCTTTTAATTTAGGTGTGACAAGAGAAAAAACCAACCTGAAAATCTGTGGAAAGAAAAGGAACTTTGAGCTTTTGCTTCCAAATTCCCACTTTCTTCTTGCAATACCTGCACACACAAGAGAAAAGAAAGAGAAGGGGATGAGATCCACTCCAAGCAAGAGAAAGAAAGATTAAGCAAAGCCATGCCTCCCCAGCAACGGTGCCAAAAGGTGATCGCATTTTTGCACGGTTTGTTAATTTAGGGTTTTAAGTCATTGCAACGCACAAAAACGGATTCACTTTTAAATTTATATTCCTAGATAGTAGGGTATCTAGGGTCGTCCAAGGAGGCAAGTTTGCAAAAATTAAATCTCTTGCTTGGAAAATAAATCTCAACTTTCTTTTTGGTATTTTTGAATACATAGTTTTTATGATTTTTGAAATAAAGGCGACATGCTAGCTTTTGTTGAAAGCTAGAAAATAACTAATACCTAATTCAAGAAACCTACCCTAAGGTGACAGGTAGAGCCTCTCCCTAAGCTCACCCTAGGCATGTGGAGGCCTAGAATAATTAGGGAGAGGGAGTGAAACAATTGCTAGGCAAAATTTGTAACAAGCTATGAAACAGAAATTGAAAGAAGGCAATTTGAATTAAATCAAAATTGTGCACACAAAACCTATAGAGGAATGCTTCTACTCTACTTGAAAATACAAGAAAAATAAAACACAAATCCTCTAGATAGATGGTGAAGAAGAGGGCTTCTTGCTCCAAGCCAAGTAGCTCCTTGACTTGAAAAGACAACTCCTTCTGCTTGGCGTGAGATGCTCCTCCAATTGATGTCCTCCAAGGTGGTAGCTACCACCTTTAATTCTCCTCCTCCAAGGGTGGACGTCCACCCTAGATTTTTCTCCTTTTCCTGGCTATCCTCCTTGAAATGGGAAGGTTCACCTCCTTGGCGTGGCCCAAGTTGAAGAGAGTGGGGAGAAGAAGGCACCAAAGGGGCTGGTGATGTGCCCCCTTAATCTTCTTCTCTACTCCTTCTTCTTGGTAGTAGGTATAGGTGGATGTAGGTGTAAGTAAACACTAATGGAGGATGCTCTAAAATGGTGGTAGGTGGTGGGTTTATATAGAGTAGGAAGGGGGCTAAGGTGACTCTTGAATTAGAGGGCTAAGATGGGAAGATGGAGGTGGTTGGGGATCCTTTGGCTTAGGGTAATTGGCGCCAACCCAAGGGGCACCTAGGGGGTGGTTATGGGTGGTGGCACCCCTTGAAGTTGGCGCCAAAATGGCTTCTAGAAGAGGGGCTTAGGTGGCTCCAAGTAGGGTTCTAGAAGGAGGGGTAGGTGGATGGCTAGGATGGGTTGTAGGGTTATGTGTAGGGCCATGATGTGGGGGTGTTTTGGAAGGAAAAAGTGGCACCAATAAGGAGGTAGTTAGGGTTGTTTTGGCTTCACTTTATGGTGTCTTTTGGAGGTAGTGGGTAGGCTAGGTTGGCACCAAGGTGAGGTGGAAGTAGGGGTAGCTTATGTGGAGCTTAGGTGGAGCTAGTTGGGAACGGTTTTTAGGTGGTAAAAGCCAAGGGAGCTGAAGCATAGCTAAGCTAAGCTAAGCTAGCTTAGCTAATAGTGGAGTAGAGGAGGAGGTGTTGGAGCTAGGGTTTGGAGGGAGGAGCTGAGGGGGAGATGCCTAGAGCTAAACTGGAGCTGGCAGCTGCTGAAGATGGTGGCATGGAGCTACTCTAGCTGGCTTAGCTTGCTAGTTCTTTGCTAGCTACTAAGCCAAGCTAAGGTAAGCAGGCTTCTACCAAAATGAGCTGAGGTGAGCTGGGTCTGGTGCTCCCGACGTGGATCAAGCTGGTTGAGGCAGCTAACGTAGCTTAGCTCAACTAAGTTGAGCTAAGCTAAGTCCCTGGGAGCTGAACTTGAGCTTCCTAAGTTGGGATGAATTCTTCTTCAACTGGTTGGAGTTGAGTGGAGCTGGATGTTGCTGGATCTGAGCTGGGGTGAACTCCAGTCAACTCAGCTGAGCTAGCTAGAGCTCCTTGTGGACTAGTGGGAGCTGAGATGAGCTAGACTCAACTAAGTTAGGCTGGATCTAAGCTGACCTGAGCTAGGGTGAGCTAAGATGAGCTCTCTTGAGCTACCATTCAGTTGAGATTAGCTGAATGGAGCTGGGATGAGCTAACCCTAGTCCATGTAAGCTAGGTTCCAGCTGTGGTGAGCTGGATCAAGCTGTGTTTCAGCTAGTCTGAGCTCCTCCTTCACCATTTGCCTTCTTGAGTGCTAGGGTTTCAAGGATCTATATATCTGTTCAACCCTAACACTCACAAAACACATCAAAAAGACAATAAAAAATACAATGCATGCTTAACCTAATTAATGCCTAAATGCAGCCCAAAAAAACTGTTTGCGGAGTAAAATCCTAAGAGCTTGGTTTGTTTTAATGCATAAGAATGATGATAAACTGGCATTTATCAAAGGATCTCAGAGAAGGAAAAGGCAAACGTAGAGAAAGAAGAAGAGAAGGCCAAAGGAAGAAGCTGAAGAGAAAGAGAAGGGTCGAAGAAGAAGAAGAGTAGAAACCAAAAAAGGAAGAAGAAAGGAGAAGGAAGAAGGAAGCCAATGCTGAAGGAAGAAGAAGAAGAACGGATGACACAGAGACAGCAAAGGCATAAGAAGAGAAGAAGGATCGGACACTTTAAGTCGTCTGATCCTTCATCAGACGACAGATTCTAGTTCTCATTGCACATTCATATATTGAGTTCCTTGGTGATATTGTAGGAGTATTTGGTGATCTACATCACCATTTTACTCCCATATTTTTGCACTCTGATATTGATATTATTGCATACTCTTTTAATTCTAAATTGTGATCTTGATTTCTAAATACCAATTTGCTCCCTGTGTTCAACTTCGGAAATCTTTTCGAGTAATAAAATTGTATTTGTTTTCAAAGTGATTTCGACTATACTACAACATGACTATTTTATAACATCGATATCACTTTTCGATAAACATTTTGGCACCCTTGCTGGGGAGCAACGGGAAATTTAGAACTCTTGATTACAATTTCTGATACAGATTCTAACTTGCTATATCTCTTTTGTTGTGGTTGTTTCAGGGAGAAGATTCAAAGAAAGTATAGCTGCACAACAAACACACCAGGGGACGGTAAATTCTGATTACTCTCTCTTAAGCCCCTTATTCTGAAAAGGTTAAAAAGCGCAAAATCAACTAGGGCTACTTGCTTTCCATTCTTAGCTAATTCATCAGGTTGCCTGGTTTGATTTCAACAACAAAATCTGATTTGTGCACCCACTTAAGGTAACTTGGGTTATCACTTTCTTGTTTGAGCCCTAGATACCACATTTGGCAAACTAAATTGGACCAAAATTAGAGGCAATTAAGGATTCCAAGTTAGGGTTTGAGAGACACACTTACATAAGCAAGAATCAACTTTTCCAAAATGATGTGTGCCTAAGCCTTGGTTGAATTGATCTATTCAAGAAAACCCTAAAAATCAAGCTCTTAATCTCACTTGAATCTTAAAAGAGGGACCTAAAACTTCTCAAAGAACAAATAGGTGAAGTTGACCCACCTTGTTGGGTCAACCAATCTTAAAATAAAGTCACTTTTGCACTCAAGACATCTAAAGTTCAAGTGAAATCCTAAGCACCCTTGCTCTTAAATAAAACTGGTAGACATAAGAGGTCAAGTCCCCATTCTAGTCTACCTAGAACATCAGTGACAAGAGAGGTTGGGTGGGGGAAACCTTGTAACCCGTGGGGGCACTTTACCATGTAGGGGTCTTTGCGGGACTCTCCCTCTCTGGTTGCTTAGGTAATTCTCAAGTTGACGGCTTTCTGACTAAGGGGTATCATCCGCCCCAAACCTCTATAGTCATCCAAATTTTTTGGGTGTCTTGATTGGGTCCATCACATTATATTCTCATCCAGACCATCGATGCATGTTCGGTAGGAAGTCCTTAAGACCATCCTTGAGGCCTCCTTTAGTCATTCACTCTCGTCGAGGCCAGGCCTCGACTTTCGTATTTGTGCAGCAACCCCATCACATAGACATCTCCTCTGATTCATCTGAGCCTAATTCTCCTTCATCCATCATCATGGCACAACCTGCAGAAGAAGAGAATAACCTTGAGAATGAACTTCAGTGCCTTAATGATTTATTCCAAGCCTTTGTGAATCCGCCGCAGCATCCTATGATGCGAGATCATTGCAATCCGGCTGTGGTGACGATCGAACCTCGAGTCCAAATCCCGGCTGGAGGTCCTAACTCTGAACTCATGCCCAACATGATTCATGCTATTCCAAAGTTTCACGGGCTCAATTCTGATGATCCTTTTCAACACATCAAATAGCTCAAGCATCTGGCCCAGACCTTTAGGTCAGATGTCCAAAATCGGGACATTCTTCTCATGAAGATGTTCTCCTTCTCTCTCATGGACAAAGCAACTCACTGGTATCAGGCTCAAACGCATCCAATCAACACATGGGTTGAACTACAATCTGAGTTTCTAAAAAAGTTCTTCCAGTTGGCTAGACGAATGCTTTAAGACACCAGATCACGCACTTCACACAGCAACCTGGAGAACCACTTCATGAAGCTTGGGATCGTTTCTTGGACCTCATGCGGAAGTGCCCCCATCACAGAGTTCCTAAATGGGAACAAGTTCAGTCTTTCTACCAGGGACTCCGTGAAGATATCTGTTTATTCGTCAATGCAACTTGCGGAGGAAATATCATGGGTCAACACGAAGACACTATGTGGGAGATTCTCGAGAATATGTGCGAGAAATCCATCAATAATGACTCCATGGGCTTATTCGATCGGACGAATGCCCGTGCATCGATGAATCCAAGGGGAGCACATAAGACGTAGGGCCTATCCGCATCTGTCGACTTGGAATTGATGGCCAGTCATTTGGACAAAGTCTTTATAATTGAGAAGAAGGTGGATGAGCTAACTCGGCATCTGCAACGAGCCACCCCTGCGCAAAACCCATTTGCACAGCCGCCCTCTGGGAGGGAAGTTGTGCATAACATCTATCACTGATCTTCTCAGGGGATGGACCTGTATCCACCCTCGTCTGACTCTAGGGTGGGAGGAAACTCCTACCCTTCCTTCTCTAGTTGGGGGAACTCTGAACCCTCGTACCCTGACTTTTCTGAGGTTCCTCAAGCCTGCGAGGACCACAACGCCATCCAAAATAACCCATTCTCTAATACCTATAACCCTAGATGGCAGAATCATCCCAATTTCCTGTGGGTGGGAAACAATCAAAATCAGAGACCACCATATCAACCCTGTCCATAAGCTCCTCGTCCATATCAGCCACCTCAACCTCGACCCAACCCCACCTATGAATCTAGGCCAACTCAAACAGATCAAATGACTTTTATCCTTCAAACTCTGGTTGACATTCAAAAGACGAATGCGGCTATGCAAAAATAGCACAAGGATGAGATCACAGAGATTCGCAATCAACTCACCCAGATGGCGAATTCCCGCTAACCTGGCACACTCCCTTTGCAACCTCTGCCGAATCCGAATAACATGCCGAACTAGAGGTGCATTATGAACCCAAATCTGGGCCAAGTACACATGATTTATTAGGCCCCTTCTGCCCCATCACCCGACGGGATGGAAGCTTCGACATCATACTCAGGATTTCAGCAACAGCCACCTATTTTACCGACACCAAACCAGAACCAGGAAGGACTAAATTCAGTAACAACCTGTAGTGGCAAAGCAACACAAGACCCACCTTCCCCAAGCCACTTTCATCCTAGTAGTAACTCAAACCCTAGGATAGTCATCTAGGATGCCCCTGTCCCAGATCAAGAACCTGGACCTATTCTAGAGGAACCATCCAAGGTTCCATTTCCCAAGGCCTTGACCAAGGGAAAGAGGACAACCAAACCCGTGGCACCTGAGGAGGACCTGGTCAAGCTCTTTGAATAGGTCCATATAAACATCCCCTTGATGGACGCAATTCACCACGTACCAGCTTGTGCACGATTTCTGAAAGACGTGTGTACACCTAAGCATAAGCCGCAAACCAAAAGTGGGAGCCCAATTGTATTGTCGGAGCAAGCCAGCTCTGTCATTCTAAGCAAACTCCCACCTAAGTTAAAAGACCCAGGTACTCCCCTGATTTCCTGTACAATTGGTGATATCCAATTTGACAGAGCTTTATTGGATCTAGGAGCCTCCATAAACCTAATACCTACATCCCTACTTGACCATCTTGAGGAATCTGAGCTCAAACTGACAGAGGTGACCTTACAATTGGCAGATCGATCTATTAAGTCACCTAAAGGAGTTCTTGAAGATGTCATTGTTAGGGTTCGAGATTTCTATTTCTCGGTGGATTTCATAGTCTTGGAATGGATGCTCTAGAAAATCTGAAAAACACACTAATCATATTAAGGAGACCCCTTCTGGCCATTGCTAGGGCCAACATAAATTGTGAGGAAGGCCAAATTGAACTGAAATTTGGGAACCAAACATTAAAGATTGACATCTTTAAGGCCCAACAAGAGATTAATTGCGGAGTTATAGAACATATATATGATATCAAGGCTATGGTTGGCAATCCGTATATTGAGGAAAACTTGACTACTTCTGATCAACAACAAGAGGATCAAAATCTGCAATTAGAGGAGTCCAAACTTGACCTAGACACACCCATAACTCCTTCCCTTGCTATTGAACCACCCACTGCTACTGATAACCCTGTCTTGGAACTCAAGCCTCTTCTTGATCATCTAAAGTACGTCTTTTTGGGTTCCAATCAAACATCTCCTGTGATTATCAATTCTAAACTCACACCTGATCAGGAATCCCATCAGATTTCTGTTCTCCAGCAACATCAAAGAGACATTGGATGGACTCTCGATGATTTGACTAGTATCAGCCCCTCTTACTGCTCACACTGTATCTATACAGAAGAGGGCACACGACCTTCCTGTGAAATGCTGAGACATCTGAATCCTAATCTGCAGGAAGTCGTGAAAAAGGAGATCATCAAGTGGTTAGATGCTAGGATCATCTACCTGATCTCCGACAGTCGGTAGGTGAGTCTAATCCAGGTTGTGCCTAAGAAGGCAGGACTCACCGTCATCACGACTGAGATCGAAGAAATCATACTAACCCGTGTGGCAAATTCGTGGAGAGTTTGCATTGATTACAGAAGACTCAATACCTCCACGAAGAAGGATCATTTCCTACTACCATTTATTGATCAGATTCTCGAGAAACTAGCGGGAAATATATTCTTCTGCTTTTTAGACGGGTACTTCGATTATAACCAAGTGGTAAATCCATCCTAAGGACCAAGAGAAGACCACTTTCACCTGCCCCTTCGGGAAATACGTGTTCCAAAGGATGCCTTTCGATCTCTACAATGCACCCACTACTTTTCAGCGATGCATGCTTGCCATATTCTCAGATATGGTAATTGATTATCTGGAAGTCTTCATGGATGACTTCTCAGTGTTTGGCGAATCATTTGATTATTACCTCACTTGGTCCAGATCCTCAGGCGGTTCATTGACGTGAATCCAGTTTTTTCCTGGGAAAAGACCCATTTCATGGTGCCTGAAGGAATTGTCCTGGGACATCTCATCTCAGAAAAAGACATACAGGTTGATCGAGCCAAGGTGAATCTGATCTCCAAACTCCCTATGCCTATCTCGGTCAAGGACATCCTATCTTTCCTAGGGCACGTTGGTTTTTACCATCGATTTATTCTTGATTTCTCAAAAATCGTGCGCCCCCTGACTAATTTGCTATCTAAGGATGTTCCTTTTGAAATCTCCAAGGAATGCACTCAAGCATTTGAGATCCTACATGATCGAGTTACCCAAGCTCCAATCCTACAGTCCCCTGATTAGTCTTAACCCTTTGAGATCATGTGTGATGCTTCTGATTTCGCTGTAGGAGTGATACTTGGGCAGAAAATTGACAGGAAACCCATGGTCATCTACTACACTAGCAAGACACTTGATGAGGCTCAGCATAACTACACAATTACTAAGAAATAGCTGCTAGCCGTAGTATTTGCCCTGGAAAAGTTCAAATCGTATCTTCTAGGTTCCCGTGTTACCATTTACTCTGACACATAGCTGTGAGGCATCTCCTTGCGAAGAAGGATGCGAAACCTCGACTAATCCGCTGGATCTTGCTGTTGCAAGAGTTTGACCTCGAGATTTGCAACAAGGCAGAAAAATAGAACATGGTAGCTGATCACTTGTCCTGCCTTCCTTCTGATACCATCAACCCTTTCGGACCCATTACGGAACATTTTCCAAATGAGCACCTCCTAACTATCAGTACAGGGCTTCCATGGTTTGCTAATCTAGTAAACTACCTGGCATCACATCATATTCCGTCAGATTAGCCAAAGACCAAGAAGGACAAATTACTTTCTGATGCCAAGTACTACTTTTGGGAAGACCCGTATCTTTTCTGCATCAATGTTGATCAAATCATTCGTCGATGTGTCCCAGAAGAGGAAATTCAGGGCATCTTGTCCTTCTGCCATGACCAAGCATGCGATGGACACTTCTCTAGTCATAAAACTGCAGCAAAAGTCCTCCAGTGCGGCTTCTATTGGCCCATAATTTTCAAAGATGCATACAATCACTGTAAGGCATGCACTCATTATTAGACCTTAGGCAACATGAGCCACCTTGATATGATGCCCTTACAGTCGATTCTCGTATGAGAAATCTTTGATGTCTGGGGGATTGATTTTATGGGATCCTTTCCTATTTCGAATGTCTTCGAGTACATTCTACTCGTTGTTGACTATGTGTCCAAATGGATCAAAGCCATTTTGACCCGAACCAATGATCATAAAGTGGTTATCAAATTCATTCATCAGAACATCTTTTCTCAATTTGGGATTCCACGTGCTATAATCTCTGATGGAGGGATCCATTTCAGTAATGCTCAGTTCAGGTCACTGATGACCAAATATAGGGTGTCATACCGAATCTCTACTTCTTATTACCCCCAAACTAATGGTCTAGCTGAGCTATCAAATCGGGAGATCAAGAGAATCCTCTAGGTCACTGTTCAACCTGACAGGAAAGACTGGTCATCCTGACTTCCGGAAGCGTTGTGGGCCTATAGGATCGCCCACAAAACATAATTAGGTATTAGGTATGTCTCCCTTCAGATTAGTGTACGGGAAGGCATGTCACCTCCCCGTCGAATTGGAGCACAAAGCCTATTGGGTAGTATGGAACTGCAATCTCGATCTTTCTAAGGCAGGAACCCACAGAAAACTTCAAATGAGCGAGATCGATGAATTACGCCACAACGCGTATGAGAACTCACGAATTTACAAAGAGTGGGTTAAAGCCTTTCACGACAAGCACATATCTAGAAAGATCTTTTACCCTGGTCAAAAAGTCCTACTCTTTGATGCCAAACTCAAGCTATTCCCAGGAAAACTCAGATCAAAATGGATCAGATCTTACCTTGTCCGATGAATCTTTGGAAATGGAGCTGTCAAAATCAGTCAACTCAGCTACAATTCAAACCCTTTCGTCGTGAACGGTCAAAGACTCAAACCGTTCATTGAACTTATTGATACAAATTTGGCTGAGACATCTTTTACCCTCCATTCCCCCTGAGCTCATTATGTCGGGCCGATGGTGTTAAACTCAGCGCTTAACGGGTGGCAACCCGTCATTTTGAAAATCCCAAAACATTTCTTGACACATTCCTATGCTGAACTCATATTGCACTTTAGGGTTCATCCATTAGAACAGCCCACTCCACCTATGGTACATGTACCAGAGCTTGAAATCGTCCACAATAGTCATCCCGACCCATTCACCCACCCAAAAACTGTTCTGATGAATGATCTAAGCTGAACTTGAACCCACCTAATTTACAATGGGGACATTGCAAATCATAGGCATGGGGCGGTATGAAAGTGCAAAACACCATGAAAATCATCCCACAAGAAAAGGTTTCATAAAAAAAATCACATATCCCAAACATACCAGAAAAATGAAAAAATTCTTGAAAAATGAACAAAAAATGAGAGGAGAGAAAATTTTGAGGGCATATCATTTTTTAGGAGAAAAATGGGAGAAGTTAAAAATGCCAAAACGGAGCACAAGTTGAAAAGAAAAGAAAAAGAGAGTCATTAGTAAGAAATTAAGGAAGTAACTTAGTTCTAGACCATATCAAGAAAAAGAAAATGAAAGGCAAAAAGTGCTAATGAAACACAGAAGAGATTAGCAGGAACGTTGATTTTAGGCCTCTTTGGCTGTGATCATAGGCTCAAAAATTCTAGTACCCGCTAAGATCTAGATAGTCCTCAAGAGGTTGAGGAAAATACGAAGCTTAAGTATTAGATCTAAGGCTTAAGGAGTATTCGGCCTCATTAACTGACCTCTGGTTTGCAGGACTCGGTAACCTAACCACCCCAATCCACACACAGTCTGGTTCAATGTGCATAAGTATCAAAATCACACAAATGTGTTTAAATCGTCCTGAAAAAGTCACCTAGATTAGGAGCGACTGATCAACACAAGTTGATTTAGACGAGTTCCCAGCTCGGAGAGGTGGGAAATTCCCTCAAAGATGTGCAATAACATATCATCTTCTCAATGCTTATCTCTTAGGATATCTACATATCCTACTGGGGGCATGTAAGCACCCTATTCTGGTTCAGATGCCATGGGCAGCATTATCCCAAAATGTCGATTACCAGGGTCTATATTTAGCTACAGAATGCCATGGGCGAGATTACCTCGAAATCTCAAAAGCCAGGGTTCTGGGGGTTGCCATGGGCTGTGCTATCTCGAAGCATCGATTGCCAGGGACCCTGTAAGGATTGATGATGGGGCTAGGAATCCGATACAGATCGTGTTGTAAAGCCAATCCGAAGCTAGAAATAAAAAGAAAAGAGAGAGAAAACTCTCCAAAAATAAAGAAAATTCCTTTGTCTCTCTCTTACAAAAATGCACTGCAAACTGAACCGAGCTAAAATATGTTATAAGCACAAGTTCTTTAACTGCAGAGTTCAAAGAACCTTAGGATAGTTACTGCGGGCCATAAAAACCTTTGCGGTAGACTAAGGCTAGAGCTGGTCAGGTCTGGATCTTGGTTGGTACTTGAGTACCTTTAGGCCTACTATTGGCATTCTAACCTAGTCTGCAGAAGAAAGCACACATCACAGTTTTTTAGCATCAAAGGATTTCATGGTCTAGAATCAAAGATAAAACCTTAAAATTTTGCTAAGGGACTAGCAAAAGCTAGGCATGAGGGTATGATGGGAACACCACCATGAGCCCTAACTATCTCATTTTGACCGAATGAAGAGAATAAATGCTCCTACATAGCCAACTGAAGGTCATAATTCACTGCATAACCTTTCTGAGAGAAACACAAGAAACAACAGGTAAAACTGCAATTTTACCAATGCAGTACAACCACGGGTTTTCTCAAGGGCTAAATAAAGGTCAAATGGTCTTAATAAGATAACAAGTGGGTTGGATTTGATAGAAAAGGATTTGTGTGTGTTCTATGAATTAAATGACTTCTTGAAACTCTAAAAATAAACCCACTTGATTAACCATGGTTTTGGACAAGATAAAATTTACTTAAACCATCTAAAAATCATAGAAAAATATTATCTAGGGTTTAGTACCTTCAATTTGACCATTATAACCCATCTTGACCTAAAATGGGGTCTCAGATAGATATTTACCCTAATTTAGGCTTTTACGTAAAATTTCCAGTCAAACATCGTCAAACCCAAAATCCAACTTCACCATTGGATTCCTTAAGTCCAAATTAGGTTTATACCAAAATTTGCACCCAAGATGAGTTTACTTTGACCTAATTTGCAAAAAGGTCCAGCCTGATTACACTTCTACCCTTAACTTTCAAAAACTGTTGCTAACTACCCCCTAGATTTCTCGTCGTCTTCACAAGTAGATCCCTCCACCATTATCGCGGAGGAAACCTGCTCCGGTGACCTTTGACAGAGGAGATCTCCTTGATTTCTTGGAGGATCTCTTCCAAAATTGGAAGGAAGATCCTCTGAGAAATCCCTGTCAATATGAACCCATCCTTGAAATCTGATTCCTTCCCAATCTCTCATGCAAACGCATGAGAGATGTGGGTATCTCAATAACTTCCATCGCCGGTGACCTTCCAAGCTTGGGAAGCTTGCTTCCCAAGCCCTAATCGCCCTTCAGAGCTCTATTTAAAGGAGCCCAGACCTCCCCGACTCCTGCACGCTCGATTTCGGCCGTGAATACCCCTAATTCCGCTGTTCCCCTCACGGCTGTAGGCTCCTCAACGTCTGGTGACCCTTCCTGCTCCTCCACACTGTCCAACCGCCATACCTACGACGGATTCCTCCTCCCTGACTTCTTCGCATCTCACCGTACCAGCAGGCGCTACTCTCTCTTTGTCCTCACTGATCCCACCTCACCAGAGCTGGCTTCGTCTCCGATGTCAGCCACACTAGACCCAATGCCCTCGCTCACCCCCTTCATCCACTAACTCCCCAGCTAAGTTCCCTCTCACCTCTACTTTCTTTTCACATTTATTCCACTTCAAATCGACCACTACCACCCCTCGCACCTCCATCCCTTCCATCTCTAACCATCAACTTCAGTGAGGCCATCCCACCTCCACAGGCCACCAAAACCCTCGCCGACAAGCCCACAAGTTCCACATCACTTCACTGATCACTTCTCCTCACTTCACTCATCGTGCCACTCACCTAAACATCTCACCTTACACACCCACTCACTCACACAAAGTGTGCCCTAGGCACACACTCACAGGCACCCATGAGCCACGGTAACACCACTGATAAGATAATTTTCACTTTCGAATAATGTATTAAGATGATTTATCGTTGTAGGATCAAAGTGGTGGAAAACCACTTAATAAAATAATTAAAATTAAAATTAAACCACTTGTAGAAGAGCGGGTCTTGTCCATAGGGAGGCAATGATGAAGTAAAATCTCAATTATTTCATATTCGTTCAATCAAGTGTGAAATCCATAGTCAAATCTGACATGAAATGCGATGGAAAGAAGATGCATAATAACTCAAAAATATAAGGGTAGATGTGCAATTTTTCCTCACTGAAATATTCAATAAATTTGTGATGATTCTATGTAATTTCCAATTGACATGCATTAGAGAAAATTTGTGCACATTTTAATCCAAAACAAATGTTAAAACATGTGCATAACAATAGCCACACAATTATCAGAAAGCATGAGTATGAAGTCACAAGTTCACCAGAATAAAATAATCATAAATTAAAATTGATTTTGGTTGCAATGTCATTCAAATGTAAATAGTAATTAACGTAAAAGCAGAGGATTTTACCTCTCTCCTCCTTGCGCATTGGAGAGAGGTTCAATCGAGGAGCTACTCCTACAAGAGGTCGGCTGAAGCGAAGCCTTCGCAGTGGTGGCAGCGGTGCGTCGTGAGATGGCCGGAGCTGGCCTGTCGGAGGAGAGGAGTGGCGGCGGTGGAGGAGTCTGCTGCTGCAGGCACAAGGAGAGTAGCGCGCGGTTATTGCAGGCGCTGCAGACGCATGCGGCGCGTGGGCGCGTGGAGGCGCGGCCTCTGCTAGACACAAAGGTGCATGCGGGCATGGTGGTGGCGCCTGTTGCTGGTGCTGGAGGTGGGCACGTGGAGGCGCGGCTCTGCAAGTCGCAAGGGGTGCACAGGCGTGGGTGCTGGAGCACGAGCTGTGGCGCATGGATGTGAAGGCGCATGGAGCGCGTGTTGTGGATGAGCAAAGGTGCGGAAGTGCAAAGGCATTGGAGGTTCTGGAGAAGGCGAGGAGGCGCGGGCATGCTGGCTGGGCTGGAGGCGCGTGGTGGGTCTGATGGAGCGGGGGAAACCTACTGGTGCGTGCGCTGGCTGAGGTGAGAGCGCACGCGCGCAGGTGGTTGGTGCTGCAGTGATGAAGTGAGGGCATGCGTTGGCTGAGTTGAGGGTGTTGTAGGAGGTGAGACGTGCAGTTGGGCGGCGCTGTGATTGCGTAGCAATCATAGGTCTTAATTGACCTAGATTAACCTAGGACTTAGCATAAGTTAGGGAAATTCATGCACGCATATGCATTATCTGCATCTTTACTACTTTACTTTAGCTATGCATAAAATAATGTTATAATGTGCTGATTAAGTATATTATGTCTATTGCAGGGAATAAGCTGATCAGGAGTTGGATCTGAAGCTGGATCAAGAATAATGGGAGTTGTAGCAGGGCTGGAGCAGAAGGCCTAGTTTAGATGTAGGAATAATAATGTAAGGGGGTTAAAGGTTTTCTATTCTATTAAGTAGAAATAAAGCAGTAAAATGTGAAGAGCTTAGATCCATCCTAGCCCTGGGATAGCCTAGAAACTTCCCCAAGCCTTAGCCACCCTTAGATTAGATCACCACACCCTAGGAAGCCCTAAAACCCTAGTTCCAACCCTTCTTTGGACGTCCAGATAAGTTTTAGGACGTTGAGGACCCTTAGCCAACTCCCGCACACTTCAAACCCACTTCTGCAGTGTTATTGGACATCCAGACACTTTGTCAGATGTCCAATTTCTGCAGAATACCCAAAACAGAACCCGAAATCCTTCCTGACTCTGATTGAACATCTAGACAATAAGTCTGGACTTCCTATTTTTGAGTATAAGACGTCTGATTCTATTATTAGACGTCTGATACTGCTCTCCAATTCCTGTTTTGAGATTTAAGCCTTGATCTTGGATCTCTAGGTCCCTAAACCCAATTCCAACCCCATAGGAACCTAAATTAAGGTGCCCTAACCCTAGTACATCACCTCTAGACCTCCCTAAGGACCTAATTAGGTCCTCACTAAACCTAATTGACTTGGATCTTAGTCAATTCCATCAGCCTATTCAATTGGACTCATTGAGTCCAATTGAGCCCTGATCTCAACACACACTGTCCAATTGGACTCAGTGAGAGTCCAATTGACCTAGACCTAAATTAATTGAGTTGTTTTACTCTCAATTAAGTTTTCACACACCCAATTAAACTTGTATTAAGTTTAATTGCACTTTATCTTAGTGAATTAGGGTTTATAACCCTAATTTGAGACATACCTTGACCTAAACCCACTAGATCCTAACCTAATCAACCTAGCCATCTAAGTTTCGACCCACACACACCCACACACACCATCCACACTAAAATACCTAGCCTAGAGTTCTTTAGAACTCTCTACCATGTGTGGTTTCCTTGGTTGCCAAAAATAGCAACCAAGAGCCATTCAATTTTTAGATCCACATTTGGTGGCTCTCTCTCACTCTCCCACGAGCTCCCACCATAGGCCTCTCTAGAGAATTCCATAATTCTCTAGAGAGCTTCCCTTAGGTCTATAAAAAGACCCAATGGGTGGCCATTTGCACCCATTCACTTCCTTGGCATCCATTTCACTTAGGCTAGCCACTTCCATCTCCACTCCACCTCCATGAGTAGAGCACCACCATGGAGGCCACCATCTCCATGCCAGGAAGCTGGATCAGCTCCCCAACCTCTCTCCAAGGGCCAGCCTAAGCTCCATTGGCCGCCCCTCCTTCTTTTCTCAGCCACTCAAAGGCCATCAGAAACCACCTCCGAATGCCCTTCCTTCCGCTAGATTAGTAGCTTAGCTTTTCGTATATTTACTGCTTTTATTACTGCTTAGTAGCATAGTCTTAACTTCTCCCCCAATGATGCATGCGAAATCCCCCCCATTGATTCTTGTATGCAGTCATTTTCTGGTAGCTAGATTTCCGTTTCAATCATTTATGTATAAGCTTTCATCTATAGCTCTGTTGCAAACAACTCTCTCACTGAATGAATAAAAAAAATGTTATATATATATATATATATATATCTCCATGTTATGAAATCACCATGAGCTTATTGATTGCAATCATATTTGCATGATTCAAGTTGCCTGTCTTAATTGTCTATCCATTCTGCAACTAAGCATGTCGTACTTAAATACGTAATAATCACGAACCAATATGCGATTCTAAATAAAGTAGAGCTGGATAATATCGATTTCAAAAGTAAAAGCAACGCCTCCTAGAGACGAACGACCGGGACTCAAAGTCTCGTTATTTTTACAAAACAATATCTTTGTTGGATCGTATTTCGCAACTATACTACGACGCTTTTATAAAAAACACGAGCTACGATTTTCTCCCAGCACGCTGCAGTTGGTGCATGTGCGCACGGATGGCTGCACGTGGTGCGCGTGGAGCAGCGACCTGGACGATCGTGCATGGTGTGGAGTTGGAGGTGGCTGCTGTTGCGCGTGGGGTTTAGAAGTGGCGTTATAGTTTGCACCTGCAACATCGGTTTTAAAGTAAAGAAACGGATGTGAGTCCAAGTGTCGGTCTCAGGGAAGCGTAAAAATCAGATTTTTCTTGTCACTTATTGTCACGAAAATCACGGGGTTTTGCTTGTGAAAAGGCACGGTTGAAAAGCGAGAGAGAGAGAGAGAGCGAGAGAGAGAGAGATATTAGGGTTAGAGTTGTTTCATTTGTAACATGCAATTTGAATAGAAAATAGAGCAAACAACTGAATAGAAAATAACTTCATTAACCATGCAGCTTTAGTTAATAAATTACAACATTAGATACATGCTTAAACTTAAGTAAAGTAAAGCTTAAAAGAAGGAAAGAAAGAGAGAGGGAGGAAGGGTAGCGAGGCAGCCATGGTGGTGGAGATGGCTCCGTCAGTGGCTCGTCGTCTCCGGTGATTACAAAAGGACTTAAAGGTAGCTAGGAAGGGGGTAGAGTAGTTGCAAGTGGAGTGAATGCCTTGAATGAGTGGTTGGAAGGGGTTTAAATAGAGAGAAGGGCTTTCCAAATGAAGAAGGGGTTTTAGTGATGTCCGAGACGTCGCTAAAACCCTTCCAAAAATGTCGGTGAAGACCCTTGCCCGCCTTTCGCTCGCCCGCAGCTGTTCTTCCGCGCTCCCGATCCGCGTGCGTGTGCCACGAGCAATTCGATCGAAGATCGGATGGCTGGGATCTTGCACAAGCCACTCTTCTGGATAGCACCATTGCACCCGCATCATCGCCAACGTTTGGCCAAGGCACATCTGCAGGCGCCACATCGCGTGATCTCGTCCATCCGCTGTTGATCGAGCGGCCCAATTTCGCCCGAGCGCGTCATCGTCTCCGACTTTCAGCTCCGCACGGCTCAAACCCGTGTCATGTGGCCGCGGGAGTGCGCTCCAACCACTGCTTTGTCGCGACGACCGCAGGCATGTGCACGGTTATCAGCCGTTCGATCGAAGATCGACAACTGAGATCTGTTCTTTGGGTGAAGGTGGAAGCGGGCGCGATCTGGACACGGTGAGTGGGCGCCACATGGCGAGCCGTGGGCCGTTGATCATCAGATCAACAATCAGAGCTTCTTGGGCCCATTGTGGGAGCTCCGGATGTTAGATTTGGCCGATTTCGAGTCCGTTGGACTCCGTTCGTCGTTCTGAATCCATCCGTGTTGTCCGATTGCTCATCTGAGGCCTGCTTTGACAAGTGCTCATACAAATGGCCATTAGTACTATTTTATAAGCAATCTTGACATATGATTCATGCAATGCTCCCATTCTACTTATGTTGTGTTATCTGTGCCTTTTATTCTTAAGATGGGCCCTATTTAACAAAATTATCACCCCAAGATGCAGTGTTATCATACCCCCATGCTTACTCCTTGCTAGTCCCTAACAAGGTTTATTTTAGCCTTTATTTTCTATCAGAATTTAAGAAGTAATTACTTAGACACTTTGTCACTTGTCAATAGGAGGAAATATACTAAGATCTTAATCTACAAAGACTAAGCAGCGCCCGGGTGTCTGCCAAAATACGAATCGCCTGAATCCTTGCTTTCATGTATGTAAATATACATAAGTATATATATTTTAGATTTTTTTGGAATTCGGAGTGGGTTGGTAACTTTTTGCAGCTACCCAACCCACCCAAAACTTAGTCACAACCCTAAGTGTTAAGCATCTTGGTGTGAAGATCGTGATAGATTCACTCAACTGTAATTCAGATAGACTTCAGGTTTCTACGCCCCTAGGTGACCAGAAGAGGAAGTATTTTTCCTGAAGGTGTATTTGTTCGATTGGTAACTTTCTCCCTTACGTTTGTTTTAATTGGGGTCAACACAAGGATTTTTCCAGTGTATATCTCCCCGACTTGTACTACTTTCCTACTTCTTCCTTAAGTGTTTTGGTTCTTTTTGTGCAATTACTGAGCTGGGCTCTGGACAACCGACTAATGGGCTGTTACCCACGATCACTTGCCAGCCATACTCGTGCGATGAAGTGTGGTTTATTTTCTTTTCTTCTCTTTTTTCTTTTTTGTTGTTGTAGGTGGCTTCCCTGATCTCAATTGTACCTAGAGGCAATGAAGAAAAAGTGGTCCCGTGGCTGGGCTCTGGACAACCTGCCAATGGACTGTTACCCACGACAACTTGCCAGCCATACCACCCTAGAGAGTTCATTAGCTACCCAATTTCTATCAAAATCTCTAAGGAGTGAGTCTGTGCAAAAATGTGTGCAAATGCTTAGACTCAAATTCGTTCTGAGTTAGAGGGTGAGTTGATAAGTCGTATACCTATCACCTTATTTAGTAGGTGGATTAGAGTAGCTTAAGGTTGCAAGGATTTGAAGCTAAATCCATATTTTAATAGACACCAGGGCTGATTAAGCCTGAAGGCCTGAAAAGTGTGTGTTCAAGTTCTTTTTGTATTATTTCCCACTATTGACAAGTTTCTAATGCCTAACTTTCTTCCTAAATTCAATTTTTTTTTTATTCAGACTTATTAAATGAACTCAGGATCGTGCAATTTACCACCCTCCCCCCATGCTTAAGTTGGACAATGTCCTCATTGGCAAATACATGGAAGCAACAGGGGTTCAAAAAGATATTACCTGAGTGACAAAATACCGGATCAGTCTGAATCCTCTGGGTTGCCTCCCAGGAAGCGCTGAGTTTAACTCCTCCAGCTGGGCGGTGCTTCGTGTCATCCCTCAATGAGGGTGACACTCTCCTTTGGGGGAACTTGGGCTAAGAAGTGTTTCAATCTTTGACCATTAACTGTAAAAGTGTGCCCATTGTTCGGATTAGTGATTTCAACCGCCCCATTAGAGTGAGGCTTAACCACCCAAAATGGTCCTATCCATTTGGACCTGAGTTTCCCCGGAAAGAGTTTTAGGCAAGCATCGAATAGCCAGACTTGCTGGTTAGGCTCAAAGGTCTTTCTATGGATGAGTCGGTCGTGGACAGCTTTCATTTTCTCCTTATACAGTCGACTATTCTCAAAGGCGTCCCGACGAATTTCTTCAAGCTTAGAGAGTTGGAGCATCCTTTGCACACCTGCTAACTGGGAATCCATGTTACATTGCTTGACAGCCCAGTAGGCTCGGTGTTCCAATTTGACAGGAAGGTGGCAGGCTTTGACAAAGACCAAGCAATAAGGCGACATGCCTATCGGGGTCTTGAAAGCGGTCCTATATGCCTACAGGGCATCATCTAGTCGTGTGGACCTATCTTTCCTGTCAGGTCTCACAGTCTTTTGTAAAATGTTCTTGATTTGTCTATTTGAGACCTCGATCTGCCCATTTGTTTGCGGATGATATGGCGTAGCAATGCGGTGGTTAACCCCATATTTTCTAAGTAGGGCACGAAATTGGGAGTGAATAAATGACTTCCACCATCACTGATCATGGCCTTTGGTATTCCAAACCGGGAAAAGATGTTCTGCTTAACAAAGTCCATGACAGTCCTGTGATCGCATTGGCAGGTGGCGATGGCTTCAATCCATTTAGAAACATAGTCTACCAAGACTAGGATGTACTCAAAGCCGTTGGATGGTGAAAAGGGGCCCATAAAATCGATACCCCAAACGTCGAAGATTTCGACAATCAAGATGGGCTAGAGGGGCATCATATCTTTTCTGGTCATGGTCCCCAGCATTTGGCAGCGCAAGCAAGTCTTGGCAAAGTTGTGTGCATCCTTAAATAGGGAAGGCCAGTAAAATCCAGACTGCAGAACCTTCGCAGTCGTTTTCTTTCCAAAGAAGTGGCCACCACAAGCCTGGTCATGACAGAAAGAAAGCACACTCTGAACTTCATTCTCGGGGAGACACCTCCTGATGATCTGGTCGGCACAAAGGCAAAACAACATGGGATCATCCCAGAAATAGTGCTTGGCCTCAGCCAACAACCTGTCCCGTTACTGTCTGGACCAGCTGTGCGGGGTCTGTCCTACAACTAGATAGTTGACATAGTCAGCATACCAAGGTAGTTTCTTATCTTGCACAGCCAGAATGTGTTCATCGGGGAAGGTGTCAGATAAAGGCAGGGAGGGTCCAATGTGGTTTGGGTGAAGTCTAGATAAGTGGTCAGCCACCACATTCTTTGATCCGGCCTTGTCGCGGATTTCCAAGTCAAATTCCTGCAAGAGTAGGATCCATCTGATGAGCCTGGGCTTTGCGTCCTTCTTAGCCAATAGGTGTCGGATGGCTGAATGGTCAGTATAGATGGTCACGTGGGATCCCAGCAAGTAAGGTCGGAACTTCTCAAGTCCAAAGACTACAGCGAGCAGTTCTTTCTTTGTGATCGTATAATTTCGTTGGGCCTCGTCCAATGTTTTGCTTGTGTAGTAGATCACCACGGGTTTCTTGTCTTGTCTTTGTCCCAGGACAGCGCCTATGGAAAAATCTGATGCATCACACATAATCTCAAAGTCCTGGGACCAATTCGGGGGTTGAAGTATAGGTCCTGTGGGGACTAAGTGCCGGAGAGTGTGATAAGCCTAGATGCAATTAGAGGACATGTGGAATATGGCGTCGTTGGCCAGAAGGTCAGTTAAGGGTTTGGAAAGCTTGGAGAAATCTTTAATGAACCTTCGGTAGAAGCCAATGTGTCCCAGGAATGAGCGAATCTGTCGGACCGAGCTAGGTGGAGGAAGTTTGGAAATCAAATCAACCTTAGCCCGATCTACCTCAATGCCCCTATGCGATACGATGTGACTGAGGACAATTCATTCTTAAACCATAAAATGTCTTTTTTCCCAACTTAACACTAGATTAACCTCGATACATAGTTTTAGGATTTTCTCCAAGTTGCTCAGACAATGGTCGAATGAATTCCCAAGTACAGAGAAATCATCCATAAAGACCTCTAAGTATTCACCCACCATTTCTGAAAAAATGGCTAGCATGCAATGCTGGAAGGTAGCAGGTGCATTACATAACCCGAATGGCATTCGACGAAATGCAAATGTGCCATATGGGCAAGTGAATGTGGTCTTTTCTTGATCTTTCGGAGCAATTGCAACTTGGTTATATCCTGAATATCCATCCAGGAAGCAAAAATACTTTGCCCTGCCAATCTTTCAATGATTTGGTCAATGAATGGCAAGGGGTAATGATCCTTCTTAGTGGCTTCATTGAGCTTCCTATAATCAATACACACCCGCCATGCAGTGGTGGTGCGGGTGGGGATGGATTCGCCATGCTCATTTAGTGACAACGGTGAGCCCGGCTTTCTTTGGAACCACTTGAGTGGGGCTCACCCAAAGGCTATCGGAGATAGGATAGATGATGTCGGCATCAAGCCACTTGATAATTTCTTTCTTAACTTCCTCCCGCATGTTTGGGTTTAATCGTCTCTGCATCTGGCGGGAGGGTTGTGCCCCGCCTTCCAGGTAAATCTTATAGGTGCAATATGTGGGGCTAATTCCTCTCAAGTCAGAAATGGTCCAACTAATGGCGGCCCGATGTTCTGAAAGGGTCATGATCAACCTGAGTTACTTATCCTTGGTTAGATGAGAATTAATAATCACAGGGAAGGTCTGGTCAGGTCCCAGGAAGACATACTTGAGATTCTCGGGTAGTGGCTTAAGTTCGGGTGAGGGTGAAACAACGGTCAATGGAAAAGGGAAAGGCGGGAGTTGATCAACATTGATCTTCTCAAATGGTGCTGTTTGAGCAGCCTTACAGAGGTCCACGGGTAGCGATGGTGATGGGTCAGAACAGTCGTTACAGGCTTGGTGGTCTAAGACAGAAGTAAGGGTGAGGCATTCCTCGACCAGAGTTTCCATGGGATCATGTTCCTCAACACAATCGCAATCAAAATACTTTGTCACCCGGAAGATATCCAATTGCATTTTCTTGTCTCCGAAGGTGATTTCCATACATCCTGTGTCACAATCAATGTTTGCCTTAGCCGTAGCTAGGAAAGGTCTGCCTAAGATTATGGGTGCATTCTGTAATTTTTCAGGGACTTCCATGTCGAGCACCAAGAAGTCAACTAGGAAATAGAAGTCCTTGACCCGCACAATCACATCCTTGACAACTCCCTTCGGGGTCTTCACAGATCTATCAGCCAGTTGGATGGTGACAGGTGTGGGTGTCAACTCTCCGAAACCAAATTGGTGGTACAGGGTTGTTGGAATCAAATTGATAGAAGAACGTAAGTCCAGGAGCGCTCTATTAAATGTCATGTCCCCAATATTGCAGGAAATCAGGGGTGCTCCTGGGTCAGCTCGCTTGAGTGGAAGGTTGCTTGATATTACGGAATTTGCTTTTTCGGAGAGCACAACCTTCCTAGGTGCTTGAGGTCTTGGCTTATGTTTGGGTGTACAGGCATCCTTTAAAAACTTGGCATAAGTCGGGATGTGCTTAACGGCTTCAAGGAGCGGAATATTAATCTATACTTAAAGATCTCCAAAAGCTCCTCAGTTTCCACCACATTTTTCTTCTTCTTGATTGTCTCCAAGGCCTCACAGTAGGGTGTCTGAACATGGATCGGGTCTATTTATGGGCCTTGGGTTTTTCTGGTGCCTCTTCTGAGCCAGGTATTTCAGCGGGTGAAGTCTCAGGGAGAGTCAGTCATTTGGGATCCTGGGTTTTGGTGTCGCTTCTCAAGGTCACCGCATTCGCAGAGGCATTGGGACCATGGGTTGATCCTTGAGAAGACGAAGACGAAGAAGCACCAAACCCAGGGGAAGTTTGTGGGGCTGGCTAGACCATGTGAGCCTGCCCGGGATTGCCCTGGAACCCTTGTGAATTGGGGCCTCTGTTAATTATGTTTCACGGGTTCGGTTGTGGCTGGGAAGGTAGGGATCCTTGTTGTTTATAGTCCAAGAGTTGGCTTAACTGCCCCTTTACTAAGGCCATTTCCTCCTGATGTTTTTGGTTCATTTCGGCCATCATATTTATTAGGGTGTCCATTTGGTTTTGTGGGGGAAGGGCTACCCTATTTTGATCATATGGGGGTCTAACTGGTGGTCCTTGCTGATAGGGGGCAAGTTTGGCTGCTGATTTGGCCTAGGCTGGTTTTGGAATTGCGGTGGTTTCTGGTTCGTCCAACCAAAGTTGGGGTGATTACGCCAGCCAGTGTTGTAACTGTTGGAGAAAGGGTCAAGTTTAGTATAACCTTGGATAGCTTGCACATCTTCAAGGATAGCAAATGTCAATGGGGAGGGAAGAGAGTAATCAAGGGTTGAGGGAGAAAAGGTCCCTCCCTGAAACGTGGTTAGGGGTTGTTCCAGGTTCAGTTGGCTTAAGGGCTGGACCAGGTCAACATTATGTGCTCCCTTTGCTATGGAGAAGGTCTGTAACGGGTTCCTGGTCTGGTTCAGTAGCTCATCAATCTTGTTGTCCACCAATTCCACTCGATCTAGTTTCTTGGCAATGATGTCCATGTCAACCATTCCAGAATTTGCTTGTACCTCATAAATCCCGCCACAGGGTTGACTAGATCGGTTAAACTGGGTCATGGAGGCATTGTTGAGCGAATTTTCGCTGATAGACTCAAAGAGCTCAAACGCACTCTCCTCGTCCTTGTTCAGGAAGTTCCCCCCACATGAGGCATCGACGAAGTTCCATAGGTTGATGTCCAGACCATGGTAGAAAATCTAGGCCAATTGCCACTTTGGTACTTCGTGGTGTGGGCATTTCCTCAAGAGTTCATTAAATCTTTCCCACGCCTCATGGAACTGTTCCCCACCCTAGAGTGTAAAGGTAGTAATAGCTCTTTTGAGGGCATTGGTCTTTCCTATGGGGGAGAATTTCTTTAGAAATGCATGCCTTAGTTCTTCCTAGGTGGTGATGGGTCTACCTAGGGTTCTAAGCCAATGAGAAGCCTTGTCTCTCAATGAGAAGGGAAGCATCTTAATTAGAACAATGTCAAGGCTAATGTTCCTAGGTTTCACAGTTCAGGCTATTCGATCGAGATCCTCTAGGTGCTGGAAGGGGTCCTCATTTTAGCTTCCATGGAAGTGGCTCTGGATTAGACTGAAGACATTTGTTTTCATTTCAAAATCATCTCTCCCTTCGGGGATCCTAAGGTGTGGCTCGACTCTAATAGCGGAGGGATTGTAGAAATCGCGGAGGGGCCTCGGTTGATCTGGAATGGTGGTAAATCAGGTGGCGGTTGCCCTTGTGGGCCTTGGAAAGGTAGTGGTGGTTGCCCTTGTGGGTTCTATAACCAATGTATGGCTTGCATGATGGTGTGGATCTGTTGCTGCTGAAGCCGGTGGTTTGCATTAATCTGGGCTTGGATGATGGCCATTGTGTCTGGTGGGGGTTGGTCCTCAACCTCATCTACCTTAGGTTCAGCCATGTTTCTGGTAGAATCAAGTCGCTTGGATTCCCGTCCTAAAACAAACAACTCGAGATGTAGTGAGTGTCTCCCATGCATACACTAGATAAGAACAGGAGGGGATGCGGAGAGCGACAGATGCGAGAAGTGTGTGTTCAATCAAGCAAACAAGCCTAGTCCTTATGGTGTATTTCCTTAGGAGACCTAGAAATCTCAAAAAGAGTGATTAAGTCTGTAAGCACTGGACTCCCCTTCCCAAAGCTAATCTGTCTAGGTTGATTACGAGGGGATTGCAAGGAAGGTTCTTCCTTTGGCTTGCGCCACCGATTCCATAGACCCCACAACCAAGGTCGTTTGACACTACCCCGCAGCCTAGTCACCAGATTCTACCAAGGGAATGAAAGCCAAGTGCCTAGCGAAGAAAACCTCGCCTCTCGAGACTTAACTCAGTCCTACCTAGGGCACGTCTACTCAGTTTTAAAAGGGCTAGGATAGTGCTTGTGCCAGGGTTATGTGATGAGGCACTGATTGCGGTGGTGCCTCTTAGTTTTCCACTTTCAGTATGTGTGCTTCTATCAAAGCATGGTTTTAAAGCAAGGATTTTTTTCAAGATGTGGTGTCTTTTAGTGTTTCATCCTTACTTTAGTGTCTTTTAGGATTGACGTGTCTTAATGTTTTCAGACAAGTTTCAGTGGGCACGTCAAGTTTTGCACATAATTTGGTGAAAGTAGATTTCCTTTTATTGTGTAGAGTCTCTAAAACCCTAATGTACTCATCCTAATGATCATGCAGCTTCTATTAGATGAGTCATTTTTAGGGTTGAGTGGTGCGACCCAAGTCAATTTAAGGTGGCTTCGCAAGCACCACTCAGAAAGAGAAAAGAGCACTCCAAGAATTTATTTAGAATGTTAGGGTGTACATTTTTTTTAATTGGGTGATGTGTTAAGGATGTTGATCAGGTAATCATACACCACGCCAATTTTTTTTCAATTTTACAATTTTTTTAATTTTTCAAGCAAGAAAACAACCATGAGTGAAGAACTACTCACTATTGGTCCTTGTTGCGCCTACTCCCTTGTTACCATCATGGGTTGCGCTGCTTCGCCGTCCAAGCGCTAAATTCCTGTAACCATCAAGTAAAAGGAGACAAGGCGTTAGACGATGTGAGAATGGATGTAAAATGGAAGTGACAAAAGAAATCCATTGCCACCCCGACAACGGTGCCAAAAACTGATGTGGTTCGTGCGTGTGTTTAGAAGTGTTGTTATAGTTTTCACTTGCAACATCGATTTTAAAGTAAAGAAACCGATGTGAGTTCGAGTATCAGTCTTAGGGAGGCGTAAAAATTAGATTTTTCTTGTCACTTATTATCACGAAAATCATGGGGTTTTGATTGAGAAAAGGCGCGGTTGAAAAGCAAGAGAGAGAGAGAGAGATTAGGGTTAGAGTTGTTTCATTTGTAACATGCAATTTGAATAGAAAATAGAGCAAACAACTGAATAGAAAATAACTTCATTAACCATGCAGCTTTAGTTAATAAATTACAACATTAGATACATGCTTAAACTTAAGTAAAGTAAAGCTTAAAAGAAGGAAAGAAAAAGAGAGAGAGGGAGGGCGGCGAGGCAGCCATGGTGGTGGAGAGGGCTCCGTCGGTGGCTCGTCATCTCCGGCGATTACAAAAGGGCTTAAAGGTAGCTAGGAAGGGGGTAGAGTAGTTGCAAGTGGAGTGAATGCCTTGAATGGGTGGTTGGAAGGGGTTTAAATAGAGAGAAGGGCTTTCCAAATGAAGAAGGGGTTTTAGCGACGTCCGGGACATTGCTAAAACCCTTCCCAAAATGTTGGTGAAGATGCCTGCCTGCCGGTCGCTCGCCCGCAGCTGTTCTTCCTCACGCCCGATCCGCATGCGCACGCCACGAGCCATCCGATCGAAGATCGGACTACTGGGATCTCACGCGAGCAACTCTCCTGGATCGCGCCCTTGCACCCGCGTCATCACGCACGTCTGGCCAGGGTGCATCTGCGAGCGCCACGTCGCTCGATCTCGTCCGTCTGCTGCTAATCGAGTGGCCCAATTTCGCCCGCACGCGTCATTGTCTCCGAATTTCAGCTCCGCGCGACTCAAACCCACATCGCATGGACGGGGGCGTGCGCTCCAACCGCTGCGCTACTCCCGTTGCTTTGTCGCGGCGACTGCGGGCGTGCGTGCGGTTCTCAGCTGTTCAATCGGAGATCGACAGCTGAGATCTGTTCTCCAGGTGAAGGTGGAAGTGGGCGCAATCTAGACGCGGTGAGCGGGTGCCACATGGCGCGCCGTGGGCTGTTGATCATCAGATCAACTGTCAGAGCTTCTTGGGCCCATTGTGGGAGCTCCGAATGTCATATTTGGCCGATTTCAAGTTCGTTGGACTCCATCCGTCGTTTTGAATCCATCCGTGCGATCTAATTGCTTATCTAAGGCCTGCTTTGACAAGTGCTCATACAAATGGCCATTAGTACTATTTTATAAATAATCTTGACATATAATGCATGCAATGCTCCCATTCTACTTATGTTGTGTTATCTATGCCTTTTATTCTTAAGATGGGCCCTATTTAACAGAATTATCACCCCAGGATGCAGTGTTACCAGTTGGGCAGCGCTACTGCTGGTGCATGTGCGCGCGGATGGCCGTGCATGGTGCGCATGGAGCAGCGACCTAGACGATCGTGCACGGTGTGGAGTAGGAGGTGGCTGCTGCTGTGCGTGGGGATGGCGTGGTTTTTAGGTTCTTTCTAGTGGAGTAGAGGAAAAACAAAGGATGCGGGAAGAAGATGAAGGTGGTGCTGTAGGAGTTTCCGACATCTAGGAACATTCCCAAACATCTTAACGTATGGGGGCATGAAGTTGCAGCGGCTGCAGTGGTGGATGCTGGTGATGGGGGTGAGGGTGGTGCACGCTGAGGTGATCACAGTAATGCAAACGAGCTCCAGATGGTGGTGTGGCCTGTCACGCCGCACGCCTATGGTGGTGGAGGCTCGTCGCCACGATTGAGGCCGGTGGTGGTGGAGCGGATGAGAGGTCAACTCTCTGCACAATGATGAATTGGGGTGGAGCCCCACTCTCAACGGCAGCTCTCCTTTCTCCTTTTGTAGCCACGGCCACACTGATTTCAAATTCAAAATGCCGTAGCATGAATGTGATGCACAGGAAGAGGAGGTAGAGCCAAAGTCAGAGGAGTTACCTGTGCAAAGGAGAAAAAGAATAAAAGAATAAAATATTATGGTTATTTATGCATAAGTCCTTAACTTCTATGTTAAATTAAAACAATGCAAATAATTCACCTAATTGATTAACTAATCAAATGCATGCAATTCTAAGTTAATTCTAAATGCATGCAATGAATGAATTATGCAATTAGGCTAAAAATATGAATTAATTTATTTACATCCTAATGTATGCTATCAAAATGTTCAAATTAATTTAGTGTCTAGACATTTAGATACTTAAATAGCCCACGAATATGGGCTAATCAAATACCCCCATGCCTAGTTTTTGCTAGTCCCTAGCAAAATCAAGCAAAACCTAGCACTCCAAGTAGACTAGCCAACCCAATCGGTCTTCCTTTAGAAACATATTTAGTTCAGACTTTAGACCTAAGGTTCCAAGTAGTTGTTAAGTTACAGACTAGGTTAGCTAAAGACGAGTTGCAGGCACAAGCTTCCCTGATTTCTGATTCTACCCTAAGGTTTATTGATTTCTGAGATTAAAACATCTATGCATGTGCGTTGGTCTGAGTTATTAAAGGAAAAAGGATTTTTTTTTAATAATATATATATATATATTTGTTTGATTCCTCTAAGTCTAACCTCGAATCAGCTATCAACAGGATCTATGTCGGATTCATTGTCCCCATCACCGTACCTCGAAGGGTGCCTGGCTTTCGATGCTTCGAGATAGCACCGCCCATAGTGACCCCAAGAACTCCTAGCAATCAACACTTCGAGATAGTATCGCCCATGGATTTCTAAAGCGAATTCAGGCCTGTGGCAATCGGCACTTCGAGATAGGGCCGCCCATGGTACCTGAACTGCACATTGTGCTTACTGATAACACCACGCAAGGGGGTAGTAATTAGGTTGAATATGGCCCATCTTTAGAATAAAAGGCACAACATAAAGTAGAATAGGAGCATTGCATGCATCAAGTACCAAGATTGCTTATAAACTGTATTAATGGCCATTTGTGTAAAGCATTTGTCAAAGCAGGCCTCAGATGAGTAATCGGACCGCACGGATGGATTCAGGACGACGAACGGAGTCTAACGGACTCAAGATCGGCCAAATTCGACATCCGGAGCTCCCACAATGGGCCCAAGAAATCCTGACCGTTGATCTGGAGATCAACGGCCTAGAACGTGCCACGTCGCCCCGCCCCCGCTGCTCGCACGCCCCCAAGCCAGCCAAGGACGCATCTCGGCCGTTGATCTTCGATCGAACGGCCGAGATCCGCACGCTCGCCCGCGGTCGCCGCGACAAAGCGCGGGCGTGGCGCAACGGTTAGCGCGCACGCCCGCGTCGCGGCGACGCACGTTCGAATCGCGCGGAGCGGAAATCAATTGCGAGTGAAGGGCGCGGCAAAATTGAGCCGCGCGATCAGAAGCGAGCGGCTAGGATTGCACCACGCGGCGCGACGACAGCGCCCCACCTCCCACGCACGCGCGCACCCGAAGCGCCCGCCCGCGCGCGCCCGAAGCGCGATCCTAGGGGCGGGCAGCTGACCGGCGGCAGAAGGCCTTCACCGACGTATCTGGAAGCGGTTTTAGCGACGTTCTGGATGTCGCTAAAGCACATTCTTCTTTTAGGAAGCCCTTAACTCTATTTAAACCCCCTTCTACCACCATTCAAGGCATCCTCTCCCACTTGCAACTACTCCACTCCTCTCCTAGCTAGTCTTAGGCACTCTTGTAATCGCCGGAGACGACGAGCCGCCGACGGAGCCTCCTCCACCGCCGTGGCTGCCTCGTCGCTCTCCACTCTCTCTACCTCTCTCTCTCTCTTTTAAGCTTTCATTTACTTTTGTTGAAGCATGTATTTAATATTGTAAACCATGAACTATGAATGCATGTTTAATGAAATTATTTTCCATTTAGTTTCCATTTTAATTTCTGTTTAAAGTGCATGATCAAAACCAAGAGCTTTCTAACCCTAAACTCTCTCTATCTCTCGCTTTTCAAAACCGTCTCTTTCGCAAGCAAAACTCCGCCTTTTTCGTGACAAGTGGTAAACAAAATCCGATTTCCACGCCTCCCTGAGATCGACACTCGGACTCACCTCCGTTTACTTCTTTTAAAACCGACGTATCAAGTGCAACTGTAACGACACCTCTTAACACACACGCACGAAGGCACGTCAGTTTTTGGCGCCGTTGCCGGGGAGGCAACGGATTTGTTTTATCACCTCCATTCCACCTTCATTCTCATATCGTCTAATGCCCTATTTTCCTTTTTACTTGACGGTTGCAGGAATTCGGCGCATGGACGGTGAAGCGACGCATTCCACTATGGTAGCAAGGAAGTAGGCGCCTCGAGGACCGATAGTGAGTACTCTCTCTCTCATTGTTTGCTTGCGTGAAAAAGCTAAAAAAAATCATAAAAACTAAAAAAATTGGCGTGGTGAATGATTGCTTGACCCACATTCTTAACACATCACCCTACAAAAAAATGTACACTCTAATATGCTGGATAAATTCTTGGAGTGTTCTTTTCTCTTTCTCTTGAGTGGTGTTTGCAAAGCCACCGTGAGTTGACCTGGGCCGCACCACTCAACCCTAAAACTGACTCATCTAATAGAAGCTGCATGATTATCAGGATGAGTACACTAGGGTTTTAGAGCCTCTACAAAATAAAAGGAAATCTACTTTCACTAAGTTGTGTGCAGAACTTGACATGCCCACTGAAACTTGTTTGAAAATATTAAGACACGTCAACCCTAAAAAGTACTTAAGTAAGGATGAAACACTAAAAAGACACTATATCTTAACAAATCCTTGCTTGAAAATCATGTTTTGCTAGAAGCACACACTTTGAAAGTAGAACATTAAGAGGCACCACCCCAATCAACGCCTCATCACATCACCCTAAGCACAAGCACTATCCTAGCCCTTTAAAACTGAGTAGACGTGCCCTAGGCAGGACTGAGTTAAGTCTCAAAAGGTGAGGTTTTGTCTGCTAAGCACTTGGCTTTCATTCCCTTGGTAGAATCTGGTGACTAGGCTACGGGGCAGTGTCAAACGACCGTGGTTGTGGGGTCTATGGAACCGGAGGCGCAAGCCAAAGGAAGAACCTTCCCTGCAATCCCCTCATAATCAACCTGGCCAGATTAGCCTTGAGAAGGGAAGTCCGGTGCTTACGGACTTAATCACCCTTTGTGAGATTTCTAGGTCTCCTAAGGAATACACCATAAGGATTAGGCTTGCGTGCTTGATTGAAACACATTTCTCGCATCTGTCGCCCTCTGCATCCCCTCCTGTTCTTCTCTAGTGTATGCACGGGAGGCGCTCACTGCATCTCGAATTGTGTGTTTTGGGGCAGGAATCTAGGCGACGTAATTTTGTTGAAAACATGGCTAAACCTAGGGTAGATGAGGCTGAAGATCAACCCCCACCAGATGCTATGGCTGTCGTCCAGGCTCAAATCAATGCTAACCATCGGCTTCAGCAACAACAAATCCACACCATCATGCAAGCCATACAACGGTTACAGAACCCGCAAGAACAACCACCACCTTTCAATGACATACCAGGACAACCACCACTTGATTTACCACCATTTCAGAACCAGCCAAGACCCCTCCATGATTTCTATAACCCTTCTGCCATTAGAGTCGAGCCACACCTTAGGATCCCCGAAGGGGGAGACGATTTTGAGCTAAAACCTAATGTATTAAGTCTAATCCAGAGCCACTTTCATGGAAGCTCAAAGGAAGACCCCTTTCAGCACCTAGAAGATCTCGACCGCATAGCAAGAACAGTAAAACCTAGGAACATTAGCCTTGACATTGTTCTAATCAAGATGTTCCCTTTCTCATTAAGAGACAAGGCTTCTCATTGGCTTAGAACCCTAGGTAGACCCATCACCACCTGGGAGGAACTGAGGCATGCATTTTTAAAGAAATTCTTCCCCATAGGAAAGACCAATGCCCTCAGAAGAGCTATCACTACCTTCATACTCCAGGGTGGGGAACAATTTCATGAGGCGTGGGAAAGATTCAATGAACTTTTGAGGAAATGCCCACACCACGAAGTTCCAAGGTGGCAATTGGCCCAGATCTTCTACCACGGTCTGGATAGCAACCTACGGAACTTCGTCGATGCCTCATGCGGGGGAAACTTCCTAAACAAAGACAAGGAGAGCGCGTTTGAGCTCTTTGAGTCTATGAGCGAGAATTCGCTCAACAATGCCTCCATGAACCAGTTTAACAGATCCAGTCAACCCCGTGGTGGGATTTATGAGGTGCAAGCAAATTCTGGAATGGTTGACATGGACATCATTGCCAAAAAGTTGGATCGAGTGGAATTGGTGGACAAGAAGATTGATGAGCTTCTAAACCAGACCAGGAACCCCTTGCAGACTTTCACCCTAGCAAAGGGAGCACATAATGTTGACCTGGTCCAACCCTTCACCCAACTAAACCTGGAACAACCCCCAACCATGTTCCAAGGAGGGACCTTTGCTCCCTCGACCCTTGATTACTCCCTTCCTTCATCAACATCGGCTATTCTAGAAGATGTGCAAGCCGTCCAAGGATATGCAAAACCTGACCCTTTCTCCAACACTTACAACACTGGCTGGCGTAATCACCCCAACTTTGGTTGGACAAACCAGAAACTACCGCAATTCCAAAACCAGCCCAGGCCAAACCAACAGCCACACTTGCCCCCTATCAGCAAGGACCACCAGTTAGACCCTAATATAACCAAAATAGGGCGGCCCCTCCCCCACAAAACCAAATGGACACCCTAATAAAGATGATGGCTGACATGAACCAAAAACATCAGGAAGAAATGGCCTTGGTAAAGGGACAGTTAAGCCAACTCTTGGACTGTAAACAGCAAGGATCTCTACCTTCCCAACCACAACCAAACCCGCGAAACATAATTAACAGAGGCCCCAATTCGCAAGGGTTTCAAGGCAACCCCGGGCAGGCTCATATGGTCCAACCGGCTCCACAAACACCTCCTGGGTTTGGCACCTCTTCATCCTCATCTTCTCAAGGATCACCCCATGGCCCCAATGCCTCTACGAATGCGGTGACCTTGAGAAGCGGCACCAAAACCCAGGATCCCAAATGGCCGACTCTCCCCGAGACTTTACCCGACTTAGAAGAAACACCAACCAAGGACCCAAACATGGAACCAATTCAGACACCCTATCCTGAGGCCTTGGAAACAATCAAGAGAAAAAAGAATACTGTGGAAACTGAGGAGCTGATGGAAATTTTTAAACAAGTACAGATTAATATTCCGCTTCTAGAAGCTGTCAAACACATCCCCGCTTACGCCAAGTTCTTAAAGGATGCCTGTACACCCAAGCGTAAGCCGAGACCTCAAGCACCTAGGAAGGTTGTACTCTCTGAGCAAGCCAGTTCCGTGATATCAAGCAACCTTCCACTCAAACGAACTGACCCAGGAGCACCCCTGATTTCCTGCAACATCGGGGACATGACATTTGATAGAGCGCTCCTGGACCTAGGTGCTTCTATCAACCTAATTCCCACAACCTTGTACCACCAATTTGGTTTTGGGGAGCTGGCACCAACCCCTGTCACCATCCAGCTGGCAGATAGATCAGTGAAAACCCTGAAGGGGGTTGTCGAGGACGTGATTGTATGGGTCAAGGACTTCTATTTCCCAGTCGACTTTTTGGTGCTCGACATGGAAGTCCCTGAAAAATTACAGAACGCACCCATAATCTTAGGCAGACCTTTCTTAGCCACGGCTAAAGCAAACATCGATTGCGACACGGGATGTATGGAAATCGCCTTCGGAGACAGGAAAATGCAATTAGATATCTTCCGGGCAACAAAGTTTTTTGATTGTGATTACATTGAGGAACATGATCCCGTGGAAACTTTAATCGAGGAATGCCTTACCCTCAATTCTGTCTCAGACCACCAAACCCGTAGTTCTGACTCGTCACCATCATTACCTGTGGACCTCTGTAAGGCTGAGTATCATCACATGACACCATTTGAAGAAATCGATGTTGATCAACTACCGCCCTTTCCATTCCCATCGACTGTGGTCCCACCCGCACCTGAACTTAAACCATTGCCCGAGAATCTCAAGTACGTCTTCTTGGGACCTGGCCAGACCTTCCCAGTGATTATTAATTCCCATCTAACCAAGGATCAGGAACTAAGGTTGACTGCAACTCTTTCAGAACATCGGGCCGCCATTGGTTGGACCATCTCAGATCTAAGAGGAATTAGCCCCACCTATTGCACCCACAAGATTTACCTGGAAGACGGGGCCCGACCTTCCCGCCAGATGCAGAGACGGTTAAACCCTAACATGCGGGAGGTCGTTAAAAAAGAAATTATCAAGTGGCTCGACGCCGACATCATCTACCCTATCTCTGATAGCCCCTGGGTGAGCCCCACTCAAGTGGTTCCAAAGAAGGCTGGGCTCACCGTTGTCACTAATGATCATGGCGAATCCATTCCCACCTGCACCACCACCGCATGGCGGGTGTGTATTGATTATAGGAAGCTTAACGAAGCCACTAAGAAGGACCACTTCCCCTTGCCATTCATTGACCAAATCCTTGAAAGATTGGCAGGGCAGAAGTATTTTTGCTTCCTGGATGGATATTCAGGATATAACCAAGTCGCAATTGCTCCGGAAGATCAGGAAAAGACCACATTCACTTGCCCGTATGGCACATTTGCATTCCGTCGAATGCCGTTCGGGTAATGCAACGCACCCGCGACCTTCCAGCGTTGCATGCTAGCCATTTTTTCAGAAATGGTGGGTGAATACTTGGAGGTCTTTATGGATGATTTCTCTGTATTCGGGAATTCATTCGACCATTGTTTGAGCAACTTGGAGAAAATTCTGAAACGATGTATCGAGGTTAACTTGGTGTTAAGTTGGGAAAAGAGTCATTTTATGGTTCAAGAAGGAATTGTCCTCGGACACATCATTTCGCATAAGGGCATCGAGGTAGATCGAGCTAAGGTTGATTTAATTTCCAAACTTCCTCCACCTAGTTCGGTCCGACAGATTCGCTCTTTCCTAGGACATGTTGGCTTCTACCGAAGGTTCATCAAAGACTTTTCCAAACTTTCCAAACCCTTGACCTACCTTCTAGCCAACGACGCCACTTTCCACATGTCTCCTGATTGCACCCAGGCTTATCATACCCTCCGGGACTTAGTCTCCACCGCACCTGTACTTCAACCCCCAGACTGGTCCCAGGATTTTGAGATTATGTGTGACGCATCAGATTTTGCCATAGGCGCTGTCCTGGGACAAAGGCAAGGCAAGAAGCCCGTGGTGATCTACTACGCGAGCAAAACGTTGGACGAGGCCCAACGTAATTATACGGTCACAGAAAAAGAGTTGCTTGCTGTAGTTTTTGGACTGGAAAAATTCTGATCATACTTGCTGGGATCCCACGTGACTATCTACACCGACCATTCAGCCATCCGGCACCTGTTGGCCAAAAAGGACGCAAAACCCAGGCTCATCAGATGGATCCTGCTTTTGCAGGAATTTGACCTGGAAATCCAAGACAAGGTCGGATCGAAAAATGTGGTGGCTGACCACCTGTCAAGACTTCATCCAGACCACATTGGACCCTCCCTACCTCTATCTGATACCTTCCCTGATGAACACATCCTAGCCGTGCAAGACAAGAAAATGCCATGGTATGCTGACTATGTCAACTACCTGGTTATAGGACAAACCCCGCACAGCTGGTCCAGACAGCAACGGGACAGGTTCTTGGCTGAGGCCAAGCACTATTTCTGGGATGATCCCATGCTGTTTCGCCTCTGTGCTGATCAGATCATCAGGAGGTGCCTCCCCGAAGACGAAGTTCAGAGTGTGCTTTCCTTTTGTCATGATCAAGCATGTGGCGGCCATTTCTCTGGCAAGAAAACAGCTGCAAAAGTTTTGCAGTCTGGATTTTATTGGCCGTCCCTATTCAAGGATGCACACATCTTTGCCAAGACTTGCTCACGATGCCAAACACTAGGGACAATGACCAAAAAAGATATGATGCCCCTTCAGCCCATTTTGATTGTCGAAATTTTCGACGTTTGGGGTATCGATTTTATGGGCCCCTTTCCACCATCCAACGGCTTCTAGTATATCCTGGTCTCGGTAGACTATGTTTCCAAATGGATTGAAGCCGTCGCCACCCGACGATGCGATCACAAGACGGTCATGGACTTTGTAAAGAAGAACATCTTTTCCCGGTTTGGAATACCCAAGGCCATGATCAGTGATGGTGGAAGCCATTTTATCCATTCCCAGTTCCGTGCCCTACTTAGAAAATACGGGGTAAACCACCGCATTGCCACCCCATATCATCCACAAACAAATGGGCAGACAGAGTCTCAAACAGACAAATCAAGAACATTTTACAGAAGACTGTGAGACCTGACAGGAAAGACTGGTCCACACGACTTGATGATGCCCTGTGGGCATACAGGACCGCTTTTAAGACCCCGATAGGCATGTCACCTTACCGCTTGGTCTTTGGCAAAGCTTGCCATCTCCCTGTTGAATTGGAACACCGGGCTTACTGGGCTGTTAAGCAATGTAACATGGATCCCCAGTTAGCTGGTGCGCAAAGGACTCTTCAATTATCAGAGCTTGAAGAAATTCGTCGGGACGCCTTTGACAATAGTCGGCTATATAAGGAGAAAATGAAAGCCGTCCACGACCGACTCATTCATAGGAAAACCTTTGAGCCAAACCAACAAGTCTGGCTATTTGATGCACGCCTGAAACTCTTTCCAGGGAAACTTAGGTCCAAATGGACAGGACCATTTCGGGTGGTCAAGCCCTATTCCAATGGGGCAGTCGAAATCGCCGATCTTAATACCGGGCACACCTTTACAGTCAATGGTCAAAGATTGAAGCATTTCCTGGCCCAGGTACCCCCCAAGGAAAGTGTCACCCTTGTTGAGGGCTGACACCAGGCACCGCCCAGCTGGAGGCGTTAAACTCAGCGCTTCCTGGGAGGCAACCCAGCGGATTCAGACTGATCTGGTAGTTTACGTCACTCAGGTACTATCTTTTTGAACCCTTTTGCATCCATGCATCTGCCAATGAGGACATTGTCCAACATAAGCATGGGGGGGATGGTAAACTGCATAATCCTGAGCTTAATTAATCAGTCTGAATGAATAAATTAATTGATTAAAAAAAAAAATGAATTTAGGAAGAAAAACTTAGGCATTAGAAACTTGTCAATAGTGGGAAATAATACAAAAAGAACTTAAACACTTAGACTTTTCAGGCCTTCAGGCTTAATTAGCCCTGGTGTCCATTAAAATATGGATTTAGCGGCGAACCCTTGCAACTTTAAGCTATTCTAATCCACCTAATAAATAAGGTAATAAGTATACGACTTATCAACTCACCCTCTAACTCAGGAAAACTTTGAGTCTAAGCATCTACACACATTTTTGCACAGACTCACTTCTCGGAGATTTTGACAGAAATTGGGTAGCTAATGAACTCTCTAGGGTGGTATGGCTGGCAAGTTGTCGTGGGTAACAGCCCATTGGCAGGTTGTCCAGAACCCAGCCACAGGCCATTTCTTTTTCGTTGCCTCTGGGTACATTTGAGATTAGGGAAGCCACCTACGGAAAAAAAAAAAAAAAGAAGAAAAGAAAATAAACCACACTTCACCGCACAAGTATGGCTGGCAAGTGATCGTGGGTAATAGCCCATTGGTCGGTTGTCCAGAGCCCAGCTCAATAATTGCACAAAAAAGACCAAAACACCTAAGGACGAAGCGGGGAAGTAGTACAAGCCGGGGAGATATACACTGGAAAATCCTTGTGTTGACCCCAAGTAAAATGAACGTAGGGAGAAAGCTACCAGTCGAACAAATACACCTTCAGGCAAAAATTTATTTTCTTTTCCGGACACCTAGAGGCGTAGAAACTCGAAGTCTGTCTCAATTACCGTTAAGTGAGTCTATCACAACATTCACACCAAGATGCTTAGCACTTAGGGTTTTGATCGAGTTTTGGGTGGGTTGGGTAGCCGTAAAAAGTTACCAACCCACACTGAATTCCGAAAATTCTAAAAAGACATATATAGACATATACGTATACATATGTATAGTTATATATACAAAGCAAGGATTCGGGCGATTTGTATTTTGGAAGACACCCGGGCGCTGGTTAGTCTTTGTAGATTAAGATCTTCGTATATTTCCTCTTATTGACGAGTAACGAAGTGCCGAAGCAATTACTTCTTGAATTCCCCAAAGAAATAAAGGCTAGAATAAACCTTGCTAGGGACTATCAAGGAGTAAGCATGGGGGTATGATAACACCACGCAAGGGGGTAGTAATTAGGTTGAATATGGCCCATCTTTAGAATAAAAGACACAACATAAAGTAGAATAGGAGCATTGCATGCATCAAGTACCAAGATTGCTTATAAACTGTATTAATGGCCATTTGTGTAAAGCATTTGTCAAAGCAGGCCTCAGATGAGCAATCGGACCGCACGGATGGATTCAGGACGACGAACGGAGTCTAACGGACTCAAGATCGGCCAAATCTGACATCCGGAGCTCCCACAATGGGCCCAAGAAATCCTGACTGTTGATCTGGAGATCAACGGCCTAGAACGCGCCACGTCGCCCCGCCCCCGCCGCTCGCACGCCCCCAAGCCAGCCAAGGACGCATCTCGGCCGTTGATCTCCGATCGAACGGCCGAGATCCGCGCGCTCGCCCGCGGTCGCCGCGACAAAGCGCGGGCGTGGCGCAACGGTTAGCGCGCACGCCCGCGTCGCGGCGACGCGCGTTCGAATCGCGCGGAGCGGAAATCAATTGCGAGCGAAGGGCACGGCAAAATTGAGTCGCGCGATCAGAAGCGAGCGGCTAGGATTGCGCCACGCGACGCGACGACAGCGCCCCACCTCCCACGCGCGCGCGCATGCCGGGCGGAAACGAGCGCGCCCGAAGCGCGATCCTAGCGCAGGCGCAGGAGGATCTCAGCCGTCCGATCTTCAATCGGATGGCTCTCGTTCAACATCCACGGATCGCGCCTGAAGAGAGAGAGGGGCGGGCGGCTGACCGGCGGCAGAAGGCCTTCACCGACGTATCTGGAAGCGGTTTTAGCGACGTTCTGGATGTCGCTAAAGCACATTCTTCTTTTAGGAAGCCCTTAACTCTATTTAAACCCCCTTCTACCACCATTCAAGGCATCCTCTCCCACTTGCAACTACTCCACTCCTCTCCTAGCTAGTCTTAGGCACTCTTGTAATCGCCGGAGACAACGAGCCGCCGACGGAGCCTCCTCCACCGCCGTGGCTGCCTCGTCGCTCTCCACTCTCTCTCTACCTCTCTCTCTCTCTTTTAAGCTTTCATTTACTTTTGTTGAAGCATGTATTTAATATTGTAAACCATGAACTATGAATGCATGTTTAATGAAATTATTTTCCATTTAGTTGCCATTTTAATTTCTGTTTAAAGTGCATGATCAAAACCAAGAGCTTTCTAACCCTAAACTCTCTCTATCTCTCGCTTTTCAAAACCGTCTCTTTCGCAAGCAAAACTCCACCTTTTTCGTGACAACAAGTGGTAAACAAAATCCGATTTCCACACCTCCTTGAGATCGACACTCGGACTCACCTCCGTTTACTTCTTTTAAAATCGACGTATCAAGTGCAACTATAACGACACCTCTTAACACACACGCATGAAGGCACGTCACTTACATGCCCCCAGTAGGATGGATATCCTAAGAGACAAACGCCGAGGAGGTAATATGTTATCATCGCATCCTCAAGGTGAATATATACTCCACCTCTCCTGCGGTGGGAACTCTTCCAATCAAATTGTGTTTTCAAGCCTCTCCTATGTCAAAACTAAGAGAACCAAATTTATTTTAAGAAAGGAATTAAGTTAATTACTTACACCAGACCAAGTGTGTGAAATTTGGATGATTAGGTTACAAGGACCCATAAACCAAAAGGTAGAATAAGACTCTAGGTACTACCCCACCTTTTAACTCAAACCCTAGCTTTCCTTCCTCAACCTCTTGAGGAATGGTCCGCAACTTAACTCCTACTTAAGTTTTTAAGTCCTCAAAGGACCCTAAAGGTCTAAAACTAGTAGCTCACTTAGCTTCTAAAGTTTGACCCTAAAATTAACATAGTCTAACCTAGAGTTCTGATTTGCTTAAGAATGCAGGGCCTAGCCAGTTAAGCTCAATAATTACAATTTTTTTTTAATGCAAATGTATGCAATGTAGAATGCTTTAATTAAATGCATGAATGCACTATGCTATGTATATCCCCAAGTACATCCCCTAAGCCTAAAATCTGCAATGTCCCCATTGTATAGAAGGATATTACTTGGGTTAGAGATGGGCTGTCGTTCATTTGTTAGCAACCAAGTAGCCAAAGGACCTGCAAATCAGGTTCAAGGATTGCAGAAATAGCCTAAAAATGAGCAAAGTAATGCTGGCCTAGAAAATAGGTAACCTAGGATATTGGCGAGCTGATGATGAAGCCCAATAGCAAATGCTCGCCCAACTAAGATGGGAATGAAATCTTCCCAGGTCACCAGAGGAGGTTATAAAGGGTAAACTAGCATAACAACCTCCAAAGGGGTAGGGGGAGGATGACAAGGATCCTCCAAAAGGAATGGGGAAGGAATGGTGCAGAGATAAACCCTCAGGGCAATGGACTGGCTAAAGAAATCATCAAACCATACCTGATACTCCATTATAGGAACTACTGGTTTGTTAAGCCCCTTGGTCAGAACAAAAGTGAGCAAATCTCTAAGGCAAGGATCGTCTATGGTGTCTAAGTTTCAAGGTTCCAGGATGGCCATAAGATCTAGGTTGGGTTTAATTAGCTCAGTGTCCATCCCTAACACTCTTTCCAAATCCTCAATTGCATCCCTAGCATTCCTTGTACTATCACCAGTATCTTCCTGCACTTCATCAGGAGTCAAAATTTCGCCTTCAGACACAAGCGAATCAGAGGGTGACTTCGAAACAAATGAAGGCAGGTTGGAAGCAACAAATCTAGGGATTATCCTATCAATGTCATCTCTGGGTTCTTGTTCTTTACTCAAATCTTCCTTGGAGTCTATATGTGAATCTACATAAATCTTAGAAGTTGCTTCCAAATTTTCCATCATTTCATGAGGAGAAATATCATCAATGGGTGTGCTAAGGAAACCTAATTTGGTCAAATTTGTGACATCTTCATGGGCTAACTCTTCAAATAATACATAATCACCCTTAGTGTCACTCCAAATCTTGAATGTAGGTTCCTCATATAATTCGTCTTTCTCCTCAACATATGATTCATCATATACCTGAGGTCTAGAATCATTTAATATCTCAGCAGATCCCTTAAGGTACTCTATCTGAGGTAAATGGTTTACACTAGTAACATCGGACACCTCAGATAAGTCAATTTCTTGAGGGTTAGGTTCCCTAAGGGTGGTCTTGAGTTCCATCTCGTGATTAGAAGGGAGGGTAGGATTAACAACTTGACTTCGACCCACTTCACCAAATGTCACGAAAATATTATCATCTGGGTTGAGGTCTTCCAATGGTACCATCAATCCCTTCTTTTGACTCCAATATAATTCAGGTGGATACTCAACCTTATCATCATCTTCCTTAGGTTGCCACCTTTCTTCATCTAATGCATAGCTACTTTCATATGTATCCTCCTCCCACTTAAGGCGTGGATCTCTCAAGGAAGTGTCTAATGGGGAGGTTTCAAAATAGATCCTCAAAAAGTAGCTATTCTCCCTTACATAATCCCCAAAATTTCCCTCCAACTTAAAGTGTAGCTCTCCCACGGGAGATGCATCAATTGTAGATGGGTGTATGTCATCCTCAATGGGGTATATTGGGTGGCTAATTTCATCTCTTTCTTGTTGGCCTGCTCTCGAAGATTCTCCTAACAATTCAATCATTTTGTCTTGCATTTTCTATATTTCCATCTTCAAGGAGGAGAGGTCATTTCTATCATGAGAGAAGTTAGGCTCAGGCTTATAGTACCCAGGAGTGTCTGTCCAACCATTATAATTATTCAGGGAGGGCGGGTTGGGTATTTCTATGGTGTGTGGGATATTGGGCAAAGCAAATCCCGCTCCTAGGTTCTGCTCACTGATTTGGGGCTTAACCAGGCCAATACTCCTATAATAGGAGTAAAACCGATCCCAATGATTATCATTATGTCCATCAAAGGATGGACCATCTCGGTGTATGGGATTGAAGAGTGCAGAGTGGGGGTAAGGGTGTGGGCAAGATGTGAAAGGATGAAAATCAATGTGGTCCATTCTAACTCACAACTCAATCAGAATTCCCCAAGCAAAACACAATTCAAAAAGGACTTTTTAGGTCTTTCCCAATTTAGGCTTTTGATTTTAAGTCAGATTGTAGGTGACAATACAATTTGTTCAATCAATTTATGCGCTTAATGTCGACCTACAGCTCGCCTAAGAAGACCTAGTTGGAGCTTACGTATTCTTCCCTAAATCTCAAATGGTAGAGCAACTCCAAAGACGGAAGATTGAGGGATGCAAGTAGGCCTAAGCCTTCCTTTGAAGCTGTGCTTTCGCGGTGTTTCTCAACTACCCCCAAAAATCAGTGACAGGGTATCCCCCTATTTGGATTTACAAACCTTTTATCTTAAGTTCCAAACACTTCAGTATCCAACGATAGGAGGGCTCTTGTCCTAGTATTTCCAAACCTAAGGAGTTCCTAAAAGCATGCCGTGGTGCAAGAGATATAAGTGTGCATACACTAAAAAAGATTTTGAATTTTGAATTGCACGCCAAGTTTGAAAATCAAATCCTTGGTTTTTAAAATGTCCCTCTTTTAATTAGTCCTTTTTCTAGAAAATAGGTGACCACTTGTTAGATCTATTCAATACAGATTAGGTGGTCTTGAAATTAGTCCAAATGCATTTGCATGACAGGTAGAAATGCAAAGTTAGAAGTGCATACCTGATTCCAGCATTCTTCATGCAATATGCAAAACAAGAATTAGATCTAGATGCTGCTCATTCTATCCTAAATGATTCGACTTAAGGGCAAGCAGCTTCTAGCAAGTAGCTCGTGTTTCTTCTTTGTTTTAGTTTTTTTTTCTTTAGCTACTTATGCACAAGCAAATTAAAGGTAAACAATCCACAAAATAAATTAAAAACCTAAATCTACAGAAAAGGGAACAGGCTCCCAAAAATTACCCAACACGGGCCTAAAACAAAATCGGGGAACAAACCCCTCAACTGTACCCCAGAATAAGGGTTTTAAACCAAATGTGCAATGAAAAATTAAGTCTAAATCTTAATTCTACTCTAATCAAAACAGTAACTAAATGTGCAGAGATGATCGTCGCGTCCTCGTCCTTCTCCTCCTAGCGATCTAGTTCATTGCATGGTAGCTCGAACAATTTCTCCTCTGGCGATGTCAAGGGTCGCCTCTCACGATGGCTGGTGTGATTGCGAGTCATAGAATGTGTGTCGCAGATCGTTGCACTCACATTAGAAAAAAAAATTCAGAGTTAAATATGATTCAAAATTTAAACCAGTGTGAACGAATGAATGAATAAATGCAATTTAATTAAGCCTGTTTCTTCCCTGGCAATGGCGCCATTTGATAAGACAGTTTTCTCTTTTGAATAATGTATTAAGATGATTTATCGTTGTAGGATCAAAGTGGTGGAAAACCACTTAACAAAATAATTAAAATTAAAATTAAACCACTTGTAGAAGAGCGGGTCGTGTCCACAGGGAGGCAATGATGCAATAAAATCTCGATTATTTCGTATTCGTTCAATCAAGTGCGAAATCCATAGTCAAATCTGACATGAAATGCAATGGAAAGAAGATGCACAATAACTCAAAAATATAAGGGTAGATGTGCAATTTTTCCTCACTGAAATATTCAATAAATTTGTGATAATTCTATGTAATTTCCAATTGACATGCATTAGAGAAAATTTGTGCACATTTTAATCAAAAACCATTGTTAAAACATGTCCATAACAACAGCCACACAATTATCAGAAAGCATGAGTATGAAGTCACAATTTCACCATAATAAAATAATCATAAATTAAAATTGATTTTGCTGGCAATGGCATTCAAATGTAAATAGTAATTAATGTAAAAGCAGAGGATTTTACCTCTCTCCTCCTTGTGCATGGGAGAGAGGTTCAATCAAGGAGCTACTCCTACAAGAGGTCGGCTGAAGCGAGGCCTTCGCGGTGGTGGTAGTGATGCGTCGTGAGATGGCCGGAGCCGGCCTACCGGAGGAGAGGAGTGGCGGCAATGGAGGAGTCTGCTATTGCCGCGCATGCTACAGGCTCAAGGAGAGTAGCGCACGGGCATTGCAGATGCACGCGACGCGTGGATGTGTGATGGCATGGCCTCTACTGGATGCACAAGTACATGCAGGAATGGTGGTGGCGCCGGTTGCAGGTGCTACAGGGAGGCGCTGGAGGTGGGCGTGTGGAGGCACGGCTTTGCAGGCTGCAAGGGGTGCACGGGTGTGGGTGTTGGAGCGTGGGATGTGGCGCGTGGACGTGAAGGCGCATGGAGCGCGCACTATGGACGAGTGGAGGTGCGGAAGTGCGGGGGCGCTGGAGGTTCTGGAGAAGGCGAGGAGGCACGGGCATGCTGGTTGGGCTGGAGGCACGTGGTGGGTCTGATGGAGCAGGGGGAAGCTGCTGGCGCATACGCTGGCTAAGGTGAGAGCGTGTGCATGCAGGTGGCTAGTGCTGCAGTGATGAAGTGAGGGCGTGCGTTAGCTGATTTGAGGGCACTGCAGGAGGTGCGGCCCACGGTTGGGCGACGCTGCAGCTGGTGCGTGTGCACGCAGATGGCCACGCGTGGTGCGCGTGGAGCAGCGACCTGGACAATCGTAAACGGTGTGGAGTTGGAGGTGGCTGCTACTGCACGTGGTGATGGCATGGTTTTTGGGTTCTTTTTAGTGAAGTAGAGGAAAAACAGAGGACGAGGGAAGAAGATGAAGGTGGTGCTGTAGGAGTTTCAGACGTCTGCGAACATTCCCAGACGTCTTAATGGATGGGGGCATTAAGTTGCGGCAGCTGTGTTGGTGGATGCTGGTGATGGCGGTGAGGGTGGTGCACACTGAGGTGCTCATAGTAATGCAAACGAGCTCCAAATGGCGGTGTGGCCTATCACGCCACACGCCCACGGTGGTGGAGGATCGTCGCCACGGTTGAGGCTGGTGGTGGTGGAGCGAACGAGAGGTCAACTCTCTGCACAGTGATGAATCGAGGTGGAGGCCCACTCTTAATGGCAGCTCTCCCTTCTCCTTTTGTAGCCACGGCCACATTGATTTCAAATTCAAAATGCCGTAGCATGAATGTGATGCACAGGAGGAGGAGGCAGAGCCGAAGCCGGAGGAGTTACCTATGCAAAGGAGAAAAAGAATAAAAGAATAAAATATTATGGTTATTTATGCATAAGCCCTTAACTTCTATGTTAAATTAAAACAATGCATGTAATTCACCTAATTGATTAACTAATCAAATGCATGCAATTCTAAGTTAATTCTAAATGCATGCAATGAATGAATTATGCAATTAGGCTAAAAATATCAATTAATTTATTTACATCCTAATGTATGCTATCTAAATGTTCAAATTAATTTAATGTCTAGACATTTAGATACTTAAATAGCCCACAAATATGGGCTAATCAACCGCCAGCACATTCGCCGTGCTCCGGCGATGCTCCCTGAACGATTTGACGTGGCCGAAAGCCCATTCTCTAGATTTCAGGTAGCAGGCCCCATCCGCCATTACTGTCGAGCTTGAAGCAAGCTTGAGGTCGCTCCAGGCCTTGCTGTCCCAGGCTGACACTCCCAGGACTCACGCAATCCCCTCGCACATGTTTCTAGGCCCTCAATTGTAGTCGAGAGCCTCAACAGTTGAGGCAATTGAGAGGGCCACTCCCTGCTATGGTGCGTGGAAGAAAGACGAGACATTTAGTCCAACCTCGAAAGTGAAAAGGCACCCGCACCCACATAAAGTGAAAAAGTGCTGAAGGTTGTTTGCCTCCAACACTAAGGGTGAGGTCCTCCTTCCCCCTTCACTGGACTCGTCTATGGCACTGCCCACACAGACCTGGTCGACCCGACTACCCGCCTGACTTCAGTCCTCGCTCACCACACACGCCGGTGAGCCTGGACTCGAGTATGCAATAGGTCTGATTACTCGACCGACTGAGGCTCTGGGAGAGCAAGACTGAAATAGAAAGAGAGAAAGAGAGAGGAGAGCTGAGTGGGGTTAGGGGGGTTTTTGCTCTGAGAGGATTGGCTCCAACAGTTAGCCAATTCCGAAAAAGAAGAGGAGGTCAGGCAGAAGAAGAGAAGAAGAGAAAGAGAAGGATCTCAGAGAAGGAAAAGGTAAAGGCAGAGAATGAAGAAGAGAAAGCCAAAGGAAGAAGCTGAAGAGAAAGAGAAGGATCAAAGAAGAAGAAGAAGAGTAGAAGCCTAAAAAGGAAGAAGAAAGGAGAAGACAGAAGGAAGAAGAACAGAAGACACAGAGACAGTGAAGGCATAAGAAGAGAAGAAGGATCAGACACTTTAAGTCGTCAGATTCCTTCATCAAATGACAGATTCTAGTTCTCATTGCACATTCATATATTAAGTTCCTTGGTGATATTGTAGGAGTATTTGGTGATCTACATCACCATTTTACTCCAATATTTTTGCACTCTGATACTGATATTATTGCATACTATTTTAATTCTAAATTGTGATCTTGATTTCTAAATACCAATTTGCTCCCTATGTTCAACCTCGGAAATCTTTTTGAGTAATAAAATTATATTTATTTTCAAAGCAATTTCGACTATACTGCAATGCGACTATTTTAAAACCTTGATCTCGCTTTTCGATAAACAGCATCCTTCAGAATGCGTATGTTCTGAGGGGGCAGGTGAAGGTGGTCTTCTCTTGGTCCTCGGGATGGATTGTGACTTGATTGTAACCGGAGTACCCATCCAAAAAGTAGAAGAATCAATTTCTTGCTAGTTTCTCGAGAATCTGATATATGAACGGTAGTGGGAAATGATCCTTCTTCATGGAAGAATTGAGTCTTCTGTAATTAATGCAGACTCTCCATGAGTTTGTTATACGGGTCGGTATGGTTTCTCCAGCTTTACTCGTGATGTTGGTGAGCCCTGCCTTCTTAGGCACAACTTGGATTAGACTCACCCACCGAATGTCGAAGATCGGGTAGATGATCCCTGCATCTAACCACTTGATGATCTCCTTTTTCACGACATCCTATAGATTTCGATTTAGGCGTCTCTGCATTTCACGGGATGGTCGTGAGCCTTCTTTAGTGTAGATGTGATGTGTGCAGTATGAAGGACTGATACTAGTCAGATCATCGAGAGTCCATCCAATGGCTCTCCGATGCTGCTGTAGAATAGAAATCAGGCGTGTTTCCTGATCAGGTGTGAGTCGAGAGTTGATAATCACAGGAAACATCTGATTGGAACCCAGAAAGACATATTTGAGATGATCAGGAAGAGGCTTTAATTCTATAACTTGGTTGTCAGCAGTAGCAGGTGGTTCAGGGTGCGTGTCGAGAGTAAAGGAAGGAGCTATGGGTGTGTTTAGGTTGAGTTCGGACTCCTCTAATTGCGAGTTTTGATCCTCTTGTGGTTGATTAGAAATAGTTGGGTTTTCTTCGATAAAGTTGTCAACCACAGCTTCAATATCACAAATTTGTTCTATGACTCTGCAATTAATTCCTTGTTGGGCCTTAAAGATGTCAATCATTAGTGTCTTCCTCCCAAATTTTAATTCAATTTGGCCCTCCTCACAATTGATATTGGCCCTAGCAGTGGCCAGAAAGGGTCTCCCTAGTATGATCGGTGTATTCTTCACATTCTCAGAAGCATCCATATCTAAGACAATAAAATCCACTGGAAAATAGAAATCATGTACCCTAACTATGACATCCTCAAGAATTCCTTTTGGTGACTTAATTGATCAGTCGGCTAGTTGTAAAGTCGTTTCTGTCGGTTTAAGCTCGGATTCCTCGAAGTAGTCTAGTAGGGATGTCAGTATCAAATTTATGGAGGCTCCTAAATCCAATAAAGCTCGGTCGAATTGTATATCATTGATTGCACAGAAGATCAGAGGGGTGCTAGGGTCTTTTGCCTTAGGCAGGAGTTTGCTCAAAATGACAGAGTTGGCTTGCACCGACGGTACGATCGGGTTCCTGCCTTTGGTTCCTGGCTTACGCTTAAGTGTACACACGTCTTTCAAAAATCGTGCGTAAGCCGGTACATGGCATATCGCATCCATCAAGGGGATGTTTATATGGACCTGCTCAAAGAGCTTAACCAAGTCCTCCTCAGGTGCCACGGTTTTGGTTGTCCTTTTTCCCCTGGTCAAGGCCTTGGGAAATGGAACCTCAGATGGTTACTCTAGAATGGGTCCAAGTTGTTGATCTGTGATAGAGGTATCCTGGATGACTATCCTAGGGTTAGGGTTTGTATTACTAGGCTAGGACTGGCTTGGATAAGGTGGGTCCTGTGTTGTTTTGCCACTACAAGTAGTAACAGAATTCAATCCCACCTGGTTCTGGTTTGGTGTGGGTAAAAGGGGTGCTTTCCATTGGTAACCTACATATGATGTCGAAGCATCCATCCCGTCGGGTGGTGGAGTAGAAGACGCCTGATAAACAAAGTGAGCTTGGCCCTGATTTGGGTTCATAACGAGCCTCTGGTTTGGCACATTATTAGGATTAGGCAAAGGTTGTGAAGGAAGTCCATCAAGTTGGCGATGATTTGCCATCTAGGCAAGTTGATTTCGAACCTATATGATTTCATCTCTATGTTGTTTTTGCATAGCCGCATTCGTCTTCTGAATGTCAGCCAGAGTCTAAAGGATAAGAGTCATTTGATCTGTATGAGTCGGCCCAGATTGATAAGTTGGGTTAGGCTAAGGCTGAGGTGGTTGATATGGATGAGGGGCTTGTGGTCGAGGCTGATATTGAGGTCTCTGGTTTTGATTATTTCCTGACCACGTGAAATTAGGATGATTACGTCATCCAGGGTTGTAGGTGTTTGAGAATGGATCATTCTGAATGGTGTTGAGGTCCTCGCAGGTCTGAGGAACCTCGGAAAAGTCAGAATACGAGGGTTCAGAACCCCAACTAGAGTAAGTGGGTCCAGAGTTTCCTCCACAACCAGAATCAAACAAGGGTGGATACGGGTCCAGCCCCTAAGAAGATCGATGATAAATGCTATGCACAGCCTCCCTGCCAGAGGGCGGTTGTGCAAACGGATTTTGCATAGAGGTGGCTCGCTGCAAGTGTCGAGTTAGCTCATCCACCTTCTTCTTAATAATGAAGACCTTGTCAAGATGACTGGCCATCAGTTCCAAGTCGATAGAAGAGGATAGGCCATGCGTCTCTTGTGCTCCCGTTGGATTCGTCAATGCACGGGCATTCGTCCGATCGAACATGCCCATGGATTCATTATTGATGGAGTTCTCGCACATATTATCAAGAATTTCCCATATGGTGTCTTCGTGTTGACCTATGATATTTCCTCCGCAGGTCACATGACGAATAATCGAATATCCTCATAGATTCCCTGGTAAAAAGACTGGACTTGTTCCCATTTAGGAACTCCGTGGTGGGGGCACTTTCTTATGAGATCCAGAAAATGATCCCATGCCTCGTGAAGCGATTCTCCTGCTTGCTGTGTAAAATGTGTGATCTGGTGCCATAAAGCATTTGTCCGACCAACAGGGAAGAACTTTCTCAAAAACTTGGATTAAAGTTCCACCCAGGTGTTGATTGGATGCGTTTGGGTTTGGTACCAGCGAGCAGCTTTATCCATGAGAGAGAAGGAGAACATTTTCATGAGTAGGACATCCCGATTTTGAGCTTCTAACCCAAAGGTCTGGGCCAGATGCTTGAGTTGCTTGATATGCTGAAAAGGATCTTCGGAATTATACCCATGGAATTTGGGAATGGCATGAATCATGTTGGGCTTGAGTTCAGTGTCAGGACCTCCAGCGGGGATTTGTACTCGAGGTTTGATTGCCACTGTAGCGAGATTATAGCGATCTCACATCATTGGACGCTGTGGTGGGTGTAATTCCCTACTCGGAGGGGGTGAGATCAGCGTGACGTAAAAAATGTAGAATAGAAAAAATACCAATCTCACAAAATAGACAAACACACAAAGTACACAATTATTTTTAGGTGGAAACCCAAACCGGGTGAAAACCACCACCTAACCCTCTCAAGTTAGGATTTTCCGATCAACCAAGTTGATCAAATCCACTAAACGAATCACTTAAACGAGGGTGATTCAACCTCAATTACAACCACGCTACAAGTGCGATGGTAGCATTCCTCAACCCCTTCTCTTCACGAGAAGGATTTTGTCCCACGAAGGAGACGGGAATTCGCAAAGCGAATACCCAACCAAATAACAAAGATAAAATAACAAATATAGTCCTATAGAGCCAACAAAGATTTAAACCTATCTTCTATAGGAATTAGGAAACTCCCCTTTGCAAGGAGTGCATTGAATCGATGACGCGGGTGAGTGAGTCACGCGACGGCGCAACGTTGCTCTCGTGAACTACGGCGGGAGAGCAGATGCGCAAAGGCTTGATGCTCTCAAGATGTAGAACTTGAGCTTGGAGAGCAAGAGCTTTTCTTGGACACAAAAGAGTAGAAAGTATGTCTAGGTGTCTTTTTGGTGTCTCTAGGTGTGTCTTAGTGTCTCTTGGAATGTCTTAATGTGCAAGAGGTTCCTCTCTATTTATAAAGGCCTTAGGAAGGCTTTGGAAGGCTTTGGAAAGCTTCCATAGCCGTTGGGAGAAAAGCCCAAGAGAATCAGGCCGAAATCAGGAACAATGATTGCACTGACCGGGTTATCAGACGTCTGATCCTGGCATCAGACGTCTGGGAAGCCAGTTTAAGATGTCTGAAAATAAGGTCAGACATCTGATTTTATGCGGGTTTCTTCCTGACTTGGATCAGATCTAAACAGGGTTCTAGTGCAAGTCCATCAGACGACATACAGAACGTCTGTCACTATGTCTGGACATCTGGAAACCTACTTTTTCGAGGGAATGGATCTCCAAGAGAGTGCAATGGCTAGAAAATCTCTGAGAAGAGATTTTGGGTCAGCCGAGACAAAACGGTCATTTATCAGACGTCTGATAAGGCTCTAACGGTCATATCCTTGAGTGTTTGCTGAGCCAGTCAACGGTCCACTAATTGGACATCTGGCAAAGTCATCGAACGTCATCTAAGACATCTGGTCTAAGGTCTAGACATCTGATTTCATCAGACAAAACAACAAGTCCAGCCTAAATGTTATCAGACGTCTGAATCAATAGTCAGACATCTTAAAACACATTATCAGACGTCTGATTTTGGAATTAGACGTCTGGAAATGCTGTTCGAGCCCTATATTGGTTTTCTAAGTTCTCTACAAAAAACCTAACTATCCTAGGGTTGTGCCGGTGTTCCTAGGACTACTATTAGGGTACTTTGAGGCTCTTTAACATGAATCTAAGTAACAAAAAATAAAGAGCAACAAAAGAAATGAAAAATACAAGGAGTACAAGAGAAGGAAATCTATCCTATTCTTCATCTCCTTCCTTCTTCAATCTATCACTCCTCGCGAATCTCCTCTATTTTCCATCAAGCTCCTCCAATCCGTCCTGCATGTGAGCTCGAACTTCGTCTAATCACGTCTCCATTTGCAATTGTCCTAAAATCTAAGACTCCAAGTGCAAATGTTAAATGACACATGTTTTGTTATCATCAAAACAAATGATTGTGGTGCTCTAGCACCAACAGTGGGTTCATAGAGGCTTGGAATAGATCATAGAGGTTCGATTGGAATAGTTCCATGATGATAAATGAAGGAGAATTAGGTTCAAATGAATCAGAAGAGATATCAATTGGATTGGGTTGTTGCACAAACAAGGAGATCGAGGCTTGGCCTCGATGGGAATGAGTAGCTAAAGGAGGCCTCAAGGACTGTCTTTGAGACCTCCTCCTGAACATGCACTAATGGATTAGATGAGAGGTAGAATGTGATGGATCCAATCAAGACACCCAAAGATTTTGATGACTATAGAGATTCGGGGCGGATGATACCCCTTAGTCAGAAAGCCGTCCACTTGAGAATTACCTGGGCAGCCAGAGTGGGAGAGTCCTGCAAAGACCTCTACACGGTAGAGCGCCCCCATGGGTTACAGGGTTTCCCCCACCCGAACTCTCTTGTCACTGATGATCCAGGTAGACCAGAATGGGGACTTGACCTCTCAAGTCTACCAGTTTTAATTTAAGAGCAAGGGTGCTTATGATTTCACTTAAACTTTTAAGTATGTTTTTGTGGAAAAGTGACCTAATTTGAATATTGGTTAACCCAACAAGGTGGGTCAACTTCACCTGTATTGTCCTCTTGAGAAATTTAGGTCCCTCTTTTAGTGTACAAATGAATTTAGGAGCCTAATTTTAGGGTTTTGCTTGAATAGATCAATTCAATCAAGGCTTAGGCACACATTGTTTGGAAAGATCGATTCTTGATTAAGTGTGTCTCTAAAACCCTAAACTGGAATCCTTAATTGGCTCTGATTTTGTCCAATTTAATTTGTCAAAATATGGTACCTAGGGCTCAAACAAGAATGTGATAGCCCTAGATACCTTAGCTTCAAATGGGTGCACAGATTAGGATTTTGATGTTGTCTAAGTAGAATGTATCAAGTCAGGCACTTGATGATTTGTCTAAGAATAGAATGCAAGTAGCCCTAATTGATTTTTCCTTTTTTTTTAGCTTTTCTAGATTCAGGGGCTTTAGAAGAAGGTATATGGAGTTTACCTGCCCCAGGAGTGGTTGATGCACGGCTGATCTTCCTTTAGTGAGTCCCTGAAATAGATCACAATCAAAAGAGATGTAGCAAGTTAGAATCCAACCTAATATTGCAATCAAGAGATCTGAATTGCATGTTGCTCCTCGGCAACGGCACTAAAATGTTCGCAAGTGAAATCAAGGTTTTAAAAACTGCATTGTAGTATAGCTGAAATCGCTTTGAAAATAAATAATATTTATTACTCGAATTTGAAGTCTGAGGTCGAATACAAGGAGCAATATAGAATTCAATCTCAAAATTGCACTTTAAACACAGTATGAGCAATTTATAATGAAACTTCAAACAAGAATGATATATTAATGAAAGCTAATGTCAATACTGTAAAAAGAATGGAGTAAAATGGTGATGTAATTCACCAATTATTCCGCACAATGATAGCTAAGAGATGCACAATATCAATTAAGAATTTAAAAGAAATCTCTTTCTTCTACTTAAACTCTTCCTCTTTTCTCTTCTTTGTTTGTGCGGGTCCTCTTCTTTCCTTCCTTCTTTCTTCTTCTGCCTTTCTTTCCGTGCGGCTCTCCTTCTTCTGTCCTATGCTTCTCCTGCCTTGTCTACCTTGTTGTTCTTCTTCTTTGTTGGCCCTTCTGTTCTTCTACTCCTCCCCTTCTCATGCTTTCTCTGCTCTTCTTCTTCTTCAACTCTTCTTCACACAGAGGGGGAAGGTTCCTTAATTTTGGCTAAGTGTCACCCATACCTCCTCAGAGCAAAACCCCCCTGCCCCAGCACAAGATCCTCTCTTTCTCTTCTTAGGTCATGCTCTCCCAGAGCCTCCAATGCTACCGGGTTATCGGGTTTCGGACCTAGAGTGCACTCGGGTCCAGGGCTGCTGGTGTGGTCGCAGCCGAGGAGTGAAGTCAGGTTAGGTGGGTTGGGTCTGCACCAGGCCTGTGAGGGACGGGTCATGGGCAAGGCGCAGGTGAGCGGGTGAGTGGCGAACCTCACCCCCCAAGTGTCTGAGGCGATAAGCCCCATGAACTTTTTCAATTTATGCGCTACGGTGCGCTCTTCAACTAACGATGTGGGACTAAAGTCCCACACCTTCTTCACTTGCATCTCTACAGGGAAAACCTCATTTAATTGGGCATGATCTTGTGCTTGGTGTCTCCAATCCAAAGCCTGGGTGCATGCGTTGAGACAAACTGCATGCCCTTGAGATGCAACCTGGGGCGTGTGAGGCTGTGAAATTGAAGAACACGGTGGCGATGGGCGAAGCTCCAACGAAACTTGAAAAACACGCAAAACAGCCTTACAACCAAATTAAACTCGTTCGAGAGGTTCGCCGGATGTTGGCGAATGTAGTGGTGGTGGTTTCGTCATGAGGCGAGGCATGGAGTGATGTCTCAGAAGTAGCGAAGGTCGGAGAACAGTGGGTTGTTCGACAGCGGATTTGAGTGGGTGAGAGGATGAATAGGGAGAGGGGTTTTAAAGAGGTTGAAGAGGTGAAGGTTGTACGGTGGTCGGTGAGTTGATTGGTGATCTGTGGTGGTGAGATGGGCTCGCTGGAGGAGCGACCGGAGACTAAGAAGGTGAGGGTGAATTGCAGCAGTTGACGGTTGTGTGTGTCTATGAGGGTAGGAAAACGAAATAGAAAGAGAGAGGGAGCTAAAGAAGGGCTTAGTGAGAGAATATGGAGGCGGAGGGCTCCGGTGTTGGTCAACTGGAGATGGAGAAGGAGGTTGGTGCGGTAAGGTGACGACGTCGACTAAGGTAAAGGCACGACCTCTCATTGGTAGGAGAGGTTCGCGAGGATGAGGGGAAGCTAGTCAACCATCCAATTTGATGGTTGGATGGCATGAGGAGGAGAGGGGAGAGGAGTCATCAGAGCTAAGTTTGAAGGTGGCCAAAGATGGAGTAGAGGAGGGTTTCTTAGGCCAAAACTTGCTGAAATGCACGATCGTGCAATGGTGTCCCTTTTATAGGCCATAGGAAGCCCTTCCAAGCTTGGAAAGAAGCTTTCAAGTTTGGAAGGTGCTTGAGAAGTATGATACCTGAACCTTTGAAAGGCTCGCATGCCCTTTTGGGAAGGACTTAGAGCCTAAGGAATGGCTCAAATGGAAGGAAACTTCCTAAGGAATCCCCGCATCAATTTTGGGAGGGATTGATTGAGAATCGGGTGAGAAATCCTTACTCGAAACTCGACGATGAAGGTTTCACCTTCTAAAAATGGTGCGGGGACCTGCTTGTGAAGAAGACAAAGAAGTTGGGGGGCTATTTGTAATAAAATTCAAAAGTTAAGGGTCTGAATGAGATAGAAACAGTCTGATTGGACCAAAATGCAAACTTTATCAAGATGATCTCAGATTGGGCCCAAATTTTGGAACAAACCTAATTTGGGCACAAGGAATCCAATGGTGAAGTTAGATTTAGGTTTTGACCAAGTTTGACTAGGTAATTTATGCAAAAACTCAAATTAGGGTAAATGTTTGTCTAAGACTCTATTTTGGGTCAAGACGAGTTCTGATGGCCAAATTGAAGGTTCCAAACCATAGAAAATATTTTTCTATGAATTTTAGAGAGTTTAGGTGAATTTCATCCTGATCAAAACCTCAGCTAATTAAGTGGGTCTATTTTTAGGGTTTCAAAAGTCATTTAATTCTCAAAACACGTGCAAACCCTTTTCTGTTTATTCTAACCCACTTATTAGACTTTTAGGACCATATAACCCTTAATAACCCCCTGGGAAAACCTGTGATTGTACTGCATTCATGATATGATGGTAAAACTAGAGTTTTAACCATATTTTCTTGTCTTTCACTTAGAATGACTTTGCAATGAAATATGGCTCTCTAGCAGTTATGTAGGAGCATTTACTGACTTAATTGGATCAAAATGAGCTAGTTGTGGCTCATGATGGTGTTCTCATCACTCGTCACCCCTAGGTAACCATTGCTCATCTTGGGTTCTCTTTTAATTAGTTATCATATCCTTCTTCCAATGGTTCTTTTGGGTGAGTTTTTGAGTCACCACACAGTTCAACATCTTCAAAGACTCTTCTTAGTAAATGAGATAGATTTGTGTTTTGTGTCAAAAACTCATCTCCCTTAGGTAACCATTGCTCATCTTGGGCTCTCTTTTAATTAGTTATCATATCCTTCTTCCAATGGTTCTTTTGGGTGAGTTTTCATTACTTTGGAAGAATTATAATAAATGCTTAGTGATAAATGGCAACTGTTATTAAATTCTAGCTAGAGTAGACTCATCAACTTAGTATTATTGATACCCCTCCTAAGCATTAATTTATAGTTGATAAGGGAGGATTCAACCTTCACATGACAATCCTGTGTCGAACACATGATACAAGGCCAAAGAGTCCCATAAGCTAACTTTATCAGCAAGAAAGGCTATGAGTCTTGCTTAAAGCTCCAATGGTAGCCGTCTGAATCAACCAAGTGGACCTACCCCTTAGGCCATTAGACAATATCCACTAGAAGATAATCAGGATAAACAAATGAGCAAGGCTACCTGATATAGCCATCGCATGAAGTCCCTCAAGTAGAGAGAGGGTTGACAAAGCCTCCCAGCATAAGATCTTTTGTGAAAGCCATGTGGCGGATTCGACCGAGTGGAAAGATCAACCGAGGGCAACTAACATCTCGAGCAGGGGTGTTTTAGCTAGAAATGGCCTGTTTGCTCAAGATTACTGCATCAAGTGTGACTGATGATAATCCTCATAACAGATCTACTAAGATCTTCGCAATAAGGTCTTTTTGAAGGGGAGCAGGCGATGGCAGCAAAAGATCCATCTCCAGGGGAGGCATGACCATGCATGTGTAGTTTCCCTGGCTTCTATAGGAATTATGAAACTCCCCTTTGCAAGGAGTCCGTCAAGTTGATGATGCGGTGCGTGAGCCACGCGACGGTGCAACTTCGCTCTCGTGAACTACGGCGGGAGAGAGGGTGCGCGAAGCTTGATGCTCTCAAGATGATGGAACTAGAGCTTGGAGAGCAAAAGCTTTTCTTGGACATAAAAGAGAGTGAAACTATATCTAGGAAGAAACTCCAATAAGGAATCCAACCAATTTTGAAACTAACTTTCCCTGATCAACTGGGGAGAATCCTCAAAGAATTAACATTATTGTAACCTATAAAATGACATGTAAAGGTGGCATGGAGGATCATTGCCCAAAGGTGGAGGTTCCCCTAGTTAGAGTACTACTGGGAAACAAGAAACGGCCAGGGTTATTTAATAGTAAGTTCATAACATCTTAATTTTTATCTCCTTGAGATTGTTATGAACTTGTTAATTGCTGACATAACCTTTAGCAAGAGAAAAGAGACGGCGGGGGGAATGACTATATGAGAAAAGAGGGAGAGCATGCGCGGTGGCAACGATGACCACAGGAAATGAAGCAGCGAAGTTCGAGTAAGAGGCATGTGAAAAAATAGAGACCTAAGAGGACTATCGTTACATGTAACAAAAAATATGGTGGAAGAGCCATGCAAGGAGAGTATAGGCACGTCACCGGAATATGAGCGGTCGCCAACAAGGTCATTAGAAGCCACTTGGGTGGTGCAAGGCCACACGAGGGCCTGCGAGGACATGGCGAGTGGCCAGCTGAGGCGTCGGAGGGTCATTGGAGGTTGGCCGTGGGCTGATGTGGAGGTCATCAATGGACGGCGTGGAGAGGAGGCGAGATTGCCGCCAGCGGAGACCACCATGGTTGGGTGCACGTTCTTGTTGCAGGTAACAAGAATGAAGGAGCGAAGAAGGTGGGGACTTTATTGAATATTTTATTTTATTGTTGAACGGGTTGAATCGCATATTAGAAATTCAAGGTTTTAAGTATCGTGACTAAGTCCTTTTAGAAGAATTATGTAAATCAACGTACCTGCGTTATTCTGAGTAGATTTGTGGGTTTCGACAGCTATCGGGGGGTTGTTTCGGAGCTCTCTATGTACTGTATCATTAGTCCGGTCACATCGATCAGATCTAGAATGGTTGACGTATTTCACGATGCAGAGTAGCTATCGATAAGTTTATATTTTTCATGTATATTTTATGTTCAATATTATTATCTTTATATTATTTAGTGTCAATAAAATAGATATTTATAATATTTTTATGTTTTGTATTTTTATCTAAGTATAAGAATAAAGATGTAAATAATTGACATGGGGGTGACTAGATCAAACCCATAACCTAAATTTCAACCCAAGATTTTCCGTATCCAGTAATTAACATACTCAATGCATCCACATACCATTTTGATGCTCATTTATGCCCTTAATTAAACATAATAACTTGTGACCACAAAACCTACTAATCCTTGATTAAAGCCTAATTCCCCATCACATCCCCAAGATTCAACACACAAATAAATCCATGCATGTAATAGGCCTATATACACAACTCTACTCATTTCTATTTTTTTCTCTTAATGCTCATTACACACACAACAAGCACACATTTAGTGCTCTTTACGTACACACACAACCAGCACACACAAAACACAACACTAACACACACAATGCACACATGTTGCACACATAACTCCACGAATTAAATTATCCGCCCATTACTTTTCGATGATCACATCATCAAAAAATAATACACATAGAGTCCCATAAACACAAATTAACCTGACAACCTTACACCACACACTCACTCACTAGTTCAAAACTTAATAACATCCACCCATAGTTCACCGATCTCCATTTATATAACCCCAACATTTTCTCTCCCTTAATATCCCACCCAATAACACACCGCCACTACATTATTTACACCACTTACGTTAAGGCTCTGGTTGGTGCTTTGGTGATCCGGCGGGATTTGGGGAGGTTTTTTTGCATCATTAGAATTTAATATAAATTTATATATAATTAATTTTAATTATTTCAATATAAATTATAATAATTTTCACTCTCATTTTTATCATTAAAAAAATATCCACTACCTTGTGTACTTTTATTTTTAATATTAAATAAATACTGATTAACATTCTTTATTCTCATTTATATTATTAAAAAAATATCCATTAACACCATATAATTATATTAATTATTTTATTTCTCACTTAATACTTCCTTTATTCTAATATTCAAATAAATATTTACGTTTACTTATTTCATTTTAACATATTTTTATAATTTTTTATTCCAACGCCGAACAGATTCTAAATTCTTGCACCATCACGTTCCAAGCTTTGCGATCCCCATTCACCACTCCCAGTTGCGAATTCCTCCCATCACCTCCACCCACCATTTCCAATCCCACGTCTCTCTCTCCACACTCCCTGATCCGTCCTCATAATTACCCCTCGCCCCACACCATTCCCGGGCACATTCACTGCCCCCACGATCTCCCACCAACACATCCCCAGACATTTCTTTCAACTCATCAGGACCTCAGAGGCACTTTTCATCCACCACCCTCTCATATTCCTACTTCTCTCAACACACACACGCACTCCCTCCCTCCCTCCCTCCCTCTCTCTCTCTCTCTCTCCCTCTCACCTATATAAAACACTTCCTATCTCACCTAGATCCCATTTGAGTGTGAGATAAAATACTATAGGAATAGGTTAAAACAAAATATTTGAATTGGATGTTTATTTGGATGGTGAAATAAGGGGAGGGACAAGTATACGATAAAATGATTAGTTTAATGATGTGATATTAGTGATATTTTTTTAATTGTATAAGTGAGAGTAGAGAATGATAATGATTATTTTTATAATATAAAAAAGTAAGTTAAATTTTTTGTGATAAGATGGGATGTCTTTTCCATACAAGACAATCTCAAACCCGCCCAAATGCCTCCCACTAACTCACTCTAAATCCAAACCCTTGGTTAATACCCCCACCAAAGACAAACTTGAGAAAACTCCCTACCCAACTAACACAACTCTCACCTCCAATTTAGGAAGGAGAGGGGAGCATTTAGTCTTCTTTGATCGGGCTTCTGTAAGACACGTTCTTCCTCTCTTTTGTAGGCCCTTTGCATGTCCCATTTGCACATTCTGAAACCACCTCACCGCACTTTTCGCTAACACATTATTAGCTACGATTTAACCAGGTCTAGATGACCACTCGATCATCTATTCCTACAACTAACATCTCTCACTTGATCGATGTGGCCATAGGGCACTCACACTATTTGTAGGGTGTCTATATTTCCAGGAGATGCTATAAGAGGCTCATTATTCATGAATATCTTCCACTTGTCTCCAATATTCCTGAGTCCCATTAAACCAACATGCTTAATGTAAGTTCCTACTGGTATACTCTTAGTTAGAGAATCCGCAATCATATTGATAAATGCCTGTTTATCATCATTCTTATGCCCTGAAATAGATTTAGCTCTTAAGGTTTTAACTCCACAAACAAATTTTTAGGTTGCATTTAGGCATTCACATAAGATAGACATGCATTTCATACTTTGTGTCTTTTTAATGTGTTTATTTGAGTGTTAGGGATAAGTAGATAATTAGATCCCACAAACCTTAGCACTTAGGAAGGTAGAAGATGAAGGACAAGTTCAAATCAGTTGGGCCTCAACTAGATCCAGCTCATCCCAGCTGGATCTCCGCTCATTCTAGCTAGATCAACCCATCCTTAACTCCATTCAACTCACCTCAACTAAATGGTAGCTTAAGCTAGTTCACCTCAGCTCCATTCAGCTCACCTTAGCTGGATGGTAGCTCAAACTAGCTTAAGTCTGTTGATCCCAGCTCCATTATAGGTCCTTCTGCTCAAGACAGTTCATGGAAGCTCCACCTGACTAGGTTTAGCTACTACTATCAACTAGCTAACCCTGGTCAGCTAAAGAAGTCTTCAGCCAGATCAAGCCAGCTCAAGTCCAACTCCATAAGACTCAACTCAGCTCAACTTGGTTGAGCTTAGCTACTTGACCTAAGCTAGCTACTCTAGCTTGCTAGGTAGTCTTTGAGAAGACTAGATTTAGCTCACCTTAGCTCATATCGGTAGAAGCCAGCTAATGAGCTCAAATGCAATCCTCTTCAACTTCAACCAGCTTCAGCGTAGCTCATTGCAGCTCCTCCTCAACTCCTCAAGCTAAAACCTTAGCTCCTCCTACCTCCTCCCCTATGCTCTACTAGCTAAGCTCAGCTAACTTAGCTAACCTAAGCTCCATGACCATCCAACCCTAACCTTAATTCCCACCTACCTAGCTCCACCAAATAATCCACCTAAGCTCTTTGTTGGTAATACCATCATGAGTCCTAACTAGCTAAAATTAGTTATATTCAAATAATAAATGCTCTTATATAATCGTCTAAGGGTTACAATATCACATTGAACTGTTCCAAGGAGAAGACAGAAAACAAAGTTAATTTTACTGTTTTACCATTTCATCATTAATGTAGATTAATCAAGGGGTAAATTTAAGGTCAAATGAACTCAAAAGACTAAAAAGTGGGCTCACATCAACTAAATCAGGGTTTTATGCATTTTGGAGATTAAAATATCATTAAAAACACTAATTATTGCCCCACTTAAATTGAAAGGGTTTTGGTCAAGATAAATTCAATATAAACCTTGTAAAAATCATTGAAAAATAGTTTAAAAGGTTTGGTACCTTTGGTTTGATCATCTAAAATCATTTTGACTAAGAATAGAGATTTAAATGAGAATTTATCATGATTTGGGCTCCTATGCAATTTACCAAGTTAAACATAGTCAAAAATAAAATCCAAGTTCACCATTAGATTCCTTAGGTTCAAATTAGGTTAAGAACAAAATTTAGGCCCAACCAGAGTCCATCTTGACCTAGTTTGCATTTTAAACCCTAAAAACTCTATTTCTTACATCCATACCCCTAGGTTTCAATTTTCCTTACATCCGTACCCCTAACTTCTTGTCACTTTTGTAGACAAGTCACTGCCGCCATTACTGCATGAACAACATCTTCAACCCAAACTGTCGACCTTTGATTGGAGATTTCTCCTCCAATCTAAGGTGAAATCTCTCCAAACTTGGAGAGATTACTCCCAAGAACATTCTCTACCGATTGAACCATCCCATGAGATCTGTGATAGACCCAAGACCTTCAACGACCTCCATGATTTCAATGGGTTTTTATTGAAGAAATCATGAGGAAATCTCATGATTTCCTCGAAATTAAGGTCCAATTCAACACCTATATAAGTCCTAGGATCCTCCAGTGTGCTCCTCAACCAAGAAATAACCAGAAATCTCCTTCCTCCTCCTCTGGCCATCACCTTCTTTGGCTCCAGTGAGTCCCTCCGCCTCCCTCTTCTGGCCAACCAATTTCTAACTTGGAAGGCTCATCTTCTTCCCCTCTTCTTCGCGCACCTGCCAGCTAAAGCAAGGGCGCCGCTAACCTCGTCTTCCTCACCGTTTCCCTTGCCATCATCCTCATCTTCTTCATGTCTAGACGATCAATGCTGGAAGCTCCCCTCCTCCACTCATGCAAATATAGGCCCTAATCTCTCCCTCTCCCTCTTTAGGCTCTTGCTACGCCTTTAGATTTAGGTTTCAAACCCTTGTTCACCGCTCTCCCCCCTCATCTTCTCCATGGCCAGTGAAGCTCCAGCAAGCTCCCCTAGCCAACACACTCCGCCAAACGCATTGCCACCACCACCAAAACTTTTGCCTCACTCCATAGAAAAAAAGCCCTCGACAAATTGAGGGCTTTGGTTCATAATTCCTTTGGTCGAACACCACACTCCACAAGCTCTGGCGAAGGTCATGAGAGCTTTAATTTAGGCCTAGAGGCCGTTTTCTTATTTCAAGGGTTTCACCAGAGCTTCGTCAATGCCATCATCTTCTCCGACATTGTCCACCTTCGACCGGTCAGCTCTGACTTGGATTCCACCTCCAGGTGTTGCAGCTTCATCTGAAGAACCCATCGATAGCTTTGATTGAAGAGCGAAGTGAAGTAGCAGTTGCAATCAAGAAACGAACATGCCTGAAGCACACATGAACAACATCAGCACACATAGTCCGACATCGTGGACTTTTGAAAAAAATTGATACTAATTGAGTTTCATGCGTTAGCTTACTACCTCATAACACGGGGTGAGGTCCCCTCACTCACATCTCTCACTCCTCGCCTGCCGCCCACTTCCATGTGGGCCTGGACCCTAGATCCGTTTACCTGACTACCCCCTGACCCAGCTCTAAAGAGAGAGAGAGAGAGAGAGAAGGGAAATTCTATGGGGAGGGGGGTTTTGCATTGTGCATCATTGAGATTCATGCCAAGTACTATGTTTGGGAGGATCCTTATCTATTTCACATTGGTAATGACCAAGTAATCTGAAGATGCATTCCCGACGACAAGGTCAATGATGTCATCACTTTCTACCATGACTAGGCCAGCAGTGGCCATTACTCTGGACATAAAATCCCAGCGAAGATCCTCCAATGTAGGTTCTTTTGGCCCACTATGTTCAAAGATGCACAATTCTACTGTAGGGCTTCTACCCGTTGTCAAACCCTCGGCAACATGGGCTTGCGCGACATGATGCCCTTGAATCCAAGTATCATGTGCGAGATCTTTGAGATATGGGTAATTGATTTTATGGGACCCTTTCCCAGATCTAACGGCTTAGAGTACATCTTACTTGCTGTTGACTATGTCTCAAAATGGATCGAAGTTGTACCCACAGGAGCAAATGATCATAAAGTTGTTCGTCGGTTCATTCAGGAGAACATCTTTTCCAGATTTAGGGTTCCTAAAGCCGTCATCAGCGATGGCGGGTCTCATTTCGCGAATGTGCACTTCAAGTCCTTGATGAAAAGGTACGAGGTGTTGCTTCGTATCTCAACTCCTTACCACCCCCAGACCAATGGATTGGTTAAGCAATCCAATCGAGAGATTAAGAAAATCCTTCAGGTTACTATTCGGCCTGATAGGAAAGTTTGGTCCACCTAACTTCTGGAAACCTTGTGGGCCTATAGAACTGCCCATAAGACCCAGCTAGGGATGTCTCCATTCAAGCTCATGTACGGGAAGGCATGTCACTTCCTTGTAGAGATGGTGCATAAGGCCTACTGGGTAGTACGAAAGTGCAACCTAGATCTCATGAAGGCTGGAAACCACCGTTAGTTGAAAATGACCGAGATCGAGGAGTTATGCAATGATGCATATGAGAACTCGCGTATCTATAAAGAGCAGGTCAAAGCCTTCCATGACAAGCACATATCGTGAAAATCACTCCATCCTGGCTAGAAAGTGCTCCTCTTTGATGCCAAGCTCAAGCTCTTCCCATGAAAGCTAAGATCGAAATGGATTGGACCTTTTCTTGCTCGAATAGTCTTCGGAAATGGAGCTATCGAAATTAGTGAACTCAGCCATGACTCAGAACCATTTGTTGTGAACAGCCAGAGACTCAAACCGTTCCTCAAACTCACCGATTTGAATCTAGCTACGGTATTTTTTGATATCTATTCTTCCTGAGCCACATTGTGCCTAGCTGATGGCATTAAACTTAGCACTTATCGGGAGGCAACCCATCATTTTATAAAACTCAAGACCCTTCTAACATATCTCTGAGTTGAAGTCATATTGCAATTTAAGGTTCGTCCATTAGAATAACCGATTCCACCTTTGATATTAGTATCAGAGCTTGAAATCATCTGCAACAGTCATCCCAACCCATTCACCACCCACCCAAACCTATTCTAATGTACGATATAAGCTGAACTCGAACCCACCTAATTTACAATGTGGACATTGCAAATCTTAGGCATGGGAGGGTATTAAAGTGCGAAATGCTATGAAATTTGATTCATTGAGGGATTTCATTAAAAAAGAAACAGAGAGATGAAAGGAGGAGAGCTGAATTGAAAGATTTGAATTGAGGAGGAAGAAGAGGAGAAAAGAAAAACAAAAAAAAGGGAGGAAACAAAAGAAAAAATTATGATAGTCTGTGTAATTGAGTATAGAACTTACCTAAGTTCTAAGCTTGATCAGATGATGACTTAAGACCTAAAGGGCTAAATCTTAGGAGATAAGTGACGGATATTGACCTTAGGCCTCCTAGGCCTATTCTAGGGCTTAAAAACACATGTATTTGTTAATATTAGGATTAATCCTCAAGTGGTTGAGGAAGTGTGAAGCTGATGTAGTATGTCTAAGGCTTAAGGATTATTCAGCTCTGTTGCCTGCCCTTTTGTTTGCAGGACTTGGTAACCTAAGCACTCAAAAATCACACACCAGCTTGGTTCAGAGAGCTTAATGAAATATAATGCCAAAAGTGTTCTATTTTGAAAATGTTTTCCTAAAGATTTGACTTAGGAGCAGCTCGAAGACATAAGTTGATTGGATGAGTTCCCAGCATGGAGAGGTGGAATGAAAAATTTCTCCCCTCAAAGATGCGTAATAACATATCGTCTCCTTGGTGCTTGTCTCCTAGGATATCTAAATATCCTATCAGGGGTATGTAAGCACCTTGTGTTGGTTCAGGTGCCATAGTCGAGATTATCCCAAAATGTCTATTGCTAGGACTTGAATTTAGCTACAGAACAGCATTTGTGGCACCATCTTAAAGTATCAAAAACCAAGGTTCTGGGGGTTGCCATGGGCAGAGCTATCTCGAAGCATCGAAAGCCAGGGACCCTTCGAAGATTGAAGGTGGGGACAAGGAATCTAATATAGACCATGTTTAGAGCCAATCCGATGTTGAATTTAGGGGAATATAAAAAGAAAAGAGAGAAAACTCTCAAAATAAATATCCCTCTCCATCTCTTTCTTATAAAAGATGCACTGGCAAATTAAACCTGGACTTGCTATGTATATGCACGGTTGCTTTAACTGCTGGGATCAACGAACCTCTAGTAGTTTTTGCGGGCCTTAGAAACTTTGCGACAGACCCAAGGCTGAGACTAGTCAGGTCTGGATCTTGGCTGGTACTTAAGAACCTCTATGCCTATTGATGGTATTTTGATCTAATTTCTAGAGATGTGACTCAGTAAGGCATCTTGACGTTTAAAATCTAGCTTAGAGATCTAGTTTGGTCCATAGGATTTTACTAGAGACTAGCAAAAGATAGGCATGGGGGTATGATGGAAACACCATCATAAATCTTAACTAGCCAAAATTATTCAGATTCAAATGATAAATGTTCCTAAATGATCGTTTAAGGATCATAATTCCACATTAAACTATTTTGAGAAGATAGAAAAGTAGGGTTTCTGTTGTTTTACCATTCCATCATTAATGCACATTAATCAAGGGGTGAATTTAAAGTCAAATGAACTCAAAAGACTAAAAAGCGGGCTTACATCAACTGAATCAGGGTTTCACGCATTTTGGGGATTAAAATATCATTGAAACCCTAATTATCAACCCCACTTAAATTGAAAGGGTTTCAATCAAGATAAATTCATTATAAACCTCCTAAAAATCATTAAAAAATATTCTAAAAGGTTTTGTATCTTTGTTTTGACCATCTGAATCCATTTTGACCAAGAATAGAGATTCAGATGGGAATTTGTCTTGATTTGAGTTCCTATGCAATTTACCCAATCAAACGTGGTTAGAACTCAAATCCAAGTTCACTATTAGATTTCTTGGGTCAAAATTATGCTAACACCAAAATTTGGATCAAATTAGTGTCCATCTTGACCTAGTTTACATTTTAACCCCTTAAAAACTCTATTTCTCACATCCATAGCCCTAGGTTTCAATTTTCCTTACATCCGTGCCCCTAACTTCTCATCACTTTTACAGACAGGTCCCTGCTGCCATTACTGTATGAACAACATCTTCAACCCAAACCGTCGACCTTTGATTGGTGATTTCTACTCCAATCTATGGTGGAATCTCTGTAAACTTGGAGAGATTACTCCCAAGATCCTTTACCGATTGAACCATCCCATGAGATCTGTGATAGACCCAAGACCTCCGGTGACCTCCATGATTTCAGTGGGTTTTGATTGAACAAATTGCGAGGAAATATCATGATTTCCTTGCAATTAAGGTCCAATTCAGCACCTATATAAGTCATAGGATCCTCAAGTGTGCTCCTTAGCTAAGAATTGATTGGAAATCTCCTTCCTCCTCGTCCTCTGGCCATCACCTTCTTTGGCTCCATTGAGTCCCTCTTCCTCCCTCTTTTGGCCAACCAATTGCCAACTTGGAAGGCTCAGCTTCTTCCCCCATTCCTCGCGCACCTTGCCTGCCAAAGCAAAGGTCCCACCGACCCCACCTCCTCACCGTTTCCCTCGCCATCGTCCTCATCTTCATCACGTCCAGCCGGTCAATGTCGGATGCTCCCCACCTCCACTCATCCAGATACACCCTAATCTCTCACTCTCCCTCTTTAGACTCTTGCTACGCCTCTAGGATTAGGTTTCAAACCCTCGCTCACCACTCTCCCCCCTCATCTTCCCCACGGCTGGCAAAGCTTTGGCGAGCTCTCCCTGCGCCAACACACTATGCCAAACACAACGCCACCACCACCAAAACTTCTGCCTCACTCCATAGAATAAAAACCCTCAATAATTTGAGGGATTGGTTCATAATTCCTCCTACAGAACACCGCACCCCTTCTTCACCATCACAGACCTCGGTCGACCACTACACTCTTGCATTCACCACATACACACCACCATTGCACTCCACAAGCTTCGGTGAAGGTCTTGAGTGTTTTAATTTGGGCTAAAAGGCCATTTTCTTGTTTCAAGGGTTTCATCAGAGCTCCGTCGCTGCCATCATCTTCTCCGACGTCGTCCACCTTTGACAGGTCAGATCCGACTTCGATTCCGCCTCCAAGCGTTGCAGCTTCATTTGAAGAACTCACTTGCAGCTTTGATTGAAGAGTGATGCCAAGCAATAGCTATAATTAAGGAACACGCTTGAAGCACACACGAACAGTAGCAACACACATAGTCCCACATCGTGGACTTTTGAAAAAAAATTGATACTTATTGAGTTTTGTGCATTAGCTTACTACCTCATAACACGGGGTGAGGTCACCTCACTCACTCTCTCTGACTCCTCACCCGCCGCCCACACTCGGGCAGGTCTAGACCCTGGATTCATTTACTCAACTACCCCTTGACTTGGTTCTGAAGAGAGAGAGAGAAGGGAAATTCTAAGGGAACAAAGGGGGTTTTGCACTTGCATCATTGGGATTCATGCCCACACTTAGCAAAATTTTATAGGTGCTTTGGGGATTGACACTTAAGGTGTCTGAGGCCTTGACCCGACATATGATTTGTGAAGGAATTAATTTTGATTTGGCTACTATTGGTTGAAAATTATGTTGGGAATTATGCTTACTATTAGGGATAATTGGTGTTTTCAGCCACCATTTTTATTCTCTTTTATTTTTACTCAGATATAATTCTGAGCTTTAATTGATTATTCTCATATTTATGATTGAATAATAATTGCATCATTATTTTCTATTGTTGTGATTGGTGGATTGAATTGTAATACTTGCTTCCTGTGAGCGACCTTGGAACTCATGATTTTTCAAAAACCTATAAATTTTAAATGTTGATTTGTTTTTTGTCACTATACTACGATGCATTTTTCTAAACTATGAGGATTTTCGATCCAACACTCTCCTATTCCCATTTCCTTTTGGCGCCAAGTTACCCACACCTTTTCACCCCATCACCACCACCACAAGGCACCTTACTTTTGGTGCCAAAACTACCCATAACCACCCCCAACTTCCATGCCAACTTTCCCTCCAAAACCCCCTCATCTCCACCATACATCTTCCTTTAAACCAATCTCCACCATCCACCTAACCCCCTTTCTAGAAACCCTAATCGTGGTGCCAAAACTAAGGCATCTCTCCATGGTTGGTGCAACCTTTAGGTGCCCCCCCATGGCCATAACTACTACCTACACATCCCCCTACTTGGCGCTAAACTACATCCACCCTAGGGTCCTACAACTACCCATGAAAGCCCATCCTAGCCCTACACATACACCCCACGCCAACCACCACCTTCCTACCCTATATCTACCCCATATAACCACCACCATATGACCATCCTTGCTTTTCTACGTCACTACCTATACCCAGCATATTCACACCAAGGGAGAAGAAGAAGAGAAGAAGATCAAGGGGGCAACTTACCTGCCTCCTTGGTGCCTTCTTCCTCTTTCTTCTTCTTCCTTGTGCCATGCCAAGGAGGAAGCATTCTTCTAAGGGGGACGACCAGGCAAGGAGGAGTCTTGAGGGTGGTGGATGTCCACCCTTGGAGGAGCTTTACAGGAGAACCAATTGAAGGAAGAAGCAAGGAGGCATCTTCTTCAAGCCTGGGAGCTACCGAGCTTGGAGCGAAGATCATTTTGAGCTTCACTTGGAGGACACTTTTCTTCTTTATCGTTCTTTATCCCTTATATTAGCTTGTATTTTAGCATCTTGTTGTAACAATAATTTAGCTACCTGTCTCTACTTTGCTAGTAATACAAAAGTTCCAATTATTGCCTTCAATTTCTTGCTCATAGTCTTTAGTGCTTTCTTTTTTTTTTTTTTTTTGAAATGGCTTTCTTGTTATTTTTATTGCACCACAACTCTCTTCTAATTATCCTAGGTGCACTTTCCTAGGATGAGCTTAGTAGAGAGGGTTTCTTCTTATCACTTTAGCCATAGTTTTAGCATACTCATCTTTGCTTTTAAAGTGCCTATTATTTTGAAAACCCTAAACCAACAAAATCAAAAAAAAAAAAATACAAGTGTTGATTTGAGAGGCGAGAGAGAAAATCATCTTGTTGACTAACAATTTGGCCTCCTTGGATGACCCTAGATACTCCACTATCTAGGTATTACAAATTTTAAAAGCAATTGTGATTTCGTGTGTTACAACAACTAAAAATCGCATTTAGAAATCACGTGATTTTTGCAATCACATATCACTGGTAGGTATATAACTTACCTTAATTTCTTGTCATTCCACTATATCCCGAATATAGTGATATTGGATCTCTATATGTTTCCCTTTAGAAATATTTGCCCCACTATTAATCAAGCTTATTGCTACTTGATTATCACAAAACATTTCAAATGGTTCTTTAACCAATGCAAGGCTCAAGTCATCTAGGAAATGACTGATCCAAACTGCATGTGTGGTGGCCATGCTGCATGCAATATATTCATCTTCTTGTGTATGCCTTGATACACATCCCTATTTCTTGCTACATGAAGAAACAACGGCACTACCAAACATGAAAAGATAACCAAATGTGGATTTTCTATCATCCACATCACCTCTGAAATCTATGTCGGAGTAAACAATCACCTTTGGTGATTCAGCTTGAGATACCAATCTCAAACTTATGGTACCCTTTAGATATCTCAATCCTTTTAACAGCTTCCCAATGTGTTGGTCCTGGATTGCTTTGATATCTACTTACTAGGCTTACAGGATAAGCCAAGTCGGGTCTAGTACACATCATGACATACATTAAACTTCCTACTGCTTGTGCATATGGGACATTTAACGACTCTTATCATCTACTCGGGCTTTGGCTTTTACTTAGTCGTTTTCCCATAACAAGTAGGGTAGGGGCAGGAATGAAATTTTGCATTCTAAATCTTTTTAGTACGGTATGCAGATATATTTCTTGATCCAAACTCAATGTTCTTGAGTTTCTATCTTTAGTGATCTGAATTCCAAGGACATAAGATGCTTCTTGAAATGACCCTTCCTAGGGGTCCCGACGAAATTTTTGAACTTTCCTGAAAATTTTTCACACTTAAATGGACACACAGGGGTCATTTTGAATTTTTTCCTAGACCTTTAGGGTTTCCTTGCAAATTTCGCATGTTAACATTAGTGCCTTATAGTCTCGGGAGTTATTCCCAAACTCCAGGGGGGCTTTTTCATAAATTCTATGCACTAAGAGGACCACGTAGGGACCCTATTGCGAGTTCTTTTCCCCATCAAGGGGTTAGACACAATTTCATGTTCCCACTTTTACCTCGAGAGGACCACACATGAAGAGAGGGGGCATGGAGGTCGAACCGTAATTTTTATCAACCCCACATGATCCCCATGTGACCTAAAGCACACCTTAACGACCCTAAAACCCTACCCCCTAAACCCCCTTAAATAGCACCTTGTCAAAACCCTCGCCACCCACACTCTCCCGCACCATGCACCTCGGGCGGCACTCCACCTAAGTCTGAGAGAGAGGGGCATTCCCCATTTCATTTCCCACGTGGAGCAAGAGAAGAGGGAGTGGGGAGGGTATGCATCCCAACACAGGAGAGAAGGTGGGAGTGTGTTTTCTTCTCGCATCTTCCTTCCCTTTTCTCACTTGCCTCGAGGTGGCTGTTGAGCGTAGGTGCGAGGTTGAAGGAACGTGGGCAATGCGTGTGAGGGGGAGTGACGCGATGCGTGATGCCAAGCGCACAGGCACGGTGTTCGAGGGTAGGCTCTTACAGTGAGACGAGAGCCCGGTGCAAGGTGGGCGACGCAACATGCAAGGGAAAGGTCTGTGGCATGAGTTGTGTGGGTACGACCAGTTGGACCGCAGTGGCATAGAGGCACGCGATGCAGCAATCGAGGTGGAAAGTCGTGCGAAGCCGCTACAGGCACGGCGTGCATGGTGACAAGTAGTACATTAGGGGACACGATTCGATTCGTGCAATTTGGTTCGATTGGGCTAGTTTAGGGTCTATTCGTGTGAAATAGAGGTGATTTTTGTACTGGTTCAGGGTCCAAATAACCTCCATTTTTTACAAGTAAGGTATTGTTGGAGAGCTCTTTTTATTTCCTACATTTTAACACCCTAATATCTACTTTCTGAGCATGTTTAGTCTACTAAAATTTAGATCAAAGCATTTTAATACTTGTTTAACTGTTGGTTTGTTGTAGGCTCTGAGTCCGGGGTGCATGTAGGACCTGCAGGGACGTTTGGATCGATTCCTCATGCCTCCATACCTCCCATACACCTAGGTAGAGTGGTCCTCTTATTCCGATGTGTTAGTTCCATCTTAAATGCATGTTACAAGTAGCTAGTTAATCAATTATTAAGATTCTACAGATGTGAATAGTGAATGAAACCGACGATTGCATAGTCCTATAGACGTACACACATACATGCATGCCCTAACTTTAAATTGATGAACTTTATACTTGATTTACATGCGGAGATTGATTAATGCCTGCCGTGAGAAAATGATAAACTTAATGGTTGAGATAAAGGCTTTTATTGTGATGCATCTAATTGTCTATTTCATGTTGAAATCTAAATTATGAATGGAGATGCATGTTATTCTCTAATACTTGGAACATAATTTAAGGGATTATAAATGCACCTTAGTGGTAATTAGAAAAATAATGTATCTATCATGGTATGAAACTTTTATAATGATGGGATTGCGAGGCATGACTGTTGGTTGGGTTCTGGTATGGGAGTGACCTGACCCTTGGGTATGCACGTACCGAGGAGAATTAATCACCCCTTATGTAGGAAGAGAGCTAGCCTTCCCTCAGGTTGGGACCCAGGGTAGGAATGACCTTCCTACACTGACTCTTGTTAGGCCCTTGAGGGCAACCGAGATAGTCGAGTAAGGGTACGTAGACTGGTGAGGGCATGGCCCTTGTTCTGTTTAATGTTGTACGACTTAGAGCGTACCTGTTAGCAGACATGACTGACCATGTGCCAGTGTGGCATAGCTTCTCATGCGTTTATCGTATGTGTCGTAGTCATTGTTATGTCTCGACTATGACCCCGGGGTGATAGACCGGGTGTGGAGCAAATGCATGGTGTTCTCTCAGCCAAGAGAGCACCATGTGCACATTTTGCATCGTAGGAAAAACTGTAGCAAGATCATTCCGTTAAGGAACATGTGAACTAAGAGATAATTGGACCCTTTGCTAGAATAATCAAAATCACAAAATGACTAGTACCTAGAAATACAAATAAAACATGAAAATGTTTGAAATGTTTACTGCTACCTTAAATATTTACTGCTTCTCTCTTTAGTTAAATTATGTTAGTTCATTGTACACTTGCCACTCTACTCAGCTTTTGCTACTTGTATCAAGGACAAGGAGGTGAGCAGCCAGTTCTATTGGCTGCGGAGGAAGCTGGGCCTAGCCAAGCCCAACCTTAGTTGTTCTCTTTCCTTTCTGCTGTAGGTTGACTCTTCTTTTGTTGTCGTTGATGTATCCACATCCATTTAGGTTAAAATGCCTATTTATGCATGTTCTTAAACCTTATAGATGCATTCCATATTATAAATATTGTATAGCTGCATCATTCTGCATTTAGAATAGTTTGTATATATTATAGGTTAATTCTCATCCTTTTGTGGCTAGGAGAGAAGGAGATCTATTTCGAGGCCTCAGATTGACAATCCAACCGTATGGATCTAATCAAGATGACGATTGGAGTCTAACGCCTCTGAAATTGCCTTGATCGGAGTTCCATGGCATTATATGCAGTCCGAGGAAGATCAATAGTGAGGGAGCAAGGTGATGTAATTCGAAGCTTCAAATGACAAATCCAACTACAAGGATGGGTTTGGATCGACGACCGTAGCCCAAAGGTGTGAAAGTTGATCCAATCCGATATCTGTGGCACTTTCAAAGAGCATTTGAAGATGGACAGCCCAGATGATGCCACGTGGCATCATCCGAACTGCCTAAGGGCTATCGCAGGTGCCCCGCCCCATCATCTCACCCTCGCATCTAAGCTGTTGGATCAAGATCCAACAGTTGGGATGCCTCCGTGCCCTTAGCAATGAAATGCATCCTCTCGACACAAAAGCGCTTGCAGCGTATTGGTTGGGAAAGGCACCCTCAAACCGAAGGTGCCCGATCGAACAACTCACTAGCAACAACAATTTGTAGCAACGAGGCGCGCCCAAATTGGGTCACACGATTAGCGATGGATGGTGCGAGTGACTCCACGTGGCCGCACGGATGGCCAGCAGTGCGGGTGCATGTGATCACTTATGGATAAATGCTCAATCATACGCACCAATGTGGTGTGATCTGATGGCATGATCAGCGGTCTCTCCTCAGTCATGCGATTCGAATCAAATGGCTCTCCTTCGATGAAGTGCATAGCTATGGGTGCTAGCGTGGGCATGAGAGCAGGACCTATAGTGACGATTGAGCTAGAGCTTTAGCGACGTCTTTACTATCTCTATCAACCCATGCCCGATTTAGCCTCTTCTCCTCTACTATAAAAAGACCACCACCCCTCCCATTCTTCATCATCTCTTCCTTTCTCTCCCTCACCACCTCCAAGGCTCTAGAGAGTGATTGTCCCAAGCCCGGGATGCTCTTCTAGAGTAGAAAAGAAAATTTTTTTCCTGCTTCTCACACCCCTTCGTAGAGCATCCCGTGGCCGTCCTCTGACCAAATTCGGGAAGTAGATCCTCACCACAACGCCATCCTGTCCTACCCTCCATCCTCTGACATTGCTCTCCTTCCTCCAGCCTCTCGCCACCTTCGTCTAGGCACCGTTAGAGCGAGTCGTCTTCCAAGTGACCATCGAGGGGTATTCTTCTCACCTCTTTCTATCTTTTATCGCTTTCTAGTATAATTGTAATTTCTTGATTATCTATAGAAAACTCTGTTCAGATATATGTATTGATATTCTCTCTCTCTTATTCTGCTAGAGTAGATTAGATTAGATTACAACTATTTGACTTAATATTTTTCCTTATAAAAATACAACAAAAAAATCACAAAAGATAAAAACACTAAAAACAAATAAAATCGAAGAGTGGATTTCACAAACTAAACATTCGCCTCATCGTGTTCAACCCGGGACTCCCTTAGAGTTTTGGTAAATTTTATTTGGTAAGCGAGATTTTGCAACTACGACTACTGGTTCTCCAAAACCCTAATTTTTATCGTGAAAAATATGCCTATCATTTTTAGCGTCGTTGCCAGGGAAGCAACGCTCTTTGGTTTTTCTCACATTTTTCGCCTTACCTATTTTTTATCTCAATTTTTCTCTGATCTTGCTGTGATTGCAGGTACTCTTCCGAGGAGGGCTAGAGCGGTTAGATTGGAGAAAAGTGCAGATGAATGCTCTATAAGTGTACCCCCACCCCCACCCATTAGATTTTATTTCACCACCTCATAACTCAAACCCTAATTAACCTAGGAGCTTGCACAAACCCTATGTTAGTCCTGGTTGTTTGATTGTCACTTCGTCTCACCTCACCCACCTACATAAATTAAAAATCTTTTAAAAAAAACTCTTCTCTTCTTGTGGGATTAAATTAAAGAGACACACTTAACGCCCACAAACTCTCGACCTAAGGTGCACAACTCCACATTGATTTTACAACTTAACCAGAATCTAACCTGTGGATCCAGTACACCTTAACTTAACACACAAATAAGTGAGTAGAAAATTTGAATAGGTTAAACATTATTTTCTGCCTTAACTAAGTGGTGCAACAGGCCAATTGATTGAGCTGTTTGGGCCGCACCACTTATGATAAAAGTGATTCATCAAGTAGCTTGCCAGTTAGTTAGGGTTAAATTTTTTGGAACTATCTAGGCACTCCACATTCTTTTTGAGTTTTAAAGTAATATATCATTACCAATTTTTATAAAAACTTGGAGTGTTCTACTAAGCCTGATTGAACAAACATAAAGATTAAACCTTAAAAGCTACTAAATAAGGTTAAACCCTAAAAGACACATCATAAAATAACCTTGTTTGAAAACCCTGATTGTGCATGCACATACATATCAGCTGATCTTTAAGGGCACAACCCATCTAAAGGGCCCATCACATTCCAAGAGCACAATCAACCCAAGCCTAATTAAAATTGAGTAGACATTGGCCTTAAGGATTGATTCACTCTTTGGGACCTAGATTGAGATTATTTTCAATCAATCTGCTTATACTAGTCCATCTGATGTTTAGCTATGGGAGTAGTGTCAAACGGCCGTGATTGGGTAGTATCAAAGGAACTTGAGGCGGAAGCTAAGGGAAGTACCTTCTCCCCAATCCCTCCCTCTAGCTGGTTGGATTGACTAGATAAAAGTAGAGTAAATTATTTATAATCTTAAGATGTGTTTTGAGAGTCTTTAAATCTTTAGGCTAACCCATCTAAGGATAGGTTTGATTGTTTGTATTGCAGGGCTCCTTTTTTCTCTCTTTTCCCTCCTGCTTCGCTATGTATCCTTCCACATCCTACACACATTTCCAATCCTACCCTCCTACCACCACTTATCCCCAAGATGATTACTATCCCAACCCAACTTATGACTACCCATCAACTAGTTGGGAAAACTTTGATTGGGAATACAATTCTGGACCTCAATGTCCAAGGTCTAACCCTAGAAATCATGATTATGATTATTATCCTTCCCAAAGCAATACTGATTATAGATCTTCACCCTTTGATGAACAACCCAACATGATCTATAATAAAGAAGGATATGATGATTATAACACCTACCCTCCCCTAGATTATGCTGAGCATAGGTCACCACCTCTCTTTGAACAACCTGAAATGGCCTACTCTAAGGGAGGACTCCAAGAACCTCAATTCCTTGACTCCCTTGAATTTAACCCAAACTTACCCAACCCTGTGAATTGAACCACTCGATTCAGGTAAACCAGGTCCATGAAAGGGTGTTGGCCAATTTGAGGAACACTATATGATCTTTAGAAACCCAGCCAACACCCCGCAATGAAGAATTAGAGCCCCTGATTCAAATGATTGACAATCTGAATAGTTTGTTATTGGATTGGCTGCAAGATATTGAGGATAAGGGCCCAGGTGAGTTTCTACTTGGGACATTGTCGAGATTGAGGATGCAATGTGTGGTTACCCTAGTCTAATCATGGGATGATTATCAAGATGAACCCCCTTCAGGAAAGCCAATGTTAGAAACCGGTCAGGCACCTGTCGGGGGGGGACACATTTTATGAAACCAGGGATGACTAGGTCGGTCTAGAGCAACCCATTGACGATGAACCAATTTTCTCACCCGAGATCCCCGAGCAAGGGAACAAGGAAAAGTATGTATCCATGGACAAGGGAATGATAGATGATTTTGAGACACATATAAATGAGGATCAATAATTTTTTAATTCTGAGGGTGAGGAATCTCTTAGTGAAGTCTTACTTGAAGTTAAGGAAAATGATTTTTTTTAGAGAAACGGGCTCGAGGATCATGATGAACCATTTGATAGCCCGATAATTGAGGATTATGATTCGATTAGGGCTAACATGGAGATTCGAATCTTATTACAATAGATGATCCAATTGGTAGCCCTAATCTTCAACTACACCCCAAAGAGTTGAATGATGATACCTTTGAGATCATTGTACCTAAGTCAATCCTGATTCAGCTACAATTGTTTAACTTAGATATTTTTGATGGGGTGAATAACATGTTATAGGTCTCGGAATCTGAAACTTTGATTGTAGAGAATAGGAGTATGGAAATGAAAATATGGGAGGCTAATTTTGGGGTAAATAGAATTCTTGATTTAAGGGTTCTTGTTGACCTGAAATCACCTACCTTCTACTAGGACCCTTGTGGTTTTTTCAACATTGAGGTTGTGCAACCCAAGCTCAGATTAATTGATTTTCTTCTTGAGCTAAACCCTAAGTGGACATCTGAACCTATTGAACCAAATCTACCTATTGATCACCATTTTAGACTTGGGTTGCACACTACAAAACCACAGGCTCGACCCTGCAAACAAAACAATCTCTGGTTCTAGGTAATCTTGATCCATAACCTTAGAACCACTCGACCCTGGGGCATGATGTTGGTGCAATGGCACCATAAACATTAATTTTGATAATAACAAAATGCTTGTTATTTAACATTTGCAATAAGTTTAAGTTTTCAAGATAATTGCAAATGGATACAAGTGTGAAGGAGCTCAAGCTCACATCCATGGTGGATTTTAGGAGGTTGATGTAGGAGAAGGAGCTTCACGTGGAGCGAGCGCTTGAAGATAAGAAGATGAAGAATAGGATATAAGTTCTTTCTATTTTTTGTTCTATATATTTTTCTTTTTGTTCTTTACTTTTTATTTGCTTAGATATTTTGTTAAAAAGCCTCAAAGTATCCTATAGTAATCCTAGGATCACATACACAACCCTAGGATACTTAGACATCTCGTAGAGAATATAGAAAACCAAAATAGGTTTTAGACAGCATGATTAGACGTCCAATCTGGACATTAAAAAGTTTGATTGTTTGATCAAATGTCCAAACCACTTAGGTTGGAAAATCACTCTTTGTCTGCCACTTTCAGACATCTAGCCCTTAGTCTAGACATCTTAAAAGATGTCTGAGGAACTTGCCAGACATCCAACTAGAGGACCGTTGGACATCTGATTTATATCTACTTAGAGGATTAACCCTTAATCTGATTTACATCTACATTTAGACATCCATAAAGTATCTCAGACATCTGATAAATAGTCCTTAGGCTAGAATCTAACCCTAATTACTTCTTGTCAGACCTAATAGCCGTTTGAGCCTTAGGAAATCCATTCTCGCAGTGATTTGTGTTTTCAAACATCCAATTTGTCATCTGTGCAACTTTTCACTAGAACTCTATTTCAATCTTATGAAAATAGGAAGGAAACCATCTTAGGATTAGACATCTAATTATTAGCCCAGACGTCTTATAATTGAATCTTAAATGTCCATCTTGATCCATCCTTGTCCAGATCTTCCACACTTTTAGATCAAACAATCGATCCATATATCAGACAATGACCCAGACGTTTGACCTTATAACCAGACGTTTGATAACCCTGTCAAAATCATAAATGATCCTGATTTTGACCTAATTTGTCTTGGATTTATTCCCAATGGCTACTTAGACCTTCTAAGACCTTCCTAAGTGTTCCTAAGCCATCTATAAATAGAGGAGGACCCTTTCTTTGTCAAGCACACCAAGAAACACTACTTCCACTCATATTGTGTTCAAAAGAGGAAAGGAATCACCTAGAAGTGTTGTTGCTCACCAAACCCTTGTCCACACTCTTGAGAGCATTATCCTTGCTGTGCACTCACCCTCTTTCCTATGAATACGACAACGCCGTAGTGCCATCGCGTGGTTCACACACCCCACGTTGCTAGCCGACACACTTCCACCAAAGGGAAGTTTCCTTAGCCTATAGTAGCTAGATTTACTTATTTACTTTGTGGCTCTATAGGATATTTGTATTATTGTCTTTGGTTGGGTATTCACCTTGCGAATTCCCATTCCCTCGCAAGATAAAATACTTCTCGTGAAGAGGAGGGGTTTGAGGTTACACTAACCTCGTGTATAAAGTAGTGTGGTTGTATTGAGGTTGAGTCACCCTCGTTTAAGTGACTCAGTTAGTGTATTTGATTGACTAAGTCGATCGGAAAATCCTAAGTCGAGAGGCTTAGGTGGTGGTTTTTACCCAGGTTTGGGTTTCCACCTAAAATTTCTTGTGTACTTGAGTGATTGCTATTTTTGTGAGATTGTCGCATATTTATTTTTGCATTATTTATTTATCATGCAAATCTCACCACCCCTCGTTAGAATGCTCATTTTGGTATTAGAGTAGGTCTTGCATTTCGGCATCACACACCGACAAGCGATCATGGAGGGAAGCATCACCTCAATGAGACACTTCGAGGGTTAGTCTACTACCCGTCCTCCCTACTTCGATGGGAGAAACTATGAGTATTAAAAGCTTAGGATGAAGATGTGGCTTCAAGCCAATAACTTCACTATTTGGGTTAGGTGTAAGACCTCATTTGACATCCCGGAGAGACCCACAGGAGGCTACTGGCAGCAGCAAGTTCAGGAACTTTCATTCAATGCAAAGATGATGAACGCTCTCTATTGCGTGTTGAGCCCAGACGAATTCAACCGGATCTCGCAATGTGCCACCGCATACGAGATTTGGCACACATTAAAGGTAACTCATGAAGGTACCTCAAAGGTAAAGGCTTCTAAAATAAACATTCTTTCTCAAGATTTTGAATCTTTCTCTATGAAGTCTAATGAAACCTTGAGTGAGATGTATACTAGGTTCACTCTCATAGTAAACAACCTCAAGTCCTTAGGGAAGACCTTTATAAAGGGGGAGCTTCAAGGAAAGCTTCTTCGTTCCCTCATATTAAAATAGGAACAAAAGGTCACCGCCATCGAGGAGGTGATGGGAACACCATCATGAGCCATAATTATCTTAATTTGATCTTATAAAGTCAATAAAATCTCCTACATATTAGTCAAAAGGTCCCTTGAGTAGGATGAGTTGTTTTGAGAAGAAAAGATGAAAATAAGGTTATTTCTGCAATTTTACCATCTTATCACAAATACAGAATAACCACGGGGTATGCCAGGGGTTTATTAAAGGTCATTAAGTTATTAATGCCTAATAAGTGGGTCCATGCAGACAAAAATGGGTTTTCACGCATTTCAAGAATTAATGGAATCTGAAACCCTAAAAACATATCCGCTTAATTAACTGAGGTTTTGGTCAAGATAAAATTCATCTAAACCCTCTAAAAACCATAAAAAAAATATTCTCTAGGGTTTGGCATATTTGATTTGATCATCTGAACCCATTTTGACCTAAAATAGTCTCAGATAGACTATTGCCCTAATTTAGATTTTTGCATAAATTATCTATTCAAACTAGGTCAAAACCAAAATCCAACTTCACCATTGGATTCTTTATATCCAAATTAGGTTTGTATCAAAATTTGAGCCTAATCAGAGATTATCTTGACCCAGTTTGCAATTTGGTCTAGTCTAACTCTTTCTCTCTCACACAACCCCTTAACTTTTGAAATTCCTTTCAAATACCCCCCTGTCTTTATTGTCACCCTTTGTAAAGAGATCCCTCCACCATTGTTGTGGAGGAATCCTACTCCAGTGAGCTTCTTTTTGTAAGAACTTTGTGATTACTTGACGAATCCCTCTCAAAATTGAAAGGGAGATTCGTCAGGAAATCTCCTTCCTATTGAGTTATGTCCAAGTCTCCAAATCTCTCTAACAAGCTCATGTGAATCCTTCAAAGATTCGGGTATCTCTTGTTCATCAAGCTTACCAAGCATGAAAGCTTGGTTTCCAAGCTTTAAACCTCCCTTTAAGGCATATATAAAGACCCATGTTGCACGCTGATCTCCCTACGCTTGATTTTGGCCTGGAATACCCCTCTTTCCTCCCTCTTCTCTGGCCAAAAGGCTCCACGATGTCCGGTGACTCCCTCTGACCACTCTCATCATTGGCTCGCAATACTAGCAGCAGGTTCTCCTTCCTCTCCCTCTTCCGTGTCGCACCATACCAGCGGGTGCCCCAATCCCCGTCGTCAGTACTGCTTCTACCCCACCAGAGCAGCTTTCGTCTCCGACGTTGGCCACACCAGACCCGATGTTGTTCCTCCTCCTCATCGACCACCACTTAATCTCCTCGACTCTTTATCTTCCACACATCATCACCGTGCCACTACTCTACTATTTCCATCACTCCTACACCATTCGCGACTTCATCTTCCACCTCATCGGCATACCTCCAGCGAGACCTTCCAGCTGCTACAAACCCTCTCTTCACCTACCACCAGTTCCTACACCTCCGTCGTGTCCACGCGAACAAAACCCCTCAAGAAATTGAGGGGATTACCCGCCCGAGCCCTCCACCGAATAGACCCAATTTCGCCTTGGATTTTCGTCTTTGCATGCCACCTATGACCACCTTCGCAGCTCGCTATCGCCACCAATACCCTCGCTGCATCCTTGCGAAGCTGCTAAGCTGGTTTAACTTGGCCACGAGGCCATGTTCATGTTTCCAAGTATTTGCTGGACAGCTCTGCCGCTGCATTGTCTTCTCTGACCTCGTTCATGGTGTTCTAGCCACAATTGCTCCAGGCTTCAGCTCTAGGCAATGCAGAATAACTTGAGGATCATCTCCAAGTCTTCAATTGGCGACACCAACCTTAGCTACACACTCAATTGGAGGCATCTTCATCCATTGGCACACGTGAAATAGAACTGTGGGATATAGTCCCACATCGGTGGGAGAAGAAGCGTTGCAACCGCATATATTGTTTTTCTCAATAGGCTTTATCGCCTCGACACACTAGGGGTGAGGTCCCTACACCCAGCTCACCTGACCTGACCCATTTCACTGCTCAGCTTCAACCCCACACCCGTAGCCCTGCACCCGGATCTGGTTACTGTTCCTACCCGATTACCCAATTAAGCCTAGGTCTCTGAGAGAAAGAAAAGAAGGAAAGAACGGGAGAGAGAGGGGGGTTTTACCTTGCTGCCTATCTCTCGACACTTAGTGAAATCTGAAGAGGCCTTCACCTCTGTTGGTGCTGTGTTGTGCCTGTGCCTCTCCCTGAGGCCTGAAGGAAAAAGAGTTGGTTCTAAGACACTGTAGCATCAGAGAGAGTGCACTGTGCACTCATCATACGAGGCATTTGGTTGATTGATTCTATTGCATTATTTAAGTAGAATTGTAATAGGTATATTTGTGATTCAAATCACCATTTTTATCCTAATCTTTTTGCCACATTGACTCTTAAATTTATATCTATATCATTTGTGATTGAAATTGCTATTACATTGCTATATTCTTGCTTACAATTGTGATCGTGAGATAAATTGCCATATTGCTCCCTGCATTCGACCTTGGACTTTTCTAAGTTATAAATTTTAAGTGTTCTACATGATTTATAGGCTATACGACAGCGCATTACTTTTAAAACACTGATTCAGCACGTTAACAGGAGGCAAATGAAGTTGAGGAGCTCAGCATGGAGGATCTCTTAGGCAATCTCATGGCCTATGAGACAAAGATGAAGCAGAAGGACACACCGAAGTCGAAGCCAAGGAAGACACTCGCCTTCAAAGCTATGTTGGATAGCGAGGTAAGTTTCGACGATGAAGACCTTAGGATTTTATTTAAGAAATTTTCTAATTTTTGTAGGAACTCAAAGAAAGAGAATAAGGAAAAGAAGGATCAAGATAGCCTAAGACGTTGCTATCATTGCAACAAAAAAGAGCATCTTTGACCTGAATGTCCCCTTCTCAAGAAGGAGGAGAAGGAGAAGGAGAAGAAATACAAGAAAAAGGCATTCCAAGCTACATGGTACGACTCAAGCTCGAAAGAAGAAAAAGATTTCGAAGAGAAAAATGAAGTCACTTGCATGGGCTTCATGGCCATCATAAGTGATAGCGAGGATAAAGATGACAACAAGGTAAATTCTGAATTACAAGATGCTTTTGATGAACTTTATGAAATTAGTAAGTCATTAAAAATAGAAAATAAGAGCATTAAAAAGAATCTTAGCCTTCTTAGAACTGAAAATGAAAGGTTAGATATTCAAATTAAGGATCTAGAAAGTAGTTTTAGTTGTAACATTTCTGAAAATGATAATTTGTTGTTAGAAAATAAAAACCTAATCAATGAGCATAATAGATTGATTGAGGAGAATACTAGCTTAAAAACTAAAATTTCTAGTTTAAAAACTAAGATGCATGTTGCAGAAAAAGATTTTGCATGTCTTAGGGAAGATTTTAATAACTTGATGAATAAATTAGATAATTTCTCTAATGATAAACTTAGCACTAGTCATAAGGTTGAGGAAGGATCTCCATCAAGGAGACCAACTAACAAATTCGGATCCAAGCTAACTTGGATACCGAAAGATTAATTAGAATCATGTTTTGTTGGTTTCAAGGGAGACTTCAACATAAAAGAATGGACCTACAAGATGAAGATTGGTCTACTCAAGCTAGGTGTACCAACGTCAAGACCAAAGAAGAAGACAAGAAGATTGACAAGAAGACCGGTGGGTGATTGAACCGCCATGTGTTGGTCGTTCGATTGGAGACCAGCTCAAATGCTCAGAACTCTAAACTACGGATGGGAGCCCCATATATTTTGGCATCAACCTGCATTTGGGCCATGCTTTGACCTTGGTAAGTGAGATAAATTCTTTACCCTCTACTTTATGTTAGTTTTAGTTGGTAGCATTTAGATAGGGGGAGATAAAATTTACAAGCTATTTGTCCATCATTAAGGGGGAGAAAGATTTCCTTCATTTATATAGGGGAAATCTCAAAAGATAACATAGTTATATTTCCATTAGAAAGGGGGAGATAATTACATAGCTATCTTGTTATGTGAGAAGGATGGAATTCGAAGAGCATGTTTTAAGGGGAAGTATAGAATGAAATTATTAAAATTGATTAAACCTTTTTTATAATGACAAAAAGGGGGAGAATTTTTTGGATTAATATTTATGGTTTTGTCATCATCAAAAATGGGGAAATTGTTGGTTTAAGAGCACCACGATCGTTAATTTTGATGGTAACAAAACACTTGTACTTAACATTTGCATTGAGTTTATGGTTTTAGGATAATTGCAAATGAATACAAGTGTGGAGGAGCTTAAGCTCACATCCATGGCGGATTGGTGGAGCTTGATGGAGGAGAAGGAGCTTGAAGACAAGAAGATGAAGAATAGGATATAAGTTCTTTTTGTTTTTTGTTTTATGTATTTGCCTTTTTGGTCTTTGCTTTTTATTTGCTTAGATCTTTTGTTAAAGAGCCTCAAAGTACCCTACAGTAGTCCTACAATCACATATACAACCCTAGGATACTTAGACATTTTGTAGAGAACTTAGAAAATCAAAATAGGTTTCAGACAACATGATCAAACATCCAATCTAGACATTAGACATCTATTCTTATACTTTAAGACGTCTGACTATTTGATCCGATGTCTAAACCACTTAGGCTAGAAAACCACTCTATGTCTTCCACTTTCAGACATCTAGCCTCAAACGTCCAACTAGAGAACTATTGGCTTATCTTAGAGGATTAACCCTTAATCTGATTCACATCTACTTTCAGACGTCCATAGAGTATCCCAGACGTCTAATAAATAGACGTTGGGCTAAGATCTGACCCTAATTACTTCTTGTCAAATCTAATAGCCATTTGAGTCTCAGGAAATCCATTCCCGTAGTGATTTATGCTTCTAGACATTTAATCTGTCATCTGTGCAACTTATCGCTAGAACTCTATGATGGGAACACCATCATGGGCCATAACTAGCTCAATTTGGTCTCATAAAGTTGATAAAAGCTCCTACATAACCATCAGAGGGTCATACAAGCATAATGATCTGTTTTAAGAAGAAGATAAGAAAATAGGGTTATTTCTATAATTTTATCATCTTATCATAAATACAGAATAACCACGAGGAATGTCAGGGGTTTATTAAAGGTCATATGGTCATTAATGTCTAAAAAGGGGGTCCATGTAGACAAAAACGGGGTTTCATGCGTTTCGAGAATTAAATGACATCTGAAACTCTAAAAATAGACCCACTTAATTCACTAAGGTTTGGCATTTTTGATTCACCTAAACCCTCTAAAAATCATAGAAAAATATTCTCTACTGTTTGGCATCTTTTATTTGACCATCTGAACCCATTTTGACCTAAAATAGAGTTGCAGATAGACAGTTGCCCTAATTTAGGTTTCTACACAATTTACCCAGTTAAACTTGGTCAAAATGTAAATTCAACTTCACCATCGGATTCCTTTGATCTAAATTAGGTTTGTACCAAAATTTGGGCCCAATCAAAGATCATCTTAACCAAGCTTGCATTTTGGTCCAGTCTGACTCTTTTCTCTCACACACATGCCCCTAGCTTTCAAAATATTTGCAAATAGCCCCCTAGCTTCTTCATCTTCTTTGCAGATTGGTCCTCTCTGCCATTGGAGGTAAACTGACCTCCAGGCAAGCTTTGACCAGACCAAATCCTATTCTAATGGCAATCAAATCCCACTAAATTTAGTGGGATTGATGTTCACACCTAGACAAACCTATTGGGACAGATCCTAACTCCTAAAACCCTTTGATTTGTGTGTGCGAATGCATTGAATCAATGGGTATTTCTTGATTTTCTAAAGAGCACATCCAAGCTCTTTCCTGATCTAGAGCCTTCTTTGAAGCTCTATTTAAGCCCTGAAACCCCTGCCTTACCTCCTTAGCAAGTTCTGGTGAGTCAAATACCTCTACTTCTCCTCCGGCCACCGAACCTCTGCTTTGGCAACCTCTCTCCATCCTCCTCTTCTGGATGTCCAACCAACAAATTGAACGGCCGACCATCTTCCTCTCTTCACCACTGTTGTCGCCAGCTAAAGCATGACCGTTATCCCTACCTCCTGCTTCATCGCCGCCTCGCCATCTCCATCTCCTTCTCCAGCTTTTCTCAAGCCATGACTGGAGCTCTCTGGCTATCTTCCTCATGCCTAAGACCCCTTATCTCTTCCTCTCTCCCTCTACTCTTTTCCCCCATACCCACAAATCACTCACAACCTCACTATCACTCGCACAACCTTCGTCTTCTTCACCTCCGGTGATGCTCTAGCATAGCATCCAACCCACTACACTTCACCAAACACCCCAGTGCCATATCCACAAGCTTCGCCATGCCACCCTCATCAAAAGCCCTCTTCTAATTTGGGTTTTCATCCACCAAAGCACTCCACTGAACCCCACCTCCTTTGCACACCTTCTCTGACTCCGTCAGCCCTCCACACACATGCACTCACCAAACAATCAACACTAACAAACTCGCCTTTGCATGGCGATCCTTCTAAGCATACCGATTGGGGCATTTAGCCCGTGTTCTACATTTCATGTTGCCGCCGAAGCTCCGTCGCCAACACCACCTTCTCCAGCTCCGTCTGATGTCTTCAAGTTGAGTTCTTCCTTGTTTATGCTCATAGGTGTTGCGGTCCAGCTCCCAGAAGCTTCCCAGGTCGTCAATTGAGGCGACTAAGTGCTCCTTTAACCTTAATCAGAGCCTTCACCGCCTGCAGCTTGCACACGAAGAAGACTCTGTGGGATAGTCCCACATCGTAGAGTGAGGAGCTCTCCGCAGCGTACAAAAGCAAAAAGTGTCTACGGCTCGTTGCCTCAGCACACATAGGAGGTGAGGTCCCCACTCACACACATGCATACACTCACCCTCGCCTGCACTCACGCCATGCGGGTCTGGGTCTTGGTTCGATTACCCAGCTACACGGGTCTGGTCTAGTTTGCTTGATTCTGAGAGAGAAGAGAAGGAAAGAGAGAGAGAGCGGAGGGTGTTTTGCCCTCTGCTGCTCTCTACACTTAAGTGAATTTGAGAGGCCTTGGCCTTTGCGCTACTGTGCTGTGCTTGTGCCTCTCCCTTGAGGCTTGAAAAAGAAGAGAGGCCTTTGCCTCTTCTATGATGCTGTATTTTGTTAGTGTTGGTTCTACTATTGGATCATTAACTTGGCTGACGTGGAATATTTGGTTAGATTTACTGTTCATTTATTTGAGATACTTGAGCTTAATTAAAAAGGTTAATTGGTGATTCAAATCGCCATTTTAACCCATCATTTTGCACATTGATATTTGAAATATTGATATATCATTCCTAAATATTTCTAAATCAACTTTTGATTTCAATTATTTATCTCTTACTTACAATTGTGATCTTGAGATTGATTAGCTGATTGCTCTCTATGTTCGACCTCAGATTTCTATTTGAGTATAAATTATATTTGTTTTCATGCTTTATCAACTATACTACAATGTATCATTTTAATACCTGATTCAGAGCGGCAAACACCCTATTTAGATCTTGTGAAAATAGGAAGGAAACCATATTAGGATTAGATGGTTGATTATTGGCCCAAATGTCTTATAAGTGAATCTTAGACACCTGTCTTGATATATCTCTGTCCAGATCTTCCACCCTTCTAGATTAGACGATCGATCCATATATCAGATGATGACCCAGACATCTGACCTTAGAACCAGACGTCTGATAACCTTGTTAGAATCATAAATGATCCTAATTTCAACCTAATTTGTCTTGGATTTATTCCGAACAGCTACTTAGACCTTCCAAGACCTTCCTAAGGGTTCTTATGCCATCTATAAATAGAGGAGGGCCCTTTGTAAAACACACCAAGAAACACTACATCCACTCATATTGTGTTCAAAAGAAGAAAGGAATCACCTAGAAGTATTGTTGCTCTCCAAACCCTTGTCCACACTCGTGAGAGCATCATCCTTGCTGTGCGCCCTCTCTCCCGCCTATGAATACGAGAGCACCATAGTGCCATCGCATGGTTCATGCACCCTACGTTGCTAGCTGACGAACTTCTACCAAAGGGAAGTTTCCTTAGCCTATAGTAGCTAGATTTACTTATTTAATTTGTGGCTTTATAGGATATTTGTATTATTGCCTTTGGTTGGGTATTCTCCTTGTGAATTCTCGTCTCCTTCACGAGACAAAATACTCCTCGTGAAGAGGAGGGGTTTGAGGTTACACTACTCTCGGGTATAAAGTAGCGTGGTTGTATTGAGGTTGAATCACCCTTGTTTAAGTGAATCGATTAGTAGATTTAATCAACTAGGTCGATTGAAAAATCCTCAATCGAGAGGCTTAGGTGGTGGTTTTTACCTAGCTTTGGGTTTCCACCTAAAATTTCTTATGTACTTGTGTGATTCTATTTTTGAGATTGTTGCATATTTATTTCTGCATTATTTATTTATCATGTAAATCTTAGCCCCCTCCGTTAGAAGCTACACATGAGTCTGCACCATAATCTTGTCCACATCTGTGGGCATCTCCTATTGGCAGGTTTGACGATCGATCTTTTAATTTTGATCCTGATCCGCACTTCTCAGTTCTTAATTTCTTCCTTGTTTGTATATTATGCCTAGCTAAAGGTAATAAACTTAGCATGTGTGTATACTCCACTTTCTTTGCGAAGTCAACCAGATTTTCACAAAATTCAAGTGATATTCTGTTTACCGCCCTTTTCATATTTTTATTTTTACAATGAGGATATTGCATCAGTTAGGCATGCAGGGGTGGATACTTAATCCTGAGATTATATTTTTAGTTCAGTGTAATTTCTTTTATTTTCTTAAAAAATTAAAAATAAAAAAAGAAAAAAAAGTTTAGAATTACGAGAAGAGAACTTAGGCATTAAGAGTTGTTAACTTTAAGAAACAATACTTTAGGACTTGAACGCTTAGATTCTTCAAGTCTTTCGGCTTAATTAACCTGGGTGTCCACTAAAATGTGGACTTATTTCTTGAGTCCTTATCACGTTAATTTTACTTTAATTTGGTTAATAAGCCCTTCGATTTAAGGGGACTTTGAGTCTAAAGCATCTACATACTATTTGCACTGACTCACTTTTCGATGGCTTTTATGAAAATTAGGTAGCTAATGAACTTTTTAGGGTAGTATGGCTGGCAAGTTGTCGTGGGTAATAGCCCATTGACTGGTTGTCTAAAGCCTAACTACATGACCATTCTCTTTCTACTGCTTTTAGGTAAATCTTAGATCAGAGAAGCCACTTACTCAAAAAAAAAAGAAAACATATAGATATTCAAAAATAAAAAAAATAGAAAATAGAAAAAGAAAAAATATATAATAAATAAATAAGCCACACTTCACCGCAAAGTATGGCTAGCAAGTTGTCGATAACAACTCATTGGCCATTTGTTTAGAGCCCAGCTTACAAAAAAATGCACAAATAATTCCCAAACACTTAGCAAAGAAGCGAGGAAGTAGACTAAACTGGAAAGATATACACTCGGTTCGCCCTTGTGTTGACCTCATATAAAAAAGAAAGTAGGGAGAAAGGTACCGGTTGAACAGATACACCTTTAGGTAGAAATTCTTCTTAAGGTCACCTAGGGTCATAGAAACTTGAAGTCTGTTTTAATGGCCATTTAGTGAGTTTATCAGTTTTCACAAGATGCTTAGAAATTGAAGTTCTTTTTGAGTCTTGGGTGGGTTAGGTAGCTGTAGAAAGCTACCCCAAAACTCTTAACTCAAAAATTTTAAAAAAATTAGAAAAGATGAAAAAGAAAGAAAAAAAATGGATTTACCTTTGTACATAATAAGGCGAGGACTTGGGCTGTTTACATTTTGGCAGACACTCGGGTGCTGTTGAGTCTTCGTAGTTATGTCATGAGTTGAAATTTTCTATTGTTAATAAACAACTTAGGTCTAAGTAATTGAATCCTAAGTCTATTTTTATACATAGCATATAGTTTAGTTTGGCTAGGGACTAGAAAAAGATAGGCATGAAGATATGATGTATATACATCCATTTAGGTTAAAATGACTATTGATGCATGTTCCTAACCTTATAGATGCATTCCATATTAAAAATATTGCATAGCATGCATCATTCTACATTTATGATAGTTTGTATAAATTATAGGTTAATTCGCGTCCTTTTGTGGCCAAGAGAGAAGGAGATCTATTCCGGGGCCTTGGATTGACAATTCATCCGTACGGATTTAATTAAGATGACGATTGGAGTCTAACGCCTCCAAAATCACCTTGATCGGAGTTTCGTGGCATCAAATGCAGTCTGAGGAAGATCAATAGCAAGGGGGCAAGGTGATGTAATTTGGAGCTTCAAATGACAAATCCAACCACACAGATGAGTTCAGATCGACACTCGCATCCCAACGATGTAAAAATCGATCCAATCCGATATCTGTAGCACTTTCAAGGAGCATTTGAAAATGGATGGCCTAGATAATGCCACATTGATAATAAAATCATCATGAGCCATAACTAGATTTAATTAATTAGAATCAATTGACAAATGCTCCTACATAATCGCCTGAGAGTCGTAATTCCTTGCACATCCATTCTAAGAGGAATACATTAAATCAGGGTTAATTATGTAGTTTTAATAGCATATCATGAATGAAGAATAATCACGGGGTTTCCCAGGAGTTAATCTAAGGTCTAATGAACATTAAAGTCTAATAAGAGGGTCCATGCAGACAGAAATAGGGTTTCGCTCATTTCGAAAACTGATTCATAAGCTAAAACCCTAATTTCAGACCCAATTAAACAGTAGAGGTTTTGGTCAGGATTAAATTCATCTAAACCTTTTAAAATTCATAGAAAAATATTCCTTGAGGTTTGGTATCCTTGATTTGACCTTTGGAACTCATTTTGACCTCAAATAGAGTCACAGATACAATTCTACCTTAATTTGGGTTTCTACATAAATTACCCAGTCAAACTTGGTTAAAAATAAAATCCGATTGCACCATCATATTCCTTGGGTCCAAATTAGGCTTGTACCAAAATTTGGCCCCAATCAGAGATCATCTTGATCGAGTTTGCATTTTAGTCTAGTCATACTCTCTCTCACATTCACCCTAACTTTTGAAATCCTTGCAATCAGGTCCATAGGTTTTTCGTTGTCTTTTCATTTAGGTCCCTACCATCATTAGTGTGAACAGAAGCTTCACCATTGAGATTCGAGCGAGGATTTCTCACTCAATTCTCAATCAAACACTTCCAAAATTGAAAAAGAGATTCCTTGAGGAATTCCCTTCCAAATGAACCCGGCCATGGACCTTCATTCCTTCCCAATCTCTCCTTTGTACATGAAATTCTCGAAGCTTGAAAGCTTCTTTCCTTGCTTTGAAACGTTCCCTAAGGCCTATAAAAGAGTCGGCGATGCAATTCCGCTCTCCCTTAGCTAGGTACAGGGCCAAAAATCCTCTTCTTTCCCTATCTCCGGCCTCCTCTGACCTAGACTCCGATGGTTTCCCTGCCTATCGTCCTACTAACAGCCAATAGCCAAATTGGCATGTCCTTCTTCTTCCTCATCATCCTCCGCATCCCACCCGCCACAATGAGGGCTGCCTCCCCCTCTCCTCGCCGCTGTCTCCCTCAACGGAGCAAGCTTCTTCCACGGCACCGACAATCACACCAGCACTCGTAATCCTCCCCGTTCATCTTTTATCTAGGTCTAACATCTTCCCCTTCTCCTCCTTAATCTCCCTATCTCCTTCCCTGATCATTTTATCTAACGACCATGCCTCTCCCCCTCCACCTTCTCCACGATCGATCGAACTCCGACGATGCCTCCCCGATGCCACACACCACCAAATGCCCTGCTACCACCCTCAGAAGCTCCGCCACACCTCACCTAACAAAACCCCTCACTTAATTCCACCACACACTCACTAAATCACTACACCAAACACGCCTACCTTCAAACTCCTCCGACTTAGCATGACTTCCACATGCACTCACTCATCACACGAACACCGCCACTACACTCCATGTCCACCGGTGATGCTTATGAGCTTGTTTGATTGGGGCTATAAGCCCGTATTGTGATTCTCAGGTTTCGCGAGTCTCTGCCTGTCACCGCTGTCTTCTCCATCAACAACTGACCTTCCTCGACCACCACATGTCCTCCAATTGCCACTAGGTCCTACGGATGAACACCACGCACCTTTCTAGGGCCTCAACTGGACAACAACACCAGCGCCAGTAGCTCTAATTGACGAAGCAGCCCTTGCGGCTCTACGCGAAGAAGTAGGGACACATAGTCCTACATCGATGGATGAGGGGCATGTGCAAACCCATAAATTGATTTTGTGTTCTCATCTTTCCACCCAAGACATGGGGGTCAGGTCCCCACTCACACTTGCTTACCGAATTGCTCGCTCCTCACCTGCGATACATGCTTGCAGGCCTGGTCCCTATTCACGCCCGTTTACCTGGATACTGTGCATTCCGATATACCCGACTAAGTCCAGGTCTTAGAGAGGAGGAGGAAGGATTTGTGAGAGGAGGGTGGAGGGTTTTTCTCTGGAGGGCTCTACACTTAGCCGCTGAGTGAAGTTGGTTCCCTTGTGCTATGAAGAAGGAAAGCTTCTAAAGAATAAAGAGAAGACACTGAGAAGAAGAAGGCCTTGAGAAGAAAGGAAGCTTTAGAAGAAGAAGGCTCTGAAGAGCCTTATGCTTGTGCTCACTTAAGTCGTCTGATCTGATTTGGTTATGTTGAATGATTTAAGAACCTAAGTTTCAATTGAATGATTGATTAGAGTTACTGTTGAATTATTTGAATACTTTGGATGCATGCTTAAATTAAGAGCATATACATGGTGATTTAAATCACCATTATTTTTTATTCTCTGATTATTTTTGCTCCATCATACATTGGTTCTCATTGAATATATTTCTGCATATATTATTCATTAAATATCTCTATTGTGCTTTGTTTATTATGCTCATTCATTTCAATTCAAGGTTAGTGTTGTGAGTTTCATATTTGCTCCTTGCGAATGACCTCAGACTCTATTTCTTGAATCTGAGAATATAAATTTAAATGTTTGTTGTAAGATTTTTTCAATTATTTTACAACACATATTTCTTAACACTCAATGAAACCCTAAAAACATTTTGGCATCATTGCCGGGGAGCAACACACAATTCACACATTAGTCTTATCTTTCTTGATTGATTATCTAAGCACTAAGTTGCCCTATTTGCTTTGTTTGTGATTTTGCGAGATACATCACGAAGAGATCTTCCGCGCAATCAACCACTCCAGGGGCAGGTAAATTTCTCTTCTTCCCTAATCAATCTCCTAATCTTTTGGAAGAGAGAAAAGGAAACAAACAATTAGGATTTGTTCATGGCGTAGATCGCAAAGAAAATTAACACGTTGTAGTATAGCGCAAAATACGTCTCGAGCAAATAAATTGACGAAACTTGGTGAGTCCCAGTCGATCACAGGGAGGTAGAAAGCACTTTTGATTTCATGCATTTATTTCAAATATCAAGACTAAGTAGAAGGAACAATCAATCATAATATTTATATCACAAGGAGAGATTGAACATGAATTGGATAAATGCATTTGAATAAAACATGAAATAAACAAACTACTGTTGTAATAGAACAATGGCACCATGGGTGGTTCGTGGTGGCCTTTTGGAGAGGTTGGGAAGAGCAGCAACGACCTGTTTGGGTGGCCCAACAGATGCTTCAGATAGAGATGCAAAGACAGATGCAGAGAAGATGGGAAGAAGAAGAAGAGGGAAAGGTTGAAGGAGGAAAAAGAAGAGAATTAAGAGAATGCCTTCAAAGGGGTGCCCTTTGGCATCCTTTTATAGCTTTCGTAGGGGGCAAAGAAGGCATTTGGCCCCTTAAATCTATGCAAATGCCTTGGATTAATCAGATCCGTTGATCGGGAGATCAACGACCCTGATTAAGCCTTCCAAATCCTTCTTTTACCCTCGGTTCACTCTAATGTTGCCACGTGGTGCTTTGTGGAGCATCGATCCTCCATCGCACAGTCGTAGATCGCCCGCACGCGCCCTTCACTTCTTCTCCTTCACCGCTCGCCTCTTTTGAGTGCCCCAACCTCAGTCGTCTGATCGTAAGATCAGACAGCTTAAACACGTGCTCCATCACGCCTTAGGAAATCCTAAAGTGTGCTCTCGTGCATTTCCGCACGCGTCATCGCGCGCGTCTGCATCCAATGCCTCCATGTACGCCACGTGTTCGCCACCGAGTCTCTCGATGGAGATCTGGCAGTCGAATTTCATCTGCGAGCACTGCTTCTCCTAAATCCACACGGGCCACGCTTCGCTCCCGCGCCGCCTGTCTCATGGAGAGAGCGCTAACCAACGCGCTACTCCCACGAGTTGGTTGCATTTAGGTTTTGTTGGAGCACGTTCTCAGCCATTGGATGGGAATCCAATGGTCGAGATCTCATCTCTTCTGATGAGGAGGCTGAGGGTGAGCAAGTGGCTACGATTGTGGCCATTGGATGATGATCCAACGGCCTGTGGTTCTCCTTCCCAATTGGGGCTCGGTGAGGGGGCGGCTGCAATGGCGCCACATGGTGTCATCGTGGCCGTCCATCTTCTTCTTCTTGTATCTGATGACGTAGGCCTCCGATTAAGTTGATTTCTGCATCGTTGGACTACAAATGTCGATCCGGATCCATCTGCATGGTTGGATTTGTCATATGAGGTCCGGATATTCTTTAATTTCCTTGGCTTTTGCTTCTTCTATAGACTCCCTAGGGTGCTACGGGAGTCTGATTGATGTGCTCTTGGATGCGTTGGACTCCCGTCATTATTATGAATAGGTCCATAAGGTTGGATCACTCATCTGCAGCCCTAGATTACCTGTAATTAATAATACCTCTCAAATAGCACATTATTATGTATAAAACATATAAATAATCTAAGATGCAAAGTACGATGTGTATGCATGCAGAATGCCCATGTTAAGCTAGGTTATACCTTAATTCAAGTGAATTAGGGCCTATGATTGCTGTGCAAGCATACCCCCATGCCTAAATCTTGCTAGTCCCTAGCAAGTGCAAGACTAAATGCATTTTATCAAGAGTTTAACTGAAGGTTTATTTCTTTTTGTTTCATCTAGAAACTCAGAATCTAGATAACTATGAATATATCATGTTGTAGCTTCTACAATGGATCTAAGCGAAGAGTCGATACACATTTAAAGTTTGTACTTGAACCCTAGTAAAATTCTATTGGGATAGGCAAACCTCTTCTCTCGGGGATATAAAATATTCTCTGATTTTAGCCCTGGCTTTTGGCTTAGGAAGAAGATGTCTGAGTTAACTAGATTTGTATTTGGTGGCACACTCGCTTCTGGTGCTACATAGAGATTAGTATTTCAAAATCTAGATTATTAGATTATTGAATAACTTAACTTAGAGAAGGGTTGGAAAACTATGCTCTCTTTAATCTTTTGTACTTTTTCTTTTCTTTCTTTCTCTCTCTCTTTTTCTTCTTTTTTTTTCCTGAGCTCACATCTTACTAGATTTGCAACTATATTTGGTGGTCTTACATGGCATTACACTTTAATTAAGTTCTGATAACCCTACAACTAAGTCAGACTCCTCAGCTCATATTCAGGTGGTCAGAAATACAGAAAAATAGATTTAGGCTATATTTGGTGGCTCGTGAGGGTGGTAGGTGTTTTTGCCTCAAAACATTTTGACTTACATAATTCAAACTTCTTAACATAACACTTTTTTTTTCACAATCAAATATCCCTTTTGTATGCCTTTACATATATATATATATATATATATATGCTTGCACAATGCCGTTACCAACATAACATAATGCAACAATTCAACACGACATACATACTTTTATTCACAAGGCATTATTTGGGATTTTTGGGGATGACCAAGAGGATCTTGGGTGGCTTATTTGGTGGAAGTGCCTACTCTCAGCACCGGATAGGGAATGGATAGGACAACATATTTCTAACCTCGTCATCAATACCCTCCTTCAGTCGAGGATTCCGTAGAGGACGATCGTGACTATCCACCTCAGTCCTAATTTTATCAGAACCCACTCTCTATGCTTTTGACTTATTCGATGGCTCTCGTATGGAATCTCTCATTGATGTAGTACGCAAGAATTGAGAGCGAAAACTATGCCCATCTTCAAGTATCATTATTCAATTATTAAATATTAAAGATTTCTTACACTAACCTTAGAGCACTAGTAGACTCTCTACTCTCATCTCATGTATGTTTTGGTGGATCTACTAGAAGATGGTTCACCTGACTCCCTAATTACTGTCCAAGGGTTTAGGAGAAGAAGCAATGCTTCTTCTCAACAAACTAGAGATTATTTATCGATTTTCACAGTGGATCCATTGCAAATTCTCCATGCAAGTATGAAATTATACTTGATTCTAAGTCTAGGAATCTACTAAAGAATAATTCTCTAATAAAACCTCTTGATAAAGTGATCTAATCCCCCAATTGTTGGCAGAAAATTTTTAGTTTTTATGGAGTACCCCCCCCCCATGCCTAAGTTTTTGCATGTCCTCATGCATGAATAAAAGAAATAAGGCTGGGTGTATGTGGATAGAAATCACCTGAAACTGCTTCTAAGTTGTCATTGAACTCATGTCATTATTGCAATGCCATACACAATATGAAAAACAATATGCAAAACATTATGCAAAATTGAAATATGCTTTGCATATATGGTATGTATATATGTATACGTGTTGAGTTTAACACCTCTAGTTGGGCAACTCATCATTCATACATCCTCAAGAAGATGTATCATTTTGTCAGTAGGAGGAGGTTCCTGGGCAAAGAATGGTTTGAGGCACTGGCCATTAACCATAAAAACTTGCCCAGATTTCGGGTCTCTAATTTGGACTACCCTGTTAGGATATGGGTGGACCACCAAAAATGGCCCAATCAACTTGGACTTGAGCTTTCCCCCAAAGAATTTGAGTCGAGAGTCAAACAACCAAACCTGCTGGTTAGGTGCGAACTCCTTTCTCCGGATGTGTCGATCATGGAAAGTTTTTGTCTTGTCTTTGTATATTTTTGCATTCTCATAAGCTTCCTACCTAATCTCCTCTAACTCACTGAGCTGGAGCTTTCTTTCATGACCTCCGACCTCGAAGTTAAAATTACACTTCTACACCACCAAAAAGGCACGGTGCTCCAGCTCCACAGGAAGGTGACAGGCCTTTCCATACACCGTGCGGTATGGCAACATTCTGAGTGGGGCCTTTTACGCGGTTTGATATGTCCATAGTGCATCAATCAACAGATCGGACCAATCCTTCCTATCAGGTCTAACCGTCTTTTGAAGGATAAGCTTGATTTGACGGTTTGATACTTCATCCTGCCCATTGGTCTGTGGGTGATACGGGGTAGCAATGCAGTGCTGCACCCCTTATTTCTTCAATAATGACCTGAAATGGGCATGGATGAAGTAGCTTCCCCCATCACTTATCTGGGCGCAGGGAACTCCGAATCTCATAAAAATAAATTCCTGAACAAAGGAATAACAGTCTTATGATCAGCTTGTCTTACCGGGATAGCTTTTACCCACTTTGAGATGTAGTCTACTACGAGGAGTATGTACTCAAAGCAATGCAAGTTCGAGAAGGGGCCCATAAAGTCGATGCCCTAGACGTCGAACACTTCTATGACCAGAATGGATTGAAGAGGCATCATATCTCTCTGGGTCATAGAACTAACTGCCTGGCATTGCTTACAACACTTGCCAAACTCGTGCGTATCTCTGAAAATGGTTGGCTAGAAAAATCCTGACTGCAAAATCTTTGCAGTGGTTTTTCAGCCTGAGAAATGACCCCCACAAGCATCGTTGTGGTAGAAGCATAACACACTAGAGATTTTCAAATCAGGGACGCATCTACAGATGATCTGATCAGCCCCAATACGAAAGAGCAATGGGTCATCCCAAAAATAGAATTTAGCCTCTAATGTAAATTTGAGCTTTTGATCATTGGATAATCCCGCAGGTGGCTTACCTATGATAAGATAGTTTGCTATATCAGCATACCAAGGAAACTCAACAGATGGTTTAATAGATAGCAAAGACTCATCTGGAAATTGGTTTGATATCGGCGGGGAGTACGGAATGTAGTCTGGGTCAAGCAGAGACAAGTGGTCAGCCACAACATTATGTGCTTCGACTTTGTTGTGGATTTCGACATCAAACTACTGCAAAAAAAGGATCCATCTGATAAGGCAGGGTTTGGCATCCTTCTTTGCCAACAAATGCCAGAGGGCGGAATGGTTAGTGTAGATGATAATTTTGGACCCGAGTAAGTATGACCTAAATTTCTCCAACCCGAATACTATGGCTAGCAATTCTTTCTCAGTGACTGTATAGTTACACTGAGCCTCATTTAGCATTTTGCTAGTGTAGTATATTACAAATGGATGGAGCTCCCGACACTGGCCAAGAACGACTCCGACAACGAAGTCGGAAGCGTTACACATCATCTCGAAATCCAGTGACTAGTCAGGGGGTTGGAGAATAGGTGCACTGGAGACAGCGCTGAGACACGAGGAGTCGAACTCAAAGGGCATGTCAGTTACCAAAAGATTCGTTAATGGACGAGAAATTTTCAAGAAATCTCGAATGAATTTTCGATAAAATCCGACATGCCCTAAGAATGATCTAATTTGCCTAATCGAGCTAGGCGGAGGTAATCACGAAATGATTTTAGACTTAGCTTAGTCGACCTCGAGTTCATTAGAGGAGATCCTATGACCTAGTACGATGCCATCCCTCACCATAAAATGGCTTTTCTCCCATGAAAGTACTAGGTTAACCTCTATACATCTCCTTAGAATCTTTGTGAGGTTATTGAGACAAGGTGAGAAATCATCTCCAAACACGGAGAAGTCATCCATGAACACTTCTACTCAGTCCCTGATCATGTCTAAAAAGATGGCCATCATGCATTGCTGAAAAGTAGCTGGTGCGTTGTAGAGGCCGAAAGGCATTCGCTTAAAAGCGAATGTTCCAAAGGGACACGTAAAAGTCATCTTGTCTTAGTCTTCTGGGTTGATTGCAACTTGATTGTACCCAGAGTATCCATCCAAAAAGCAGAAAAAACTACGCCCGGCTAGCCGTTCTAGAATCTGATCAATAAAGGGCAAAGGAAAATGATCCTTTTTGCTAATCGAGTTTAGCTTCCTATAGTCAATGCAGACCCGCCAAGAAGTCGTGGTGCGGGTTGGGATGGATTCACCCAATTCATTTCTAATTACGATGAGTCCTACCTTTTTGGGCACTATCTGAATGGGACTCACCCACTAGCCGTCGAAAATTGGGTAGATAATGTTCGCGTCCAGCCATTTAATGATCTTCTTCTTGACAACCTCCAACATATTTGGATTTAGGCATCTCAGAGGTTGTCTCGACGGTCTCACCCCTTCATTAGTGTAGATATGGTGAGTGCAATATGAGGGACGAATTCCGTGGAGAGCAGTAATGCCCCTCTAGATAACTGCCCTATGTGCTTGCAGAATGGAGATCAACTGGTGTTCCTGATCCGGAGTCAAGTGAGCATTGATAATCACTAGATATGTCACACTTTCTCCCAGAAACATGTATTTGAGTGAATCAGGTAAGGGTTGTAACTCTAGTAGCGGAGGGTGGGGAGGGTAGGGAGGAGGGTTATGCAGGGGAGGGGAGGAAACAATAGTATAAATTTGCTGATCCTGACTAATGAAGAATTTACCTGCAGTGGTCATGTAATCCTATCTTAAGATATCAGTGTCGGATAGGACAGGATAGTCAAGATCAGGGGTGTTAGGAGCAGATGAACACCCATGACAACCAGATCCATGGGACGAAATGTGTATATCATTAGTCTCAATCCCATGTGGTTCGCGATCAAAGACCCATGATAGTGAGGATGAATGTGCCATTGGATCGCTGTAGAGGAGCCCAATGTTCACACAGAAAGCTGAATCTTCATCTTCACTATCCTCCTCGATCAAATCACAATCGAAGTTCTTTGATGCCCTAAAAATGTCTAGTCTAAGCTTTTCGTTTCCCAGGGCAATCTCCATGCACCCTGATGCACAGTCGATGTTTGCATGGGCGGTTGCCAAAAATGGGTGACCTAGAATAATCGGTGCATCACAGTGATTAGGAGGAACCTCCATATCAAGAACAAAAATGTCCGCTGGAAAACAAAATCCTTGGACTTGTACGATCACATTTTCAACCACCCCCCTCGGTGTTTTTACAGATCGGTCAGCCAATTGTATGGTAACCGAGGTGGGTTTTAACTCCCCAAATTGAAATAAATCAAATACTGTAGTGGGAGTTAGGTTGATGGACGACCCCAAGTTAAGAAGGGCCCTATCAAAAAGGGAATGCTGCAAAAAGCAGGAAATCAGTGGTGTGCTCGGGTCCTTTTTCTTGGGCGGTAAGTCAGCCAAATTAACTACACTAGCTTCCTTAGATAATATCGCTTGTCGTCCGATCCTCTGCTACCTCTTCGAAGTACAATAGTCCTTAAAGAACTTAGCAATAGCTGGGATGTGGTCTATCGCTTCAAGGAGAGGGGACCTAAATGTGAACTTCCTTGAACATAGATTTCAGGTCCTCCAAATTCCGCCTATCCTTTTTCCATGTTGAATCTCATATTAGGGCTGTGGGAAAAAGGACGGTAATTTCAAGGTCTAGGGGCTTCTTTCCCTTATCTAATGAAGATGGCTTGTGAGAGGAAGAGGGTTGTGAGCCATCTCGTGGTATAGTGCAGGGAAAATCATTAGTCGCTTGCCTAGGTAGCAGGTCCTATGTAGTCTTTCTGCTCCTTAAGGTGACAGCTTTTGCATCACCGTGCTGTCCATGCAAGGGCAGAGGAGCAGGTTGGTCTGGATACACAGGGTTTGGCAACAGAGGCAGCTGACCGAGCCCATAACTAGGAGGTGCAGGAGGTGCTTGCATAATAGCATGTGCCTGCCCTTGTGGTGCTTGGAATCTAGGTGGGGCACCCCGATTCTGCACATATCTTGGGTTTCGGACAGGTTGGGAGGGCAAAGCTCCCTGTGATCTATGCTCCTGCATCATATGGTTTTGCGTGTTCTGTATGCTCTGCATTTAGTCATCCATTGCCTTCATTATTTAGAGGTTGTCATGAGTAGATTTCCGAATTGATGATTGCAATTCCTCCTTCAGCAACTCCAACGGTTCGGTCCACTTTGGAGTGTCGGCCAACTAGGGTTATATGTTTTAAAATACGGGTTGTTACGCCCGTATCCTTGAATGGCATTGACATCTTCGTAAGCCAAAGACGTCTTAGATGTGAATTCATCAAAAGAATACGCACTTGCATCGTCATGTGGTGCGTAGCCCTGATTGTACGATACCAGATCCATATTGTTCATGGGTTCCTAGTATGCAAGATCCCGCGAAGATGGAGAGAAAACATCCTGAGTAACTGGATATGTACGAGCAGAGGGGGCTCGGGATGCTTGAGAGGAGTAAGATGGAGTAGTGCTACCAGAAGATTCAGATCTTGTTCGCATTATTTCATCGAGCTTCTTATCGAGCAGATCCACCTTATCCAGCTTTTTAGTGATAATGTCCATGTCGGCTCAGGCAGACTTGGCTTGAGCTTCGTGGACATTAACTCATTGTCCAGGTCACTAGAACTGGTTCATTGAGGCAGCGTTCATCGAGTTCTCTACTAAGGACTCGAATAGTTCAAATGCACTGTTCTCGTCCTTCGCTAGAAAATTCCCACCGCTAGATGCATCGGCCAGGTACCAACATGTGTCATCCAGCCCATGGTAAAATACTTACGTGAGGTGCCATTTGGGTACGCCATGGTGTGGGCACTTCCTAAGAAGATCGTGGAATCTGTCCCAAGCATCATGTAGCTTCTCTCCAGGGCCTTGAGCAAAGGTCGTGATTGCATGTCTCATGGCATTTGTTCGACCGATTGGGAAGAACTTTTGGAGAAATTTGCGACGTAATTATTCCCAGGTTCCAATTGACCTCCTGATGGTCTTGAACCAATAAGCAACTTTATCCTTGAGAGAAAAAGGAAAAAGCTTCATCAGAACAATTCTAATATCTATATTCCTAGGTCGAACTGACTCTGCAATCCAACTTAGGTCTTCGAGGTGCTAGAAGGGATCCTTGTTCGAGTTTCCATGGAAATGAGTCTGAATTAGACTTATGATATTCGACTTTAACTTGAATGTGTCTCTGCCTGTGGGAATTCAGACCTAAGGTGCTATGATTGTTGCCGCTAGATCATAGAAGTCTCGCAGTTATTCTCCGCATGGTGGATGCTGCATCCTGTCGAGTGTCGTGAGAATCCGGTTGATGCTCTGCTCATATTTCTATTCGATTTTTTCGACCCTGGCTTCCAGACAAGCCATTGGGTCCTGATTCTTAAGGTCCTGACGAATTCGAGGACTGGGATTAGCCATCTCAGCTAATCAGGTGGAAGAAGGTTGAGAAGGGAGGTCAGGCGAAAATTGCCTTTGCCACCTTGGGTTTGGCTCCCAAGGTCCCGCAAGTTCAAGTCTTAATGACCTTCTTCCTTGCATACACCAACTCAAAGGGTTGGTGTAGTCAACCAGAACAAGGCTAAGGCTTGTTAATCAGAGTGGTCCTTTAGATTTGATGACCTGATTTTTTGTTTAAGTTTGTGATATTGAAAATTCGGCTAGAGACCAACTGCATGGAATTCCTACCTCTCAGGCTAACCTGATCAGTCTAGTTATGAGGGGACTACAAGGAAGGTTCTTCCTTCGACTTTCGCCTCTGGTTCCGTTACCCTGCAGCCACGGTTGTTTGACACTACCCTGCAGTCTTGTCACCAGGTTTTGCAAGAGAGGTTGGAACTACCCAGTAGTTTCAAGCCAAATGCAGGTTATTTGATGTATTTTTGTGAATTCTTAATCTATTTCTTCAATGTAGTAAATGGTGGGCGATCCACAAGGTGACTCACCTCGCCGACTAACTTTTGGGCTCGTCGGAGTCCAAGTTAGTCAATGTGTGCTCATGCACTTCTAAGTTCTTTTTCAAATTGTAGACCACAATTCCAAAGTATGCACTTCTCCGATGATTTTGAATCATACTCTGAATTCAGAGAACCTTTATTTCTTGACGATTACGAGCCAATCTACGAACTCAGCTTCTATGACCCATTCTTTGATTCTGACTTCGAGGTCCCTATTCCCAAAATCATTAATTCAAAATCTTGTTCCATTGAATTGTTATCATTTTGTTATGATCTTTAGGAATCAGAAACAATAAGTGCTGAGAGTGTCCACACTCTAGAGTTCGAATCTTTTATTGACTCATAATTCCATGATCCTATAAGCACTCTCCAGGCATTTACATTTGATTTGAATGAGCATCAAGAAGACTATCTAGATGAGCCTATCTTTGACTCATTTCTAGAAGAACCTTCTCCACACCCAGATTTTAAAGAAGCCACACTTTCTGATCCACATACTAAGCCTTCCAAAATCTGATCCCAACCTTGCCCCCCATCGGAATTAACTTCTACTCTGATTCACCTCTCTCTGATCCGGGTGCATATTCTCCTCCATCTTTTGATTAGGTATCAGACATTGATCAGACTGTTAATAACTTCCTATCCTTCTATGATCTTACCTGTAGGGTTCCTACATCCTCCATAGAGCCATTTCCTTTTGAGGATCCCTACTCTGATCAGGCTGAATCGACTTAGCTAAACCCACAATTTGCATTTCTACATCTCTTTGAGCCTCAAAGTATCTGGTGGGCTCCGTATCTTTTGATTCATATCCATCAACCCACCTGACTGATTGAGTTTGGGCTGCATCATCAGCCTATTGATTTAAACAATCACTTGGTTAAACCAACCAGGCTATTGATCAAGATGCTTGTTCTACAGAACTCATCTGATTTGACCACCACTTCTCCTTGACCACTTTCTGCTCGGCTGAAGGCATTGAATTTAACGCTTAACGGGATGCAGCTTGTCATTCCAAAAACCCAAGACCCTTCTAATTATCTTTTTGAGCTACACTCCTACTGCACTTTTGAGTTCAACTTTAGAACAACCGACTCCATCTTTGATACTTGTATCAAAGTTTGAAATCGTTTGCAACAATCATCCTGACCCGTTCACCTACCCTTTGATTCTATTCTAAACTCTCAACCAAACTGAATTTATACCCTCCTGGCTTACAATGAGGACATTGCAAAACTTAGACATGGGGGTGTTAAAGTGCAAACATATGAAAATTTAATTCTCCGAGGGGTTCTCACAAAAAATATATATACATTAAAAAATGATAAAAAATAAAAAATTGAAAAAGAAAAAGAAGAAAGGGGAGGAAATTTTGAGAAATAATCATGAGGTGGAAAAGAGGAGAAATTCAAATGTCAAAAAGGAGCAAAAATCAAGAACAAAAATGATAGTCATAGCACTTGATTATGGAATCTACTTAAGTTCTAGACCTAATCAAAAGAAAAAATTAAGTCCTAAAAACAAAGAGGCAAGGAGATTAGTATGAGTGTGGATCTTAGGCCACTTGGGCTTATTTTAGGGCTTAAACATTCATGTATCCATTAAGATCTGGATTAGTCCTCAAGAGGTTGAGGAAAATGCGAAGCTGATGTAGTAACTCTAAGGCTTAGGGATTATTCAATCCCGTTGCCTGCCCTTTGGTTTGCGGAACTTGATAACCTAAGCACTCAAAAATCATAGGCTAAGTCTGGTTCAATGCTCGTAACAAAGAAAAATAATGCCAAAAAGTGTTATGTTCTGAAAAGCCATCTCGAAGATCTAGCTTAGGAGCGACTTGACAACATAAGTTGATTGGACGAGTTCTCGACATGAATAGGTGGGAAATTCCCCTCGAAGATGCATAATAACATATCGTCTCCTCAGTGCTTTTCTCCTAAGATATCTAAATATCCTACCGGGGGCATGTAAGTGCTTTATGCTAGTTCAGGTGCCATGGGCGGGATTATCCCGAATTGTCGATTGCCAATGATTGAATTTAGCTACAGAATGCCATGGGCGGCACTATCCCAAAATTTTTAAAACTAGGGTTATGGGGGTTACCATGGGCGGTGCTATCCCGAAGCATCAAAAGCCAGGGACCCTTTGAGGATTGATGATGGGGACAAGGAATCTGATACAGACTGTGTTTAGAGCTAATTAGTGGCTGGATCTAGGGAAACCTAAAAAGAAAAGAGAGAAAACTCTCCAAATGAAAATTCTTCTCTATCTCTTTTATCAAAATGCATTGGCAAACTGAACCTAGACATGCTACATTCTATGCACGGGTGCTTTAACCGCTGGGTTCAACGAACCTCTCGGTAGTTTTTGCGGGCCTTAGAAACCTTTGCGGTAGACTTAGGCTGAAGGACCTTGGAAACCTTTGCGGGCCTTAGAAACCTCATAAGAGTTTGCTAAAGGACTAGAAAAAGTTAGGCATGAGGGTATGATGATAATATCATCATGAACCATAACTAGCTTTAATTAATCAAAATCAATTGACAAATGCTCCTACATAATCACCTAAGAGTGGTAATTCCCTACACATCCAATCTGAGAGGAATACATTAAATCAGGGTTAATTCTGCAGTTTTAGCAGCATATCACAAATGTAGAATAATCACAGGGTTTCCCAAGGGTTAATCTAATGTTTAATGAGCATTAAAGTCTAATAAGAGGGTCCATGCAGACAAAAACAAGGTTTCACCCATTTCGAGAACTGATTCATAACCTAAAACCCTAATTTCAGATCCTCTTAAATAATAGAGGCTCTGGTCAGGATTAAATTATCTAAATCTTCTAAAATTCATATAAAAAATTCCTTGCGGTTTGGTATCCGTGATTTGACCTTTGGAACCTTTTTTGCTCTCAAATAGAGTCACAGACACAATTCTACCCCAATTTGGGTTGCTACGCAAATTGCCTAGTCAAACTTGGTCAAAACTAAAATCTGACTTCACCATCATATTTCTTGGATCCAAGTTAGGTTTGTACCAAAATTTGGGCCCAATCAGAGATTATCTTAATCGAGTTTGCATTTTAGTTAAGTTAGACTCTTTCTCTTTCTCATATGCCATAGCTTTTGAAATCCTTGCAATCAGGTCCCTACATTTTTCATCATCTTTGCATTTAGGTCCCTACCACCATTAGTGTGAACAAAAGCTTCACCGTTGAGATTTGAGCGAGGATTTCTCACTCGATTCTCAACCAAACACTTCCAAAATTGAAAGGGAGATTCCTTGAAGAATTCCCTTCCAAATGAACCCAGCCATGGACCTTGATTCCTTCCCATCTCTCATGCGAATGCTTGGAAGATGCGGGTATCCTTTGTGTGTGAACTTCTTGAAGCTTGAGAGCTTCTTTCCTTGCTTTGAAATGTCCCCTAAGGCCTATAAAAGAGCTAGCGATGCAATTCCACTCTTCCTTAGCTAGGTACAGGGCAAAAAATCCTCTTCTTTCCCTATCTCTGGCCTCCTCTGACCTAGACTCTAGCGGTTTCCCACCCCATCGTCCTACGAATGGCCAACGGCCAAATTGGGCCATCCTTCTTCTTCCTCATCGTCCTCCGCATCTTGCCTGCCACAGTGAGGGCTGCCTCCCCCTCTCCTCACCGCCGTCTCCCTCAACAAAGCAAGCTTCTTCCACGGCACCAGCAATACACCGATGCTCGTAATCCTCCTTGTTCATCTTTTAGCTAGGTCTAACATCTTCCCCTTCTCCTCCTTAATCTCCCTAGCTCCTTCCCCGATCATTTCATCCAATGACCACACCTCTCCCCCTCCATCTTCCCCACAACCAGTCGAACTCCAGCGACGACTCCCCGACGCCACACACCACCAAGCGCCCATTACCACCTTCAGAAGCTCTGCCACACCACACTAAAGAAAACCCCTCACTTAATTCCACCACACACTCGCTAAATCACTCCACCAAACATGGCCACCTTCAAACTCCTTCGACTTCGCACGCCCTCCACACGAACTCTCTCATCACACAGACACCTCCACCGCACTCCACATCCACCGACGATGCTTGTGAGCTTGTTTGATTGGGGCTATAAGCCCGTATTGTGATTCTCAGGTTTTGCCATTCTTCGCCGGTCACTGCTATCTTCTCTATCAACAACTGACCTTCCCCGACTACCACACGTCTTCCAATTGACACCAGGTTCCGTGGATGAACTCCACGTAGCTTTCCAGGGCCTCAATTTGATAGCAACACCAACGCTAGCAGCTCTAATCGATGAAGCAGCCACTACAACTTTACGCAAAGAAGCAGGGACACATAGTCCCACATCGATGGATGAGAGGTGCGTGCAAACCCATAAATTGATTTTGTGTTCTCATCATTCCTACCAAGACACGAGGGTTGGGTCCCCACACACACCTGCTTACCTAACCACTCACTCCTCACCTACGATACATGCCCGCAGGCCTGGTCCCTATTCACGCCCGATTACCATGATACTGTGCATGCCCGTATACCTGACTAAGCCTGGGTCTTATAGTGGAGGAAGGATTTGTGAGAGGAGGGGGAGGGTTTTTCTCTTGAGGGCTCTATAGTTAGACATTGAAGGAAGTTGGTTCACTTATGCTGTGAAGAAGGAAAGCTTCTGAAGAATAAAGAGAAGACATTGAGAATAAGAAGGCCTTGAGAAGAAAGGAAGCTTTAGAAGAAGAAGAAGAAAAGAAGAAGGCTTTGAAGAACCTTGTGCTTGTGCTCACTTAAGTCATCTGATCTGATTTGGTTCTGTTGAATGATTTAAGAACCTAAGTTTACATTGAATAATTGATTAGAGTTACTATTGAATTATTTGAATACTTTGGATGCATACTTAAATTAAGAGGATATACATGGTGATTTAAATCACCATTATTTTTTAGTCTCTTGTTCTTTTTGCTCCATCATACATTGGTTCTCATTGAATATATTTCTACATATATTATTCATTGAATATCTCTATTGTGCTCATTCATTTCAATTCAAGCTTAGTGTTGTGAGTTCCATATTTGCTCCTTATGAACGACCTCAGACTCCTTTTAGATTCTGAGTTTATAAATTTAATTATTTTCAAGCGATTGAGGCTTTGCTACAACGATTACTCCTTAAAACCCCTCTATAGTCCGTAAACACATGTGACATCATTCGAACCACCCAAGGGCTACCGCAGGTGCCCTTCCCCATCATCTCGCCCTCACATCACAGCCATTGGATCAAGATCTAACGGTTGGGATGCCTCTACACCCTCAGCAGCAAAATGCATTCTCTCAACACAAAAGTGCTTGGAGCACATTGGTTGGGAACGGTACCCTCAAACTAAAGGTGCCCAATTGAATCGCAACCAGCGACGATAATTCGTAGCAGCAAGGTGCGCCCAAATTGAGCTACACGATTAGCGATGGATGGCGTGAGAGACTCCATGTGGCCTCACGGATGGCCAGCAGTGTGGGCTCGTGCGATGACACGCAGATAAATGCTCAATCGTACTCATCGATGTGGCGTGATCTGATGGCACGATCCTCGGTCTCTCCTCAGCTGTGCGATTCAAATCGAACCACTCTCCTTCGATGAAGTGCGACAAGTGTAGGCGTGTGAGTGCCAGCGTGGGTGTGAGAGCTAGACTTATAGCGAGGATTGTGCTAGAGCTTTAGCGATGTCTTTACTGTCACTGTCAACCCATGGCCGATTTAGCCTCTTCTCCTCCACTATAAAAAGGCCACCACCCCTCCCATTCTTCATCATTTCTTCCTTTCTCTCCCTCACCACCTTCAAGGCTCTAGGGAGTGATTGTCCTATGCCCAGGATGCTCCTCTAGAGTAAAAAAGAAATATTTTTTTCTGCTTCTTACCTCCCTTCGTGGAGCATCCCGTGGCGATCCTCTCACCACATTCGAAAAGTAAATCCTCACCGCGACGCTATCCTATCCCGCCCTTTGTCCTCTGACACCGTTCTCCTTCCTCTGGCCTCTCGCCACCTTCGTTCAAGCATTGCCAGAGCAAGTCGTCCTCCAAGTGACCATCGAGGGGGATTCTTCTCACCTCTTTCTATCTTTTATCGCTTTCTAGTGTAGGTGTAATTTCTCGATTATCTATAGAAAACTCTGTTCAGATATATATATTGATATTCTCTCTCTCTTATTCTGCTAAAGTAGATTAGATTAGATTACAATTATTTCACTTGATATTTTGCCTTGTAAAAATACCAAAAAAAAAATCACAAAATTTCAAAACACCAAAAACAAATAAAATCGAAGCACGGATTTCACAAACCAAACGTTCACCTCCCCGTGCTCGACCCGGGACTCCCTTAGAGTTTTGATAAATTTTATTTGGTAACAGAGATTTTGCGACTACAACGATGGGTTCTCTAAAACCCTAATTTTCATCATGAAAAATACGCCTATCAGTCGTGAGTAGCTATTTTGGAACAAGTAGTTTAGTTTCCACTTTTCTAGTATGTTGTGATGGCTATGATGTAAACGTGTTACTATCTTGTGGTACTGTTTTCAGTTGTTGTTTACTCTATAGTTATTTATCTTATATTCATGCTTCTAGCTATACTGCATGTGTGGAAATTAATATGTTTTGGTTTATTACTTATTGGGTGACTGGGTCTTGGGATAGTCAAGGCAATCTAACCCAGGTTCCACGAGGAGCCGGTTTGGGTCATAACACTTCTCCCGTATCCTTCATCTCAAATTCAATACTTAATGTTTGTTTCATATCTATCAACATATCCATGTCATTTCCAGCGAGCAATCTGTCATCCACATATAATGACAAAATCATAAACTTACCTCCACAATGCATGACATATACACAATTATCCAATTTGTTGCCACAAAACAAAATTGAATAATAGTTTTATGAAATTTGAGATACCACTGTCGTGAAGATTGTTTCAAGCTATACAGAGACTTTTTCAATTTGTAAACCATGTTCTCCTTACCCTCTACCCAAAAACCATCAGGTCGTCGCATATAAATATCTTCTCTCAATTCCCCATTGAGAAAAGCAGTTTTTACATCCATTTGGAATAATTCCAAATCCATATATGCAATCAAAGCCAAAATCATCCTAATTGATGCAAACTTGGCTACCGGAGAATATGTTTCCTGGAAATCAATTCCAGCTTTCTATATATATCCCTTGGCAACCAACCTTGCCTTGAATTTATCAATAGTACTATCAACTCGGTACTTTTTCTTGAAGACCCATGTACACCCAATAGACTTCCTTCCTACCGGTAGGTTACATAATTCCCAAACACCATTTTTCTCAATTGAGTCAAGTTCATCCTTCACGGAAACCATCAATGATCTTGACTCCGATGAAGCCATTGCTTCATAGAAAAATAATGGATCCGTACAATCTGGATGTAACATGAAACCTCACATGAGTACAAATGCTAGTCACTCAACCATGCAATTTGTGCTCTGGGTCTCTTGTTGCCAATAATTCTTGCAGGTTGACTGGACTCACCCACAACCTCCATGGGTACATCATTACTCATAGGTTCATTTTCCACTTCTAGATGAGCACCATGATCATCCCTTTTAGTTGGATCTATTTCAAAGTCGACATTATCATCATTCAAGATAAGTAGAGGTTCCAATTCCTTCGTTTCTTGCTGCTTTTCTTTATTTTCCAAAAAAGTAACATCACGGCTCTCAACAAGACCCCTTTCATTGTAATAAAACCTGTACACTTTTGATTTATCAGAATAACCTATAAGTTTGCACTTTCTTGTCTTAAAATCAAGCTTATCTCTAAGTTGATTTGGGATCAAGACATGTGCTTCACATCCCCATTTTCTGAGGTGATTTAATTGTGACTTTCTCCCATTCCATATCTTATAAGGTGTAGATTCCACAGATTTGGTTGGAATTCTATTTTGTATATAATTTGCAGTTAGCACTGCTTCACCCCAAAAATTCTTTGGAAGTCTAGAATGAGAGAGCGTGCACCTAATTGCATTAATCAATGTTCAATTTTTTCTTTCTACCACACCATTTTGTTGTGGCACATATGACATTGTTGCTTGTCTAACAATGCCCATATGATTGCAAAAGTCATTAAACTCTCTCGAATTAAATTCACCACCTTTATCTGTCTTTAACACCTTAATAGATCTTCCTAAATTTGTTTCTACTTCCATCTTATATCTCTTAAAGCATTCAAAAGCTTCAGCTTTTCTTTCCAAGAGATATTTGAACAAATATCTAGAATAATTATCTATAAAGATTATGAAATATTCCTTGTGACCATGTGTTTTAACACTTAATGGAGCACATATATCAAAATGAATAAGCTCTAATATTTCTCTTGACCTTTAACCCTTATAAAAATGTTTCTTGGTCATTTTCCTGGTCAAGCAATGTTCATAGGGCAATGTTCTTGCTCTTATTATATTAGGCAACGCATCCCTTTTTATTATCTGATTCATTTTATTATTTCCTGGATGTCCCAATCTCATGTGCCATAAATCAAAATTAGATAATAAATACAAGAAATAATTCAAATCCTTCTTTATTGAATCACCAAAGATAGGAATACAAAAAAGATCATGTTCTAGCACAAATGTGCCTACAGTGAAACCTTTTCTATCTCTACCAATAAAGACATGATTATTATAGAATCCAACTTCTAATTTAATTTTTAATAAGAGTAGACACAAAAATAAGGTTCCTTTGAATCCCAGGAGCATAGAACACATCCTGGAGAGTCATCACACTTTATCTAAGATCAAGCCTGTAGGTCCCAACACCTTAGACATCCAGATAGGTGTTATTACCTATGTAGATTCTCTGTTCTCCTTTCTTTAATTCTTTAAAGTCAATCAGGCATTCCTTGGTCTTTGCAATATGTCGAGTGGACCAGAGTCCACCCATTAGCCTTTGTAGTCAGTCTTGGCAGAGTTACACTCTACCACACCAACAAATTCATGCTTCTTCCCTTTATTTTCCGATCCCTTAGTTTGGCCATGTTTCCTTCATTGGGGACAATTGGTCTTGAAGTGACCAAACTTCCTGCAGTTATAGAATGATCCACGCAATCCTTTTCTACATCATTGTTGGTTTCCTTTGAATTCCACTTTATAGGGACCGAGGTTCTTGTTATGCTAAATAGCATGTACTTCCTCTTGTTTGACTTCAAATACTTCTAATTGCTTTCTTCTTATAGCCAAGTCTTGTTCAATAAGCAACTACACAGGCAAGTCAGTCACATTCTTTATGGTGCCATTCAGTCTCAAAGTGGTGGCAGCCATATCGAATGATGGTGGCAAACTGTTCAACATTGTGGCCACCTGCATTTTCTCATGAATTTCTATTCCTGCAGCTCTTAAATCCTTGGCCATTATAATCATCTTGTTGACATGCTCAATGACATTCTCTGACTCCATTTTACATGTATTGTACTTATGCAAAAGAAGTTTCACTTTCACTTCTGTTTTGGAGTCATATTTTTCTTTGATGGCCCTTCATAAATCATATGTAGATTTATGATTCTAAAAGACTTTTATTAGGTCATCCTTCACATGTATCAACATAAAACTACGCGCCTTCTTATCATTTTTCTCCCATTGCTATAGGCTTTCTGATGGGCAACTTTTTCTACGTCAGTGGGATTTTTCGAAAGCTTAGGAACAGGGGTATCAATTAGGCCATCTAAATTATCATGCATTAGGTCATACTGTATTTTTCGACTCCACATGTCATAATTAACACCATTGAACTTATCCAACTTGATTAGTTCATATGTAATCAATTTTATCGTCATATCTCTAAATAGAACATAAAAGATGCAACATAAGAAAAAATGCATATAAGTAAAATGCATGAATGGACGCAACAATACAAATATGAAAATTATAATGAACATGAATATATAATTTATCAAACTTATAAAAATAAATGGATGATAGAGGGAGTCAAATTAGATAAGTGGCAATACATTTTTAAAGCAAATAGGTAATAAAAGTGATTAACTAAATAAATACACTAATGATTTTTTTTAAGTTAAAAGAAATTCAAACAATAATAATAATAAATAAATAAATCTCTATAATATTATCCAACTGACAACATAATCTATCCAAGATCAATGGATACATAAACAATCAATCTAATATCAAAACAAATCCATATTTAAAAAAATAGTCACGAGATCAAAGTGCCTATCTAATATAATAAAAAAAAACTAAGCCTTTCACCACCACCTTCCCGCCCTTTTTTTTATTTTTAACAGCAAAAACTAAAGAGAACCTTGCACGTATGGACAAGGGGGTGACCGGAAAAATATGTAACAAAAAAAAAAAGTGACGACAGAAATCACAAATATAATAAAAAGAAATACTTAATTGCGTGCAGGAGAAAAGGACAAGCTGCTGTGGTATAGAAATGGAATGCGCAACAAGAACCAGAGAAGCAGCAAATAAAAAAGTTGACGCTAAAATGAAAGGGATGGCACTAAAAATACCAGGAATCCTAGTGAAAACAGCCTTTGGAAATCAGTGTTGCCACTCTCAGTCCCTCTTTCTTTGTTCCGTAATAGGTCAAGGTCGCTGTGAGCAATAGTGGGGTGGGATTGGCAATTAGGTAGTATGAAGTCAGAGATTGGAGATCACGTTCCTCCGGTGTGGATGTGATGCGATCGGTGACTAATAGCGTGGGTATGATGAGATCGACGGCCAGCAGCGTGGGTGCGACGAGATCGGCAGTCACTCGGTGAGACGAGAATGATTTAGTATCAATCTAGAAAGGAGAGGGGAATAGTTAGTCTTTTTTGATCGGACTTTCCTGAGATGCCTTCTTCCTTTTTTTTTTTTTGTAGACCCTTTGCACATCTCGTTTACCTATTTCAAAATAGCCCCGTCGCGCTTTTTCTAACACTTTGTTAACTACGATTTAATCGAATCTAGATGACTACTCAATATCTACTCCTGCAAATAACATCCAATACTCCCAACTTACATCTCCATCACCTCACCAATTTCTACACCACCCTCCACCCAACCTTCTTGCTCTCACACGGACGACCATTCATCGCCAACTTACGCAAATTACATCGACGTAGCAACTTGCCAAAGGGTGGGCATGAACGTGGAAAAGGAGACACGTCGTATACACATCGATATAGACAATATTGTGAGCAAAAAGAAACAAAAAGTTATATTTACTATCTAAGGATCTAGATGTTTTATTTTGAGTCTCCCATTTAAATTTTCTTGTAATATTTTCTGTTTTGGAGAGATTATTAATCAATATAAAAAAATTTATGTTGTCGGTATTCATATGCAAAAATGAATCCTTTGTTAACATGTTAGCGTAATTTTTTGGCTAATGGGCAAAGAAGTTTTTGGTATATTAATTTAAAACGATCGTTCCGTGTAAAGATTAACCTATGATTTTCGTGTCAATTGAGTTAACCTGTTTACGTGGAATTATTTCAAGAGATAATTTAAGCTTAGGGTGAACTCAAGTTAGATTATTACTTTAAGAAATTATTATGAATAGGTTAAGCATAAGATAGTGAGAAACTTGAATCAAAGTGACCTAAATCTAAAAAACATAACTAATGAATTCCCTACACCCTAAGTATTTTTATGATATAGTCGATGACACATTTATTCCTATATAGTTTACCTGATTTTATCATTCGAACATGTATTTCCCTTATAAAATAAAAAAATCAACAATTGATTCAAACAATTTGAATATTAAAAAAAGAAAAGTAGCTTAATTCCTATTCAATCGACTGTTGTAGGGAACCGGTATTGATTTTTCTTAGTCAACAAAACATTGCATAAATTTTGTTCATTTATAATTATAATTTTGCATAAACATTGTAATCGTGAAACTCATTTTCTCGTCTTGCAGGTAACACTCTCAAAAATTAACGTGGTTCATGATACCAAGGAAGAACAAGAAGGTGGCACTAAATCACTCGTTTCTATTAGTGGATTAAATTATTATGATTAGAATTATATTAGATTTTTCTTTTCTTTTTAGATGTTGTGTATATGGTGAGAGAGTAATTATTTTCTCTTGTAATAATTAAATTCTCTACTCTCTCTCTCTCTCTCTCTCTCTTTTTCTTTGCTTCTGCATTGTTCTTGTTTGTTGTTTGCTTTATCTTTAAAAAAAACTTACATCTTAAAAAAGATTTTGAACCCTATTAAGAGTTGTCTGCCATATGCATCCATTCTAGGAAATGAATTGAATATCTGTTAGATTTAAATTTTGTCAATTTCTTGCCTCTCTTAAGATGCCTATTCATGAATTGAGCTGCCTATTCTTACATTGGACTAAATATAAAGGAAATCAAATCTCACTTGTTTTGGAAATTAAGAAATCTAAGAAGAACCATTAAAAGTGACTAATTGTAGGGAGAATCTTAAAATTTACCCACGGTGTGATAAGGATTATGCTTGCATTTTCAAATTGCTTATGTTATTTGACACATTGGTTGTGGCATAAAGCACGCATATAAGGTAGTAGTGACTTTGCATGTTCATTAGGAAGAGCTAGGTTTGTCGGAGGTCAATAAATCTGTCTCACTTGTAAGGTGCCTTGAACTAAGCAAGGGGCTTTAACAGGCATCGCAACAAGCATCGTTTATAAAGAACCCTTGTGGCACTTACCCCTTACCTGGCCTCGCTCTAGAAGTGTGCAAGTTCAACTCGAGATCTACATTATCTTGGTGAACATAGAGTTTTCTTTAGGCACACCATAGGTTGATTAGGACGTGTAAATGTACCACAATATTGTCTTCTCTCCATCTATTATAAACAAAAACAAAAACAAAGAAACCAAAATTTCAAAGAAAAAAATGACCTCTTGTTTGTTGTTTGCTTGCTGTTGGTGTATGCTATGGCGTAGGTTGTTGAACACTATGTTAGAATTAAAGAAAGAACCTGAAAGACTCTTGAAAAACCAACCTAGGACTAAGATGGTTGAAATCCCTAGACAAGAGCCAGAAGAGCAACATCTGTGAGCAATGAAAGACTATTTCTTAGCTAATGAATACCTTGTAAATCACATCTGTAGACCACAATAAAATTTGCCCTTGTACAAGATCAAGAGCAGTACCATAAAACTACTGCCATCCTTCTATGGCATAGTTCATAAGAATTTGTATTGACCCTTAGATGAATTCTCTGAGGTCTACTCTATTGTCAAGATGCAAGGTCTTTTGATGAGGCCTTTATGTGAAACATATTCTCATTATCTTTAAAGGATAAGGATAAACATTGGTACCGTACCTTGGATGGTGACATCACCATTTGGCCATTGTTGAGAGTCGATTTTCTTGAAAAAATTTTTCCTAAGTGTAAAACAAATCATTATAGAATAACCATCCTAAGATTCTCTCAACAAGGCAAGGAGTACTTCCATGAAACTTGAGATCGTTTCAAAGATCTCTTATGAATGTGTCTCCATCACCAAGTCCCCAAGTGGCAATTAGTTGAAAGGTTCTATAATGGATTCGTTGAAAAGCATAGGCAGACCATGAATAATGCACCTTGTACAAGAACCTTTTGAATAAAACAAAAGAAGAAGCATGGAACCTATTTGAGACCATAAGAGAGAATTCCCTTCATCTAACTACATCATTCTCAGATAGGACAACTACAAACGTAAACAAAAGGAGGGATGCAAATGAAGTGGGAGTATCCCGAGGTTTGTCCTAATAATCAGAGCTACCTAATCAAAAGTTTGATAAACTACTCGCTGTTAGCTCCAAGCCAATGCACCAAAACCCATCCTTAGCTTAACCTTTGGTAGAATGTTCTCTCTCCAAAAGCACTTATCATGTTTCTTTGAAATGTCATCTAGCTAACCAATTCTTGAAGTTGATCCAAGAAGAGGTTAGTTTTGCACAAGGTTTCTCTCACCCTATGAACAACCCTTATTCAAACACATATAATCTTGGCTGGAGAAACCATCCTAATGTTTCCTAGAAACAACCAAGAAATCCAGTTCTAGATTGAAACCACCTTACCCAACGCAGAATCCTAATTTCCAAAATATCCAACCGAGAGTCCAAACATTTGAAGTCGATGAAATGAAGGCTATGATGAAGGCAATGCAAGAGTCAAATTAATTGTTGCTGCAATCACATACAAAAACTATTATAGACTTGCAATCACAATTGAGCCATATCATCACTACCCTTATTAGAAGGGAAGAAGGAAAATTGCCTTGTCAACCTAAGGAAAATCCAAAGGGCAAAAAGGTCATGTTTAGGGGACAAGCGCAAGCTATATATTATGATCTTGAGTAATGGAAAGGAAGTTGAAAATCAACTTAAGGAGATATTGGAAAAGAACACTAGTGCTACTCTTATTGAAGAAGAAGAGGAGACTACACTTGAAGAAAATCCTAAAGATCTCTCTTCATCATATACTCCTAAGGCTCCTTTTCCTAAGCATTTAAAGAATGAAAACCCACCTTTTGGATACAAACTAAATGCAAGAATGGTGGAAATTATAGAGACTTTTAAACAAGTACACATTAACATGCCACTTTTGGTAGTGATTAGACAAATACCATCCTATGCTAATTTCATTAAGGATTTGTGCACTTGTTGATGTGGAAAATCTATGCATAAAGAATTGAGCTTGGAAAACCTGTTGTTATAGTGCGATTTGTGAAGAAATCCATCAACAAATAAAATTTATTGAAATTCAAAAGGAATTCCAGGTCAAACATAGGGAGATAGACGTTTGATTAAAAATTGCATTTGTTTTATTGTCACGAAGCATATTAACTAGTCGAATTGAATCTAAACTATCTATCAACTTAAAGAATAATGAATAGAAGAGAAAGAGAATATTACAAATAAGGACAAAATAAAAGTAGAATACACATGGATTTCATAAACATCAAGTGATGTCGACTACAACTAACCACTACAGTAGAAAGTGAGAAATCTTACAACTAAAAAGTGTAAATCTACTTTAGAAAGCATTAAAAAGAAGGTGGAGAGATGTTATCCTCCTCAACGGCTGCATGGAGGACGAGCCACATTGATAGAGCGCTCGGACGAAGGTGGTGAGATGTGGTAAGGAGAACAATGACAGACGATGGAGAACGGGACAGGGCAACGTCGCAGCGGGATCCGCTTCCCGAATGGTGGTGAAAGGACAACCGCAGAATATTCCACAAACAGGATGAGAAGGTAGAAAAATTCTATTTTTAACTCGATAGGAGTATCTTGGGTTTGGGACAAGCTCTTAGAGCTTTGGATGGGGTGAGAGAAGAGAGGAAGGGATGATGAAAGTGTGGGGGTTGTAGGGCCTTTTATAGGTGAAGATTGGAGGAGGCACAAGGGTTATTTCATCTTAAAACATTAAATAAGGGGGTCTTTAGTGACGGATATAGACGTCACTAAAGACCCTATGTTGCTGAAGACATGTGCATGCCCCTGCCTCCTCTCCTTCCTCTACGCACAACACTCACGCACGTTCGCGCTCTCTCAATCGTCTGATCACAAGATCGAATGGCTTAAAAGCCATCTCACCCGCACCTTCATCGTGCCTCATCGCGCGCCTGTATGCGATCGGGCGTTCAAACGCACGTTCGATGGCGCGTGTGTGATTCGCACGCTCTGGTGATACCACGTTGCCGCTCCTTGCCAGCACGATTGCCATTTGACAGTTGAATCGAGCCACACCCTACGCTTGCGCTCGATTTCAGGTGCATGGGGCTTCAAACCCGCACCCTCCTCTCGTGCATTGAGCACTCAACCGTTGCGCCACCCTTGCCTTTGTGACGCGTTTATGCTTAAACGCTCGAGCACTCTCGGCCATTGGAGGAGAATTCGACGGTTGAGATCACTCGAGCAATTGAATGAAAGAACAACGGTGAGCTCTTGGATGGTTTGGGCGGCTGTGATGGCGCCACATGTCGCCATCATGGCCGTCCATCTTTTGTGTCTTGTAGATGGTGCCAAAGATGTCGGATTGGATCGATTTTTGCATCGTTGGGCTGCGATCGTCAATCTGAACCCATTCGTGCAGTTGGATTTGTCATCTGATGTACGAATTTACACCATCTTGGCCCCTTGATCTCTGATCTTTCTCGGACTGTATCTAATGCTACGGATGTCCGATTAGGACGATCTTGGAGTCATTGAACTCCAATCGTCACCCTGATTAGATCTATATGGTTGGATCTTCAATCCGAGGCCCCAATTAAATGTCACCCTATCACCTGACCATAAAAAGGAGAAATTAACCTGAATTTTATACAATCTATCCTAAATGCATGATGATGCATGTTATGCAATATTTATAATGTATAATGCAACTATAAGCCTAAGAATGCGCAAAAATAGACAGTTTATGTGGTATAAACATGTTTACATCACACCCGTATGCCTATCTTTTTTTAGTCCCTAGCAAAACTACATGCTATTTATAAGAGAATTAGGTTAGACTTCTTAGGCAATAGTTAATTTTCAACTCTTATGTATTTTAACTAAGACCTAAACTATAGAAACATAATAGCATTTGGGTGTCTGCAAAAATGCAGACCTTTGCATCTTTTTGTGTGAAGTGCTAGACTCATTGATCGGCAATCAGAATGGACTTCAGGTTTCTACGCCCCTAGGTAACCTTAAAAAGGAATTCTACCTAAAGGTGCATCTATTCTACCAGTAGCTTTCTCTCTACTTTTATTTTTATGGAGTCAACACAAGAACGAACCTAGTGTATATCTCCCCAACTTATTCTACTTCACTTCTTCGTAAGTGTTTAGGAATTATATATGCATTTTGGTGAGCTGGGATCTAGACAACCTACCAATAGGCTATTACCCATGATAACTTGCCAGCTATACTCGTGCAGTGATGTGTGACTTATTTCTTTTTTTTTCTTTTCTTTTTGGATATTTTTCTTTTTCTTCTCTTTCTTTAAGTAGATGGCTTCCCTAATCTAAGATTTACCTATAGGTAGCAGGAAAAGAATGGTAGTGTGACTGGCTTTGGACAACCTATGAATGGGTTGTTACCTATGATAACTTGTTAGCCATACCACCCTAGAAGGTTCATTAGCTACCTAATTTTCGTAAAAATCATTGAACAATGAGTCAGTGCAAAAAGTGTGTAGATTCTTAGACTTAAAAGTTTCCTCAAATCAGAGGGTGGGTTTATAAGTCATGTACTTATCACCCCAACTTATTTAATCAAATTAGAAATATATTTAGACTGGTGAGGACTCAAAAAATAAATTCACATTTTAGTGGACACCTGAGCTGATTAAGCCCAAAGACCTGAAGTCATATAGTTTTATTCTCTAAGATTGAAAATTTTCTAAAGCCTAAGTACTCTTTCCTAATTCCATAATTTTTTTAATAAATAAAAAGAATCTGTGGAGCTAAGGAAATAATTCAGAGATGAATATCCATCCCCCCATGCCTATCTAATGCAATGTCCTCACTGTATTAAAAAGACATGAAATAGAGTGGAGTAGAGTAGGAAGCACCTAAATTATGTGAATAATAGGTCAGCTCTGAGTTGAAAAGAAACTGTATACATGCTGAATTTAGCACCTTCAGCTAGGCACACTATACAAAGAAGAAGAAATGAAGAATTCATAAGTATAGATCAGAATCAGAGTAAGAAAATTTAGGTTTGGGCCTACCAGGAGAAGATGTCCACAGATGTGGACCAGATTGTGATGCAGACCCATGCCCCATGGTCGAGTATATCTAAGGTTCTGGACAAAAATTATCCAAAACCTGAGATCAGTATGCAAGCGGGGTCAGGCCTGTGATTTGTGAGGATGTAACCCAAGTCCAAAAAGTTGGGTTACAAAGGAATTAAGCTCAAAAGGATAATCAATGAATGTGTGCTTGGGTTGGACATCTTCTGAATTAAAGATGTCATAATGGTCCTAGTAGAGAGTTGGTGGTTTCAGACAAATTGGAACCCTTAGACTTGGTCTTCGGCTTCCTCCGGAATTGACTTCCCATATCATCATTTCCCAATTCCTATCCTTCACAATCAGGACTTCAGATTCCAGGACCTCTTGCATGTCAATCACCCCACTTAAAATTTCTAAGTCCAAGATTGATGGCTGAATCAAAATTGACTTGGGTCTAGTGATCTCAAAATCAAAATCTTTAGTAAGCTCAATGGGATGTGATTGAGGATCGGGGCTATGAATTGAATCCTCCATGAAATGAGGATCTGAATCCACCATGTGAGCCCCAACAGAATCAAATTCCTCAATATTTGGGCCATCAAATGATTCATCGAATTCCTCAGACCCAGTCGTCTCACTAAAATCATGTTCTGTAAACTCATGTAAGACTTCATATAATGATTCTTTACCTTTAGAATCAAAGAATTCTAAATCCGCATTAATGCATGTCTTAAAATCATTAATAACTTTCTATTCCATGGAGACATACGTTTCTTCATACCCCGACTCAGGGATATCAAGTGAAGAAATTAATTCATCCTTATTTGATTGCTTTAGAATAACTTGATCAACCATGGTCTCGTAAAACATGTCCCCCCTACAGGTGCTTGAGTGGATTCTGACATCGGCTCTCCCGTCAAGGGTTCATCCTAGGAATCCTCCCAAGAGTGGACTAGAGCAATCACAAATCTCATCCTCAATTTCAATAACTTCCCAAGTAAAAACTCACCGGAGCCTTTATCCTTAACATCCTGGAGCCAATCCAACAAATACTTGTTAAGATCATCAATCTTTTCAATTGGAGCTCCAATTCTTTAGAGCAAGGTGTTGGCTGAGCTTCTAGAGATTGAATGGTATTCCTTAAGTTAGCCAACATCTTATCTTGAACCTGGTTAACCTGAACTAAATGGTTTGGTTCAGGGTTGGGTGAGTTTGTGTTTAGTGCAGGAGAGTCAACAAATTGAGGTTCTTGATGATAGGATCTATAAATAGATGGCTACGTGCAAAAATACTCAAACACAATATCAATAATAACAAGAAATATTTGCACAAATTACAATTACAGAAATTGGCATAAGATGTATAGTGGTTCCCCACTCACTTGGGTACTCCGCTACCTAAGCCTCCCAACTTAGGATTTTTAACTCGATTCCCTCAACCCTGAGGGAATCAATTTACCAAACAAGGTAACTAACGGGTTACCTCAACCCAAGTACAAGAGATGAGTTTGTTATAACCCATGAGCAACATGCTCAAAAACAAATAAAGCACAGGTGTAAGAAAAATAAAATTTACGACAAAGTTCCTATGACTGCCAAGAATAATTAAAATGAATACCAATTGAGAGCCTAGGATGGACATAATTTGCTTCGTAAATGTGTAAGAGAAAACACGTAGATGCATTTGCAAAGTGTAGAGAGATTGGAACTAGCAAACACTATTTCTTCTCTTCAAAATATTGTGAAAATATGAAATGTAGCACTAGAAATTTTCTCTTCTATTTCATAAATGCAAACTAAGGGTCCTAAGGTCTTTTTATAGAGTTAGGACCTAGGTGGGACGTCTACTAGATGTTGAGGTTTAAATCCTAATGTTCATATTACCAAAATTAATTTTCTAGCCATTCAATTTTGAGCCAACGGCTAACTGGTATCGGTACTAAAGTATGGGTACCGGTACTCGTTGCTTCTAGATTTGGGTTTCAAACACTTAACACAAATCTGTAACCTACTTGTACTAGTACTGATCATGAGTACTGGTACTCATTCCCTCTAGTACCAGTACTGATCATGAGTACCGATACTCATGGGGTACAAGTTTGTTTCTATGAAAATATCCAAACATGTAACTCACATAAATAGGTACTAAACTTTAGTTCGGTATGGGCTAACAAGCATCTTTTTTAAAGTAAATTAATCAATTACGTTCTTTGAAAATGATCGTAGTATAAATCCTAGTTTATCTCTAATTAATTTTACGATCTAAGTTGATTTTTTGTTAAGAGGCATACATCCTATAAAATAAAAAATCTAAACTAGAAAATCTAAAGGACGAAGATGATCTTCTCCTCTTCGACTCCTCCTTGTCATCTTGCCTTCTCCTTGTTATCATGCTTGTTTTCCTTGATCTTCACCTAAATCTGGAAATCACTAAATTGCAAACATTAATCCATAAAAATTTTGTTTATGCCAAAATAAGATGTGGAACAAGGTTCTAATAATCTTCCCTTTTTTGGTGTTGACGAAATGTAACGACTCGATTCCCGAGTCCCTACGAGACACGAGAATCGGACCGACTCGACTAAACCCAAAACCTGGTCGTCCAACGAGGAAGTAACCAAAAGAGCAGTAAAATAAACCACATTCAACATGAATATAACTAACAGTAAGAAAATACAACAGTAAGGAAAGAAACCACTGTAGTGTGTACCACCACAACAGTAGAACAACATTCATAACATAATATGAACTGCAGGTAAAGAAAAGTACAGCGGAAACAAGAACTACTCACTACAGTGGAACCAAAAAGAGGTACAAGAGAACAGTGGTAACTCTACTGGACCCTACTCGGCCCAGCGTCCTCTGCAGCCGCTGACCCTGGCTGCTCAACACCTGGTCCTGAAAGGTAACGAGTGTAGCACGTCAGCAAAACGCTGAGTAGAGTGGCAGCTAAACTAAAGAAACAGTAAAGTGTACAGTAGCTGTTTTAATTTTCTTTCTTCCTTTATTTACGTCTTTCTATTGTTTCACAATTTATCTATTTCTCAGATCCTTCACTTGATCTCGAATGTTCCTCGTGGGAACGATTTTGATTGCAATCTTTTTCGAATAGTAGAAGTAGCACGTGGTGCTCTCCTGGTCGGGAGAGTCCCCTGTGGTGATCCTACTCTCAGTCAACCACCCCAAGGTCACTGACAAACGTAACGGTGACTATGGCACACGCGGTAAACACACGGGTAGCTAACCTGCACTGGCACGCGGTCAGTCATTTTCGTTAACGGGTGCACCTAAAGCACAGCATGGAACCAGTACAGGGCAGAGCCCTCTCAGTAACAGGGGTCCAACCCCTCCACAGTAACCAAACAGGGGCTTGCCCCTCCACAGTCCGCGCACCCTCGCCTAACTACCCTGGTTTGCCCCAGTGGGCCTAACAAGTCGGTGTAGGAGGCTAGCAGAACCCCGGGGCCCGTGGGGTAGCTAGTACCTCCCTACACTAGTAGCTCTCCTCGGTACTACGTACACGAGGGCCAGCAAGTCGGTACAGAGTGGCCAGTCCTAACCCCGGGTCCCTGGGGCGGCTGGCTCCGCTCTGCACTAAACAGGGGGACAGTCGCTCTCCTTGGTACTCCGTACTCAAGGGCCAGCTCACTTCCCCAATTCTATTCCATTCACTTTCCAGGAGTTCTACTCCTAATTCCCCGTAGGGTTCCAGCTCTTTAACTCAGCGCATTCCAGTTTCACCTTTCCAGTTTCACGTTCATACATCCCATATTCTTAATCATGTTCATTTATTCATAACAGGCAGCTGTTTAAACAAATTTACAGGCAGCTATTATTTCTTTTCCACATTTTCAAGGCTGCAGTGTTCACATATTCCACTAGTTTTCCCATCCTAGGATTCATGTCATATCCTAGGATCTATCATACAATCTAGTTTTCCAGCCCTAGGATTTATGCAACACCCTAGGATCTATTATTCAATCCCGTTTCTCATTCCTACGATTCATGCAATGTCCTAGGTTCTATTTATGGTTCCATAATTTAACAGATTATGCTAATAAACTTAAATGCCACTCTACCGGTTACAACAGGAGTACTGGGGGCGTGGTCGAAAATCCCGCGTGACTCCACAAACCCCGAGACTGCAACGGAACGGGGTCCTATCACAAGGATCAAACACAAAGAATTTCTCAAAACAGTATACAGCTACTGTAGACGGGTAGAGGATTTAATTCCGAAAAGAACGCAACTCAAAACGTGGAAAACGGAACCCGAACGGGCCCTAAACGGGTCGAAAACGATGAAACAGTGCAAAATCAGACATCTGGAACTTATTCCAGACATCTTAAAAAGTGGATCAGGGGTTACCTTGCTCTGCGTGGTCTCTCAGACGTCTAGAAGCCTGCGGGGGCGTTTGGCCTAGTTCCCAGACGTCCGATGGTCACCCAGGACGTCTGTAAGTCGCTCCCGTCGTCTGGTACTTCAGCCAGACGTCTGATTCGCGTTGGATGCGAATCCCCAAACCTGCGCGTACCCATTTCTCTCTTTCAGTATGGACGGTCGTAGGAAAGGAAGAAGGTATGAAAATAACTCACCTTTGAGATGTCTGGACAGTCCTCCAGACGTCTTCCCCGTCGTCTGGTTGGAATCCCAGACATCTGATTCTGGAAAATTTTCCAGAATCAGGGCTCCACTCGCCCTCCGCTCGCGACACACGGCCGCGCTGCAAGTGCTCCGCCTGCTGCTCGAGCTACAACAGGCCTCTCGCGCCACCCCGCATCTGCTGCGCCCCCGTCGACCGGCTCCCGCTGCCCCGGTAGGCTCGAGCCCTCACGGCTGACACCTCCTCCCCCGCGCAGCACCTCCTCCTGCACCCGCCGTGGCTGTCGCCGCCGCCGCTAACTCGCGCTCGCTCTCGCGCATCGACTGGAAGGAGAAGAGGAAGGGGGTGGAGGTGACGAAAGTGAGGGGGAGGGCATGGCCTTTTAAGGCCACGCGAGGAGGAGAGAGAGAGCAGGATTGGGTGGGTTTGCGGCCGTAAGAGAGAGGGAAAAAGAGAGGGAGAGAGAGCGTACACAGGTCTGCGCGCTTAGGCATGTAGACGAAATACGCGTGCCAAAAATAACCAATTCCCAGACGTTTGGAAGTGGTTCCAGACGTTTGGTCAGACGTCTGGGCCACCTCCCAGACGTCTTAAAAGACGTCTGAAGCGCATGTTCGTAACACGAAACTATCTTGTAAATAGATTATAAATAATTTTCAGTAATGTTATATGAAAGAAAAAATATTTAATTTAATCCTCCCCCTCAATATATGCTCCCCCTAAAAATATCACTATTTGCCCTTTATTTTTCTCCCACCTTTTGTCAATTATCAAAAAAATGAAGGGGTAAAAAATATCATACCGTAAAATTACCAATCGTAGAATGGTGCTTGTGGATACCAAGCTCCACTAGTCCACCTTTCTTGATCTTCATGTAATTTGTAGAATGGTTGGAGTGTTCCATTTTGTGCCTTGAACACCCATTGATCTACTCCTGCAAAATAATGTAAAATGTCTTTTCTAGATATCCACTTTCTTGTGGATCTTTTCAGGTTAGCACCTTTCAAACCCTGAGATTTATAGACCTCTCTTGTGTTAGATCTATAATTCTTGGGATTTTTGGCCTTTTGGTAGATACATGCATGCCTATGTGCATGTGATTTATTTTGTGTATTTTTTTTACTCTTAAATTTTGACTTTAAAGAATCACAAAATTCATTGTTTAGCCTAGTAGTTGTTTTGAGATTATTTAAAGTCTCCTTAAAATGCTCATAAATATCTTCTAGCTCCATTATCTTTGCATGCAACTGATTATTAGTTTCTTTTGACATTTATAATTCCATTTCTAAACACGATTTATCTATTTCTAATGTTTGGTAATTATTATTTAAAATCTTATTTTCCTTTTTAAATAACCTAGCTTTATGATATAATTCTTCATAAGTTTCAAGTAATTCTTCAAGAGAAACATCAGGATTTACCTCATCTTCTGTGTCTTCTAAAGTTGCAACCAAACAAAGGTGTGCGACCTCGTCAACATCCGATTTACTGGAGTTGGTGTCCATGTCAGAGTCACTATGATCCCATGTTGCTTTTAAAGCTTCTTCTTCTTCTTCTTCTTCTTGACCTCCTTTGTATCTTTCCTATTATCTTCCATCTTCTTGTTCATGGGGCAATCCTTTTGCAAGTGGCCCTTTTTCTTATAGTCATAACAAATAATATTAGATGAAACTCTATTGATTTTCTTACCTTGCCTTTGGAGAAATTTTTGGAACTTTCTTGTGAGAATCTCTATCTCTTCATCTTCGAATTCTGAGGTGCTTGAATCCGTGTCCTCCTTAATTGCTCTAAAGGCAATACTCTTCTTCTTGCTTGACATCTTCTCCTCATTCTTCTTTACGTTCTCTTGTTGGACTTCGTAGGCCATAAGGCTGCCAACTAGATCATCCAAGGGGAGAGTGGAGTGGTCCTTCGCCTCTTGGATGGTTGTGGTCTTTGGACTCCAATTACTTGTGAGAGATCTTAGGATCTTCCTTACAAGTTGTTCTTCCATAAATTTTACTCCAAGATTCTTCATGTGGTTAACAATTTCCCTAAACCTCGTATACATGTTCTTGATCATCTCACCTTTCTCCATCCTGAAACACTCATAATTTTCTGTTAGAATAGAGATACAGATTTCTTTTACATTAATTGTTCCTTCGTAAGTGACCTCGAGAGTGTTCCAAATTTCGTATGCGGACTCGCATGCCGAAATTTGGTTGAACTCTTCCTTCGATAATGAGCAATAAAGCACATTCATGGCCTTTGCATTGCTCACTATTTTCTTCTTTTGATCCATCGTTAGCACTACTCCTTCCTCCTTTGGATCTGAATACTTTTGTTGGATAAGGCTCCATGATTCTTCATCAATTGCCTTGAGGAAGACTTACATCCTCCTCTTCCAATACCCATAGTCCATCCCATCGAAGTAGGGAGGACAAGTCGATGATTATCCTTCGATGCACCATGAGGCTGATGCCATCGTGAGCAAGAGTTGTTATGTTATCTCGCAACCTGCTCTGATACCACCTGATAGGATCTGAAGATAGATGGCTATGCGTACAAACACTCAAACACAATATCAATAAAAACAAGAAAGATTTACACAAATTACAATCACAAAAATTGGCACAAGATGTATAGTGGTTCCCCAATCACTTGGGTACTCCACTACCTAAGCCTCCCAGCTTAGGATTTTTAACTTGATTCCCTCAACCCCGAGGGAATCAATTTACTAAACGAAGTAACTAACGGGTTACCTCAACCCAAGTATAAGAGACGGGTTTGTTACAACCCAATGAGCAACAAGCTCAAAAACAAATAAAGCACAGGTGTAAGAAAAATAAAATCTTACAACAAAGTTCCTATGCCTTCGAACAATAATTAAAATAAATACCAATTGAGAGCCTAGAATGGACGTGATTTGCTTCGTAGATGCATAAGAGAAAACATGTCAATGCGTTTGTGAAGTGTAGAGAGATTGGAACCAGCAAACACTATTTCTTCTCTTCAAAATATTGTGGAAATATGAAATGTAGCACTATAATTTTTCTCTTCTATTTCATATACGCAAACTAAGGGTCATGAGGTCTTTTTATAGAGTTAGGACCTAGCTGGGACGTCTACTAGATGTAGGGGTTTAAACCCCAACGTTCATATTGCCAAAATTAATTTTCTAGCCATTCAATTTTGAGCCAATGGCTAACTGGTACCGATACTAAAGTATGGGTACTAGTACTCGTTGCTTCCAGATTTGGGTTTCAAACACTTAACATAAATATGTAACCCACTTCTACCGGTATTGATCATGAGTATCGGTACTCATTCCCTCCAGTACCGGTACTATCACGAGTATTGGTATTCTTAAGGTACAAGTTTGTTTCTATAAAAAAAATCATAACCTGTAACTCATATGTACCGGTACTAAACTTTAATACTGATACTTGTAGGCTAACAAGTACCTTTTTTAAGTAAATTAATCAATTATGTTATTTGAAAATGATTGTAGTATAAATCCTAGTTTATTTCTAATTAATTTTATGATCTAAGTTGATTTTTTGTTAAGAGGCATACATTCTATAAAATAAAAAATCTAAACTAGAAAATCTAAAGGACAAAGATGATCTCCTCTTCGACTCATCTTTGTCATCTTGCCTCCTCCTTGTCATTATGCCCATTTTCCTTGATCTTCACCTAAATTTGAAAAGTACTAAATTGCAAATATTAATCTATAATAATTTTATTAACACCAAAACAAGATGTGGAACAAGGTCGTAACACTTGATACCTTCCTTGATAATAGGTCATTTTGGGTTGTCCATAAGGAGGTGATGACCTATATGCAGTATAATCTGGGGAAGGGTAAGGATCAACATATCCTTCTTGATTGTAGATCATATTAGGTTGTTCAAATGAGGGCGGTGATCTGTAATCGATGTAGTTCGGAGAAGGATAAGAATCAAGATCATGGTATCCAACGTTAGACCCTGAACACGGAGGTCCAGAACTGTATCTCTAATCAGGATTATCCCAACTAGAAGATTGATGAGAATAAGTTTGGTTGGAATAATAATTATTTTGGGAATAAGTAGTGGTAGGATGTTAGGAGTGGAAGTATGAATAAGATGTGGAAGGATCCATGATAGACGGGAGGAAGAAAGGTGCCTTGCAATACAAACAATCAAACTTGTCCTTAAGTGGGCTAGCCTAAATACCTATAGACTGATAAATGCCAGTTTATCATCATTCTTATGCATTAAAAGAAACCTAGCTCTTAGGATTTTGCTTTGCAAATGGGTTTTTGGGCTGCATTTAGGCATTAATTAGGTTAGGCATGCATTGCACTTTTTATTATCTTTTTAATGTGTTTTTGTGAGTGTTAGGGATATACTGATTGCCATATCCTTAGAACCCTAGCACTCAGGAAGGTAACTAGTGAAGGAGAAGCTCTCACTAGCTGTAACTCAACTTGATTTAGCTCATCATAGCTGGAATTCAGCTCACCTGAACAAGGGTTAGCTCATCCTAGCTCAGGACAGCTCAGATCCTACTCAACTTAGCTGAGTCTAGCTCATCTCAGCTCCTATTAGTCCACAGGGAGCTTTAGATAGCTCAGCTGAGTTGACTGGAGTTCACCCCAGCTCAGGTCCAGCTACATCCAGCTCCACTCAACTCTAGCCAGCTGAAGATGACTTCATTTCAGCTCAGGAAGCTCAAGTCCAACTCCCGGGGACTCATCTTAGCTCAACTCAGTTGAGCTAAGCTACCTTAGCTGCCTCAACCAGCTTGATCTTCCCTAGGAGCACCAGACCCAGCTCACCTCAGCTCTATGGCAGAAGCCAGCTTACATTAGGTTGTCTTAGCAGCTAGCAAAGAACTAGCAAGCTAAGCCAGCTAAAGTAGCTCCATGCCATCCTCTTCAATAGCTACCAGCTCCAGTGTAGCTCCAGACTTCTTTTGTCTAGCTCCTATTCACAAACCCTAGCTCCCCTTCACAAACCCTAGCTCCCATTGCCTCCTCCTCTACTCCATTATTAGCTAAGCTAGCTTAGCTTAGCTTAGCTTAGCTAGAATCCAGCTCCCTTGGCCATCCACCACCCTAAAGTCCAACCTCACTACCTCCACCTCAAGCCCACCTAAGCTACACCTAAGCTCCATCTAGTCCACGCTAAGTTGGCGCCAAACCTAGCACCTTTTCACCCCTCACCTCCTTCCAAAACACCTATTTTGGCGCCAACTAGGCCTTCTAGAGCCCCCTCCATTTGATGCCAAAATAACCCCCCATCTACACCCTACACCTACCCCTTCCAAGCCCTATCCACCCTACACCTCACCCTCCTTCTAGAAGCCTTCAAGTTGGCACCAACCCATGTCACCCTTCCATGGTTGGTGCCACTTGTAGGTGCCACGTGACCAGCCCTAACTACCCCCCTTATCACCCCCTAGGTGGCGCCACTTAACCCTAGCCCTAGGATTAACTTAACCACCCATAACCACCACCAAACTCCATCCTAGCCCTCCACCTATTCACGCCAACCCTACCCCCATCCCACTCTATAAAAACCCATCACCCACCACCATTTTCTTCATCCTCCATTTTAGTTTAGTCTACCATAAATCCACCATAATTCAAGGCCAAGGAAGAAGAAGAAGAAAAGAAGATTAAGGGGCATCCTACCCGCCCCCTTGGTGCCTTCTTCCCCTTCTTTCTTCTCCCTTGTGCCACAGCAGGGAGGAGGACTTCTACAACTTGGAGAACAGCCAAGCATAGGAGAAGGGTGGTACACTCCCACCCTTGGAGGAGCATAGGGCACGCCCCCTTTGAGGGCTTGTCTTGGAGGTCTTCACCTTGAAGGAGCTTTACAATGAAGGAGTTGGAAGACTTCTTTTCAAGCCCGGGAGCTACTTAGCTTGGAGCAAGAAGCTGATAAATGCTAGTTTATCATCATTCTTATGCATTAAAACAAACCTAGCTCTTAGGATTTTACTCCGCAAATGGGTTTTTGGGTTGCATTTAGGCATTAATTAGTTTAGGCATGCATCGCAATTTTTGTTGTCTTTTAAATGTGTTTTTGTGAGTGTTAGGGATATACATGTTGCCAGATCCCTAGAACCCTAGCACTTAGGAAGGCAACTGGTGAAGGAGAAGCTCTCACCAGCTGGAACTCAGCTTGATCCAGCTCACCATAGCTGGAATTTAGCTTACCTGAACTAGGGTTAGCTCATCCTAGCTCCTCCATTCACCTCATCTCAGATGAATGGTGATTAGCCCATATTTGTGGGCTATTTAAGTATTTAAGTGTCTAGACATTAAGTTAATTTTAACATTTAGATAGCATACATTAGGATGTAAATAAATTAATTCATATTTTTAGCTTAAGTGCATAATTCATGCATTTAGAATTAACCTAGGATTGCATACATTTTATAAGTTAATTAATTAGGTGCATTACATACACTATTTTAATTAACATAGAAGTTAAGGAGTTATGTATAAATAATCCTAATTATTTTATTATTCTTTTTTTTTCTCCTTTGCAGGTAACCGCTCCATCTCCACCTCCTCCCCCTGTGCATTCACTCATCCAGCATTGACTTGATGGTGGCCTTTTGAATTTCAAATCTTTGTATCTGTGGCTACAAAGGAAGAGGAATGGCTGCCGTTTAGGAGGAGGCCACCACCCCTTTTCATCATTGCATAGAGAACTTTGTTTCTCATCCACTCCTCACCACCGACCTCAACTGCAGCAGTGCCACTCCACCACCGTGGGCGTGTGGTGTGACAGCCCACACCACCAAGAGTCTTTGCATACCGTGCTACATTTTCCCTTCCATACGTAGATCCTAGTTGCTGCATGCCCCAAGCACCCTTGCCACGTCCGTTGTAGTACATAGAGTTGTAACCTCCTCCACGTGCCTCAGCCCCTGCCGAGCATGCCACCACGCGTGCCTCCCCTTGGCATGCTTCATCTTCTATTGCAGATCACCTTCAGCAGCAGCCTCCACGCTGCACCACCTCCTCCAGCGCACAGCCGCAGCAGCTCCCCACCTCCAGCGCACCACCCGTGCACATGCTGCAACCAACCCCCTCACCTCCTTCTACTCGTGCACCACACCGCGTGCACAGCAGCTGGCGCGCCTTCACCTCCACGTGCCCTCACCTTCAGCGCCTGCACACCCCCATGCCAGCACCTCTAGCGCCCTACCAGCACCTCCAGCACCTGCAGCCATGCGGCCACCAGAGCCCATGTGTGCCCGTGCGGCCTGCAATGCCCCTCCCTTTAGCGCGCATTACCTCCGCTCCCCTTTGCGCGCACAGCACCTCCACGCGCCCTCCGCCTGCAGTGCCCACGCGTCGCCTCCACACTCCCTCCAGCAAGCGTAGCCAGCAGCAGCAACCTCCACCGCCACCGCTTCTTCTCTCCTCCATCCAGCCGGCCCAAGCCATCTCACGACGCGCTGCCACCACTGTCGCGAAGGCCTCACTTCAGCCGACCTCTTGTAGGAGCAGCTCCTCAAATGAGCCTCTCTCCCGTGTGCGAGGAGGAGAGAGGTATAATCCACTGTTTCTACTTGCATTTCATTTACATTTCATGCCATTGCCACAAAAATGATTTTTGATTTATCATTATTTTATTGTGGTGATCTTATGCAAAGAACCTCCTTTCTAGTAAATGCAAAATCAGCATGTTAAAGTCTTTTTATCTTAATTGAAAAGCGATTTTGACTTGATTTCTTGACGAAATTAATAGTGAACATTGGTTTTTGACCCTTGCGAATTTAATTAGGCCATTGCCTCCCTGTGGATACGACTCGTTCTCCTGTGAGTGGTGTAATTTTAATTTTAATTATTTTGTTAAGCGATTTTCCACCACATTAATTCTAAAATGACAAATCATCTTAATCACATTATTCGAAAGTGAAAATTGTCTTACCAAATGGCAGCTCAAGAGAGCTCATCTTAGCTCACCCTTGCTTAGGTCAGCTCTAATCTAGCTTAACTTAGCTGAGTCTAGCTCATCTCAGCTTCCATTAGTCCACAGGGAGCTCTAGCTAGCTCAGTTGAGTTGACTGGAGTTCACCCCAGCTCAGGTCTAGCTACATCCAGCTCCACTCAACTCCAACCAGCTGAAGATGAATTCATTCTAGCCCAGAAAGCTCAAGTCCAATTCCCGGGGACTCAACTTTGCTCAACTTAGTTGAGCTAAGCTACCTTAGCTGCCTTAACCAACTTGATCCTCCCCGGGAGAACCAGACCTAGCTCACCTCAGCTCATTATGGTAGAAGCCAACTCACTTTAGCTTGGTTTAGCAACTAGCAAAGAACTAGCAAGCTAAGCCAACTAGAGTAGCTCCATGCCACCCTCTTCAGCAGCTACCAGCTCCAGCTCAAGCTCCAGACTTCTCCTCAGCTCCTCTCCCATTGCCTACTCCTCTACTCCATATCTAGCTAAGCTAGCTTAGCTTAGCTAGCAACCAGCTCCTTGGCCATCCACCACCTTCAACTCAACCCTAGCTAGCTCCACCAACTAAAGCCCTACCTAAGCTCACCTAGGCTAGCTATCCTACTCAAAGTTGGCGCCACCACCTAGCCACCTCTTCACCCCATCATCACCACCAAAGGGCACCAATTTTGGTGCCAAAACCTAACCCTAACTACCCCCCTTTTTGGCGCCAACATCCACCCCCATATCCACCATACACCTAACTGTACAACCACATCTAGCCATCCACCTAACCCCCCCTTCTAGAAACCAAAAGTGGCACCAACTCTAGGTGCCTTTTGGCCACCATAACCACCCCCTTAACACCCTTTAAGGTGGCACCAAATAGCCCCCTCCCTTGGATCATGATAACCACCCATAACCACCCTATAAGTCCATCCTAGCCCTACATGTGTCCACGCCAACCCCTCCCCATCTAAACCCTATAAAAACCCATCACCTACCACCATTTTCATCATCCTCCATGAGTGTATTATTCTACCTATACCCACTTACACCTACGGCCAAGAAGAAGGAGTAGAGAAGAAGATTAAGTGGGCACATCACCCGCTCCTTTGGTGCCTTCTTCTCCCCACTCTCTTCCACTTGTGCCATGCCAAGGAGGAGGGCCATTCTACTTCAAGGAGGATGGCTAGGCAAAGGAGAAGGACCTAGGGTGGACTTCCACCCTTGGAGGAGGAGAATTAAAGGTGGTAGCTACCACCTTGGAGGACATCATTTGGAGGAGCATCTCAAGAAGGAGAAGGAGTTGTCTTTTCAAGTCAAGGAGCTACTTGGCTTGGAGCAAGAAGCCCTCTTCTTCACCATCTATCTAGAGGATTTGTGTTTTATTTTTCTTGTATTTTAAAGTAGAGTAGAAGCATTCCTTTATAGGTTTTGTGTAAACAATTTTGCTTTAATTCAAATTGCCTTCTTTCAATTTTTGTTGCATAGCTTTTTACAATTTTTGCCTAGCATTTGTTTCACTCCCTCTCCCTAATTATTCTAGGCCTCCATGTGCCTAGGGTGAGATTAGGGAGAGGCTCTACCTGTCACCTTAGGGTTAGCTTTATTGAATTAGGTATTAGTTATTTTCCTGCTATCAACAAAAACTTGCATGTTGCCTTTATTTCAAAAATCTATAAAAAGTATATATTGAAAAGACCAAAAAGAAAGTTGATTTCCTTGTTCAAGTCAAGAGATTAAATTTTTGCAAACTTGCCTCCTTGGATGACCTTAGATACCCTACTATCTAGGTCTTAGAAATTTTAAAAGTAAATCCATTTTTGTGCGTTGCAACGACTTAAAACTCTAATTTAACAAATCGTGCAAAAACCTGATCAGAAGCTCCTATTCTTCACCATCATCATCACTAGGAAGACTAGTGTTTTTACTTTTTATTTTTTTTGATTTCTAGTAATAGAAGCATTCCTCTACTAGGGTTTTGTAAAACATTTTTTCTCCTCTAGTAAAGTTGCCTCTTTCTTAATTGTGCTTTTCACAATTTTACTTTTACCTTAGTGTAATCACCCCCTCTCTCTAATTACTCTAGGTTTCCAGCTACATAGGGTGAGCTTAGAGAGAGGAATTACTTGTCACTTAGGTTTTAGTTTAGTAATTTTAGGTCTTAGTCATCTTCGAATCATCAAATCCGCGTTGCTTTAGTTATTTCAAACTATAAAAATTGCGTGTTGAAAACAACAAAAGGAAAGGTGATTTCTATTTTGAAGCAAGAGATTTGATTTCGCAAAAGTTGTCTCCTTAGACGACCCTAGATACTTCCCTATCTTGGTTAGAAATTTTAAAAGCATTTGCGATTTGGCTTATTATAACGACTTAAAAACCTGCTTTTACAAATCACACCAAATTTCGCATCACTTTGTGGTGCCATTGCCAGGGAGGCACGGCTTTACAAATTATTTTCTCTCTTGTTTGAAGTGGATCTCATCCCCTTCTCTTCTCTTCTCTCTCATGTGTGCCGGAGTTACAGGAATCAAGCAGGATTTTTGGAAGAAGAACTTCAAATTTCTTGTCTTCCCATGGATTCAGGTTGGTTCCCTTTATCTTTTCACATAAAGCATTAAAATATTACCAAAATACACTAAACTTGACTTTTAGGACCTTGAACAACTTAATTAAGTGGAGTGGTGAAATTTAAAATCCATTGCCTGTTTGTATACTTCATTAAACACCACTCCAATTCAAGTGTTGGTATTCTATTTTTTGGATCCATATTTCTATCCGAACTTGGAAAATCAATTCCCGAAACCACATGCTTCCTAAAATCATACATTTTCACCCAGTGATTCCAAATCAAGTAAGGAACATCTACTCCAAATTTCAGAGTAATTGTTTTTGTAATTAATTTTTAAAAATTCGTGGACTGCATAGGGATCACACCCTTTATTCTTCCTATTTTGTTTTTTCCATGAATTTTTATATTTTTTATACTTATCCAATTTTTATGAAATTTATCTTTCTGGAATCCTTGTGAAATTTCACACATTATACAAAATCACTAAAATTTTTTGAGGCTAGTGGTGGTACAGAAAGTCCAAAATACCCACAGGTATCATTTCTGGACTTTGACACCAGCATAAATAAAAATTCAAAAAAAATATTAAAAAAATTTCTAAAATCTTAAAAAAATATTTTCTGGAATCCTTGTTTGATTTTCTTCAAAGTAGTGGTGTTGTTTGACTTGTTTGAAGCACTATTTAATACAGAAAGTCTAAAAAAGTTCATTGGTAGTAATTTTCTATCTTTGGGACAATTGACTTAGGGTTTCTTTCTTTCTTTTTAGAGACTCACATTAAAGGAAATTAACCATCACCAATACAACTTATTTTTCCTTTGATTGTGGAGTTTCGAACTTATTTGAAAATTTAAAAAAAGAAACCCTAAAACACATTGAATTAAATCAAATCCTAAAAGATAAAAATACAAAAAATTGTGTGACAACTTACTTTTTATTGAAACCACTTTCCAATTCCTGCACACATACAAAAAAATTGAAATAATAGGATAATAACCTAATTCCTCCACATTCCGTGAGCACTCTAGTATGCTAGACCTAACTAAAATCCGTAGCAACTTAACCCCTAAGGTTTCATCAACTTAGGCTTCTTATATAGGTCTTAAGTTTTCTCTAGTTAATACCAATTCTGTTATCTATATCTGATGTTCAGGCTGAGGGGTCATGTCAAAGGACTAGGCGCAGGTTTGTACAAGCACCTAGTATTTTCTTGGGAAACACTTTGGCCTAAACCTCCCTTTAAGCAACTTGGCTAGATTTGTTGATAGAACGGGTATTCACTATTGATTACTTATTTCTTAGGTAGACCAAGCCTTAGGTTAATTTCTAGGGAGTCACAATTAAGTTAGGTTTAGAATTTGATTGCTTGTGTTCACACTTCTCTTATCTCCATCCTTCTCCCCTCCCGTTCTTCCATTTTATTCACGGGTGACAGTCTCAACATCCACACTTGGAGGGACCATTTGATTTCGCCCCACGCACAAAAAGATCGCTTTTTCTGTCTTCTTCTTCTCACAATATGGAAAATCAATAAAATAGGTCCATTAACCCTTCCACTTCCACCTCTAACCCACTACTAACCCTATCTAACCCTTCCACCCACAACCTCCCCACTTTTGACTTCCCGCACTTGGAGCTCCCTAATGCTAATTTGCCTCAATCACAACATCAGGCCCCCCCACCTGATCTCTTGACAATGATGGCTGAGTAGATTGCTAAATTGAATGCTAATCAATAAACATTGACTAGGAACATCCAAAACCTAGCCAATCAAAGGCCAAACCCACCACCTTGTTAGCAACCTGTTATTCCTCTAAAAGATTTTTATGATCCTTCATATTATGAGGAACGACCAGGGGTGGTCATACCAGAAGGGGACTTTGAGATCAAGCTTGCGGTTCTGAACCTAATTAAACACTTCCATGGCCTTCCTAGAGAAGACCCATTCAGCCACCTTGAAGAGCTAACTCTTCTTGCACAAACAATCCATTCCCGAAATGTGCAAGAAGACCTTTGGCTTATGCGGCTATTGCCATTATCTATTAGAGATAAGGCTGCTTACTGGTTCAGGACCATTGGCCAACCCATGACCACATGGCCTCAGCTCAAGAGCACCTTCCTAAAATAATTCTTTCCCATAGGTTGTACTAATTCCCTGCGAAGATCTATTATGACCTTTCAACAAAAATCTGGTGAGACTTTTCATGATTCTTGGGAAAGATTTCAAGATCTCCTAAGAAGTTGCTCACACCACAAGATTCCTTTATGGCAGCTCGTGCAGATCTTCTATCATGGATTAGAAGATCAAATCCAACGTTTCATTGACGCCTCGTGTGGCAACAACTTCTTAAATAAGGATGATGAGAGTGCCTATGACCATTTTGAAGAAATGAGTGAAAACTCATTTAATCAAGCTTCCATGAACACATTTTGCGGAACTCCAAACTCGCAGTTCAATGTTCATGAAATAGGCACCCAAGCTATCCCTGTCACCCATGATGATCTTCAAATGATTGCACAAAAACTCGACCAGATGCACATTAATCAAAAGAAGATTGAGGAAAGACTTGCCACATCAACCCAAGCTCCACACAATCCACATCTAACCCAACCTAACTTTCTACGAAAAGAAAATTTGCACAATCTCAACACTACTCCTGCTGATTATTACTAGTATTCTGAGGTTTCCCATGATTCACTAGGGAATTACAATTATCCAGATCTTAGCCCCACTTAAAATATTTCTGCCATCTACGAGCCATTTAAAAATTCTTCCAATTGGAAGAATTACCTGAAGTATTCCTAAAATAATCAGGTTCCTCCCTAACCAAATCAATTTAATGGATATGGATCTAATCCGACCTTTCATCTTGGACCATCCCAACAAGACATCAATGCCTAGATGATGAGAACCCTGCAAGACATGCGGACAAAGATGACGGAAGTAACCGGCACCATCGCAAATCTGAATAATCAGTTCAGGGTTACTCCCACTTAAAGACCTGCAGGACATCTTCCCTCCCAACCCATGCCCAACCTTAATCACCAAAGGAACCAATATCTGGGTAGAAATCCACACTACCCGAATTAGCCTCCTACTAATCCACCACCTCAGCAACCTCCTAGGTTTCCACAACCAAAAGCCCCCCCACCGCCTCCAAATAATAATCCGACTGCACATGCAGTTACGTTGAGGAGTGGGAAAACCACCATCGATCCTGGGCCTTCACAAAAACCCGGTGAAATCCCCATCCCTGTGCAAATTGACTCTCCACCTTCCCATCAGGAAGAAAAAGAAACACAAAAATATGAAGACACGACTTCTATCCCTTTTCCACAAGCTCTCTACCCTACTACCAATAGAAAAAAGAAATCTGAGCCCACCACAGAAGAAGTCATGGATCTATTTGGGCAAGTTCAAATCAATATTCCTCTCCTAGATGCCATTAAATATATACCTGCCTACGCCAAATTTTTGAAGGATATTTGTACTCCTAAAGGGCAGGCAAAAAATCTAGGACAGGTACATCTTTCGGAGACAGTAAGCTCTGTCATACAGAGTAAGCTGCCTCCTAAGATGAAAGATCCGGGGGCACCATTAATTTCAGTGATTATTGATGATACTACCTTTGATTGCACCCTCCTTGATCTTGGTGCCTCAGTTAATATCATTCCCATGATTTTATTTGAAGAGTTTCAGATCAGTGAACTAAAACCCATCGAGGTTACCCTACAATTAGCCGACCAATCTACAATCAAACCTCATGGGATTGTTGAGGATGTTTTGGTCAAGGTCCAGAATTCTGTCTTCCCTGCAGACTTTCTGGTCCTTGACATTGAGGTACCTGAATCTTTATTAAATGCCCCAATAATCCTTGGATGACCTGTTTTGGCCACTGCAAAGGCAAATATCAATTGCCACACAGGCAAAATGGATATCACCTGCGTAGGCCAAACTATCACTCTAGATATTTTCAAATCCTCCAAGAGATTCCATGATGATAACTTTTTTGAGGACTCAGATACTGAAATTTCAAATATGGTGGAGGAGACAATGTTGATAGATACCCTTACCGACCACAATATTTTTGAGGAATTAGATTCATAGTCAGTGGTCGGCGAAATATGTGATTTGGAGACTTGTCTTGACCAAAAATCCTTTCCTGATGAACCCCCTGATCACCCCAACCCGCCCACTCTTCCCTTACCCCACCTTTCCACACTAACTTCACCCAATCCTCACCATCCCTTCCCCAACCCCTTTCTTATGGACTTGCCACCAGACCCACCTGAGTTTGGCATTCAACCTGATTTAAAACCATGGCCAAACTCGGGCTACAGTTATCATTTTCCATCCAACTTTGATCCCTCTATTTCCTCTCATCAATTTTCTAGGGATCCATAAGAAGATACATTTTATCCGGTATCCACATGTCCAACTATTTACATGATTTTTCGTCTTCCGTGCATACCTTCACGCCTGGCTGAATGGTGTAAAATATAGCACTAGATGGGAGGTAACCTATCATTTTCTTTCTGTTTCTTTTTCTTTCTTTTCCCCAGGTTTTGACTATCCTAAATCCGACCACCTTTTACTATGATAATCCTTCTTTCCCTCCTCATGCATGAGGACATTGCATATCTTAAGCATGGGAGGGTGTTTCTAAAATTTTGACGATCGATTTAGGATTTTCAAAACCTAAAAACATGTATTTTTTTTAGTTATTTTAATTTCCTGCTTGCATACCCAAAAAAAATAAAAATAAAAATGTTGAAAACTCTTTGAGGAAAATTTTGAAATCGGGACTAAGGTTGAAAACTCACTTTTGGTACAATGGGATTTAATATTTAATAAGCTAGGGATGAGGATACAGATCTGATCATTAGAATTTCTGGGTCTATTTTTAGACTAGATCAGATATCCTTCTCCAGAATTCCACCTAAACCCGTGATAGTTCAGGTGACTTGATCCTCTTTTGTAATATGGAAAGTATTTGGCTTAGTTTCTGATTCAAAAACTTGCATTTCTTGCAAAACTTCCTGTCAAATTTCACACACAAGCCAACACCTAAAAATCACTAAAAATTAGAAAAACCCCCTTGTTTGGACTTAGTAAAAGTCTGAAGCAGATCATTGGTTTGAGTTTCCACCGTCGGGAAGGAGGAAAATACCTCCTTTGAGGATGCGATGTCAACATGTTACTGCCTCAGCGCTGCTCCATATCTATATTTCATATCTTCAGATGGAGCATTAAAGTGCATTTTAGCAACTCAAGTGTCTTGGACGGTGCTCTACTTATAGTGTCGGAGCAAGAGCATGAGTTTGCTTGGAGCATCCCTTTACACCGCATTGTGTTTTGGGGTTGTGAGCTCTTGGGTGGTGTCATGGATAGTGCTATCTCAAAGTACTGGTGCCAGAGCCCCCTTGAGGAGTGATAACGGGAATGATGATCCCGACACATCTGTTGTAAGACTAAGCTAAAAATAAGCATGGTGGAGAGAGAAAAAAAAGTTTTAAACCAAAAACATGCCCTTATAAATGTTGGCTTCTCACAAGCATGACACAAGGTTTTAAAAGTTTTTGCAAGTTGCGAATCAGATTCAAGAACCAGAAAAATCCAAAAAACAAAAATTTCTAGTCATTTGAATTAACAAAGGGTTCATCTGTGAATTTTTTGGAGGATCTATTGATGCCGTTTTTGTCTAATTTTTTGATCCAAAAATAATGTTCGATGTTTATCTTTAACAAATCCCGTGCCTCTTCTATTTAGATCAACCAAGGTCCCTTAATCTCTTTCTCCTCAAAAGTCAAAAAAATTAGATTTCCCAAAAATTTCGTTTTGTAAAAATTAAAGTTTTGCTAAGAGACTAGTAAAAGATAAGCATAGGGGTGTGATAAACGCTAGTTTATCATCATTCTTATGCGTTAAAACAAACCTACCACTTAGGATTTTGCTACACAAATAGGTTTTTGAGCTGCATTTAGGCATTAATTAGGTTAGGCATGTTGGTGCTAGAGCACCACGATCATTTGTTTTGATGATAACAAAACACGTGTCATTTAACATTTGCACTTTGAGTCCTAGATTTCAGGTCAATCGCAAATGGATATGTGATTAGATGGAGTTCGAGCTCGCATCCAGGACGGATTGGAGGAGCTTGATGGAAAACAGAGGAGATTCGCGAGAAGCGATAGATTGAAGAAGGAAAGAAATGAAGAATAGGATAGATTTCCTTCTCTTGTACTTATTGTATTTTTCGTTTCTTTTGTTGCTCTTTATTTCCTTAGAAAATTATGTTAAAGAGCCTCAAAGTACCCTAACAGTAGTCTTAGGAACACCTGCACAACCCTAGGATACTTAGGTTTTCTGTAGAGAACATAGAAAAGCAATATAGGGTTCAAACAGAGTTTCCAGACGTCTAATTCCCAAATCAGACGTCTGATAAAGTATTATAAGACGTCTGACTGTTGTTTCAGACGTCTGATAACTATTAGGCTGGACATAGTTAGTTCTGTCTGATGAAATCAGACGTCCAGACCTTAGACCAGACGTCTTAGGAGACGTCTGATGGATTTGCCAGACGTCCAATTAGTGGACCGTTGGCTGGCTTAGCAAACACTCAGGATATGACCGTTAGAGCCTTATCAGACGTCCTTAGGCCTTTCCATACGTCTGATAAATGACCGTTTTGCCTCGGCTGACCCAAAATCTCTTCTCAGAGATTTTCTAGCCGTTGCAATGTTTGGAAATCCATTCTCACAGAAAAAGTAGGTTTCCAGACGTCCAGACATAGTGCCAGACGTCCTATATGTCGTCTGATGGACTTGCGCTAAAACCCTGTTTAGATCTGATTCAAGTCAGGAAGAGACCCGCCCAAAATCAGACGTCTGACCTTGAAATCAGACGTCTTAAAGTGAACTTCCAGACGTCTGATAAGCTTGTCAGAACAATGATTGTTCCTGATTTTGGGCTGATTCTCTTGTGCTTTGTTCCCAACAGCTATAGAACCTTTCCTAAGCCTTCCAAAGCCTTCCTAAGGCCTCTATAAATAGAGGGGAACCTTTGCAACACTAAGACACACCTAGAGACCAAGATACACAAGAAACACTTTGTAATACACTTTCCACTCTCTTGTGTCCTAGCTAGCTCTTGCTCTCCAAGCTCAAGCTCCATTCTCTTGAGAGCATCAAGCTGTTGCGCACCCGCTCTCCCGCCGTAGTTCACAAGAGCGAAGTTGCACCGTCGCATGGCTCACGCACCGCGTCATCAACTCGACGTACTCCTTGCAAAGGGGAGTATCCTAATTCCTATAGAAGCTTAGGTTCATAATTACTTTGTTGGCTCTATAGGATTACTTATTTATTTTATCTTTGTTATTTGGTTGGGTATTCGCTTTGCGAATTCCCGTCTCCTTCGCGAGACAAAATCCTTCTCGTGGAGAGAAGGGGTTGAGGTACGCTACCCTCGTTTAAGTAGCGTGGTTGTATTGAGGTTGAATCACCCTCGTTTAAAGTGATTCAGTTTAGTGGATTTTGATCAACTTGGTTGATCGGAAAATCCTAACTCGAGAGGGTTAGGTGGTGGTTTTCACCCGGTTTGGGTTTCCACCTATAAATTCTTGTGTACTTGTGTGATTGTTATTTTGTGAAGATTGTTTATTTTATTTCCGCAATTATTACGTCACCCCTCCTGGTAGGGCCGAAAATTTCATTTGGTATCAGAGCAGGTCTTGGGAGATCGGAGTAACACCCAGCAAGAGATCAAATGGAGGGAAGCACATCAGCGATCAAAATATCCGAGGGGCAGTCCACCGTCCGACCACCCTACTTTGGCGGGAACAACTACAGCTACTGGAAGCTGAGGATGAGGATGTGGCTTCAAGCCACGGACTTCGCTCTATGGGGACGTTGCGAAGCCCCATACGAGATCCCGGAGCGACCCGACGCATGATACTTGCAGCAGCAGATTCGGGAACTCTCGCTCAACATGAAAACAATGAACGCGTTGTATTGCGCGCTCAGCCCTGAGGAGTTCAACAGAATCTCACAATGCGCCACCGCATACGAGATTTGGCACACACTTGAGGTAACTCATGAAGGTACCTCTAAGGTAAAAACTTCTAAAATTAATTTACTTTCTCAAGAATTTGAATCTTTTTCTATGAAACCTAACGAGTCTTTAAGTGAGATGAACACTAGGTTCACTCTCATTGTAAATAATTTGAAAGCATTAGGGAAGACCTTCATCAAGGGGGAGCTTCAAGGGAAGCTTCTTCGTTCCCTTGGACTGGAATGGGAATAGAAAGTCACCGCCATCGAAGAGGCGAACGAAGTAGAGGAGCTCAACATGGAAGATCTCCTAGGCAATCTAATGGCCTACGAGACAAAGTTGAAGCAGAAGAAGAAGGATACACCGGAGCCCAAACTGAAGAAGACTCTCGCCTTCAGAGCCACGTCGGATAGCGAGGTAAGTTCCAACGATGAAGACTTTAGAATTTTACTTAAAAATTTTTCCAAGTTTTGTAGGGAATTAAAGAAAGAGAAAAAGGAGAAGAAGGAAAGCCTGAGACGTTGCTACCACTGCAACGAGAAAGGGCACCTACGACCAGAGTGCCCTCTTCTCAAAAAGGAGAAGAAAAAGGAAAAGGGAAAGAGATCTAAGAAGAAGGCGTTCCAAGCCACTTGGGACGATTCCAGCTCAGAGGAAGAAGAAGAAGAAAAAGAAGAAACCGCTTGCTTTGGTTTCATGGCCAGAGGAATAAATAGCGACAGCGAAAGCGGAAGCGACTCAGACAATGAGGTAAGTTATGATTTACAAGAAGCTTTTAATAAACTATTTGAGCTTAGTAAATCATTAAAAATAGAAAACAAAAGCATGAAAAAGAATCTTAGTTTTCTTAAATCTGAAAATGATAGGTTAGAAATAAAACTTAAGGATTTAGAAGCTAGTCCTAAAAAGGATAACCTATTATTAGAAAATAATAACCTCATCAATGAAAATAATAAATTGATTGAGGAAAATGTTAGTCTAAAAATAGAAATTTCTGATTTAAAAACTAAGATGGATATTATAGAAAAAGAAATCGCATGTCTTAGGGAAAACTCCAATAAATTAATCAATAAAGTAGATAATTTTTACATCCCTGAGGTTGAGAAAGGATCTCCATCAAGGAGACCCGCTAACAGATCCGGATCCAAGCCCACTTGGATACCGAAAAAAGAATTAGAATCTTGTTTTGTAGGGTTTAGGGATAATTACAACACAAAGGACTGGACCTACAAACTCAAAGCTGGTCAACTCAAGTTGGGAGAACCAAGGAGTAGACCAAGGAGGAGAACAAGAAGATCGACGAGACGGCGAACAAACGACGGACCCACCGTACGTCGACCACCAGATTGGAGACCGACGCCAATGCCCGGGCCTCCAAGCTACGGATGGGAGCCCCATCCGATGTGGCATCCACCACCACCATTCGGGCCATTTTATTGGCCATGGTAGGTGAGGTAAAAATTCTTGACCCTATCTTTGTTTATCAGTAGCATTTAGATAGGGGGAGTTAAAATTTATGAGCTAATTGTCAATTTTTAAGGGGGAGATATAAGGTAGCTAAATTTCCTTTAGAAAGGGGGAGAAAAATAATAGCTATCTTGTTGTTATAAAAAAAGGGGGAGGCATTACCTTTGTCAAAAGAAACTCATAGAAGAGCATGATTTAAGGGGGAGTTATAGGAAATTTAAAATCAATTAAACCTTTTTGATAATGTCAAAAAGGGGGAGGTTTTTTTTGCATTATTATTTATGGTTTTGTCATCATCAAAAAGGGGGAGATTGTTGGTGCTAGAGCACCACGATCATTTGTTTTGATGATAATAAAACACGTGTCATTTAACATTTGCACTTTGAGTCCTAGATTTCAGGTCAATCGCAAATGGATACGTGATTAGACGGAGTTCTAGCTCGCATCCAGGACGGATTGGAGGAGCTTGATGGAAAATAGAGGAGATTCGCGAGGAGCGATAGATTGAAGAAGGAAAGAAATGAAGAATAGGATAGATTTCCTTCTCTTGTACTTGTTGTATTTTTCGTTTCTTTTGTTGCTCTTTATTTCCTTAGAAAATTATGTTAAAGAGCCTCAAAGTACCCTAACAGTAGTCTTAGGAACACCTGCACAACCCTAGGATACTTAGGTTTTCTGTAGAGAACTTAGAAAACCAATATAGGGTTCAAACAGAGTTTCCAGACGTCTAATTCCCAAATCAGATGTCTGATAAAGTATTATAAGACGTCTGAGTGTTGTTTCAGACGTCTGATAACTATTAGGCTGGACATAGTTAGTTCTATCTGATGAAATCAGACGTCTTAGGAGACGTCTGATGGATTTGCCAGACGTCCAATTAGTGGACCGTTGGCTGGCTTAGCAAACACTCAGGATATGACCGTTAGAGCCTTATCAGACGTCCTTAGGCCTTTCTAGACGTCTGATAAATGACCGTTTTGCCTTGGCTGACCCAAAATCTCTTCTCAGAGATTTTCTAGCCGTTGCAACGTTTGGAAATCCATTCCCACAGAAAAAGTAGGTTTCCAGACGTCCAGACATACTGCCAGACGTCCTATATGTCGTCTGATGGACTTGCGCTAGAACCCTGTTTAGATCTGATTCAAGTCAGGAAGAGACCTGCCCAAAATCAGACGTCTTAAAGTGAACTTCCAGACGTCTGATGCTAGAATTAGACGTCTGATAAGCCTGTCAGAATAATGATTATTCCTTATTTCGGGCTGATTCTCTTGGGCTTTGCTCCCAACGGCTATAGAACCTTTCCTAAGCCTTCCAAAGCCTTCCTAAGGCCTCTATAAATAGAGGGGAACCTTTGCAACACTAAGACACACCTAGAGAGACCAAGATACACAAGAAACACTTTGTAATACACTTTCCACTCTCTTGTGTCCTAGCTGGCTCTTACTCTCCAAGCTCAAGCTCCATTCTCTTGAGAGCATCAAGCTGTTGCGCACCCGCTCTCCCGCCATAGTTCACGAGAGCGAAGTTGCACCGTCGCGTGGCTCACGCACTGGGTCATCAACTCGACGCACTCCTTGCAAAGGGGAGTATCCTAATTCCTATAGAAGCTTAGGTTCATAATTACTTTGTTGGCTCTATAGGATTACTTATTTATTTTATCTTTGTTATTTGGTTGGGTATTCGCTTTGCGAATTCCCGTCTCCTTCGCGAGACAAAATCCTTCTCGTGGAAAGAAGGGGTTGAGGTACGCTACCCTCGTTTAAGTAGCGTGGTTGTATTGAGGTTGAATCACCCTCGTTTAAAGTGATTCGATTTAGTGGATTTTGATCAACTTGGTTGATCGGAAAATCCTAACTCGAGAGGGTTAGGTGGTGGTTTTCACCCGGTTTGGGTTTCCACCAATAAATTCTTGTGTACTTGTGTGATTGTTATTTTGTGAAGATTGTTTATTTTATTTCTGCAATTATTACGTCACCCCCTCCTGGTAGGGCTGGAAATTTCATGCATTGCACTTTTTGTTGTCTTTATAATGTATTTTTGTGAGTGTTAGGGATATACAGATTGCCAGATCCCTAGAACCCTAGCACTCAGGAAGGCAACTAGTGAAGGAGAAGCTCCCACCAGCTGGAACTCAGCTTGATCCAGCTCACCATAATTGGAATTCAGCTCACCTGAACTAGGGTTAGCTCATTCTAGCTTCATTCAGCTCAGCTCAGCTAAATGGCAGCTCAAGAGAGCTCATCTTAGCTCACCCTATCTCAGGACAGCTCAGATCCAGCTCAACTTAAATGAGTTTGGCTCATCTCAGCTCCCATTAGTCCATAAGGAGATCTAGTTAGCTCAGCTGAGTTGACTGGAGTTCACCCCAGCTCAGGTCCATCTACATCCAGCTCCACTCAACTCCAGCCTGCTCAAGATGACTTCATTTCAACTTAGGAAGCTCAAGTCCAGCTCCCGGGGACTCAGCTTAGCTCAACTCAGTTGAGTTAAGCTACCTTAGCTGCCTCAACAAGCTTGACTTCCCCAGGAGCACCAGACCCAGCTCACCACAGCTCTTTGAGGTAGAAGCCAGCTTACTTTAGCTTGGCTTTGCAGCTAGAAAAGAACTAGCAAGCTAAACCAACTAAAGTAGCTCCATGCCATCCTCTTCAGCGGTTGCCAACTCCAGTGCAGCCCTAGACTTCTATCCAGCTCCTCTTCACAAACCGTATCTCCCATTGCCTCCTTCTCTACTCCATTATTAGCTAAGCTAGCTTAGCTAATAATGGAGTAGCTTAGCTTAGCTTAGCTTAGCTAGAATCCAGCTCCCTTGGCCATCCACCACCCTAAAGTCCAACCTAACTACCTCTACCTCAAGCCCACCTAAGCTACACCTAAGCTCCACCTAGTCCATCCTAAGTTGGCACCAAACCTAGCACATTTTCACCCCTCACCTCCTTCCAAAAGATACCTATTTTGGTGCCAACTAGGCCTTCTAGAACCCCCTCCATTTGGCGCCAAAATAACCCCCCATCTACACCCTACACCTACCCCTTCCAAGCCCTATCCACCCTACACCTCACCCTCCTTCTAGAAGCCTTCAAGTTGGCGCCAACCCATGGCACCCTTCCATGGTTGGTGCCACTTTTAGGTGCCCCTTGGCCAAACCTAACTACCCCACTTAGCACCCCTTAGGTGGCGCCACTTAACCCTAGCCCTAGGATTAACTTAACCACCCATAACCACCACCAAACTCCATCCTAGCCCTCCACCTATTCACGCCAACCTGTAGCCCCATCCCACTCTATAAAACCCCATCACCCACCACCATTTTCTTCATCCTCCATTTTAGTTTAGTCTACCATATACCCACAATAATTCAAGGCCAAGGAAGAACAAGAAGAAAGGAAGATTACGGGGGCATCCTACCTGCCTCCTTGGTGCCTTCTTCCCCTTCTTTCTTCTCCCTTGTGCCATACCAAGGAGGAAGACTTCTACAACTTGGAGGACGGCCAAGCAATGGAGAAGAAGGGTGGTACACGCCCACCCTTGGAGGAGCATAGGGCACGCCCCCTTTGAGGGCTTGTCTTGGAGGTCTTCACCTTGAAGGAGCTCTACAAGGAAGGAGTTGGAGGACTTCTTTTTAAGCCTGGGAGCTACTAGGGTTGGAGTAACAAGCTCCTTTTCTTCACCATCATCATCACCAGGAGGACTAGTGTTTCTACTTTTTATGTTTTTTTGATTTCTGGTAGTAGAAGCATTCCTCTACTAGGGTTTTGTAAAACATTTTTTCTCCTCTAGTAAAGTTGCCTCTTTCTTAATTGTGCTTTTCGCAATTTTACTTTTACCTTAGTGTAATCACCCCCTCTCTTTAATTACTCTAGGTTTCCAGCTACCTAAGGTGAGCCTAGAGAGGAATTACTTGTTACTTAGGTTTTAGTTTAGTAATTTTAGGTGTTAGTCATCTTCCCACCATCAAATCCACGTTGCTTTAGTTATTTCAAACTATAAAAATTGCATATTGAAAACAACAAAAAGAAAGGTGATTTCTATTTTGAAGCAAGAGATTTGATTTCGCAAAAGTTGCCTCCTTGGACGACCTAGATACTTCCCTATCTAGGTTAGAAATTTTAAAAGCGTTTGCGATTTGGCTTGTTACAACGACTTGAAAACCCGCTTTTACAAATCATGACAAATTTCACATCACAGACTCCCAAAACCCATCTTGAGATAGAGAAATGATTTGATCTACTTCTTTCCGGTCAATCCAACCAGTTAGAGGGAGGGGCTTGGGAGAAGGTTCTTCCTTTGGATTGTGCCTCTGGATCCTAGTGTACCTCCCAATTGTGATCATTTGATTTTGCTCCCCTAGCTATACATTAGATTGACAGGTAGAAACAGACTAATCGAAAATAATCTTGATCTAGGCTCCGAAGAGTGAGTTTAATCCTTAAGGCCAATGTCTACTTTGTTTTAATTAGGGTTAGGTTTGAATGTGCTTTGGAATGTGATGGGCCCTTTATCTAGGTTGTGTCCTTAATGCTTGATTGATATGTGTGTGCGTGCACAACCAGTGATTTTCAAGCAAGATTATTTTTGGATGTGGTGAATTTTAGGTTTTAAATCTTGCTTAGTAGCTTTTAGGATTCAACTTTAGGTGTATTCAGTCAAGTTCAGTTGTTACACCAGGTTTTGAAAGCACAGCTGAAGATGTTTTCCTTTAAAGCTTAAAAGAATGTGGAGTGCCTGGTAAATCCCTAAAAGTTGAACCTATGTGGCAGCTACTTGATGAGTTGTTTTTAGTTGAAGTGATGTGGCCCAAACAACTCAAACAATTAACCTGATGCACCACTTAATTAGGCACACAAGTGATTGCCTAATCTGATTTCTACTCAATTATGTGTTGATGAGTGTATCGGTCCCAAAGATTGGGTTACCGATTGAGTATGAAGAATCAAACGAGGTTGTGTACCTCTATAAGATTTTTTTTTTAAAATTTTCTTTATATGCAGAGGGTGAGGTGGGTGGAGGTGATAAACAAACAATCAAAACTAACCTTAAAGTTTATGCAAGCTCCTAGGTTAATTAGGGTTTGTGTTATTAGGTGATGGAATGAAATCTAGTGAGTGGGGAGGTGGGGGTAAACTTATAGACCCTTCAACAATACTTTACTCCAATCTACCGCTTTTGCTTGCCTTGTGAGAGTACCTGCAATCACAATAAGGAGAGAAGTGAGGTAAATGATTAGTAAGTCAGAAATGCGAAAATTCAAAGAGCGTCGCGTCCCCAGCAACGACACCAAAATGTTGTAGTGAAAAGATCCCCAGCAACAACGCCAAAATATTGTGTTGAAAAATCATAGTAAATAGAGTTGAGTTTGGAAAACCTGTCGTTGTAGTGCGATTTGAAAGGAAATCCGTCAACAAATAAATTTTACTAAAACTCAAAAGACATTTTAGGTTAACATAGGGAGGGGGACGTTTGATTAAAAACTATGTTTGTTTTATTGTCACAAAGTAGATTAACTAGTCAATTTGAATCTAAACTAGCTATCTACTTAAAGAATAATGAATATAAGAGAGAGAGAGAATATTACAAATAATGACCAAATAGAAGTAGAATACACATGGATTTCATAATCATCAAGTGATGTCTATTACAACTAACCACTACAGTAGAAAGCAGGAAATCCTACAACTAGAAAGTGGTAAATCTACTTTAGAAAGAAGTAAAAAGAAGGTAGAGAGAAGTTATCCCCCTTGACGGTTGCTTGGAGGATGAGCCGCATTGACAGAGTGCCCAGACGAAGGTGGTGAGATGTGGGACAAAGGAGAATGATGACGAACGATGGAGAATGGGGCAGGGCGACGTCACAGCGGGATTCGCTTCCCGCATGGCTATGAGAGGATAACCGCAGAATGCTCCATGAATGGGATGAGGTGGAAATTTTCTATTTTTAACTTTAGAGGAGCATCTCGGGTTTGGGACAAGCTCTTAGCGTTTTGGAGGGGGTGAGAGAAGAGAGGATGGGATGATGAAAGTGTAGGGGTCGTAGGGCCTTTTATAGGTGAAGATTGGAAGGGCATAAGGTTCATTTCATCTTAAAACATTAAATGAGGGGCCTTTAGTGACGGATATAAACGTCACTAAAGACCCCACGTTGCTGAAGAATGTGTGTACGCCCCCTCCTCTCCTTCCCCTGTGCATAACGCTCAAGCACATTCACCCTCTCTCAACCGTCCGATCGTAAGATCAGACTGCTTAAAAGCCATCGCGCCCGCACCTTCATCGCACCTCATCGTGCGCCTGCATGTGATCGAGCATTCAAACCCACGTTCAATCGCGCATACGTGATCCACGTGCTCTGGTGATGCCACGTTGCCGTTGCTTGCCCGAACGATCACCATCCGACGGTCAAATTGAGTCAAGCCCTACGCTTGTGCTCGATTTGAGGTGCGCGGGGCTTCAAACCTACGCCCTCCTCTCGCACATTGAGCGCTCAACCATTGTTCCACCCTTGCCTTTGTGACGCGTTTATGCTTAAACGCTTGAGCGCTCTTAGCCATTGGATGACGATCCGACGATCGAGATCGCTCGAGCAGTTGAGGAGGGAGAGAACAACAGTGAGCTCTTGGTCGATTTGGGTGGCTGTGATGGCGCCACGTGTCGCCATCATGGACGTCCATCTTCTGTGTTTTGTAGATGGTGCCACGGATATTGAATTGGATCGATTTTTGCGCTGTTGGGCTGCGATCGTTGATTTGAACCCATCTGTGTGGTCGAATTTGTCATCTGATGTATGGATTTATGCCATCTTGGCCCCTTGACATCCGATCTTTCTTGAACTGCATCGGATGCTATGAAAGTCTGATCGGGGCGATCTTGAAGTCATTGAACTCCAATCGTTGCTCTGATTAGATCCGTATGGTTGGATCTTTAATCTGAGGCCCCGATTAAATGTTGCCCTATTAGCTGACCAAAAAAAAGAAGAAATTAACGTAAATTTTATACAATCTATCCTAAATGCATGATGATGAATGTTATGCAATATTTATAATGTATAATGGAACTATATGCCTAACAATGCACAAAATTAGATGGTTTATGTGATATAAACATGTTTACATTGGCACTCAAAAGAGAAAATCAGCAGGCCAAGTTCCTACTAAAGTCATCTTACCTGAATCGATGAGCTCCATAATTCAACATGGAATCCCACCAAAGATCAAGGATCCCAAAGCTCAATCCTTTGATCTCAGTAGTCATTGGGAACCATAGGATTGATGATGCAGTCCTTGATTTGGGTGCAAGGGCTACTATTTTACCAAGTTCATTCTATGAAATGCTTGGTGGTGATGGATTGAAGACAAGTCCTATTATGCTTCAAGTTGCCGATAGATCTCTACATGATCCAAAAGGATTGCTAGAGGATGTCCTAGTCAAAGTTGAGGAATTTTTCTTTCCCATGGACTTCCTCATTCTCGAATTGATCCATCCAACCAACCAAGCCATAAATTATTTTGGGATGACTCTTCTTGGCTACCACCAATGATTGCATCAACTACAAGTCATGAAGAAATTGTTCCTTAATGTATTCATTGCTTACAAATAGGCAAATCATAAAGATTACTTCATGTTGATTCCATTGAGGAGTTAATAGAAATGATTGTGCCTACTATTTAGCACAAAGACCCTCTACAAACTCTAATAAAGTATAATTACAATGATTATTTGCAAAGGTGTTGGAATGATGTACAAGAAATAGAAGGCTTTCTAGGAATAACACAAATCAATTAACTCCTCCTTGGACTCTAAAAGTGGATCCCTTGCCAGAGCTTGGAAAAACTTCACTAATCACTTCAATTTAGAAAGCCCATGAATTAGAGCTCAAACCTCTCCCAAATTAATGACCTCATGTAGACCTTCCTATAGGACCCAAGGAAACCTTACCGATTATTATCTCTTCATCTCTGACTTTCAATCAAGAAGAGAAACTGGGGAATTGTTTGAGGGAGTATTAAGAGGTCATTGATTGGACTATGGCTAATCTAAAAGGAATTGACCCTACAATTTGCACGCACTGGATTTACACAAATGAAACAATAAAACCTCATCGAGACATGCAAAGGAGATTAAATCCAAACATGAGACAGGTAGTAAAGAAATAAATTTTTATGTGGATTCATGTAGGAATCATTTACCCAATTTCTGATAGTAAATGGGTAAGACCCATCCATGTTGTACCCAAAAAGGCAGGTATTACTATACAAGAAAATGAAAAAGGAGACTTAGTGACTACCAAACTCCCTACTAGTTGGAGAGTCTACATTGATTATTGTAAACTCAATAATGCTACGTAGAAATATCACTTCTCATTGCCTTTCATCGACCAGATTTTAGAAAGATTGGCTAGGACTAGCTATTATTGCCTTTTAGATAGATATTTTGGGTATAACCAAATTGCGATGTTCCAAAATGATCAAAGAAAACAATGTTTACTAGTCCTTATGGTACTTTTGCATTTAAATAGATGCCATTTGGCCTATGCAATGCTGCTGCCACCTTTCAAAGATGTATGTTGTCAATCTTCTTTGATATCGTGGATGACTTTCTAGAGGTATTTATGGATGATTTTTCAATATTTAGAACCTCCTTTGATCAATGTCTGCTTAATTTAATTTCATGGTAAAATAAGGGATTGTAATTGGGCATATAATTTCTAAGGATGGGATTAAGGTAGATAAAGCCAAAGTTGAGACTATTACCAAACTAGCTCCTCTCATTAATGTTAAGCAAGTGCGATCATTTTTGGGCCAGGCTAGATTTTGTCAAAGATTCATTCAGGACTTTAGTAAGGTGTCTATGCCTTCATGTGAACTCCTTGCTAAGGACACCCTATTTGTTTGTTGTGAAAATGTATTAAGTCCTTTGAGCACCTCAAGAATGCATTTATCTCTGCTCCGATCATACAACCCCCTAACTGGACCCTACCCTTTAAGCTCATGTGTGGCGCATCACATTATTCCATAAGAGTGGTCTTAAGCAGAGAATTGATAAGAAGCCTCATGTCATCTATTATGTGTGCAAGGCAATGAACAACACCCAACAAAATTACACTATGACTAAGAAGGAACTACTAGCTGTAGTGTTTGCCTTAAAGAAATTTAGATCATATCTAACAGGATCCAAGGTTGTGGTGTACACTGATCACTTTGCTCTCAGACGTTTGTTAATTGAGACACCAAACCTCGCCTAATTCATTAGATCTTACTGTACAAGAATTTGATTTAGAAATTAAAGACAAGCAAGGACCTGCAAATTTAGTAGCATATCATCTTTCAAGGATTCTAATGGAAGATCTGAATCAAGAGATGCAATTCAGGAGAACTTCTCTAACGAGACCCTTTGCTCTATGACTCAATGTGCTCCTTGGTATGTAGATATTGTAAATTACTTGGCCATTAGACAAATCCCAAGTGAGTGGTCTAAGCGACAAAAAGATAAGTTCTTTTCTCAATAAAGAACTACTATTAGGAAGACCCATAGATCTTTAAGTAGTGTTCTGACCAAGTGATAAGGAAATGTGTGCCTGAGAATGAGCAATAGAGTATCTTAAGGTTTTGCCACACCTTGGCTGGCTTGTGGTGGCCACTTCAGTGGGAGAAAGATCACAACAAAAGTACTCCAATCAAGTTTCCATTGGCCTTCACTATTTACGGATGCCGATGATTTATCCAAATCTTTTACAAGGTGTCAACAAACTGGCTGAATATCTAAGAGAGATGAGATGCCTTCGAACCCAATACTTGCAGTTGAGATCTTTGATGTTTTGGACAAAGACTTCAAGGGACCTTTTTTGCCATCCTATGGCCATGAATACATCTTTGATGCAATTGACTACGTATCAAAGTGGGTAGTGGCAATCACCATGTTAATCACGTACACTAGAGTGATTAAAAAATGTTGTAGTACATCTTTTCTATGCTAAACATACTATTAAAATCGGGTCGATTAAGTTCCAAAGTCGATTTTGGCGAGTCTTGAGTCAAACACAAGGAGGTGAATATGGGTGTTCTCTTGCAAACTTGTCACTCTTTCCTTATTATATTTTTTGGTCTTTTTTCATTTTCCATAATTTTTTGTCTTTTTACTTAACTAATTAAGATGAACACCAAATAAAGTAGAGTCGCATGGGAATGCAGAGATGATAAAAATACTAGGTATTTTTTATTGCATCAAAATAAAGATGAGTGCATGGTCACATAATGGAAGAACAACATAAGAGAACATGGAAACGGATGAACACAAAATAACATAAATGGGAAACATACAAGAAAGCTTATCAAAACAAAAAATGAAAAAACAAGTCATGGTGCTTGATAGTTGATGGCTATAAAATTAGTAGTGTTAATTATATCACTTAGAATTAATTCCGAGGGCCTTAGTACCTAAATATGACAATCTAGCAGCTTTGGAGGCATGCATGCATCTAACATAGCTTTTGTATAAAGATTTCTTGAACCCTAGTGCTCTTTTTATAACTTTAATGAGGGGCAAAGTAGGTATTTAGGCCCTTCAACTCGTGGAACAACCTCAGATTGATCCGATCCATCTATTAGGAGATCAGCGACTTTGATCGCACCTCAATCCAACCTCTAATGCACCTTATATGCATGGAGCGCACCTACAACTAACATGTGGCATGCTCTACACCACCGGATCCCGATTGCGCTGCTCGCTCGCTTCTCCACATGCATGCTAGATTTCAAATCGCTTGTATTCAGTCTCAGTCATTTGATCTCACGATCGGACGACTTTGTTGGAACCTTGTTCCACATCTTGTTTTAGTGTTAACAAAATTATTATGGATTGATGTTTGCATTAAGTGTTTTTCAGATTTAGGTGAAGGAGCAAGGCAAACATGAAGTGATGGAGGCTTGATGAAAAAGAGAAGATCATGATAAGGAGGCAAAATGACAAGGATGGATCGAGAAGAAGAAGATCATCTTCGATCCTTTGTTTTTTCTAGTTTAGATTTTATTTTCATAGATTGGATGCCTCTTAACAAGAGAACTTAACTTAGATCATAAAATTAATTAGAGATGAATTAGGATTTATATGGCATTCGTTTTCAAAGTATGCAATTGATTAAATTACTTAAAACAGGTACTTGTAAGCAAGTACCGGTACTGTTCATTAATACTAGTATTTGCAAGGCACAGGTTTGAGAATTCATCTCAAACTGTGAACAACAAGTACCAGTACTAATCATGAGTACCAGTACATGTTGGCCACAGGTTGAAGGCTTTATTCTAGCCTGAACTTTACAAGTATCGATACCCATGATGAGTACCGGTACAGGTAGGTTTCTGTGCCCAAGGAATTCCAAACCTGGGAGTCACAAGTACTGGTACCCATGATGAGTACCGATACTAGGACTCTTGTACTGGTGGCAGTGAGCTGCTAGTACCGGTATAGGTACTTTAGTACCGGTACCAGGTAGCCGTTGGCTCAATTTTGAATGGCTAGAAAATTAATTCCAACAATGTGAATGTTGAGAATTAATTCCCAACGTCTAGTAGACGATTCCTTGAGGTCCTAAACTCTATATAATGACCCTAGGACTCTTTTTTTGCATACAAGAAAGATTAGAAATACAAGAGAAATTCCTAGAGCTATATTTCCACCATAAGAGACAAGAGAAAAGAGAAGAAATAGTGTTTGCTGTTTTTCGTCATGCTATGCTTTTGCAAACACTTCAACGATGTGATTTCTTCAGAAACTGTCAAAGCGATTCATGCTTATTCTAGGCTCTCAAATTGGTAATATTATTTTAATTATTGTTGAGAGGCTTAGGTTTTTGTTGTAAGAGTTTTCTTTCTTACACCAGTTTTCACTTGTACTTTGAGCATTTGCTCGTTTGGGTTGTAACAAACCCGTTCTTGTAATTGGGTTGAGGTAACTCGTTAACTACCTCGTTTAGTAAATTGATTCTCTCAGGGTTGAGAGAATCGGGTTAAAAACCCTAAGCTGGGAGGCTAAGGTAGTGGAGTACCCAAGGGAGGGGAACCACTATACATTTTGTGTCAATTTGTGGTTTGATTGTATTTTGTGCAAATTCTTTCTTGTTATTACTAATTTGTTTGCTTAAGTATTTGTGCATAGCCATATCTTTTTAGATCCTACAGGCTTAAAACGCATGCCGTACCGCCTCTTCAAATTTCTCCCACCCTCATATATCAGGGCATTTGGTCGGGTGTGCAACCACGCATCATTCGCATCGTCGCATCCAATGATCCTCCTAGAGCCACACGGCAAAATCTGAGCTGCTTGATCTCATCCGACAGCTCAATTGCTTGCGACCGCGACCGCCTTCTTGATTTAGCTCTTCGGGGGCTTTGATCGCACGCCCTTCTATCTTGTGTGAGTGTGCCCTCTACTGCGCTATGCGCATGGATTTTCACACTTGACATTTTGTGTGTAGTCGCCATCAGCTGTTGCATAGAGATCCGATAGCTAATCTTGATCTTCCTTGATGAGGAGTGGTTGGAGCAGTCGACATGGGTGCATCGTGGCCATTGGATGACAATCCAACGACCAACAATGCGTGACAAGGGCATCTTCGGAGATTGGGGTCACAGCGAGGGGCGACTATAATGGTGCCACTTGGCACCATCGTAGCTATCCATCTTCCTTGCTTTGTAGATGGTGTTGTAGGCCTTCAATCGAGATGATTTTTGCACCGTTGGACTGCGATCGATGATCCAGATCCATCTGTGCAGTTGGATTTGGCATCTGAGGTCTGGATTTCTACCCTCTTGCTCCTTTGCTTCTGATCTTCTATGGGTAGTATGTGATGCTATGGATGTTTGATCAAAATGATTCTGGAAGTGTTGGACTCCCGTCGTCGTCTTGATTAGATTTGTAGGTCTAATCTATCGTTTACAGCCCCGAATCATCTACAATTGATATCATCTCTCTTTTAGAGCATAAAATTGTAATGTTATTTATAAGGCTACAAAATAATTACTATGTAAATTATGATGCTTATGCATGCCTTGTTCCTAAGTTATGCTAAAATCTAACTTAATTCAGGTAGATTAGGTCGTATGATTGCTGTGCAATCACACCCCCATACCTAAATCTTGCTAGTCTGTAGTAAATGCAAGACTAAATGCAAAGTGGTCCTAAATGACTGATTTCTATTAAGAGTTCGACTAGAGATTTATTTCTTTTATTTTCATCCAAAACTTTAGAAATCCAAACATTCGTGAAAGTGTAGTGTTATAGCCTATGCAACAGATCCAAGTGAAAGGCCAATCTACATCTAAAGCTCATACTTGACCCTTAGTAAAATTCTATTGGGATAGGTAGACTTCTTCCCTCGAGGTAATAAATAATCTGTAAATTCAACCTTGACTTTTGACATAGGTAGAAGATATTTTGAGTTAAGTGGATTTGTATTTGGTGGCTCACACTCATCTGGTACTACATATAGACTAGTATTACAGAACCTAGATTTCTAGACTATTAAATGAATCAACTCAAAGATAGGTGGAGAAACTATATTTTCTTTAGTTCCTTTGTACTCATTCTCTCTCTTTCTTTTTTTTCTTTTTTTTTTCTTTTTCTTTTTTTTCCTCTTTTTTTCTTTTCTTCTTTTTTTTTCTTTTCAAGCTTACAATCTCACCAGATTTGTCAATATATTTGGTGGCCTCTCATGACTAACACTTTGATTAAGTTCTGATAACCCTCTGACTAAGTCGGCAATCCTCAATCAGTATTTGGGCGGTCAGAAATACAGAAAAGTAAGTCAAGGCTGTCTTTGGTGGATTATAAAGGGAATGGGTGCTGTTGTGTCAATGTACTTAACATGAAGTAAACACAATGCAATTAACACTTTTTCTTCTTTCTTCTTTTTTTTTCTTTTTTTTCTATATATATATATTTTTTTTTTTTTCTTTTCTCTTTCTTTCTTTTTTTTCTTTCTTTTCATATATATTTTATTTCTATCAACACAACGTACTATAGTAGCCATGTACATTTTTATTCATGAGGCATTATTCGGGATCGGGGTGTTCAAGACAATATCAAGTGACTTATTTGGTAAAAGTGCCTACTCTCGGCACTGGGAAAGGAATGGATGAGGCAGTGTATTTCTAACCTTGATATTAATACCCTCCTTCAACCGAGGATTCTATAAAGGACGGTTGCAACCATCCACCTTAGTCCTAATTTTATTAGAACCCACTCTCTGTGTATTTGCATTATTTGGTGGATCTCCAAAAATTCACACAAAGAATTTGTACACAAGAATCAAGAGCGAAAACTGTGCCTAACTTTGAGTATCATTATCCAATTACCCAGAAATTAAGATTCCTTGCACTAGCCTTAGAGCACCAGTAGACTCTCTACTCTAACCTTACACTTGTTTGGTGGATCCACTAGAAAATGATTTGCCTGACTCCCTAATTATTGTCCAAGGGTCCAGGAGGAGAAACATTGCTTCTTCTCAACAAACTAAAGATGTCTATCGATTTTCACAGAGGATCCATTACAAATTCTACGTGTAAGTTTGAAATTGTACTAGATTCTAAGTTCAAGAATCAACTTAAGAATAAATCCCTAATAAAACCTTCTTGATAAAAATTCTGTATGCATGAATGCAAAATTTATTATTATTTTTTTTAATTTTTAATTTTTTTATTTTTTTTTGGCATAAAAATAAGACATGTAATGTCCACCCCCCTATGTCTATTCATTATAATGTTCTCAATGAAATGTATGCAGAAAAATCAAAATGTAATAAGCAAGAGGAGGGGATATCACCTGGTTGACTTGTTAATCCAGGTCAGCTTGATCAATGAAAAAAACTATATAGAATATTGGGTTGTCTCCTAGCCAGCGTAAAGTTTAATGCCATTTGCCAGACCTAAACCCAAAAGAAATATGCAATTCAATATTGTAGGTTAAGAGGAGTAATAATTGTTACTGAGAGATGCAGGATTAGTATAAAGGTATGATCATGTGGTCTCAGAATCAGTGATCCACAAATGCGGACAAATTGATGGTGAATACCAAGCCTAAAAGGTTGGAAAAATAAAATCAATAGTCTTAAAATTATTTGCAGCCAGGTGCTACAAAAAAGAGAAAAATAAATGTAGGTGCCAGAGTGGAAAGTAGATAATGGCAACCCTAAAGAGTGGTGCATAAGTAAGGTAGATGAGGTGGGTAAAGAGTAGTCAGTGGGAAATAAATCATACGAATCCTGAAAGTGATGGGAAATGAAAGGAGGAACCCGAGTGGTGTAGTTTGAAATGGTATAAGGAACCACTTCGTAAGTCAAGTCAGGTGTGGATGGATGTAGAGTAGGTGAATCAAATAAAATCTAGTGGTCCATCTCAATAGTTCTAGATTCACCCAAATCATGCCGGATATCAGTATCATCAAGCTCATCCCTAGGGTGATAAAAAATCTCATACGAGTCACCTAAATCCTATCTTAATTCATGATGCAATGTAATGGGTGAAAATTCCTTTTTCCATAGAATCATTTCCCAGGGGGGGTAAGATCGGAATCTAGATTAATCAAGTCCTCAAATCCTTTTTGTTTTGTGAATTTCTGAGTAGGATTATAAATTTGATCCCAGTTGTCTTTCTCTTGAACTATATCTTCTGAGGGAATGTCTTCTTGTTTCTCATCAATCAAATCAAGTTCCTCAAAATCCCATGATTCAGCTAAATTCTTTACTTCCGCAGATAAATCATCATAAGTCATCCTCAATAATTATGTAATTTCTTGAACATCTTTTTCATAAGGGAATTCTCTGTTTTGTTCAATCTCAAGATGTTGGGGATAAGAGTCAGGGTTTTCCTCAGGAATCTGGTGGATGGGAAGAGAAGGGTGTGAATTAGCTTATATAGAAGTGAAAGTAGATTTGGCTTCTATATGGAATATCTCAGAATGATTAGTATCACCAAATCCAGATATCGAATCATCTAAGCACATCTGATCATGGTAATCCTTAGACAAAATCACATCAAAACCATCCAACTGTGCCTAGCTGTCACTGTCCCCAATCCTTCTATCTTCTTGATGGGGTTGTTCATAATCTTGTTCTGATTCTCCCAAAATTTTCAAGGTATCCAAATCCAAATCATTCGTGTGGTTCAATTGTGCGTCTTTTGACATAAAACATTGTAATTCAGGTTCTGAATCAAGATCTAGATCCTCGAGTAAGTCTTTCTCCTCAAAATCAATCTTTAGGATATCAGAATTATTAATTAGTTTAGATGTAGGTCTGGGTAGGATTTGTTCTGGATAATCATAGGGCTAGTGGGTGGGCTCGGTGTATGTAGAGGTTTGGATTGGATAACATGTCATACTTAAGGTTGGATCCTCAACCTTAAGTGGCTTACCACCAACTTGTGGCACACTCTGACCAAGTCTATGATGTTGTGCTTCCCAGATTTTATTAAGCACTTTTGTCAAGTTATCTGAATTTTTTTTATTAGCTTCTCTCATCTCCTGGACTACTTGGAGTAATTGGGTAATCTCAGGATCACTGTGATGGTCAGGGGTTTGAGTGGGCTAAGGATAATAATTTCCAAGATTTCTAACCTCAGTCAAATCATAATATCTATCATTTGAATACCTAGTGTAAGAATAATATCCTTGGTTGGGTGCTGTAGAGTTATCCCAATAAGAAGGTGGAGTTGTTTGGGTGGATTTGGGATAATTTGCAAAGTGATTTCAAGGATAGGATTGATATTCTATGTATTGGGACTTTGAGGCATATCCCTGACAAGGGGAGAGATGAGTCTGGCTGAACCGATCAAGATAGTTGGTCATGCTGATTAGGTGTTGGTCCTGTATGGAGAGTGTCTCTTGAGATTGTAGAGATCCTTGATATCTAGAGATTCGTGTGGGATTCTGTAAGGACGAGGTAGGCTTAGCTATACCTAGGGAATATGAAGTGCCGACAAGGGAATCAAGTCCTGGGTGTTGTGGAGAGTTCTCCCGTCCTGAAGAACATGGAGTAAGGGAAGGGTTGGGATAGGGAGAAAAAGAGGAATAGTGGGGATTAAATGAGTATGGGTCCAAGTTCTTCTCCTCAATCAGTTCCTCCTCATGGTGATTATCCATGGGAAAGGATTCAGATTCAGAAAAATTGGGTCTTCTCCTTAGATTACTCTCTAAAGGTGGTACTAAATTAGGGTTCAGAGACGTTCTAGTGTCCATGCACCAAAAGAATGTTTGTAGATGAGCGGGAGAAGACAGATGCGAGAATACCCACCCTCACAGTACAAGTAATCAAGCTAGTCTTTAGAGTGTAAACCCTAAATTGACCTGATTTTTGCTCCCCTAAACACGACTAGGTTAGGTCAACCCTTGAATTACTTGGCTAGCAAGAAGGGTAGGACACCCTAGGACACCCCGCACGGAGGGAAACCACTAAGGGTTGATGCAGTTATCGCATCGACCTTTCATGTCACCAGTGGGTCCAAGTAAACAAGGCCTTAACCTTAGCCTAATCTAATTTCAAGTTACCAAGAAGATTTATCCTACCTAGGGCATGTCTACTCAGTTTTAGGCTTAGGCTTGATGTGCTTTGGAATATGATGGCCGTTAGGAGGGTGTTTCCCTTAAGATTGATTTTCAAAGTGTGAAGTAAATAGGAAAGGGGTTCACAACCAATTTTTATGATTAAGTGGATTTTAAGGTTCAAATGCTTGTATTAGTCAATTTTAGGGTTTACTTGAGTAAATATCTTCAATCAAGGGTTCTGATGAGGCACGCAAGAGTTTTGCAAATCCCAATTGTTTGATAAATTTTCTTTAAGTATGTAAATTAAAGTGTGCTCTACTCTTAATGTGAAACCCTAAGCGCAAATAGTGCTAGATGATCTTTTAAGTTCAAAAATTAGGGAAGTAGTGTGACCCAAATAATGAAATCAATTGGTCATATTGCACCATTAACTAGGCACCTAAAAAATATTTTTTTCAAGAATTTTAAAGCACGTATTCTATTTTTTTCAGATTTAAAGTGCACTAGGGGTTTTGTAGTTTATTTTGACCCCCAGTTAGTGATTAAGTAATGTGTGGAATCAAACTTGTAGAAAATATTTTTTTCATATTTTTTCTAAATTTTTTATTTACACAAAAATTCAGTGCCATAAATTTTAAGTCAATCGGAGTTGCATAAAAATTCCTATGGTATTTTGAACTTCAAAAAATTAGGAATAATAACCAATTTGATAACTATTTGGTGAACTTTGGGTATGTTTCTCTAACTTCAAAACCCATGTCCAGTAAAAATTTTATAATTTTTGGATGTGTGAATTTTTGGGAATTGAATTTTTTTCATAAGAGAGTTTGTTTCAGCACAAAAATATAGGAGGTGGTTATGTTTAATAAGAGAGTTTTTTGTCTGTTGTCGTGCATTTCTTCTCGTAATTCTGCAATTCCTACGCACACACAATAAAAAAAAAGCAAGTTAGAATCTCAAATAAGCACTACAAAGAAAAGCTTCAAAAATTTCCGTTGCCTCCCCAGCATTAGTGCCAACTTGTTCGACTGCGAGATGTGTAAAAGATTAGTTCTGTGGTTGTAGTGCAAATCACGATGAAACAAATAACATTTATAGAGATTTCGGTGAGTACCGAGTTGCTTGTAGGGAGGCAAAACATGATTTTTATGCAAAAGCTTTTCAGAAAGGTCATCCTAAGCAAATAATTTATATGTGTATATATAGACAACGGATATCCAAAGAATCAGAATTTTATTTCTATTTGGGAATAGTTTTCAAAGTAATTATTCTAAGGAGTAGAGAGAGAGAGATACAGATAGGGAGAGAGAGCATATGAAAGACGACATCGCTTGTGGGATGCTTGTGAGAAGTGTGGTAGCACTTCACATCCAGAGCACCGGGAAGAAGACTAGACAGAAGTTGCAGAGAGAGAGAGAGGCTGGAGATCTATCTAGTGGGAATTGCCTCTCAACTGGGGGGCCTTAGGGCTCTTTTTATTTCTTTAATGAAAAACAAAGCAGGTATTTAGGCCCTCCCACTCATGCAAAAACCTCAGATTGATTAGATCTATCGATCGGTAGATCAACGACTCTGATTGCACCTCAATCCAACCTCTAACGCGCCTTATATGCGTGGAGTGCACCTGTAGCCGACATGTGGCATGCTCTACACTGCTGGATCCTGATCACATCTCTCACTCGCTTCTTGTGCGTGCTTGATTTCAAATCATGCTCATTCAATCTGAGATCGGATGGATTAAAACGTACGTTACACCGCTTCTTCAAATTTCGCCCACCTACGTATATCGGGGCATTTGGTTGGGTGTGCAACTGTATTGCATTTGCACCGCCACATCCAACGATCCTCCTAGCTCCACGCGGCTAAATCCGAGTCGCTTGATCTCATCTGAGGGCTCAATTGCGTGCGACAGCGACCGCCTTCTTGATTTAGCGCTTCGCGCACTTTGATCGCGTGCCCTTCTGTCTTGTGCAAGCATGCTCTCCGCTGCATTACTCGTACGGATTGTCGCACTTGCCATTTCATGTGCAGCTACCATCAGCCGTTGGATGGAAATCCAATGGTTGATCTTAACCTTCCTTGATGAGGTGTGGCTGGAGTGGTCGACGTGGGCACATCATGGTCGTTGGATGATGATCCGACGACCCACAATGCATGACGAGGGCTTCTTCAGAGATTGGGGCTGTGGCACCGCGTGACGCCATTGGGGCCGTCCATCTTCCTTACTTTGAAGATGGTGTTGTAGGTCTACGATCGAGATGATTTTTGCGCCATTGGACTGCGATCATTGATCTGGATCCATCCGTGTGGTTGGATTTGGCATCTGAGGTTCGAATTTATACCCTCTTGCTCCTTGGCTTCTAACCTTCTATGGGTTGAACGTGATGCTACGGATGTCTAATAAAAATGATTCTGGAAGCGTTGGGCTCCCGTCGTCGTCCTGATTAGATCCGTACGGTCTGATCTATCATTTACAGACCCGAATCATCTGTAATCAATATCATCACTCTTTTAGAGTATAAAATGGCGATGTTATTTATAAGGCTACCAAACTAGCTACTATGCAAATTATGGTGCTCATGCATGCATTGTTCCTAAGTTATGCTAGAATCTAACTTAATTCAGGTAGATTAGGTTGTACGATTACTGTGCAATCACATGTATAGACAGGTATCAAATGAGTAATCAAGTCATACAGACGGATTCAAGATGAAAATCAAAGCCCAACGACACTAAAATCGTCTTAATAGGATCTCTGTAGCTCTCACAATAAGCTGGAGAAGTTCTAGCTATTGATCTGATGATCAACGGCCCACAACGTGTCACGTGGCACCCGCTTAACCGTCCGTCGTGCACCCACCATCGCCCGCACACTTTCTTCATCAATCGAGGGTGCCTCATCCCATCGATCGATTAGCATCATGCGGCTCTCAAAGCACCTCTCCCCCGACTGCTTGATCGAAGACGAACGGTCAAGATCCTCTCACACTCCACGTAGCATAGTGGCAAAGCACAACACATCGCAAGTGGAGATCGTAGGATTGAGCAATGATCCGTGACACCACCCTCCTACCCATGCTCAAGTGCATTAATTGCATTGTCTGATTGACGATCAATGATTCATAAATGGCCACGCTAGCATGCGTAATCATGTAATCCTAGCCATCCATCTCTGCATGCATCTCAGCCGACCATGCATGATCTATGGGTATAAATCATGCCACGTGGTTACCTCAGAGCGGTGTGATCACACCTCTACGATTAAGCATGCGCTTGAAGGTGTGATTAAGAAGCACCTCGTAGATGTGGAATCGACAGTTGAGAGATGGCCACGCCAACCCGTGTTGCAGTAGGCGTGATCGAGCATGTGCCAGCGTGTGTGCACATGCATGGGCACCTGTTCAGATGCAAGTGGCTAAAATGACCATTGCCTTTTTAGTTGGATAAGACGTCTGGAGTTTCCGTCAGATGTCTATCCAGAAGTCTGGACACAGGCCCGGATGTTTGAAAGTGGGAATTTTCGTACGTTCCTCTACACTCTGCACACGGGCGGCGTGTAGAGCTTCTCTCTCCTCCACACTCCTTACCCTTTAAACCCTAAACCCACTCTATTTAAACCCCCCCTTCTCTTCTTCTTGCCACCCTCACACCACTCTCTAGCCACCACCACCTCTGACGTCTCCCTCTTACGGTTGTGGCGAGGGAGAACGAGAGTGACGAGAGAGGGGGCGAGTGAGGGAGAATGAGAGGGAGAGAGGGAGAGAGAGGAAGAAGAGCGTGAAGGTCGGAGGACCTTTGGGAGCTCGACAAAGCTCGCACAGTCGACGGTGGGCACGCGCACGAGGAGGAAGAGCTCGGGGAGGTGGTCTCTCAGCCCTCTACAGCTGCTGAAGCTGCTGCGATGCATTGCGGCCGGCATTGCAAGGAGAGGAGTGTTGCGGAGGAGGTTTTAGTACTGGAAGTTTTCTAGTATCAGATGTTTGGAGTATCGTCCAGATGGCTGGCGAGGCACCAAGATGTTCGGAGCTGAAGTCGGACGTCTGAAAACACAATATCGCACGAGGTACATATCTTCCTGTGCTACTTTCCGCCATGCAGATTGTAGCATAAAAGATATTGGGCTAAAGATGTGCCTGCGATTTTCGTACATAGGTGAGGGCTTTGGGAAGGCACTTGGTGCGCTTTTCCAAGTACTTTTGGACATCTGATCACGTCGCTAGACGTCCGGAGGTACTTCCAGACGACCAGAGGCTTTGTTCAAAATCTGGAGCTACCCCCAGACTGTCGCGAAGGGAATCTGGACATCTGAAGCAGCCACAAGAAGTGCAAGGTGAGACCTGACGTCTTTTAAGACATCTGGGACTAGTCCTAGACATCTGATTTTGGGCAGTAACCGTGTTTTTGGGCTGTTTAGGGCCCAAACGGAATCAGATTTCCGGAAATGAAGTACTGTTGTTTTCCACTCGAGTTTCTCTATGTGTTCATGTTGAGTATCTACTTTTGAGCTCGTTTGATATAAATTAGTCATTGGTACAGGTTACCAGCTGGTGGCATGTTTGGGGCCTGCGGAGACAACTAGATCTGCGGTGCAGGCCCGCATTCCTCTCGTGATACCTGATAGAGTGGTTTAATTTAGTTGTTAATATTTAAATAAGTATGTACTTATTTGGAATAATCGAATCGAACGCTAGGATGTGGAATGAACCCTAGGGTAGAAATGTATGAGCCTATTTTGAGCTGTACTGTTTACTTGAGTGCATGTTTAAAATAAATTGCTAGCAAATGGTATTAGTGTAATTATGATATGCATGTTAAAATACGAGTTGCCTGTATGTGAATGAGGTAAGTGAACGGTGAAACCACATGTCGCATGTAAATGATTGAGAATTAAATTGTGAAAACACAAGCTTCCTGTATATGGATGAGGAATGAGTTATGAAACATGAGATCTGAATATGGATAAATGAGATGAATAATGAGCATGAAATCTACTAGGAATTAGGAGTAGAACTCCTATGTATGAAAGGAATCTGGAATGTAGATGGGAAGTGAGCTGGCCCTTGTGTACACAATACCAAGGAGAGCAACTGTCCCTTTCAGTGTAGAGGAGGAGTCAGCCACCTCTTGGGTTGAGACCTGGGGTAGGACTGGACACTCTACACTGACTCCTGTTGGCCTCCACGTACATGGTACTGAGGTAAGCTACTTGTGTATGGAGGGAGCTAGCCACCCCATGGGGCCCGAGGTTAAGCTAGCCACCCTACACCGACTTTATTAGGTTCACTGGGCAAACTGGGATAGTCAGACGAGGGTACATGGACTGTGGAGGGGCGAGACCCCTGTTCTGAGAGGGCAAGGCCCTACACTATTCTGTGATATACTTTGGGCGTACCCACTAGCGAAAATGACTGACCATGTGTTAGTGCGGGGTAGCTACCTGTGTGCTTATCACACATGCCGTAGTCACCACTACATCTCGACAGTGACCTCGGGGTGGTTGATTGGGTGTAGGACTACCGCGGGGGACTCTCTCGGCCAGGAGAGCACCACGTGTACCTTCTACTCCATGGAAAAGACTGCAATCAAGATCGTTCCCATGAGGAATAAGCAAGATCAAGAAACACTTGGATACTTTGAGAAATAGATGAATCAGAAATACATAAATGAGATAAATAGAAATGAGAATAAAACCTACTTGTTGTTTTTACTTTACTTACACATAAATAATGTAAACACCACTCTACTTAGCATTCGCTGACTCTGTCTTTTCGTAACCCTGTTCAGGACCAGGAGTTAAGCTGCCCAAGTTTCTAGCTGCAGAGGGAGCTGGGCCTAGCCGAGCCCAACTGTAGTAGTTTCTTTCCAGTTCTTTGTTTCTACTGTAGTTGTGAGTACTAGACTTTAAATTACTATTCTCATTACTTTCTATTTTCTGTTGTTGTTATGGTGGCATGTATTATTTTGAGATAGTTTACTCTACTTTCCTTTACTATTTCATTTTTCCTTCTGCTTAGTTATATTGCATGTGTGAATGTGGTTTATTTTCCTGCTTTTGGTTATTTCTTGTTGGATGACTAGGTCTTCGAATTAGTTAAGGCGAGCCGGTCATGGGTCCTGTAGGGATCCAGGAATCGGGTCGTAATAGCGGCGATTCAGGTGCTCTCCAAGGCCAGTCCACAACCAATTCTAGGCCATATTTAGCTATAAAAGGTCCCCATGGCCTCCCATTGCAAACCATCTCTTCAACAAGCAATCTACTACCATCTTACGGTTCTAAACACATTCTTGAAGCCATCGAGCCTCTGATCTATTGTCGTGGTTGCCCTCACTTGCTTCCTCTTAGTGATAAACTCTTTTCCCCTTTAGTTTATGTTCTTATTTTTAGTCAAGATTTCCTCTAGTTTACATTATGATGCTTGTAACCAATTTTTGAATTAAAAGAGCAATCTTTCAGTTGTTGTTATGTTGTCTTGATGAATGCAAGTTAAAGCGAATTCTTCTTAATATCATGACTGATAATTGTTAGCAATATTCACCTTGGATTTCTAACCCTACTCTCTCTCTCTCTACGCCTCACATAAGTAAATAATCATGTGGCAATAAAATTAAGTGACATGAAGATTTGATTTTTCACCTCTCTGTGTTCGACACTCGGATTCACCATTCGATTATTCTTACTAAAATTAATGTCGTAATTGCCTACTACAATGAACAAATTAACACAAGCACGTTTTTCAACATCAGTTTTTGGCATCGTTGACGGGGAGGCAATTGATCTTCTTCACTATTTTCATACTTACATTAGTGGTACCCACAAGATTTAACTCTCTTTTCTCTTAATCACTTGATTTGGTTGTAGGAACCCAACGTGTAAGCGATGGGACGAGTGCACTCCAAGATGGTAAATAGGGAGTAAAGTGCTGTGAAGACTTTAGTAAGTATCACCTCACCTCATGTAGTTTCATCATTCCTTCATAAAAAGATTTTAAAAAATTGCATTTAGGTTCATGGATGAATCATAGCTTAGTTAGTTTGTTTGCTTTCTAAAAATCTAAAAAAAAATGGTGTGGTGAATTGTTACTTGACCCACATATAGAACCAACCACCCAACAAAAAAAATATATATACACTTTAATATCTTTAGAAAATCTTTTTGAGTGTTCTTTTGAGAGGTGTTTGCAAAGCTACTAATGTTTTGTACTAGGCTGAACCACTCACCCAAAGTAAAATCAATTCACCTGGTAGACTTGCATGAACTCTAAGGGTGAATACATTAGGATTGTTTATTTTTAGGACCACAACACTTTTAAAGGAAATTGATTATTGATAGAGAAATTTTTCTTTAAAGATGATGTGTTAGAGAAATAATGCATTAGAAAGATATGTATCATCGCAGTATGAATCACGTGATGGAAAAATCCTAAACAAAAATATTTATCAGTAAAAACTAACCATGAAGAGTCAGGTCATATCCACAGGGATTAACAAATGAAATAAACTCATGAATACTTTTCCATTATATTTGCCAAACCATGTGCGGAATCTGTATCCAAATCCGATGCGAAATGAGGTGAAAAGAAGAAGATACACAATTACTTAAGAATGCAAGGGTTATGTGTGTAATTTCTCCTCATTAGATTAATCCATCAAATAAGTGAATAGTGCAACGGCAATGGCAAAATACGTAAATATTAATTGAGGTTGTATTATTGGGAAATAAGGGATTCACACCCCTCAAACGTGCGTGAAGAGGAGGCCGCGGTTGGCCTTAGGAAGTTCGGAGGAGGTTAAGGACACAGAGAGCTTCATGATGGCAGTGGTGGCATCGATAGAGACGGCCAGAGGTGGCTAGCCGGCGAGGTGGTTGGCCGATGGCATGGGTGGTTCTGGGTAGCAAGATGGCTACCGTTTGGCACGTTCGAAGGTGTGGCTGTGCTCATGGAATCGAGGCAAGTGTGTTGGTGTGGACAACACGACGAACAGAGGGGTATGGTGGAGGCTGTGTGCAGTTGAACCCACCAGTGATGGGTTCTTCTCTCTCTGCAGTGTTGAAGAAGGTAAAGGTGGAGCTGTGATGATAACATAATCATGAGTCATAACTAGCTTTAATTAAATAGGATTAATTGACAAATACTCCTACATAATTGTCAGAGAGTCATAACTCACTAAATATTCATTCTGAGAAGAGTGCATTAAATCAGGGTTAATTCTATAGTTTTAGCAGCATATCATGAATGCAGAATAATCACGGGGTTTCCCAAAGGTTAATCTAAGGTCTAATAAGAGGGTCCACATAGACAGAAATAGGGTTTCACATATTTCGAAAACTGATACAACTCCTGAAACCCTAATTTCTGACTCGCTTAAATAAAAGAGGTTCAGGTCAAGATAAAATCAATCTAAACCTTCTAAAATTCATAGAAAAATATTCCATGAGGTTTGGTATCCTTGATTTTACCATTGGAACCTATTTTGACCTTAAATAGAGTCGCAGATACAATTCTACCCTAATTTGGATTTTTATGCAAATTACTTAGTCAAACTTGGTCAAAACTGAAATCTAACTTCACCATTAGATTCCTTGGGTCCAAATTAGGTTTGTAGCAAAATTTTAGCCCAATCAGAGATCATCTTGACCTAGTTTTCATTTTAGTCCAGTTATACTCTTTCTCTCTCAATTAGCCCCTCAGCTTTTGAATTATTTGCAGCTCAGTCCCTAACTTTCTCGTCATTCTTTGCAAATGGGTCCCTACTACCATTAATGTGAACACAGGAGCTCCATCAAGATTCGAGCGAGGATTTCTCGCTCGATTCTCAATCAAACTCTTCCAAATTTGAACCGGAGATTCTTTGAGAAATTCTCTTCCAAATGAAGCTAATCTTAGACCGTGATGCTTCCTTGAAAGCTCATGCAAATGGTTTGAAGATTCGGGTACCCTATGTGTGTGAAACTCTCAAAGCTTGAAAGCTTCTTTCTAAGCATGGAGCCCCTCTCTTAGGTCTATAAAAGGACCTAGGGCAAGAATCTGTGCTCCTTAGCTTGGTACAGGATCGAAAACCCTCTTCTTTCCCTATCTTCGGCCTCCTCCAACCTAAGCTCCAGGGCCCTCCTTCCTCATCATCCTACGGATGACCAAACGCCAAATTGGCTCGTCCTCCTTCCTCATCATCTTTCGCATCTCGCCAGCCACAGCGAGGGTAGCCTCCCCCTTTCCTTGCTACTGTCTCCCTCAAGGGAGGCATTCTTTTCCATGATGCCGGCCAATCATATCCAGTGCCAAATCTTACCCACTTCATCCTTTATTTAGGTTTAAACTTCTTCCTCTTCCTCTCCTAAACCTTCCTAACCTCTTCTTTTTCTATTTCAACCACTGATGCCACCATTCACCCTCCATCTTCCTCATTATCGACCAAGCTTCAACGAGGCCAACCGCCCCCCACAAGCCACTAAACGTCGTCGCTCCACCTCCAAAAGATCTGCCTCACCTCACTGCACAAAACCCCTCACTCAATTCCACCAAAAACCCACTCCATCACCCCACCGAACTCAACCTCCCTCGCTCACCTTCTCCATCACTGTCCAGCTACCACACGCTTCCAGTCGCCACACAGCCACCACCACAGGACTCCATATCCTCCAACGACACTAATGAACCATCTAATTAGGGTTGTTGAGCCCATATGCGTGTTTCAGGTCTTTGTCCGTCGACCACTGTCTCATCTGACCACGAACGTAGTGCTCCAACTTCAATCCCCCTCAACTTCACTTCCAGGCTGCGGGCAACAGCTCCAGGTGCATTCCTAGGACCTCAATTGAAGATGCAATGCCACCATCACCTCCAATTAGACAATGCCATCTGCTGAAGTTGCACATGAAGAAAGCCTTGGTGCTTTAGTCCCACATCGTGGGATCTCAGACCAATTGCAGCTCATATTAGGATTTTGTCCTGTGGTCTCTTCGCCCAAGCACTGGGCGTTGGGTCCCCATACACCCTCTCACCGATTACCCGCCTATGTGCAATCCTCACTTGCGATCGCAAGCTTGCAAGCCTGGTCCCTGTACACACCCATTCACCCAGTTATAGTGCATGCTCGAAGACCCAACTAATCCTGGGTCTTTGAGAGTTAAAGGAGGGGGGAGGGTTTTACTACGTACTCCTCTGCCTTCTACTAAAGAGAAAGGGATCCCTATGTGATGCTTAGCCGTTGAGAAGTTAGTTCCCTTGTGCTATGAAGGAGAAGAAAGCCTTTGAAGAAGAAAAGAAGGAAGGACAGACTTGTAAAGAAGAAGAGAAGGAGAAGGCTCTTGGGGAGCTTAAGCCTTGTGATGCTGAGGCTAAGTGTTGAGACACTTAAGCCATCTGAGGAAGGTCTGATACTAACTACTGTAGCATTGAGAACACTGTTGACTATTTGGTTACATTGAATGGTTGGGATATATGCTTAACTAAACTAGAATAATTGGTGATTTAAATCACCATTCTTTTGTCTTCTTGATTTCTTTTTATCCCAGTTAGTGTTTGAGATACTTTTTCTCCTTACTGAATATATTTTTGAGCATTTGATCCATTGAATATCTTCTATAGCAACTGTTATTGTGCTCATCCATTTCAATTCAAGATTAGTGTTGTGAATTCCATTATTTGCTCCCTATGTTTGACCTCAGACTCTTTTGTGATTCTGAGTTATAAATTTAAATGATTTGAGCGATTTTGTCCTATACTATGACACATCTCTTAAACAACGATAAATTCGCTTCAACAAGCTAGTGATGGGAGGCCGGCTGGTGGAGAGGCTACGCTTTGGATGTGAGGTGAACGGCCGGCAAGGACGCATGTGAGGGCTTGCATGAGGACTGGTGGCCGAGGTGGCTAATCGCTCTTGCAAGCAAGGGTACACACAAGTGTCTGTGGCACACGGGGCGAATGTGGCTGAGGGAGTGGCAGCATGCGAGGGTGCACGCGAAGGTCACTAGGCTGCAGTGTGTGGCTACATGCGAGGGCATGATGTAAACACATTTATTGAGGGTAAATGCCTATTCATGCATGTTCCTAGGCTTGGATGTGCATTTCATGTTATAAATATTGCATAGCATGCATCATTCTATATTTAGAGTAGTTGTATATAATTTAGGTTAATTATGTCCTTTTTATGGTTAGGAGAGAAGGATATTTATTTAGGAGCCTCGGATTGATGATCCAACCATACAGATCTGATCAAGACGATGATCGGAGTCTAATGCCTCTGAAATTGTCTCGATCGGAGTTTCGTAGCACCATATGTAGTCCGAGGAAGATCTACGGCCAAGGGACTAGGAGACATAATTCGGAGCTTCAAATGACAAATCCGACCACGCTGATGGATTCAATCTGACCTCTGTAGCAGCCCCTACAACAAGAAGATGGACGGCCCAGACTATGCCACGTGGCACAGCCCAGGCCGCCCAGGGCATGCACGTGTGTAGGTTCACTTCAATACATCTTTTGAAAATCCAGGTCAAGTTGTACAAGCAACTATCAAAATCATCCCCAAAGATTGAAAAATCATCCATAAACACTTCTAGATAGTCACCAACCATCTCTAAAATGATGGCCAACATGCATCGCTGGAAAGGGTGTATTAAGAGGCCAAAGGGCATTTGACTAAAGGCGAAGGTGGCAAAGGGGCAGGTGAATGTAGTATTTTCCTGGTCCTATGGGTCAATGGCAACTTGATTATACTTAGAATATCCATCAAGGAAGTAGAAATTTTTCTTCCTTGCCAGATGTTCAAAGATTTGGTCAATAAATGGCAATGGGAGGCAGTCTTTCTTCCTAGTTGTGTTCAGCTTTCGATAATCAATACATACGCACCATGCGGTGGCAGTGAAAGTAGGAATGGATTCGCCTCTTCAATTTGTGGTTACGGTGAGCCCTACCTTCTTTGGAACCACTTGGATAGGGCTCACCCATGGACTGTCGAAGATAACATCAATGATGGCTGCATCTAGCCACTTGATGATTTCTTTCTTAACGACCTCTTGTATGTTTGAATTTAATCGCCTTTGCATTTGTCAAGAAGGTCACACCCCATCTTCCGTGTATATTCTATGGGTGAAGTATGTGAGGCTAATTCCTCGAAGATCTAAGGTGTTCCACCCAATGGCTGACTTATGTTCTTGGAGAGCCTCAAGCGATTGCATTTCTTGTTCTCAGATCAACATCAAGTTTACAATTACTGGGAAAGTATGATTATCTCCTAAGAAAATATATTTCTAGTTGCCAGGAAACAGTTTCAAGTCAAGTTGGGGTGGGGTCAGGTCATCACTCTCAGGTGAGGTAAAGAATAGATCAGAGTCCCGAGTAGAAAGGGGATAAGGGGAGGAGAAAATGGGTCCTTGATGACCCAAGTCACCAAAATCAAAGGGGTAGGAGTATTGGACGACGAGAAATCCATTCCTGTAGTAGAGAACACCTCATTAGGAGAGGCAGGAAAGTCTAGCTCATGTAGAGTCTGGGTTGGGTAGGGCCCAAAAATTCAACATTCCTACATTCTTCCAAGTCATCTCCATCATTCTCGCCATCCTTGAACCAATCACAATCAAAATTCTTGGTTGCCCTGAATATGTCCATTTTAATCTTTTAATCCCTAAGGGCAATCTCCATATGTCTCATATCACAATCAATGTTGGCCCATGTTGTGGCCAGGAATGGGTGGCCAAGAATGATGGGTGAGTCACTTAATCTTTCCAAAACCTCCATGTCCAGGATAAAGAAATTCGATGAAAAGAAAAATTTTTAGACCCTAACAATCACATTTTCCACCACACACTTGTGAGCCTTGATGGATCAATCTGCTAGTTGTATGGTTACGAGGGTGGGTTTTTATTCTCCAAATTGAAATCTCTCATATAGGGTGATCGAAGTTAAGTTGATGGACAATCCTAAATCTAGAAGGGCCCGATCAAAAGTGGCACTATGGATGTTGCAAGAGATCAAGGGTGTCCTCGAGTCCTTTTGCTTAGGTGGTACATTACTCAAGATGACTGAACTTGCTTGCACCGAGAGAACCACCTTCTCAGTGATCTTGATTGTCTCTTGGGTATGCTGTAATCCTTAAAGAATTGAGTCACAATCGAGATATGATCAATCGCCTCAAGGAGTGGAACCTAAATTTACACATCCTTGAACATTTATCGCAACTCTTTGTAGGTTTGCGTGGTCTTTTTCTTTTTCTTAGTTTCCTTTCTCAATGCTTCAGGGAAGAGCATGAGGTTGGGGGTCTTTCCTTTGTCCTCCTATTGGTTTTCATAGTCAAAGTTGGAGTTGGGATCATCCCTGGCAGGAGTAGATGGGCCTGGATCAGTAGGTAAAGGTGGGTCCATGGTTTTCTTCCCACTCCTTAAGGTGATGGCACTTGCAGATGCATGTGGGTTTGAGTTCTAGGCCTAAGGGGGTTGAGAAGAATCAAAGGCTTGAGAAGAATTGGGGGCTGATGGTTGTTGGGAACCTGAAAAGCAGGAGATGCAGAGGGAGCTGGGAGAATCATGTGGGCCTCTCCTTGTTGTGGGTTGAACCCTTGAGGCAAGTTGCCTTGGTTTACCAAATTCCCTGGATTAGAGATGAGTTGGGAAGGTAAGGATCCTTAGGCCCTAGTCTCCAATCTAAGTTGGCTAAGTTGATTCTGCATTTCTTGGTTCTATCAAGCTAATTAGAGTTGTAGCTCTTGGTTTTCCCAGGCCAAGGCAACAATGGTCCCTTGGTACCTTTTGTCCAAATATGGCATAAGCTTGGTCAGATTGTCTACAAGGGTGACACTAGGCTGGGCAGGTGCAGTCTCCTAAGGTGCTTGGAGGGGTCGGTTGTAAACCATCCTATTTAGCAGCCTTTGGAAGGTTGGGGTCAGGTTTCCTGGATTCTTGGTTTGGTTTGCCAAAGGGTTTAGTCTTTGGTTTTGGTTCAACCAGGAAAGTTAGGATGGTTGCACCATCCAGGGTTATGTGTATTTAAGAAAGGATCAACTTTTGCACACCCTTGGACGACATTGATATCCTCATACTCCGAGGGCATCACAACAAGAGAAGGGGGATAAGAATAATCCAAGAAGGGCAAGGCCAATGCCTCGATCTAAAAGGGGTTTTGAATCAAGGTCTAATTATTGACAAGCTCCTAAGGGATGGGAATCTACACCAGTGGTAGAGCCAAGGGGGTTTCTCGGGTTAGATGGTAAGTCTAGGAATGTAGCCCATGGGCAGATGGTCCATGGGAATAAGAAGGGGTAGAATAGGCCTGACCCATCAATTCATCCAACTTTTTACCCAATAAATCCACCTTGTCCAACTTCTTTATAATGATCTCCATATCAACCTAACTGGAGTTTGCCTGAACCTCATAGGCTCCACCTAGAGTTGGCTGGATCATCCAAATGTAGTCATGGAAGTGTGGTTCAATGAATTCTCACTCATAGACTCGAACAACTCAAAGGCATTGTCCTCGTCCTTGTTAAGGAAGTTTCCCCCACAGGATGCATCTATAAAGTTCCTTAAAGCCTCATTGAGCCCATAATAAAATATTTGGGCTAGGTTCCATCTTGGCACCTCATGATGTGGACACTTCCACAAGAGGTCGTTGAACCACTCCTAGGTGTTGTGTAATTGCTCCTCATGCTACTGAGAGAAGGTGGTGATAGCACGCCGAAGGGCGTTGGTCTTGCCAATAGGGAGGAACTTCTTAAGGAGGGCACTTTGCAGCTCTTCCAAGGTAGTTATGGGCTTCTCTATGTTCCTAAACCAATGCTGCCTTATCTTGCAGAGAGAAGGAGAACATCTTCACTATGACAATATCTAGGCCAACCTCTCTAGGTTTGATCATCTCGGCTGAGCAGCCTAAGTCCTCCAAGTGCTGAAAAGGATCCTCATTTGAATTCCCATGGTAGAAGGTCTAAATCAGGCTAATCACATTGGTTTTCAATTCAAATGCATCTCCTTCCTCGAGGACCCAAACAAAGGGTACAATTTGGAGCGTGAACAAGTCATAGAATTCTCGCAGGGGCTTGGGTTGCTCTGGAGGGGGTGGATTCTGCATCTCAAGAAGGGTGTGCATGATTGCCTGGATTTGCTGGTGGTGGTGCTACTCAGAAGTAGTGTTGCACCTGTAATAGGGAAATAGGTTCAGGTTTGGACAATCTCCATTAGGAGGTGGTACAAAGGGAGGGTTCTGAGCCATGTAGGATGATGAGAAGTCACCTAAATCAATTCTTTTTCTTGGCTTATCACACAATTCAACCAATTCAAGATGAAGTGACCTCCTACCAAGCATACATGGCTACAAAAGAAAGAGAGGGAAGAGAGGGGAAATAGAAGAGAGAAGGACCCATGTGTACAACCCAACAAATAAATTCAAACAAGTTAGCCAGCCCTAAATGGTACCCTAGGACCTAAGCCTTAAAGAATGACTTGTGCTACTATCAATTAAACCTTCCTTCCCAGAACTAATCCAGCCAAGTTGAGTATGGGGATGTTGAGGAGAAGGTGCTTCCTAAGGCTCTCCCCCTAGGTTCATTTAATACTCCCCAACCGTGGTCATTTGACACTACCTTCAACCTAATCACTAGATTTTGTAGTGGAAATTAAGACTTACTTCACAAGCCTAGGCACATTTCCAAGACTAATAATTCCAACCTTAGGGCCAATGTCTACTCTCTTTTAATTAGGCTTTGGTTGTTGGTGCACAAGGAATGTGATGGGCTCTTAAGAGGGGGTTGTTGCCCTTGATGATCAATTAATCAAGTGTGTACAAGTGAGCAAACAGCTGACAGAAGGCTTTGAAATTTTTGTCTAAAGATTTTAAGATTGTAGCCTTGTTTACACTATTTTAGGATTGTACTTGAATAGTCAATTCACAACAAGTTGCAATGGACACACACAAAGTTTGCAATCACAATATGATGGCCAATTTCCTTTAATGCAAGGTGCCACTTAATGCAATTCTTAATAGGCTCCCTACTTGGTTGTTTGTAAGATGTATGTGGATTGATTTTACTAGTATGGGTGGAATGGATAAACAATACCACAAAGGCTTCTCAAATTCCACCCATCAGGAGAGCATACAATCAAGGGCTTTTTGACACAAATGAATGGTGGATATAAGCAAATTCAATCCTAATGGTTCAACCTATACATGTAGCTCCTACTGATTTTATGCCCAAACAAATTGGCTTTAGGTCCTAGATGGTGGAGCTTGAGTCAAACAATCTCCCACACTGGTTACTGTTCCACCACAAATGATAGAGAAATTGAAAAATAAATTTTAATATCCAAACCCCCTATAAAAATTGTGAAAAAATATATTTTTCACAATTTTTATAGGGGGTTTGGATATTAAAATTTATTTTTCAATTCAAATAGAGCATTCAACCAAAAATGACCTGACCCCCTACAAAAAATCCATCCAAACAAGGATTAATCTATTCACCAACACTTCTCTCAAAAATACTGGAGACACCAGATAAGATAAAGAATCAAATAAACCAAATTTCACAGAATTTGGATCACTGAGTAGGTACCATCAAAATCGTAAAGCCAAAAATTTTCAATTCCACTTCAGTCTGGACCCCTACTCACTCAGTAAATTTTTAAAATTGCATAGATAGAATTTTTTTGTGAAATTTATTCTAGATAAAAGCCTGCTCAAAGGGCTAGATCCAGTTCGAATCTCAAGATTTTAGGAGGTCGGAATTACTCGCAGTAAATTTTTCAAATCCAATAATCTATTACTACCTGACCCTGCAAAAGATATGTGGTGTTAAAAAATGTAGGTCAAGTAGCTTTACACACCACGCCAATTCTAAGCCAAAATTTTTTTACATTTTTCTATATCATTTTTTTGTATTTTTTAGAGGAAGGGGCACTTACCACTTGCTCTTTAATGACGCTTGGTGTGTGCTCGGATTCCTGTCATGATGCAATGCCAACACACAAAAGATAGACCAAAGGCAAGCAAAGTTATTATTAATTACGATAGAAATAGAGCGACAAGGGCAGGAAATGTCGCTCGTTGCTTCCCCATAAATGGTGCCAAAAAGTAAGTTAATTGCACACATGAGAGCGATAAAAACACATTGTAGTACGTCTTTTGTGCAAAAAAATACATTAATAAAATCAGGTCGCTGAAGTTCCAAAGTCGATTTTGGCGTATCCTAAGTTGAACATGGGGGGTGAATATAGGCATTCTCTCACTAACCTGTCACCCTTTCCTTATTATATTTTTTTGGTCTTTTTCATTTTCCATATTTTTTTATCTTTTTACTCAGATAAGATGAACACCAAATAAAGTAGAGTCACACAGGAATACTGGGATGATAAAAACACTAAGTAGTTTTTATTGCATCAAAATATAGTTGACTGGATGGTCACATAATGGAAGAACCAAAGAACATGGAAATGGATGAACACATAATAGCATAAATGGGAAATACACAAGAAACCTTATCAACATAAAAAAGAAAAAGAAAAAAGAAGTTCAGGTTCTTAGTGGGTCAAGGCCTCGCCACATCAATGCAACTCCCCATGTAGCTCACAAAAACCACACAATGTTGTTGAAATGATGTTGGTGGAGTAGTGGAGAGTGGAGGAGGAGGAAGATGGTGGCATGGGTGGTGGAGGTGATGCTAAAAAGGAATAAAAGAGAGGGGAGGAAGAAGCAGAAGAAGAGTCCACCAAGGAGGGCACTTGGGCCGTTGGTGTTGGAGGAGGTGGCTGCCAGTGAGGGCCACTTAAGACTGCCAGCTAACCCTCCAATGAGGAGGAGAGCAGAAGTAAGGAGGAGAGGGGAGAGGGAGGGGTAGTGTTGGAGAAGAATGGGGAGGGGGGTGGGGCAATGGTGCATGGGATAGGGTTTTTATGGAGGTGCTGGTAAATGTTGGAGAGGGGGATATTTTGGTGGTGGCTTGGGAGGGAAGTCTTCTAGAATTCGCTAGAATGGTTGCCCAGGTGGAGGGTGATGTGTAGGCTAGGTAGCACCACATGGGAAGAGGGTGATGAGGTAGCACCACGTAGGTGGGTGATGTGGCATATGTCTTTAGGCAAGGTTTTAGACATTTGTTAAGGGTGTCTCATTAGGTCCATTGGTTTGGCTTAGGGTAGAATTGGGTTAGGTGGTATGTGGTTAATCAAGTTCTCCTCGTACAGTCCATGTTGGTGCTATTCCACAGTAGGTTGTCTTCGATTCTTCATGTAGATCTTGACAAGCGAATGTTTTCTGTGATATAAATGATTTAAAGTCATTGCATTGCAGAAAATTCACTATCAAATAATTTACCGAAACTCTGGTGAGTCTTGAGTCGAACATGGTGAGGCTATGATCGATTTCTAGAAATCTGCATTTTCTTTTATATATTTTCTATCTAAGAGATTGGATTAAGATATTTCTAACTAGTCTATTCTATTCAACTTACAACAAAATAAAGAGAGAGAGAAAGTAATTCTATATCTAAACAAATGTTTATTACAAATTATTTACTACAAAACTAATGCAAAAAATTGAAATCTACACTAGAAAGCAGTAAAGAGATAGGGGAAGAGAATTATTCTCCTCGCCAACTACTTGGAGATCGAGTTGGTCGAATGATGCCTGGAAGATGATGAACAGAGATGGAGGAAGGGGGACGAAGCTGGATGAAGAGGGATAGGGTAGGACATCGCCGTTGCAGGATTCGCCTCTAGAATGGAGGTGAGAGGATAGCTGGCGGGAGCTCCATGAATGGGATGAGATGAGGGAAAAATTTTATTTTTACTCTAGCGGAGCTACCCGTACCTTGGGAGTGCTAGATTAACCTTTAGAACATTTGTTCTTACCTCTTAGGAGACAGAGAAGAGAAGGAAGGGATGAAGGTGAAGGAGGGGTGTAAGAGCCCTTTTATAGGTGAGAATTGGGGGCAAAAAGGTCATTTTAAGGCATTGGAATTAATGATAAGGCCTTTAGTGATGCATGCGACCATTGGTGAAGGCAGATGTGGCTGTTGGTGCAAGTGGAAGGAGAGCCTTCTAATCTCGATCAAAATGCTAGGATTGTGTGCGCTTAGATTCAACATTCATTTCAACAGTAGAGCACTTGCATCCAACCGTTGGATGGACGATGACTGCTTAGATCGCACATCGTTGGCAGTTCAAATTGCATGCATTACATGTGCTAGATTACGCGTACGATTGCACGTTATCCTGCGTGTGCTCATTTGGCGCTCGATATTACACCACGTCAACACCTTCAACACTGCTGGACCCAAATTGAACGGCTTAGTTTTGCGCTTACCTCTTCTCAGCGCATTAAATTCGCTCCGCGCGATTCGAGTGCACACCCGCGCTGCACATAAGAGCTTTGACCACTGTGCTATCTCCATGAATGGTCATGGAGATGTTTTGATGCCCGCACTCTCTTGACCGTTGGATGAAGATCCACAACCACGATCGCCTAATGGATGCTTCTCACGGGAAGAGGCATGACGTGGGGAGCTCTCAACCGTTGGATGAGGATCCAATGGCAGAGATCTCGCGAGGGAGAAACCTTTGAGGAGGAAGGGTAGGCTGATGGTGCTCTTGGATGGCTGGGGTGGCTCCACGTGGTGCCATCTGAGCCGTCCATCTTCTTTACTCATAGGTGGTGCCAAAATTGTTGGATTGAATCAATTTTCACACCATTAGGCTATGATCGTTGATCCGAACCCATTCGTGTAGTTGAATTTGTCGTCTGAGGTTTGGATTTTCACCACCTTGCCCCTTGGCTTTTGATATTCTATGACTTCTACAAGATGCTACGGATGTCAGATTAGGGTAATTTCGGAGGCCTTGGACTTCAATCATCACCCTGACCACATCTGCACAGTCTGAAGCCTAGAAAGATGCACTGTCCCCTAGCCATTAAAATAAGAAAATTAATATACAATTTATACAAATTAATCTAAATGCATGATGATTCATGTTATGCTATATTTATAAGTTGGATACTTCTATGTACCTAGGAACATGCATAAATAGGCAATTTATGCCAATTAGATGTGATTACTGAACAAGAAGTTTTTCACTTGGAAAAAATATAATGTTAGAAAATATGTTGCCATAGTAATGTGAATCGCGAGGCAGAAAAATCCCAAATCAGTAATACTAATCACGGTGGATTAAGTCGTATCCACAGGGAGGAACAGATCAATAAATTACGCAGACATCTTCTTGGATTAGGTCATATCCACGATGGAAGTCATAGTATAATTGCGCATCAGACGTCTTATACTCCAAAATTGGACGTCCAATTCTGTATCAGTATGAGTTTTGGCTTCCTGGATTGAATTTCTGCAGAAATCAAACGTCCAACCTAATGTCTAGACATCCTAAAAGGTGTTGGAGAGTGGGTTTTAGGTTTTCTATGGTGAGTTTTGGTTCCTAAGTGTTTGAGAGAGGGATAAGGTGGATAAGAACATGGATAGTGCCATCCATGTTTGGGTTCTAAGGCTAAGATGTCCTAATGGAAGTGGTTTTGGGTTTGTGAAGGCTGTCCTAGGGTTTCTAAGGGTAGGGATAAGGCTATCCTCACTCCTCTTGTCTGGATTAGTCTTCTCTCTTTATTGCTTTATTCCACTATTTCCCGCATCCAGGATCACTTCATTACCTGCAAATAACAACAAAAAACATTAAATAGCAGGATATCTCATCTTATTCTATAATAAATGATGCAATGCATGATATGCATGATATTAGTGCAATATCCACAAATTAAGCTAGGTTCAAACATTATTTAAGTTGGTTAGGACCTATGATTGCAGTGCTATCATACCCCCATGCCTAAACTTTGCTAGTCCCTAGCAAATGCATGACTAAGTTATTTATATGTTCGGTCCCTAAAGGACTGCTTATTCTTTTTATCAAAGAGTTTGACTAAAGATTTTTCTCCTTCTATTTCATCTAGAAATCTAGAAATCTTGGTACGTGAAAGTGTAGCTATGTAGCTTTTGCAACGGACTCAAGTGAAAAACTTGATTTACCTCTAAAGCCTGTATTTAACCCCTAGTAAAATTCTAGTTGGATAGGCAAACTTTTTCCCTCAAAGTATCCAAGATATTCTTTGAGTTCCACCTCGGCTTTAAGCTTGGGTAGGGAATGTCTGAGGCAAATGGGTGTGTATTTGGTGGCTCACTCATTTGGTGCAACTTTGAGATTAGTACTACAGAATATAGGTTCTCGGATTATTAAGTAACTCAACTCAGAGGAAGATGAGAAAACTATGCTCTCTTTTGGTTCCTTTGTATTCACCCTCTCTCACTCTTTTCTTTTCTTTTTTTCTTTTTCTTTTTCTTTTCTTTTCCTTCTTTTTCTTTTTCTTAGAGCTCACAATCTCACCAGATTCACACCTATGATCCGTATTTGGTGGTCTCACTTGGCATTAACACTTTAATTGAGTTTCCATAACCCTAACACTAAGTCGTAATCCCTCGGCCAGTATTCGGGCGCTCAGAAAAATAGGAAAAGTGGGTTAAGGCCATATTTGGTGGATCTCAACTTTATTTGGTGGTATTGCCTCAATGCAACTGAAATAAGCACTAAATACTCACAAACTATTTTTTTGCTCTTTTCTACTTCTCTTTTTTTTTCTCATTTTCTCATCAGTTTTAAAATCTTTTTTTACATATATAATTTTTTTAACACAATACAATCTTGCAACACTTCATGAATTTTATTGAGGAGGCATTATTAGGGATTGGTGGTACTCAAGAGACAGTGGGTGGCTTATTTGGTGAAAGTGCCTACTCACGGCACTAGGAAAGATAGATAGGATAGTGTATTTCTGACCTTGGTATCAGTACCCTTCTTCAGCCCAGGATTTCGTAAAGAATGGTCGTAACCATCCACTTTTGCCCTAGTTTTATGAAAACTCGCTCTCTACGTATTTGCCTTATTTGATTGCTCTCAAAATTTCACACAAAAATGTATATGCAGGATCTGAGAGTGGAAACTATGCCTATTCCCTAAGTATCATCACCTAATTATCTAGGATTCCAGAATCCTTACACTAATCTCAGAGTACCGATACACTCTATTCACATCTCACACTATTTGGTGGATTTTTAGAAGAAGATTTGCCTAACTCCTAAAACACTGTCTAGGGGTTTAGGAAAAGAAGCATTGCTTCTTCTCGAAAGATTAAAGATGTTTATCAGTCTTCACTGTGAATCCATTGCAAATTCTACGTGTGGGTGTGAAAATTGTACTGGATTCCAGATTGCAGGAATCAACTAGAGGATAAAATCCCTAATGCATTCTCTTGATAAAAATCTTATTCATGAATGCAATATATATATAAATGCTATTTGTAACCATTCAATGTTGCACTTCGAAAATTTCCCTAATTCAGGTTATATTAAGCTCATCTCTAAATTTAGAACAAAAAGGTGAGCGAATGAGTCGAAAGTGGCTGTTGCGGACAATTTCTAGCTCCAATGCGAATATTGAAGGTGGAGTCGGTTGTTCTTAATTTAAGGACCATAAAGTGCTATTAGCATGATGTACGAAAGGTTCTTCCTAGGTATTGACAGAAAAATTTTTAGTTTACAAGTACTACCCCCCATGCCTACTTTCTTGCATGTCCTCATGCATGAATGTAGTGAAAAATAAATTAGGACAAGGAGTAAATGTGTATAAATCACTTGGAACAACTCCTAAATTTTTCATTCCGCTTGTTCCAACACCTAAGAAGTGAAGTAAATATGTAGGAAAATATGCTAAATAAAATATGTTATATATAAGTGTTGAGATTAATGCCTCCAGCTAGGTGTAAACTCGAAAATGATATATCAACACAGTATTGAGAATGGCAAGTAAAATGATGAGAACTTTAATCTCGTTTGCCAACAGTGAGCCACAAATGCGAACTAGCTGTCCATGAATTCTGAGCCTAAATAATTGAAAAAATATGTAGATGAGGCTTGGGAAAATCTGCAACTAGATGCTACAGAAGAAAGATGGATAATTATGGGTGCCTAGAAGAAATGAAGATGAAGGCATCTCAAAGAGGTGATGGAGAATGTGGGTGGTAGGGGTATGGGTGGAGTCATGTGCAGTAAAGTCATATGGGTCTTGATAATGGTGATTGATGTAGGCACAATTATTGAGGGTAAAATGCCTATTCATGCATGTTCCTAGGCTTAGATTTGCATTTCATGTTATAAATATTGCATAGCATGAATCATTCTGCATTTAGAGTAATTGTATATATTTTAGGTTAATTAGGTCTTTTTTATCGTCAGGAGAGAAGATGATTTATTTTAGGGCCTCGGATGGATGATCAAACCATATGGATTTGATGAGGACGACGATCGCAGTCTAACACCCCTGAAGTCACCTAGATTGAAGTTCCGTAGCATCATATGAAGTCCAAGGAAGATCAACAACCAGGGGGCAATGTGATATCCATACGGGCTTTGGATGAAAAATCCGACCGTATGGATGGATCCGAAGTGACGATCGCTGTCCGACAACGTGGAAATCAACTCGATTCAAGCACCATGGCACCCTCTGCAATAGAAAGAAGAATGGGCGGCCCACATGGCGCCACGTGGGGCCATCCAGGCCACCCAACATCAGCCAGCAATGCCCACTCCCACCTCTCCATCATCCACGACCTTCATTCCCAGTCGTTGGATCTTGATCCAATGGCTGAGAAGCACTCCACCGCACGCGTTATGTCGTTCGCTCGACACAGTAGACGTCTTGGCGTGTTGGTTGGGGCACTGGACTCCAAGGGAGGGGCACGGGTTCGAATCCATGCAGCCGCCCAATTGAGGAATTGAGCGCAGCAGAGCGGCAGCATGGAACAACCTGTGCAAGCATGCGCGACACGAGCGCGTGAAGCATGTAGCGCCAGCAGAGCGCATGCCAACAGGGGTATATGCGGGTCTTCAGAGACAGTTGCACGAGCCTTTGGTGATGCTTGCAGCTGTCACTAATGGCCCATTAGTGCTAGCAAAGGAATTGAAGGTGCGGTTCTTCAGCGACAGATGGGTGGATCTTTAGAGACGTTTATGGATGTCAGTAATGACCCAGATGTGAATTTGTTCTTCCTCCACTATAAAAGGACCTACCCACCACCATTCCAAAGCATCTCTTCCTTTCTTCCTCTCACCACCTCTAAGGCTCTAGAGAGAGCTTGTCCCAAGCCTGGGACGCTCCTCTAGAGTAGAAAAGAAAATAGTTTTCCCACCTCTTATCCCCATTCATAGAGCATCCTGTGGCCGTCCTCTCACCGCCCTTCGGGAAGAAGATCCTCGCCACAACGCCGTCCTACCCCATCCTCCGTCCTCTAGCTATGTCCTCCGTCATCCTGCTCCTCACCACCTTCCTCCAGGCAATGTCAAAGCGAGTCGTCCTTCGAGCAACCGTCGTGGGGGATTTTCTCATCTCCATCTATCTTTACTGCTTTCTAGTGTAGTTTTTCCTGCTTTCTTAGTTGTAGAAAACATTGGATTCAAAAATATATGTGATTCTCTCTCTCTCTCTGTTATATTTTTTGAAAGTAGATAAAGTTTTCATCGACCTAATCTCTTGCTTGAGAAAGATACCAAAAAAATTAGAAAAGATAAAAATGACAAAAAAATAAATAAAAGAGAAATGCAGATTTCATAAAACCAAATGTTTGCCTCCCCGTGTTCAACCTGGGACTCACATTTCGAGTTTCAGTTATCAATTTTATCTGATAGACGCATTTTGCGAGCTACAACAATAGGTCATCCAAACCCTAATTTTAATTCACGAAACGCACCCCATCATTTTTGCGCTGTTGCTAGGGAGGCAACGCTCTTTGGGTTTTTTTCCATGTTTTTTCCAGCCTACCTAACTTTTATCTCACTTTTTCTTTGATCTTACTGTGATTGCAGGTACTCATCCAAGGCGGGCCAGAGCGATTAGATCAGAGAAAAGTGTGGATGAAGTTTCTGTAAGTGTATCCCCACCACTTGCACCCTAGTTTTCATTCCATAACCTAATAACTCAAACCCAAATCAACTTAGGTGCTTGCATAAACCCTAGGGTAGATTTTGGTTGTTTGATTGCCACTCCACTCACCTCACCCACCGCATATAAAAAAAAATGAATATTCTTCTCTGGTGGGATTTAACTGAAAGCTACATACTTAACACTCACAACTTCTTAACATAAGGCGCACAATCACTTTGATTCTACCACTTAACCGAGATTTGACCTGTGGACCCGGTACACTTCAACTCAATACACATAAGTGAGTAGAAATCTAAATAGGTTAAACATTCTTGTGTACCTTAACTAAGTGGTGCAATAGGCCAATTGATTGAGCTGTTTGGGTCGCACCACTTAAGATTAAAATTGATTCTTCAAGTAGCTTGCCACTTAGGGTTGATTTTTAGGGCTGAACCAGGCACTCCACATTTTTTCTGATTTCTAAAGGAATACATCATCACCAGTGCTTGTAAAACCTGGAGTGTTCTACTAAACCCTGATTGAACCAACCTAAGGATTAAACCCTAAAAGCTACTAAACAAGGTTAAACCTTAAAAGACACATTATTAAATAACCTTGTTTGCGAACCCTGGTTGTGCACACACACACATTTGAATTAATCATTAAGGGCATAACCCATTTAAAGGGCCCATCACATTCCAAAAGCACAATCCTCCTAAGCCTAATTAAAATTGAGTAGACATTGGCCTTAAGGATTGATTCGCTCTTTGAGACTTAGACTGAGATTATTTTCAATTAATCTACTTCTGCTTGTCCATCTAATGTCTAGCTAGGGGAGTAGCATTAAACGACCGTGGCCGAGGGGTACACTAGGAACCGAAGGCACAAACCAAAGGAAGAATCCTCTCCCCAGCCCCTCCTTCTAACTGGTTGGATTGACTGGATAAAAGTAGATCAAATCGTTTATAATCTCAAGATGGGTCCTAGGAGTCTGTAGGTCTTTAGGCTAACTCACTTAAGGACATGGCTGATTGCATGTATTGCAGGGCTCGTTTCTCTCTTCTGATTTCCCTCCTATTCTACCATGTATCCTTTCACATCTCACACGCATTTCCCATTCTACCCTCCTACCAATACTTATCCCCAAGATGATTACTATCCCAGATTGACTTATGACTACCCATCCACTAGCTAGGATAACTTTGATTAGGGATGTGATTCCGGACCTCAGTGTCCAGGGCCTAACCCTGGACAACAAGACTATGATTACTATCCTTCCTAGAGCTACAATGATTATAGATCTCCATCCTTTGATCACCAAACCAATCTGATCTACAATTAGGAAGGATATAATGATTATAACACCTACCCTCCCCAGTATTCCACTCAATATAGGTCGCCACCATCTTTTAAACAACCTACAATGACCTACTATCAAGGAGGGACCCGAGAACCTCAATATCTTGACTCCCATAGATTTAGCCCGAACCCACCCAACCCTGAACCAAACCAGTTGGTTCAGGTGAACCAGATCCTGGATAGGTTGTTGGCTAATTTGAGGAACACTATATAATCTTTAGAAGCTTAGCCAACACCATGCACTGAAGCATTGGAGCCTATGATAAAAATGGTTGATGAGTTGAATAGCTCTTTATTGGATTTTTTCCAAAATGTTATGGATAGGGGCCTGGGTGAGTTTCTACTTGGGAAGTTGTCAAGGTTGAGGATGAAATTTGTGGTTGCCCCAGTCAAATCTTGGGATGATTCTCAAGATGAACCCCCTTCAGGAGAGCCAATGTCTGAACCTACTCAAGGGCTTATCAGGGGGGATACATTTTCTGAGACCGAGGATGACTAGGTTGGGCTAAAGCAACCCATTGTGGATGAACCGATTGATTTACCCGAGATCCCTAAGCCAGGGAGCGAGGAAAAATATGCCTCTTTGAATCAGGAAATGACTATCGATTTTGAGACACATAAATAAGGATCATGAATTCTTTGACTCTGAGGGTGAAGAATCTCTTAGTGAAGTCTCACTTGAGTGTAAGGAAGATGATTTTAGCTAGACAAACGGGCTTGAGGAATCTGACGAACCATTTAATAGCCCAATTATTGAAGATTTAGATTTGATTAGAGCTAACTTGGAGGATTCGAATCCTCATTTACTAGAAGATTCAATCAATAGCCCTATTCCTCAACCACACCCCAAAGGGATTGATTTTGATTTGGAAATCATTGCACCTAAGTCAATTCTGAGTCAACCATGATTTCTGGACTTGGGCAAATCATATGGGGTGAATGATATGCCAGAGGTCCCAGAGCCCGAATAATTGATGTAGGAGGATAGGAATTTGGAAGTGTGGATCTGGGAAGTTAACTTCAGGGAAAGCAGGAGTTTGGATTTAAGGGTTCCTGTTGACCTAAAACCACCTACATTTTACCAAGACCCTTATGATACCTTTAATGTGCGACTCAAGCCTGGAATAACTAATTATTTTTCTGAGCTGAATGTTAAGTGGACATCTAAACCTTGTAAATCAAATCTACCTTTTGTCCGACACTTTAGTCTTGGGTTGCACACCACCAAACCATAGGCTTGGCCCTATAAATACAACAATCTTCGATTCTGTGTGATTTTCATCCAGAACCTTAGAACCACTCGACCCTGGGGCATGGGTCTCCATCATAATATGGTCCACATCTGTGGACATCTTCTACTGGGGAGTCGGAGGATTAATCTTTTGATCATGATTCTGACCCGCACTTGTGAATTCTCAATTTTTTGTATGTATTTTATGCCTAGCTAAAGGCATTAAATTTAGCACGTGTGTATATTCTACGTTTTCTGTGGAGCTAACCGGATTTTCACGAAATTCAGGCAATATTCTATTTACTCCGCCCTTTTCATGCCTTTCTTTTTACAATGAGGACATTGCATAGGCATGGGGGGGTGGATACTTTATCCTAAAATCATTTTGTTAACTATGTAGAATTTCTTTTAGTTTCTTTTTTAAAAAAAATTGAAAATTCAAAAAGAAAAAAATTGAGAGAAGAGAACTTAAGCATTTGGAGGTTATTAACTTTAGGAAATGATACAATAGGACCTAGATACTTAGACTCTTCAGGTCTTTGCACTTAAATAGCCCGGGTGTCCACTTGAATGTAAACCAATTCAAATTCATCTTTAATATAGTAAATAAATTGAGATCATAAGTATATGACTTATCAACTCGCCCTTTGATTTGAGAGGACTTTAAGCCTAAGCATCAACATACGTTTTTGCACCGACTCACTTTTCAGCGGTTTCTTCAGAAATTGGATAGCTAATGAACCGTCTAGGGTGGTATGGCTGGTGAGTTATCGATGGTAATAGCTCATTAGCCGGTTGTTTAGAGCTCAGCCACAAGATCATTTTCTTCGTACTGCCTTTAGGTAAATCTTAGATTAGGGAAGCTGCCTACTTAACAAAAAAACAAAAAAAGAAAAAAAATCGAAAAACAAGAGAAAAAAATAAATAAAACCACACTTCACCACACGAGTATGGTTGGCAAGTTACCGTAGGTAATAGCCCATTGACCAGTTGTCCAGAGCCCAGCTCACAAAAATGCACAATAATTCCCAAAACAATTAGGGAAGAAGCGGGGAAGTAGAATAAACCAGGGAGATATACACTGGGTTCACCCTTATGTTGCCCCCATAAATAAAAGTAGGGAGAAAGATACCATTCAAAAAGATAAACCTCTAGGCAAGGTCACCTAGGGTTGTAGAAACCCGAAGTCCGTTTTAACAATCTCTCAGTGAGTCTTTCACTCTTTTCACTAGATGCTTATTACTTGAGTCCTTTTCGAGTCTTGGGTGGGTTGGGTAGCTGTAAAAAGTTATCCCAAAACTCTCAAACTCCAAAAGACCAAAAAAATTAGAAAAGAAGAAAGAGAAAAAACAATGTATCTTCCCTTTTCAAATAAGGTGAGGACTTGGGCAGTCTGCATTCTGGCAGACACCAGGGTACTTTTTAGTCTTCGTAGTTTAGGACCTTAGTTGATAATTTCTATTGTTAATAAACAACTTAGGCCTAAGTCATCGAATCCTAATTCTAATTTTATACATAGCATGTACTTTGATTTTGCTAGGGACTAGCAAAAGATAGGCATGGGGGTATGATATAGCCACAATTATTGAGGGTAAAATGCCTATTTATGCATGTTCCTAGGCTTAGATTTGCATTTCATGTTATAAATATTGCATAACATGCATCATTCTGCATTTAGAGTATTTGTATATATTTTTGGTTAATTAGGTCCTTTTTATGGTCAGAAGAGAAGAGGATTTATTTCAAGGTCATATAGATCTGATCAGGACGACGATCGAAGTGTAACACCTTCGAAATCGTCTAGATTGGAGTTTCGTAGCATCATATGAAGTCTGAGGAAGATCAACGGCTAGGGGGGCAATGAGATATCCATATGGGCTTCGGATGAAAAATCCGACCATACGAATGGATCTGGAGTGACGATCGTAGTCCGGCAACATGGAAATCAACTCGATCCAAGCATCGTGGCACCCTCTGCAACAAAAAGAAAAATGGATGGCCCAGATGGTGCCACGTGGTGCCATCCAGGCCTCCCAACATCAGCCAGCAATGCCCGCTCTAACCTCTCCATCATCCGCCACCTTCATTCCCAACCATTGGATCTTGATCCAACGTCTGAGAAGCTCTCCACCACATGCATTAAGTCGTCCGCTCGACATAGCAAACGTCTTGGCGAGTTGGTTGGGGCACTGGATCCAAGGGAGGGGCATAGGTTCGAATCCTCGCAGCCCTCCAATTGAGGAATAGAGTGGCAACGCGGATCAGCCTATGCAAGAGCATGCGACACGAGCGTGTGAAGCACGTAGTGCCAGCAGAGTGCGTACCTGCAGGGTATGAGTGGGTCTTCAACGACAGTTGCGTGGGCCTTTAGTGACGTTTGCAGCTATTACTAATGGCCCATGCACGTTAGCAAAGGAATTGAAGGTACGAATCTTCAGCGACAGATGGGTGGATCTTTAGCAACGTTTATGGACGTCAGTAATGATGCAGATGTGAATTTGTTCTTCCTCCACTATAAAAGGTCCTACCCACCACCATTTCAAGGCATCTCTTCCTTTCTTCCTGTCACCACCTCTAAGGCTCTAGAGAGAGCTTGTCCCAAGCTCGGATGCTCCTTTACAGTAGAAAAGGAAATAGTTTGCCCTCCTCTCATCCCTATTCATGGAGTATCCCGTGGCTGTCCTCTCATCGCCCTTTGGGAAGAAGATCGTCTCCCCGACACTGTCCTGCCCCATCCTCCGTCCTCCGGCTACGTCCTCCTTCATCCCGTTCCTCATCACCTTCCTCTAGGCGACGTTAGAGCGAGTCATCCTCCGAGCGACCGTCGAGGGGGATTTTGTCATCTCCATCTATCTTTATTGCTTTCTAGTGTAGTTTTTCTTGCTTTCTTAGTTGTAGAAAACATTGTATTCAGAAATATATGTGATTCTCTCTCTCTCTTTGTATTTTTTTTAAGTAGATAAAGTTTTCATCGACCTAATCTCTTGCTTGATAAAATGCCAAAAAAATTAGAAATGATAAAAATGACAAAAAAATAAATAAAAGAGAAATGCGGATTTCATAAAACCAAACATTCGCCTCCCCGTGTTCGACCTGGGACTCACATTTCGAGTTTCAGTTATAAACTTTATCTAATAGACATGTTTTGCGAGCTACGATGACTGGTCCTCTAAACCCTAATCTTAATTTGCAAAACGCACCCCATCAATGATGAATGGGAGACATGACCCAAGTGGTGTGGTCAGATCTGGAAATCAGGGTCCAGTGATCAGTTTCTATCTCTACGAGCGATGTTTGGGTATCAAAAATTTCCAATTCTAATTCCCAATTGTCACATGATTCCCCAAAATTTTAGCTTCCTCTGATAACTCAACATATGTAATCCCCAATAATTTTTTAGTCTCTTGAATATCTTTTTCATAGGGGAATATTTCCGCCTTCTCACTTAGATGAAATTGGGCATTAGATTCAGTAGTGAGTCCCTCCATGAAAGTGGAATGGGCTGAATCATTGATTGAGGAGTCGTTAGAGTTTGTTGTGTATGTGATCATTTGAGTCAATTCATCAATGTCTATATGGGTACTCTCAAATACAACAAAATCATATTCAAACTCATTAATACTTGGTTCCTCAAAGTGAAATGATTGATAGTCAGGCCCTAAATCAAGATTAAAATCATTAAATGAATCTCCTTCCTCACCTTCCTCAACTTCCATAGGAACATCAATATCATCCACCATGGGTGCCTAATCTACAGAATCCTCAATAACCACCTCAGAATCACAAATATGTTGTGCTCCATAGGAACATCAATATCATCCACCATGGGTGCCTGATCTATAGATCCTCAATGACCACCTCAGAATCACAAATCTGTTGTGGGACACCCGACCTAAATTCAAGCATTTATGATTTTTGTTGCTCATCCTAGATTTTATGAAGTTCCTTTCTTATATCATCATATTCTCTAGCACTAGCTTCTTTTATTTCATGAACCATTTTGATCAATTAAGTAATCTGGGATTCGTTGCAAGGGGAAGGGGTTTGAATTGGGCTAGATCGGCTAAGATAATCAACCATGTTATCAAATATTTGATCTTGTATTGATGGTGACTCTTGTGATTTAGCAGATTTTTTACTCGGGTCATGTGGTCCTACCCAGGTGTCAAGTGCCATGGTTTCTTACGAATTACCCTCTGAATCACTTTTCGTATCATCAAAAAAATACCCTGACGTCATTTTCTTAGTGGCTGCATAAATATCAAAGTGAATTTTCTCATTGCCGCTACTCATTTCCATACATTCTGAGTAACAATTGATCCGTACATTAGGCGTAGCCAAGAAAAGGTGACCCAGAATGATGGGTGAATCACTTAGCTTCTTCGGTATATCCATGTCCAAAATAATAAAATCAACCGGAAAGCTAAGACCTTGCACTTTAATGATCACATCCTGAACTACCCCCTTAGGTGTTTTGATGGAGCCATCTGCCATTCTAATGGTGACGGGTGTGTGGTGTAGATCTCCAAGTCTGGTGTGGTCAACAAGGGTGGTAGGAATCAAGCTAATGGAAGACGCTAGATCCACAAGGGCTCTATTGAAGGTGAATCCCTTTATGGCACAAGATATGAATGGTTTTCCAGGATCGGACTTTTTGGGTGGTAGAGTGACAAAAACAAATGCACTTATGTTAGTAGATAAAACCACCTCTTTAGGTGTGCAAGTCTTTTTCTTCTCTTATGACTCTTTCTTTATAGCCCCAGGAAAAGGTAAATAGGTCAAATCAGGTTCAGAAACCTTTTTCTTCTTTTTGTTCCTAGAGTCTGAGTTAGAGCTGGATGCTGGTTTGGTCCTATGATTTTTGGTTGAGCTTGAATCAGATCATTTGAGTGGGCTCTTAGCTTTCCTCTTCCTTTTAGAGGCCAAAGAGTTGGCCCTTGAACACTGGCACATATGATAGATTGGAAGAGGGGTCGAAAGAATAGGTGGAGAATAGGAGTGAAGAGGAGTGTGCATACGGGGATAAAGTGATTCTTGAAGTCTCTTGATTTGATCCCCTTGAGATTTCACTTGATTTTCCAACATAGTGAGCCTTTCTTCATTTTTCTTGTCAAAGTTCAACAAAAGGTTCATGATATCTTCAAGGGTGGTTACAGGTTGGGTTGGACTAGATGGTTGCCCTAAAGTGGATTGAGTGGAGTACTGGGCTGGCCTAGATTGATATTTAGTCTGTGTCCATCTCTGTGGTGGTCATGAAAGATTATGATTGTCTCACCACTCAGAGTTATATGAATCCGGATATGAATCAAAAGGTGTATCACCCTAAGTGGGGCTGACTATTGAGGGAGTCGATTGAGAACCTGATGTGTGGTCCTATACTTTCGATCCATTATTCCAATTCTTTAGTGATATATTATCAAGTATGGGTGTATCAGAAATGGTGCATTCCTCAAATGATCTACCCAAATCATGGATTAGGTCCAAGGATGCCTTCTGGGTTGGCTGAGTCCAGGGTGCCTCCCCAGTGTAGCAAGAGTCAGTACAGTAGCTAGTACATCCAAAATATGGGTCACTAGATCCACTAGGCTGGTTATTCTAGGTCTCCTATTCTTGGGAGGAGTGATAAGATTGAGATTGTGCCTGGGATTGTCTAATTTGCTCCAGGAGCTTGGCACATTGATCTGTATAGTCCTTGTTATATTCTCAGAATTCAGCAACTATGTCTTTCAATCGGTTTTGGCCTAGATAAGGGTCGGATCCATGAGGTTCAGGTTCTAAATAAGCTGGGGGATAGGGAAAATCATATCCTAGCTACTGAGGATGAGTCTCCCAACTAGGAGGAGTCAAAATCATGGTTTGGTTGGGAGATGGAGAACCTTGAGGGTCAAAAGAATGATATGGGTTCATGGCAGATGTAAATAGGTTTATATCACATAAACCGTCTATTTTTGTGTGTTCTTAGACATTGAAATGCATCATACATTATAAATATTGCATAACATGCATCATCTTGCATTTAGGTTAGGTTGTGTAAATTTTAGGTTAATTTTATTTTTTTGTGGTCAAGTAACAGGGTAATATTCAATTGGGGCCTAGGATCAAAGATTCAACCATACGGATCTGATCAGGGCGATGATCGGAGTTCAACGACTCCAAGATTGCCCCGATCAGACTTTCGTAGCATCAGATATAATCCAAGGAAGGTTAGAGATCAAGGGCCAAGATAGTATCAATCCACATTTCAGATGACAAATTTGATTGCATGGATGGGTTTGAATCGACGATCGTAGCCCAACGGCGTGAAAATAAGTCCAATCCAACATCCGTGACACCGTCTACAAGACATAGAAGATGGATGGCTAAGATGGCACCACGTGGCGCCATCCCAGCTGCCCAACTGGCCCAAGGAACCACTGCTGCCCTCTCTCTCCTCAACCCCATGGACGATCTCAACCGTTGGATCAAGATCCAATGGCTAAGAGAGCTCACACCTAAATGAGTAAACTCACCTCAAATGCATGGGTAGAGTGTTGGGCGAGCACACGTTTGCGACGTGGAGGTCATGGATTTGAGCCCTGCGAGCCCCAAATTGAGCAGGGGGTGCGGGCGTAGTTGAATTCAGTCGTCGGATGCATGATGTGTGGTAGCGAGGGCACCACGTGGCTCAATAGATGATCGAGGATCGCGTACACACACGATGACATGTAATCCAATGCGCCATTGCTTGCAAGCATGCGCTACAGCTGAAGACGAAGTAACGCTTGCGCATTTTAAGCCATCCAATCTCATGATTGAATGATTGAAAATGCACGAATGTGCGCATGCATTTGGCATGCAGGAGAGGAGGAGAAGGCAGGTGCGCTTGCATGTCACCCTCGTTTAGGCCTTTAGTGATGGATAAATCCATCACTAAAGACCCTAACATTAATGTTTTGATGATAAAAGGCCTAATTGCCCCTCAAATCTTCACCTATAAAAGGCCCTATGACCCCCACACTTTCTTCATCTCTTCCTCTCTTCTCTCACCCCCTCCAAAGCTCTAAGAGCTTGTCCCAAACCCAGGATACTCCATTAGAGTTAAAATTATAATTTTTCCACCTTCTCATCCCCTTCGTGGAGCATTCCGCGGTGGTCCTCTCACAGCCATTTGGGAAGCAAATCTAGCTATGACGTTGTCTTGCCCCATTCTCCGTCGTCCTTCATCGTTCTCCTTCGTCCTGCATCTCACCACCTTTGTTCGGGTGCTCCATCGTTGCGGCTCATCCTCCAAGCAGCTACCAAGGAGGATAACTTCTCTCTACCTTCTTTTACCACTTTCTAGTGTAGATTTCCTACTTTCTAGTATAGCAAGTAGTTGTAATTGTAATGGGCATCAGCTTGCGGTAATGAGATCCATGTTTATTCGATCTCTGTTTTCTCTTTATTTGTAACATTCTCTCTCTTTCTTCTATTCTTTATTCTTTAAGTAGATAGCTAGTTTAGATTCAATTCGACTAGCTAATCTGCTTCGTGACAATTAAACAAATGCGATTTTTAATCAAACGTTTGCCTCCTTGTGTTCGACCTGGAATTCCTTTAGAGTTTCAGTAGAATTTATCTATTGATGGTTTTTCTTGCAAATCAAACTACGACGATGGGTTTTCAAAACTCAACTTTGTTTGTGTATGTTTTGCATACAACATTTTGGTGCTGTTGCCAGGGATGCAACGCTCTTTGATTTTTCGCATTTTCCCGCCTTACTTATCTTTTACCTCACTTCTCTCCTTTCTTATTGTGATTGCAAGTACTCTCTCGAGATAGGCAAAAGTGATAGATTGGAGTAAAGTGTTGTTGAAAGGTCTGTAAGTTTACCCCCACCTCCCGCCCACTAGTTTTCATTCCACCACGTAATAACACAAACACAAGTCAACCTAGGAGTTCTTATAAACTCTAAGGTTAGTTTTTTATTGTTTGTTTGTCACCTTCACCCACCTCACCCTTTACATATAAAAGAAAAATTAAAAAAAATCTCACAGAGGTACACAACCTCTTCTGATTTTCATACTCAATCGGTAACCCAATCTTTGGGACTGGTACACTCACCAACACATACTTGAGTAGAAATTAGATTTGGTAATCACTTGTGTGACTAATTAACTGGTGCATCAGGCTAATTGTCTGAGTTGTTTGGGCCGCACCACTTCAACTAAAATCAATTCATTAAGTACCTGTCAAATAGGTTCAACTTCTAGGGATTTACCATTCACTCCACATTCTTTTAAGTTTTAAAGGAAAACATCTTAACCTATACTTTCAAAACCTGGTGTGCCAACTGAACTTGATTGAATACACCTAAAGTTGAATCCAGAAAGCTATTAAGCAAGATTTAAACCATAAAATTCACCGCATCCAAAAATAATCTTGCTTGAAAACCATTGGATGTGCACGCACACACATATCAATCAATCATTAATGGCACAATCCAGATAAAGGGCCCATCACATTCCAAAGCACATTCAAACCTAACCCTAATTTAAATAGAGTAGACGTTGGCCTTAAGGATTGGACTCGCTCTTCAGAGCCCAGACCGAGATTATTTTCGATTAGTCTCTTTCTACCGTTCAATCTGATGTCCAGCTAGGGGAGCAGAATCAAACGATCATGGCTGGGGGGTACACTAGGGACTGGAGGCGCAAGCCAAAGGAAGAACCTTCTCCCCAGTCCCTCTCTCTAACTGGTTGGATTGACTGGAAAGAAGTAGATCAAATCATTTCTTTATCTCAAGACAGGTTATGGGAGTCTATAGGTCTTTAGGTTACCCCACTTAAGGATAGGTTTGTTTGTTTGTATTGCAGGGCACCTTTCTTCCTCCTATTCTGTCATGGATCCTTCCACGTCCTATTCACACTTCCACTCCTACCCTCCTACCACTGCTTATTCCCAAAATGATTATTATTCCAACCAGACTTATTGTCATCCATCTTCTAGTTGGGAAAATCCTGATTGGGGATACAGTTCTGAACCTCTGTGTTCAGGGTCTAACCCTGAACACCATAATCTTGATTCTTATCCTTCTCTGAGCTACATCGATTATAGATTACCACCCTCATTTGGACAACCTAATACGATCTACAATCAAGAAGGATACACTGATCCTTACCCCTCCCCAGAATACACTACCTTTAGGTCATCACCACCTTATGGTATCAAGATCCTTAATTCATTGGCTCCCCTTCACTGAACCCAAATCCGTCCAACCTTGAACCAAACCATTTGGTTCAAGTAACCAAGTCCAAGAGAAGGTGTTGGCTAACTTGAGGAATAATATACAATCTTTAGAAGCTCAGCCAACACCTTGCACTAAAGAATTGGAGCCCTTGATTGAAATTATTGATGATCTGAACAAGTATTTATTGGATTGGCTTCAGGATGTTAAGGATAAGGGCCTGGGTGAGTTTTTACTTTGGAAGTTATCTAAATTGAGGATGAGATTTATGGTTTCTTTAGTTCAATCTTGGGATGATTCCCAGGATGAACCTCCTTTAGGAGAGCCAATGTTAGAACCTGCTCAGGCACTTGTTGGGGGGACATGTGTTACAAGACCATGATTGACTAGATTATTTTAGAGCAACCAATTAAGAATGAACTGATTTCTTCACTTGAGATCCTTGAGCTAGGGTACGAGGAAACGTATGTCTCCATGGATCAAAAAGTGATTGATGATTTTAAGACATACATTAATGCAGATTTAGATTTCTTTGATTCTGAAGGTGAAGAATCATTATGCGAAGTCTCACATGAGTTTACATAACATGATTTTCGTGAGACAACTAGGCCTGAGGAATTCGATAAATCATTTGATGGCCCTGAAATTGAGGAACTTGATCTTGTTGGGGCTCGCATGGTGGATTCAGATCCTAATTTCTTGAAGGATTCAATTCAAAGCCCCATTCCTCAATTACACCCCTTTGAGTATACTGACGATTCTATTTTTGAGATCACTAGACCCAAGTAAATTTTGATTCAGTCACATCTTTTAGACTTGGAAATTTCAGATGGGGTGATTAATATGCATGAGGTCCTAAAATTTGAAACCCTGAATGAGGAGGATAGGAATTGGGAAATGATGATTTAGGAAGCCAATTTTGGAGGAAGTAAAAGATTGAGTGTAAGGGTTCCTATTTGTCTGAAACTTCCAACCTTCTACAAGGACCCTTATGACATCTTTGACTCAGAGGATGTCCAACACAAGCACAAATAAATTAATTATCCTTTTTAGCTTGATCTTTCTGTAACTTGACTTTTCGGTCTTGGGTTACGTCCTCACAAATCGCAGGCCCTACCCCGCTTGCATGTTGATTTTAGGTATTGGATAATTTTTATCCAGAGCCTTAGATATACTTGACCATGGGGCATGGGTCTGCATCACAATCTAGTCTTCATCTATGGACATCTTCTCCTAGTAGGTCCAAAGCTAGATTTTCTTATTCTGATGATGACCTGTACCTGTGAATTCTTTATTTCTTCTTCATTGTTTAGTGTGCCTAGCTGAACGCACTCAATTTGGCACATATATAATTTTTTTATCTCGGAGTGGACCTGTTATTCACGTAATTTAGGTGCTTTCTACTCTACTGCACTCTGTTTCATATCTTTTTAATACAATGAGGGCATTGCATTAGATAGGCATGGGGGGTGGATATTCATCTCTGAATTATTTCGTCAGATCCATAGATTCTTTTTGTTTTCTTTTTATTTATTAAAACAAAAATTTGTGGAATTAGGAAAGAGAACTTGGGCTTTAGAAAATTTTCAATCTTAGAGAATAAAACTGTATGATTTGAACACTAAGACCCTTCAGGTCTTCAGGCTTAATTAGCCCGGGTGTCCACTAAAATGTGAACTTATTTCTTCAGTCCTTGCCATTCTAAATTTAGAATTTAAATTAGTTAAATAAGTTGGGGTGATAAGTACACGACTTATCAACCAGCCCTTTAATTTGAGGGGATTTTAAGTCTAAGCATCTACACACTATTGGCACTGACTTGCTTTTCGACGATTTTAACGGAAATTTGGTAGTTAATAAACCTTCTAAGGTGGTATGGCTGGTAAGTTATCGTGGGTAACACTCCATTGGTAGGTTGTCCAGAGCCCAATCACACGACCATTCTTTTCCTGCTGCCTTTGGGTAAATTTTAGATCAAGGAAGCCACCTACTTAAAAAAAATAAAGAAAAACAAAAAATAGAAAAAAAATTCAAAAAAAAGAAAAGGAGAAAAGAAAAGAAAAAAAAGAAAAAAAAATAAGCCACTTCACCGCACGAGTATGGCTGGCAAGTAATCGTGGGTAATAGCCCATTGGTACATCATCCAGAACCCAGCTCAAGAAATGCACGTATAATTCCAAAACACTTAAGAAGAAGTGGAAAAGTAGAATAAGATAGGGAGATATACACTAGGTTTGCCCTTGTGTTCACCCCATAAAAATAAAAGTAGGGAGAAAGATATCGGTCGAGTAGATACACCTTTAGGTAGAATTTCTTTTCAAGGTCACCTAAGGGCGTAGAAACCCGAAGTTCGTTCTAATCGTCGATTAGTGAGTCTATCACATTTCACACAAAGATGCTTAGAACTTAGGGTTCTCTTTGAGTCTTGGGTGGGTTGAGTGGTTGTAGAAAGCTGTTCCGAAACCCTAAACTCAAAAATCCAAAAGAATTAAAAAAGAAGAAAAGAAGAAAAAGATCCTTCTTTGAATAAGGCGAGGGCTAGAGGCGGTCTACATTTTGGCAGACACCTGGGCGCTATTGTGTCTCTGTAGTTCAAGTCATAGTTGAAATCTCTAAATGTTGAAAAATAACTATTGCCTAAGAAATCCGACCTAATTCTCTTATAAATAGTGTGTAGTTTTGCTAGGGACTAGCAAAAGATAGGCATGGGGGTGTGATGTAAACACGTTTATATCACATAAACCATCTATTTTTATGCATTCTTAGACATAGAATTGCATCATACAATAAAAATATTGCATAACATGCATCATCTTGCATTTAGGCTAGGTTGTGTAAATTTTTGGTTTATTTTCTCTTTTTGTGGTCAAGTAATAGGGCGATATTTAATCGAGGCCTCGGATCGAAGATCCAACCATATGGATCTGATCAGGGCGACGATCGGAGTTCAATGACTCCAAGATCGCCCTGATCGGACTTCCGTAGCATCAGATATAATCCGATAAAGGTCAGAGATTAAGGGCTAAGATGTGTCAATCTGCACTTTAGATGACAAATCTGACTGCACAGATGGGTTTCGATCAACAATCGCAGCCCAACCATGCGAAAATCGGTCTAATCCGACATCCGTGCCACCATCTACAAGACATAGAAGATGGACGACACCATCCCAGCCACCCAACCAGCCCAAGGAACTGTCGCTGCCCTCTCTCTCAACCATGCGGATGATCTCAACCGTTGGATCAAGATCCAATGGCTGAGAGAGCTCACACCTAAATGCATAAACTCGCCTCAAACGCATGGGTAGCGTATTGGGAGAGCACGCGTTTGCGATGTGGAGGTCATGGATTTGAGCCCCGCAAGCTTCAAATTAAGCGGGGGGTGCGGGCGCGGTTGAATTCAGTCATCGGATGCATGATGTGTGGCAGCGAGGGCACCACGTGGCACAACAAATGATCGAGGATTGCGTATGCACACGATGACGTGTAATCCAATGAGCCATTGCATGCAGGCACGTGCTACAGCTAAAAATGAAGTAACGCTCGCGCATTTTAAGCCATCCAATCGTGAATGTGCGCGTGCATTAGGCATGTGGGAGAGGAGACTGCAGGTGCGCTTGCACGTCACCCACGTTCAAGCCTTTAGTGACGGATAAAGACCCTGACATTAATGTTTTGTTGATAAAAGACCTGATTGTCCCTCAAATCTTCACCTATAAAAGGCCCTACGACCCCCACACTTTCTTCATCCCTTCCTCTCTTCTCGCACCCCTTCCAAGGATCTAAGAGCTTGTCCCAAACCTGGGATGCTCCATTAGAGTTAAAATTATAATTTTTCCACCTTCTCATACCCTTCGTGGAGGATTTTGCGATGGTCCTCTCACCTCCATTCGGGAAGCGGATCCCGCTACGACGTCATCCTACCCCATTCTCCGTCATCCTTCATTGTTCTCCTTCATCCTGCATCTCACCACCTTTGTCCGGGTGCTCCATCGTTGCGACTAGTCCTCCAAGCAGCTGTCGAGGAGGATAACTTCACTCTACCTTCTTTTACCACTTTCTAGTGTAAATTTCCTGCTTTCTAGTGTAGATTTCCTACTTTCTAGTATAGCAAGTAGTTGTAATTGTAATGAACATCAACTTGTGGTTATGAGATCCATGTTTATTCGATCTCTATTTTCTCTTTATTTGTAATATTCTCTCTTTCTTTTATTCTTTATTCTTTAAGTAGATAGCTAATTTAGATTCAATTCGACTAGCTAATCTGCTTTGTGATACTTAAACAAACGTCCACCTTTCTGTGTTCGACCTAGAATTCCTTTAGAGTTTCAGTAAAATTTATCTATTGATGATTTTTCTCGCAAATCAAACTACGATGACGAGTTTTCAAAACTTAATCCTATTTGCACAGATCATCCGCTACAATAACGACTATTTAAGAAAAGAAGCGAATAGAGATAAGAGATAGTCTTCCTCAGGAAGACTAAACTAGCTACAAGGGACTTGTGAAAATAAGGCAAAGGCCTAAGAAAGATGAGAGAAAGCCCCAAATCAAGCAAACAAGCTAGCCTTAAATTGTATAGCCTAAATGGATCTACACCTGGTACCCTAAATTTGACTTGGGTTAAACCAACCCTTGAATTACTTGGCTAGCCAGAAGGGTGAGACCCCCTAGGACACCCCACATGACGGGACACCACTAGAGGTTAACACGGTTACCGCACCGACCTTTCTTGTCACCAGTTGGTCCAAATAGATGAGGCCTTGATTTTCACCCAATTAAATTTTAGTTACCAAGTAATTTAGTCCTGTCTAGGGCATGTCTACTTAGTATTAGGCTTGGGCTTAGAGTGCTCTTGGAATGTGATTGGGCGCTTTGGGAGTGTTGCCCTTAAAATTAGATTTAGAAGTGTGAAGTGCACAAACAGAGGGTTTTCAATACAAGCTTTAATTGGTCTAGTGGCTTTTATGGTTCAAGTGCTTGTATTAATTTTTTCTTTTAGGGTTTCCTTGTTTAAATCAATTCAAAGAAGGTTGTGGTGGAGCACACAACAGGTTTTACAAGTCCAAATTGTCATATGAATTTCCTTTAAGTATGGATTGCAAATGCGCTCTACCTTGGTGTGGAAACCCTAATATCAAATAGGTCTATATGTTTATTTTAAGTCAAATAAGGTAGAAGAGGTGTGATCCAATTAGAGAAAACAATGGTCTTAATGCACCACTACTAAGTGAAATAGACCTAAGTGGTTGCCTAAGTTGAAATGTAGGTCAATTTCAATTCAAGTGGGTGAGGGGGTGGACAACCAATCATAGAAAATCCCCTCTTATGCAATCACAACCAAATCAGGCTCAAACAATTTTGTTTTGGGTCTCTAAATTTAAATCCTAATGTGAATCACCTAGGGTTTATGCTTCTTCTAACAATCTATAGTCAGACCTTATTCTGACTTGAAATCACTCCCCAAATCAGTAACTGAAGCAAAATAAGATGAAATTTGGTAGAGATCTTCCATTTTCAACAAGTCTTTTACGGAATATTGTTTTAATATTTTTATTATTTTGTACAATTTTTCAAGAATTCTTTTTATGTCAGGGGGTCAACCAGGCCAAATAGACCCCTTGCGAGTAGTTCAATTTGAAATAGTATAATGTGAAATCCAAAAATTCTTGAAAATTTATAGAAAAAACTATATTTCAGTAGCTTTCTAACTGCACAAATTTTAAATCGATCTTATTTTTGTAGAGGTCAGAATTACTATTTGAAGTTAGATAAAATCAGAGTATAGACTATTTTGACCCCCTTCCACTGTGCGAATTTTTAAAATTCGTACAGTGAAAAATTTTCGAAATAAAAGGTGGCATTGGAAAGTTCATTTGAAACCCTAAGATCAAATTGAATCCAAAGATTTTTGTTTTCTTAATATGACAACAATAAATTTTTGAAAATCATTAATATTTGCTAGTGGGATTTCCAAATCTGGCGTGTTTAAATGGTTTTTAAGTTAAAACACACACCAAAGAAAGATTTTTTTTCTTTTTCATTTTATAAATTCAAATATAGAAATTTGAATTTGATTTTTATATTTTATAATTTTTTCTATCCTTTTTTTTCACAAGGACACTAGCTAACTAATTTAGCTAAGATCCTATCTTTTCTAAGGAACACCATTTTTTTGTCTTTTTTTTTTCAAACCTAAAGATTTAACCAACTAGTGGGTTAGTGACGATACCTGTGATCTTCACCACGGGTTGATGCGTGCATAGATCCTCTTCGTTCTTGACCTACAAAAATCAAAATAACCATACATTAAGCAAATCCAAATCTAAACTCGTGCATTGCCTCCCTGGCAACGGTGCCATTTGACAAGTCAATTTTCATGTGTTTTGAAATACGTCAGAAATCATAGTATAGTTGCGCTAAACCCTCGATCAAAAATGTTTATTTATTTAAAGAAACTCGCATTGATTATTTTCTTTTAGAACTTGAGTCCCGGTCGTTTATCTCTGGGAGGCATGAAAATGAGTCGAGATTTGGATCTACTTTTCTAATCTAAATCTAATCTAACCTAATATTTTTGGTCTTTTTGTATTTTGTGATTTTTTTTTGGTTTTGATTTTTATTTTGAAAAGTGAAATGAAACCTAGATCTAAATATGCTAGCGAAACCTAAATGACTATGTGCATCTAAGTGAGCCATGGTGGCCATTCATGATGTGAACGTACCTATGTAGAGTGAAGATGAGCAATCACATAAATGATAATCATGCAATATTATTTATGCATAAAAAAATGTCAAATACATCTATACTAGAGCACATAAAATAAAGGAAATCCCTCACGTCGGGAAGTGCCACTAGGGCCATCGGCTATGTGTGAGGGTGTAGGCTAGACCTTGGGTATACAAACTTGCCTACAAGCCCACCAACAAGAGAGGATGGCCAAGTAAGGCATGGGAAACCTTGTGGCTGACCAAGATAAAGAAGAAAGAGAGGGGGTGTCCACTCTATGGAGAAGGAAATGCTCAAGTGAAGGGAGAGAAGAGGGTGTTGCACCCTTTGTGCTCTCCTTCTTCTAGCTGCCCTTGAAGAAGCTTGGAGGAGAGCTTCTTCCTAGCCATCCATGGAGGAACCTTGGAGGAGGAGTACCCCTTAGAGGAGGGAGTGGTGGATAGCTCTAGGGTTTAGAGGTGGCGGCTGTTAGGGTTGGAGGAGAGGGTGTCGCAAGTTTAAGAGGCGGAGGAGAGACTGGAATTGTGCGAATCCTCTCTCTTTGGCTTTTATGGGAAGGGCTCTCCATTTCAAATGGGTCGCCACTTTTGGTGGCTCCCAAAATAGCAAGTGCCACCAATGTAGGATCTAGGTTGATGCAAGGGTTTTAGGGTTTCCTAGAATGGGTGTGCGTGGGTTTGGTAGGGATAAAATAGGATGGTAGGATTTAGGAAGGTGTGAGTGTGTGTGTGTTTAATTTTCATAGAGGAAGGTGTGTGATTTGGTAATTCTAGGTTGGGTCAACCTACATTAAGTGGGTGTGGACCTAATTAGGTTTAAGTGAGTCTAATTGGAGGGGTCTAGGTCAAGTCTAATTAGGTTCTACTAAGCCTAATCAGACTTGTATGGGTGAGTAGGAGTCAATTAGATCTTGGGTGGATCTGGGTTTAGGTGCACCCAATCAACTGTAGATGCACCCAATTAGGTATGGGATGGTTAAATTAGCTTAGAGATAGGATAAGTAGGGCTATGGATAGTGAAGTAGGCTTAGGATGTCTCTAATTAGGTTTCCTAAGGTGTTTAGTAGGGTTTCTAGGTCAAAATAGGCAAGAGCAGGCTTCTAGCACCAAAATCAGGAACCAAAGAATAGTATCAGATGTCCAGGGAACATGTCAGACGTCTTATACTCCAAAATTTGACATCTGGATAGTTAATTGGATGCCCAATTCTGTATCAGCATGAGTTTTGGCTTCTTGGATTGAATTTCTACAGAAATCAGACATCCAGCCTAATGTTTGGATGTCCTAAAAGGTGCTGGAGAGTGGGTTTTAGGTTTTCTAAGGTGGGTTTTGGTTCCTAAATGTTTAGGAGAGGGATAAGGTGGATAAGAACATGGATAGTGCTATCCATGTTTGGGTTCTAAGGCTAAGGTGTCCTAATGGAAGTGGTTTTGGGTTTAGGAAGGCTATCCTAGGGTTTATAAGGGTAGGGATAAGGCTATCCTCCTCACTCCTCTTGTCTAGATTAGTTTTCTTCTCTCTTTATTGCTTTATTCCACTATCTCCCGCATCATGGATCACTTCATTACCTACAAATAACGACAAAAAACATTAAATAGCAGGATATCTCATCTTATTCTATAATAAATGATGCAATGCATGATATGCATGATATGAGTGCAATATCGGCAAATTAAGTTAGGTTTAGACATTATTTAGGTTGATTAGGACCTATGATTGCTGTGCCTATACCTTGCTTCAATGATACTCTCAAGTGATCAAGTGAGAAGTTACTCTAAGGATGAACAAAGGGATGCAAGTAGGGCGAACCCTTCCTTTGAGGCGATGCGTAAGCGATGCCTCTTAACTACCACTTTGCTCTTTTAAGGGGTGTCCCCCTCCTTGAAGTATCAAAACACTTGGTCAAAAGATAGCACCACCTCTACAAAGTGAAATAGGAGGGTTTGCACCGGTAAAGAGATCGTGCCTATAGCCTTAATGGATCGAGACCTAGTGCGGTGCCTAGTGTTCATGCTCAGTGTTAAAAGCGTGCATCACACCGCCAATCAGTTTGTTTTTAAGAAGAATCATAGACAAGTCCCTTTTGATTAGAACAAATGTGAATTTGATTTTAACATTGAATCTGATTAGCAGTCCCAATTTCAGTTAAGCGACCACTGAATTAGGTCAATTCAATCAGTTTGGTGGTCTTGAAATTTAATCCAAATGCAAATGCGTGAATAGGAGCTAGATGCAAAGATAGAATGATATACCTGGCTCCAGCAATTTTCATGCAGATATGTACGCAATGCAAGAAAAGAAATCTAATATACTGCTCAATCACCCCTAAATGCGTGCACCTAAGGATATGCAACTCCTAAACAGGCAACTCGATATTTTTGTCTTTTCCTTTTAGAGCAAACAGGCAGAAATGACTCACTCATGCAAAAAAATGGCCCCTAGCCGCTAAAGAATGTGAGGATAGACCCCAAAAATAAGCCCCAATTGCTACAAGGGCGAGAAGATAGAATTGAAATAAGCTTGATGACGAAGGAGAATCCCCTATGAAAGCGGGATCTAGGTCTCCTTCTCTTCATGTTCTCTCTACGTGTGTAGGCATCGCTCAAGGTCGACGTCGCCGCTCTGCTACGCCTGTCATCCAGTCAGATTCCTTGCATAGAGAATGGTCAAATAAATGTGCAACTCATAATAATTAGAAATAATTAGGTGAATCTATTGCATCTGTTGCCTCCTCGACAACAACGCCATTTGAACAAGAAGTTTTTCGCTTGGCAAAAATATAATGTCAGAAAATACATTGTCGTAGTAATGTGAATCGCGTGGTGGAAAAATTTGAAAAAAACTAATTATCAGTAAAATTAACCATGGTGGATTTGGTCGTATCCAGAGGGAGGAACAGATCAATAAATTCATGAATAATTTTTCCTTGTATTCGTTCAATCGAATGCGAGATCCGTGCTCAAATTCGTTATGAAATGAAATGAAAGGAGGAAGACACAATAATTTAAGAATGTAAGGTTATATGCATAATTTCTCCTCAATAAAATATTCAATAAATATGTGATCAGTAGTGGCATCTCATGTAATATCCGATTGCACACGTACTAGAGAGGAATTGTGTAAATCTGAATCCAAATCCAATGTCGACTGATGTGCATAATAGGAGTCAAGTGAATACGAGAAAGTGCAAGTGCACCACTACAACTTCACCTCAATATAATAATAAAAAATCCCACATCTCATCAATGGCATGCAAATGTAAATAAAAATCAAACCCAAAATAGAGCTTTTCTTTCCTTCATGCATGCATGGAGGAGAGGTGATGCGGATCGCGGAAAGCTTGGAGAAGGTTAGCCTTGACGATGGCTACACATGGGCAATGACGGCACGTCGAACGGTGGCTGACGGCAGTCGCCGGAGAGAAGGATGCCGTCGGTAGTGGGAGCGGCTCTGTGCTTGTGCGAGATTGCAGATGGCGTGATTGAGGGTATGGCTGGTCTCGTGGAGTCGAGGCGAGCTCAATGGAGGCGACGGCATGGAGAACGAAGGTTTGTGGCGGTGGCTACATGTAGAGGAATGATGATGGTTATTGGGTTCCTCCTCCCTGTTGAAGGAGAAGAAGAAGAGGATGGGGAGGACGGCTGCTATTGTTGCTGTGGGTGGCGCACATGTATGCGCATGCGAGGAGGGTACGCACAAGGGTGCACTAGACATGTAAGGAGGAGGTGCGCTCGATGGTGGCGTCGATGATGGCTAGAAGCGCAGAGAAGGTTGGCGTTGTGCGTGGCTACTGGAGGGTGCTAGCGAGTGCACGCAAAGGTGGTGGTGCATGTGCATGGCTGCTAGAGGTGCAGTTCTGTTGAGGAGGCGTTGGTTGAGGCTGCTCAGTTGTCTGAAGGAAGCAGAGGTGTAGGGGCTTTGGACGTCTGAGAAGGTTCCCAGATGTCTTAAATGAGCCAGATGGTGCATAGTGGCGAAGATGAAGCACAGTGGTGGTGTCGCGGTTGTCATTGGAGGTGAGGCGCGGTGGTGATCGTCATCGAGGTCGTGGGCGAGAGGGGGTGATGATGTCGTAGATGCGGTCACGAACGTGGTGTCGAGGAGCGTGCTGTCACAACACTTGTCAAGGATGAAGTGGAGCACGGTGGTGGTTCATTATCGTCATCATAGGTGAGACGCGGTGATGAACATGGTAGGCGAGATGCAGTGGTGGTTGTGGCCATGGTTGTGGAATTGCGGTGGTGGGTTGAGAGGTCTCCTCGTGGAGGAAGATGATGGAGAGGAAGAACCTCTCGTGGAGGGATGATCGTTCTACCTTAACTTCCCTACACATATATAGATTGAAAGAGAGAGAATCAAAGAAGGAAAAAGTCAAAGAGAGAAAGAGAGTTGTCAAAGACAAGAGAGATTTGAGGGAAAGAGAGATTCGTGAGGGAGAGAGAGAAATAAGGAAGGTTTGTTTTCTTTTTCTTTCTTTCTTTTCTTTTTGTGTGTGATTGCCAAACTCTCCCATGGGGAATCTTCTAATTAGGATAGAGTCCACTCCTTCCCAAAATTGGAGATGGGGAGTGGAGAACTCTTTCCTTTCTTGTATGTGACAAATTAAATATTTGGCATTCCAAATTGAGTATGATTCCTTCCAATTTATCCCTTCCATAATGATGCAATGCATGAAATGATAATTCTAAAGCTTACATAATTTTGTCCATATAATGCATACTCTGAATTAAATTCTTATTTCAATGATAATGCACTTAGGCTCTAATTTAGCCCACTAAAGTGGACCTATCAATTACATCACACCCCCATGCCTATTTTTTGCTAGTCCTTAGCAAAACAACACTACATGCTATTTATAAACAGAATTAAGATCAAATTACTCAGGCAATAGTTATTTATCAACCAAAGAAAATTTCAACTAAGGATCTAAAGTACAAAGACTTGACAGCACCCAGGTGCCTGCCAAAATGCAGACCGCCTAAGCCCTCGCCTTATTCAAAGGCAAATACATTTTTTTCTTTGTTTTTTTTTGAATTTTTGAATTTAGAGTTTCGTGACAGCTTTTTATAGCTACCCAACCCACCCATGACTCAAAAAGAACTTTAAGTTCTAAGCATCTTAATGTGAAAATGTGATAGAGTCACTAGTCGACAATTAGAATAGACTTCAGGTTTCTACAACCCTAGGTGGCCCTTAAAAAGAATTCTACTTATTCGACTGGTTTGTTTCTCCCTACTTTTATTTTTATGGGATAAACACAAGGGCGAACCAAGTGAATATCTCCTTGGATTATTCTACTTGCTCACTTCTTCCTAATGTTAGGAATTATTTGTGCATTTTGTAAGCTGGGCTCTGGACAACCGGTCAATGGAGCATCGAACATGCGATAACTTGCCAACCATACTCATGTGGTGAAGTGTTGCTTATTTATTTTTTCTCCTTTTTCTACTTTTTCATTTTCTTCTCTTTTTGGATATTGTTCTATTTTCTATTTTTTTTCTTTTGTTTTTCTAAGTAGGTGGCTTCCCAAATCTAAGATTTAACTAAAGGCAATTGTCAAAGAGAATGGGTTGAGCTCTAGACACCTGGCTATGAGGGGTTACTCACAGCAACGTGCCAGCGATACACCCTAGAAAGTTAATTAGTTACCTAATTTTCGTTAAAACTGTCGAGAAGTGAGTGCATATAGTGTGTAGATGCTTAGACTATAAGTTCCCTCAAATCAGAGGGCAGGTTGATAAGTCTCATGCTTATCACTCCAAGTTATTTAACCACTTAAAATAGATTTTATGTTGGCGAGGACTCAAGAAACAGGTCTACATTTTAGTAGACACCTAGGCTGGTTAAACCTAAAGACCTAAAGAGTCTTAAGTGTTCAGCTGGTATTGTATCATTTCCTAAGGTTGAAAATTTCTAATGGCTAAGTTCTCTTTTCCTAATTCAATTTCTTTTGTATAAATAAAAATAAAATAAAAGAAATCTATAGAGCTGACAAAATAATTCAGAAATGAATCCACCCCCATACCTACCTTATGCAATATCCTCATTGTAAATAGAAGGCATGACAAAGGGTAGAATAATCAAAATATCACCTGAATTTCATGATGCTCTGGTCAGCTCTGAGACTGACTATATAAATGCTGAGTTTAGTGCCATCAGTTAGGTGGGGTCTGGCCAAAAATAGTCAGATCAAGGTCAAGACAACCTTGTCTGAGACAGGTTTAGGAATAACACGGTCAACAGAAGGTTTAAGTTGGTGCCTGTTGACCTTGAAAGAATTACCTGTCTTAGGGTCAGAGATTTCAATGACTCCATTTGGAAATATGCGATCAATAATGAACGGGCCGTTCTACTTGGACCTAAGCTTGCTAGGAAAGAGCTTAAGTCAAGAATCAAAGAGCTAAATCTTTTGGTTTGGCTTAAAGCTCTTGCGGGAAATCATCTGGTCATGAAGAGCTTTGGTCCTTAACTTATAGTTCCTGACATTCGTGTATGCATCATTTCTAAGTTCCTCCAACTCAGATAGTTTGAGTTTCTTGGTCTTTCCAGCTAAATCTAGGTTAAAATTTCATTTCTTTATTACCTAGAGTGCCCGATGTTCAACTTCTACAGGTAGATGACATGGTTTGCCATACACTAGACAGAACGAAGACATGCCAATAGGCATCTTGTATGCTATACAGTAGGCCCAAAGAGTGTCATCAAGCTTTTGAGTCCAGTCTTTTCCATCAGGCCTAACCATCTTCTGCAAGATGTTCTTGATCTCCCAATTGGAGATCTTAATGTATCCATTCGTATGGAGCATGGTAAGGTTAGAAATTTGATGATTCACCTTTTATTTAGCCAGTAAATTTCTAAATTGGGCATTGGTGAAATGAGTGCCACCATCACTGAAGATGGCTCTCGGGATTTCGAGTTGACTAACGATATTCTTCTTTACAAAGTCGATGACCACCTTGTGGTCATTGGTTTAGGTGGGAATAGCCTCAATATATTTGGACACGTAATCAACAGCAACCAGAATATACTGGTGTCCAAATGAAGGGAGGAAGGGTCCCATAAAGTTGATGCCCCCAACATCAAAGATTTTAATGGGAAGGATCAGGTTTAGGGGCATCATATCTCTCTTGGCATACTCCCAAGTGCCTTGCATTAGGAACATGACCTCGAGAAATCTTGGGCATCTTTGAATAAAGATGGCCAATAAAACCTAGGCTGTAGAATCTTTGCAGTTGTCATTTTTCCGAAAATGTGTCAAACACACGCAGATGCATGGCAGAACTCAAGTATACTCTGGAACTCATTTTCCAAGACACATCAACGAATAATTTGATTAGAGCCGATGCGGTATATCTCGGGGTCATCCCAAAAGTAATATTTGGCCTCGGATAAAAGTCTATCTTGATTTTGCTTGGTCCAATCCTGGGGGACTTGACCAATGGCCAAATAGTTGACAATGTCCACAAACCAATGGGTTTAGATACCCAAGACTGTAAGGATAGTCTTGTTTCGAAAGGTGTCAATAATTGGAATATCTTTACGAGGAGAATCAATTAGGATTCTCGAAAGATGATCTGCCACTACATTTTGTGCCTGGCTTTATCCTTAATTTCAAGATCATATTCCTGAAGCAATAAGATCCATCAAATGGGACAGGGTTTGGCTTCCTTTTTGGCCAAGAGATGTTTCAAAGACAAGTGGTCAATGTAAATTATAACATGAAATCCTAAAAGATAAGCCTTGAATTTCTTTAGAGCGAAAACTACAGTTAACAATTCTTTTTCCGTGATAGTATAGTTCCTCTAGGCCTCGTTCAGAGTCTTGCTAGCGTGGCAGATGATAAAGGGCTTTCTATCAATTTTCTAACCTAACACAACCCTGATCGCGTAATCAGAAGCGTCGGTCATAATCTCAAATGGGGTTGTCTAGACTGGTGGTTGCAACACTGGAGCACAAGTGACTGCTGTTTTAAGTAAATCAAATTCCTTATGGCATGATTCATCAAACTTGAACTTCTTATCTTTGGCCTGAAGGTTACTTAAGGGCTAAGCAACCTTCGAGAAGTCCTTGATGAACCTCCGAGAAAAACCCGCTTGACCAAGGAATGATCAGATTTGCTTAACAGATCTGGGTAGGGGAAGTTTAGAGATGATCGTTGATGAGTCGATTTTTGCTTTTGTTGTTTCACATAAAGAATGTCGTGTTGTAGTATGCAAGTAATGGAAAATCACAAATCAAAACAATAAAAATTAAACCACTCGCAGAAGAGCAGGTCGTATCCACAGGGAGGCAATGGCTATTAAAAACTCACAATAATTAAAAATTATTGTTCACAAATGATTTCCTCAAGAAATTGTGTCGAAAAATAAAGAAGATATGAGTTTAAAAAAAGTGTAAGTTGAAATTGCAATTAAGCCAAATAGGTGGGGGTTCAATGTAATGTGTACCACAATAAAATAAGAAGAAAATCCTCACAATGTCACTTAAATGTAATTACGAATTAAGCTTCTCCTATAGCAAAATTCTTCCTAGAATTGAATGGAAACCAATTAGATTAAGGTTAAGAAATTGATTTGCTTAATAAGCTAGACAATGAAGGGGGTTCTAATAAAATCACCATAATAATGAAATAAAGGAAAATGAAGTGGCAATGGCATATGATGGTAATAACTAATGCAAGTTTCACTATGCAAAAATAGGGGATTTCTTCCTCGTGACCAAGCACGAGGAGGAAGGAATGGCCGGAGGTGTGAAGCTTGGAGGAGGATCTCTAGACCGAGGGCTCCGTGATGGCAGTCGCGACGAAGTGCAAGGTGCCTCGAGGTGGCCGGACGGAACTACGGTGGAGGTGGGTTCCGGTGGCTGCTGGCCGTGCGTGGAGTGCGAGAAGGCTCCTGGCAAGGGGAGTGGATGAGAGTGGTGGAGGTGGCGTATGGTGGGTTCCTGGTGAGGGGGCGTATGCGTTGGACTACACGCGCGGAGTGTGGCGCTGCTAGAGGACGCGTGCTGCTGCGAGCATGGCAGAGATGCACGAAGATGGAGAGGATGGCAACGAGGAGGCTCGCACTGTGTGTGCAGAGGCAGCTCTGGTAGGCGCTGGGCGTGCAGCGATGGCGCGCCGCAGGGGGTGCGGGTGCGCAGGGGCATGCAGCTGAAATGGACCACGGCCGCAAGGGCGCTGCTCGCGTGTTGCTGCGGGAATGGCTAGGGAGCACAACGTTGAGGGCGTCACGTGCCTGTGCGCGGTGGAGGCGTGCTCTTAGCACACGTAGGTGTGGCAATGGTGCACTGCTGGTTTGTGCACGTTGCAACTGCTCATGGAGTGCATGGAGTGGCGACCTGGATGGTCGTGCACTACGTGGAGTTGGAGGTGGTTGTTGCTGTGCGTGGGGATGGCGTGGTATTGGGTTTGTTTTTAAGGTGAAGAGAAATAGAGGAAGAAGAAGAAAGAAGAAGAAGATATGGGGCCAAGCTTCTGACGTTCGGGAAACTTCTCGGACGTCTTAACTAACAGGGAAGATGAAGATGCAGGGTGTGGAGTTGCGGTGGTTGCAGTGGTAGTTGCTGGTGATGTTGATTCTAATGAGGCACGGTGATGGAAGGGTGGCCATTAGGGACACACGCTCACGGTGTTGGCACGAGTCCACCAGCTTGGCGCAGCGAGCTGTCACCTCGCCAGCCCACGTATGGTGGAGCTCAGCCTTGGAGACCACGGTGGTGGAATGGAGTACACGGTGGTGGAGTGAGGCAGTGTCTCCACAAGCACAGTAGTAGCTCCCCTCTCTTGTAGTTGTCTGCATGGATTTGAAATGGAGAGGCGGGAGTAAATCCACATTCTCCGCTTGTCTTCACTGCAGCCATTATTGAATGCATTGTGCGCAGCTACAGCAATCGTTGAAGGAGAAAATAGATTAATAAAATAAGAAATGAAATGATGACTTATTTATCTTCAAACCCTCACATAAAATGTTAATTCTAATGCATGCATATAATGCAACCTAGAGACTAATGCATGTTATTTTAATGCATGCTAAATTATATATATATGAATGTGATGCATACAAGCAATTATATATAAACTAAATTATTTATTTCTTAATGCATGCTATGTATACAATAATATTAATCTAATGCCTAGGCACTTAAGTAACTAATTAGCCCACAAATATGGGCTCATCAAATGCCCTTATGCCTAGTTTTTGCTAGTCCCTAGCAAATTTAAGCAATAATCCAGCTCTCCAAATATACTAGCCAACCCAATCGGTCTTCCTTTAGAAACATGTTAAGTTCATACTTTAGACCTAAGGTTCCCAAGTAGTTGCTAAGTTACAGACTAGGTTAGCTAAAGATAAGTTGCAGGCACAGGTTTCCCTGATTTCTAACTCTACCCTAGGGTTTATTGGTCCAAGAGATTAAAGCATCCGTGCATGTGCATTGGTTTGAGTTATTTGAGGTTGGTATGATTGCCAACTTAGAAAGAGAGTATGAATGATTTTCTTTTTTGTAATATAGTTTTATTTGATTCCTTTAGATTTAACCTTGGATCTACTAGCAGCACGGCCTGTGTCAGATTCATTGTCCCCATCACCGAACCTCGAAGGGTGCCTGGCTTTCGATGCTTCGAGATAGCAACACCCATAGTGACCCCAAGAACTCCTAGCAATCGACACTTTGAGATAGTATCGCCCATAGATTTCTTAAGCGAATTCCAGCCTGTGGCAATCAGCACTTCGAGATAGGGCCACCCATGGTACCTGAATCGCACAATGTGCTTACATGCCCTCAGTAGGATGGATATCCTAAGAGACAAGTACCGAGGAGGTGACATGTTATCATCGCATCCTCAAGGTGAGTATATACTCCACCTCTCCTGCGGCAGGAACTCTTCCAATAAATTTGTGCTTTCAATCTTCTCCTAAGTCAAAACTAAGAGAACCTGATTTTCTTCAAGAAATGGATTAGGGTGATCACCTTTTACAAAAGATCAAGTGTGTGTGAATTGTGGATGCTTAGGTTACGAGGACCCGTAAACCAAAAGGTAGAAAAAGGCATCAAGTACTACCCAAACTTTAACTGAATCCCTAGGTTTCCTTCCTCAACCTCTTGAGGAATGGTCCACAACTTAACTCCTACTTAAGTTTTTAAGTCAGCAAAGGACCCTAAGGGTCTAAAACTAGTAGCTCAACTTAGCTTCCAAATTCAGACACCTAGAGTCAACTTAGTCTAACCTAAAGCTCTAGTCTGCCTAAGAATGTAGGGCCCAACCAATTAAGCTCAATGCAAATCTTTTTTTTTTTCAATGCAAATGTATGCAATGCAGAATGCTTTAACTAAATGCATGAATGCACTATGTATAAATGCTATGTTTATCCCCAAGTACCCCCCCATGCCTAAAATCTGCAATGTCCTCATTGCATAGAGAGTATTACCAGGGTCAGAGTTGGGCTACCATTATTTTGTTGGCAGCCGAGTAGCCAACGAAATCGCAAGTCAGGTTCCAAAACCAAAGAAATAGGCCCTAACAATGAGCAAAGTAATGCTGGCCTAGAAAATAGGTAACCTAGGATATTGGCGAGCTGATGATGAATCCCGATAGCAAATGCTTTCCCAACTAGGATGGGAATAAAATCTTCCTAGGTCACCAGAGGAGGTTTTAATGGATAAATTGGCATAACAACCTCCAAAGGGGTAAGGGGAGGATGACAAGGATCCTCCAAAAGAAATGGGGAAGGAATGGTGCAAAGATAAACGCCTAGGGTAATGGACTGACCATAGGAATCATCAATCCATACCCAATATCCCATTACAAGAGATATTAGTTTGTTAAGCTCCCCCAGTCAAAATGGTAGTGAGCATAACTTTAAGCCATGGATTGTCTAGGGTGTCTAAGTTTCAAGGTTGCGGAATGGCCATAAGATCTAAGGTAGGTCCAATCAGCTCAGTGTCCATACCTAAGAACCTTTCCAGTTCTTCAATTGCCTCCCTAGCATCTCTGGTAACATCACAAGTATCTACCTTCTCTTCATTAGTGATCATTTCAAGGTATGGAGTCAAAATTTCACCTTCAGACATAAGCGAATCAGAGGGTGACTCCGAATCAAGTGAAGGCAAGTTGGAAGCAACAGATCTAGGGATTATCCTGTCAATCTCATCCCCGGGTTCTTGTTGTTTACTCAAATCCTCCCTGGAGTATATATGTGAATCCACATTAATCTCAGAAGTTGCTTCCAAATTTTCCATTATTTCATCATGAGGAGAGATATCATCAATGGGTATGCTTAGGAAACCTAATTTGGTCAACTTTGCAACATCCTTGGGAGCTAATTATTCAAATAAGACATAATCACCCTTAGTGTCACTCCCAATGTTGACTGTAGGTTCCTCATATAATTCATCCTTCTCATCATCATACGATTCATCATGTACTTGAGGTCTAGAATCATCTAAATCTCAGTAGATCCCTTAGGGCACTCTATCTAGGGTAAATGGTTTACACTGGTAACATTAGACTCCTCAGATAGGTGAATTTCTTTAGGGTTAGGTTCCCTAAGGGTGGTCTTGAGTTCCATCTCATGATTAGAAGGGAGGGCAGAATTAACAACTTGACTTTAGCCCACTTCATCAAATGTGACGAAAATACTATCATCTAGGTTGAGGTTTTCCAATGGCACCATCATTCCCTTCTTTTGACTTTAATATAATTCAGGTGGATACTCAACCTGATCATCAACTTCCTCGGGTTGCCACCTTTCTTCATCCAATGTCTAGCTACTTTCATACATATCCTCTTCCCACTTAAGGCATGGACCTCTCTAGGAAGTGTCATCTAGTAGGGAGGGTTCAAAATCAATCCTCAAAAAGTAGCTATTCTCCCTTACATAACCTCCAAAATTTCCCTCCAACTTAGGGTGTGGCTCTCCCACAGGAGATGTATCTAGCGTAGAGGGGTGCATTTCATCGTCAATGGGGTAGGTTGGGTGACTAATGGCTTCTTTTTCTTGTTGTCCAGCTCTCAAAGATTCTCCTAATAAATCAATCATTTCGTCTTGCATTTTCTGTATTTGCATCTTCATGGAGGAGAGGTCATCATTTTTATTAAGAGAGAAGTCAGGCTTAGGCTTGTAGTACCTAGGAGTTTCTGTCCAACCATTATAATCATTCAGGGAGGGTGGGTTGGGTATTTTTGTGGTGTGGGATATTGGCCAAGGCAAATCTTGCTCCTAGGTTCTGCTCACTGATTTGGGGCTTAACCATGCCAATACTCCTATAATAGGAGTAAAATGGATCCTAATGACTGTCATTATGTCCATCAAAGGATGGACCATCTCGGCATATGGGATCGAAGATTGCAGAGTGGGGGTAAGGGTGTGGGCAAGATGTGAAAGGATGAAAGTCAACGTAATCCATTCTAACTCACACCACAATCAGATTGCCCAAGCAAACACAAATCAGAGGACTTTTAAGGTCTTTAATCAGTTAGGCATTTGAGATTTAAGTCCACTTGTAGGTGACAAATGAAGTTACCTAAACAGTTACGTGTCTACTTGTCAACCTATGATACACCTAAGAAGACCTAACTGGGACTTAGGTGATCCTCCCTAAAGCCCAAAAAGTTGTCACCACCAAACACCGCAAAGAGAGATGCAAGTAGGGTCAAATCCTTCCTTTGAAGCATTGCTTTCGCGGTGCTTCTTAACTACCCTCAATCCACAAGGTTTGGAGGCAACTTCACCTCTAAACTAATGTTCGGGTCACTTTAGACCCCAGTAAAAGGAGGCTCTAGTCCTAGTGGTTCAAAACCTAAGGAGTGTCTAAACGCGTGTCGTGGTGCAAGAGATATAAGTGTGCATACACCATAAAAGATTTTGAATTTTGAATCACACGCCAAGTTTGAAAATCAAATCCTTGGTTTTTAAATGTCCCTCCTTTAATTAGTCCTTTTTGTTTTCAAAAAATTAAATGTGACCACTTGTTAGATCTATTCAATACAGATTAGGTGGTCCTGAAATTAATCCAAATGCATTTGCATGATAGGTAGGAATGCAAAGTTAGAGTGCATACCTGATTCCAGCATTCTTCATGCAATATGCAAGATAGGAAATTAGATCTAGATGTTGCTCACTAAATCCTAAATGATACGACCTAAGGGCAGGCAACTTTTAGTAGGCAGCTCGTGTTGTTGTTTATATATATATATATATATATATATATATATATATATATATATATGCACAAACAAAGAAAAGGATAAACAACCCACAAAAGAAAACCTAGATCTAAAGGAAAGGGAACATGCTCCCGAAAAATTACCCAACAAGGGCCTAAAAGAAAGTCGGGGAACAAACCCATCAACTATACCCCAGAACAAGGGTCTTAAACCAAAATGTGCAAGGAAAATTAAGTCTAAAGTCTTAATCCTACTCTAATCAAATCAGAGACTAAATGTGTGGGGATGATCGTCATGCCCTCATCCTTCCCCTCCTAGCAATCTGGTTCCTTGCAAGGTGGCTCAAACAATTTCTCCTCTGGTGATGTCAAGAGACACCTCTCACGATGCCTGGTGTGATGGCGAATCATAGAATGTGTGTCACAGAACATATTCACTCGCACCAGAACAACAAGATACAAAGTTAAATGTGCTTCAAAAAATTTGAATTAATGTAAACAAATGAATGAATGCGATTTAATTAAGCCGGTTGCCTCCCCTGCAACGGTGCCATTTGATGAGCCAGTTTTCACTTTCATTGTTTCACATAAAGAATGTCATGTTGTAGTATTCAAGTGATGGAAAATTGCAAATCAAAACAATAAAAATTAATCCACTCGTAGAAAAGCAGGTCGTATCCACAATGAGGCAATGGCTATTACAAACTCGTGATAATTAAAAATTACTGTTCACAAATGATTTCCTCAAGAAATTGTGTCAAAAAATAACGTAGATATGAGTTTAAATAAAAGTGTAAGTTGAAATTGCATTTAAGCTAAACAGGAGGGGGTTCAATGTAATGTGTACCACATAAAATAAGAATAAAATCCTCAAAATGTCACTTAAATGTAATTACGAATTAAGCTTCTCCTATAGAAAAATTCTTCCAAGAATTGAATGAAAACCCACCTAGATTAAGGTTCAGAAATTGATTTGCTTAATTAGCTAAACAATGAAGGGTGTTCTCATAAAATCACCATAATAATGAAATCAAGAAAATGAAGTGGAAATGGCATATGATGGTAATAACTAATGCAAGTTTCATTGTGAAAAATAGGGGATTTCTTCCCCATGATCGTGCGCGAGGAGGAAGGATGGCCGAAGGTGTGAAGGTCGGAGGAGAATCTCAAGACCAAGGGCTCCGTGATGGCAGTCCTGGCAAAGTACGAGGCACCCCAAGGTGGCCGAATGGAGCTACGGTGGAGGTGGGTTCCGATGGCTGCTAGCCATGCGTGGAGCGCGGGAAGGCTCCTAGCAAGGGGAGTGGATGGACGTGGCGGAGGTGGCGCGCGATGGGCTCCTGGCGTGGGGGCGCACGCGCTGGATTGCACGCATGCGGAGTGTGGTGCTACTGGAGGATGCGTGCTGCTGTGAGCATGGCGGAGATGCATGAAGATGGCGAGGATGGCAGTGAGGAGGCGCGCACGGTGTGCACAGAGGCGGCTCGGGTAGGCGCTGGGCGTGCAGCGACGGCGCACTGCAGGGGGTGCGGGCACGCAGGGGCACGTAGCTGAAGGGGACCGCGGCCGCAGGGGCGCTGATCGCATGTTGCTGCGGGAATGGCTAAGGAGCATAGTGCTAAGGGTGTCGCATGCCTGTGCGCAGTGGAGGCGTACTCTTAGCGCACGTAGGTGCAGCGATGGCGCGTTGCTAGTTTGTGCACGCTACAGCCGCGCGTGGACTGCGTGGAGTGGTGACCTGGATGGTCGCGCGTTGCGTGGAGTTAAAGGTGGCTGTTGCTGCTCATGGGGATGGCGTGGCATTGGGTTTGTCTTTAAGGTGAAGAGAAACAGAGGAAGAAGAAGAAAGAAGAAGAAGATATGGGGCCGAGCTTTAGACGTCTGGGAAACTTCCCAGACATCTTAACTGATGGGGGAGATGAAGATGCAGGGTGTGGAGTTGCAGCAGCTGCAGTGGTAGTTGCTGGTGATGGTGGTGATGTTGATTCTAGTGAGGCACGGTGATGGAAGCGTGGCCATCGAGGACACCTACTCACGGTGTTGGCACGAGTCCATCGGCATGGCACAGTGGGTTGTCACCTCGCTGGCCCACGATGTGGTGGAGCTCTGCCTTGGAGACCATGATGGTGGAATGGAATACACGGTGGTGGAGTGGGGCGGTGTCTCCATGAGCACGGTAGCAGCTACCCCTCTCTTGTAGCCGTCTGCATGGATTTGAAATGGAGAGGCGGGAGCAGATCCACATTCTCTGCTTGTCTTCACTACAGCCATTATTACATGCGTTGTGCACAGCTACAGCAGCCATTGAAGAAGAAAATAGATTAATAAAATAAGAAATGAAATGATGACTTATTTATCTTCAAACCCTCACAAAAATGTTAATTCTAATGCATGCATATAATGCAGCCTAAAGACTAATGCATGTTATTCTAACGCATGCTAAATTATATATATATGAATGTGATGCATACAAGAAATTATATATAAACTAAATTATTTATTTCTTAATGCATGCTATGTATACGATAATATTAATCTAATGCCTAGGCACTTAAGTAACTAATTATCCCACAAATATGGGCTCATCAATCGTGAAAAAGCATGATTTGTAAATTAGGTTTTTATCATTGTAACAGTTAATTACGATCGCTTTTGAAATTTCTAAAGATCAAGTACTTGGAAAGTATTCGAGTCATCCTAAGGAAGGTAGGAATGCAAATTGAAATCTCTCGCTTGAAATTAGGAAATCAACTTTCTTTTTTTGAGTTTTGAAATGTATAATTTTTTTAAGGTTTTTGAATAAGGGCAAAAACAAATGTGAAGAGAACAGGAATTGAAACTACTAGAAATAAAGCAACAAGTGCTTTGTTTCTCCAACTCACTCCAAGCATAGGAGGCTTGGAGTAATGGAGGAATAACACACAACAAGAAACAACACAAGCTATCTAAACAAAAGGTTGAGGAATGCTTCTATAAATAAAAAATGTTTTACAAAGAAGTTGGAGAATTCAAATGCCAGAGGGATTTCCAATTGTAATCTCCAACAAAATTCGAACACTACACTACCATGCAAAATACAAAAAAAGGCTGTAGAAGAAAGCTTATAAAGAAGGTGATGTTGTTGTAGAACTCCCGCTCCAATTCAGGTTCCCCCTGAATTAAAGGAAGCTTGCTCCTGACTTTCCTTTTCTTGGCAAGCCCTAGGTGGGGTATGCCTGGCTCCTCCTAGAGTGGAAGGTTTCCACTCCTGAACTCCTTATGGTAGACATGGACCACCCTATTTGCTTCTCCTTTGGAAGTCCTCCCTGCCTGACTTTTTCTCCTTGGCTTGGAGAAGGCACAAGGTAGAAGAAGGGAAGAAGTTGAAGGCACCAAGGAGATAGAGTGTCCCCTTAATCTTTTCCTTCTCATCTGCTTCTCCTTGGTCATTAGGATGGTGGAATGAAGGCAGAAAAATGCTATGAATATGTGTAGCCAAGGATGAAGGGTAATGGTGGTTAGATGGGGAATATATAGGAGTGGTAGAGGGGAGGTGTTGGCATGGATGATGTGTAGGGTTAGCATGAGTTTATGGGGGTGGTTAGATGATCCTAAGGCTAGGGTTAGTTGGTGCTGATGATAACATCATCATGAGCCATAACTAGCTTTAATTAGTCAGGATTAATTGATAAATGCTCCTACATAGTCGCCTGAGAGTCGTAATTCCTTGCACATCCACTCTAAGAGGAATACATTAAACTGGGTTAATTTTGCAGTTTTAACATCATATTATGAAAGCAGAGAAACCATGGGGTTTTCCAAGGGTTGAAGTCTAATAAAAGGGTCCATGCAGATAGAAACGAGATTTCATGCATTTTGAGAATCAATATAGTACCCAAAACCCTAATTTCAGACCCACTTGAATTACAAAGGTTCTGGTCAGGATAAAATTCATCTAAACCTTCTAAAAATCATAGAAAAATATTCCTTGAGGTTTGGTATCCTTGATTTGACCATTGGAACCTATTTTGACCTTAAATAATCATAGATAGAGTTCTACCCTAATTTAGATTTCTACGCAAATTGCCCAGTCAAACTTAGTAAAAACTCAAATCCAACTTCACTAGCAGATTCCTTGGGTCCAGATTAGATTTGTACCAAAATTTGGGCCCAATCGGAGTTCATCATAACCTAGTTTGCATCCTAAGTCCTTTAAAACTTTATTCTTCACATATACACCCTTAGCTTTTGAAATTCTTTTCGATCTACCCCTAGGTTTGTCAACTTCTTTGCGGAAAGGGTCCTGCCTCCATTGGAGGTCAACCGAGCTTCAGGCTAGCATTGACCACTCTTAATCCTACTCAAATCATCATCAAATCCCACCAAATTTGGTGGGATTGATGTTCACACTATGAAGAATCCATTGGGACAGATCTTGGCTCTTGAATCACATGGATTAGGTCGTGCAAATCCATGAAAATCCATGGGTTTCTTTGACCTATTCCCCAAGCAATTATGCTTGTTTCTTGATCTAGAGCTCAGTCAGGAGCTCTATAAAAGCTCTAGAATCTCAAACCATGCTCCTTAGTAGTTTCTAGGTCGAAAATCTTCTTCCCTTCTCTCCAACCTCGAGCTCCACCGGCTCCGGCGACCTCCTCAATCCCTCTCATCAGGGCCTCCAACTATCAAATTGAAGGCACCTCCTTCCTCCTCTCCTTCCTCCACTCCTCGCAATTCCAGCAAGAGCATCCTAGATTCCATTGTCACTGCTTCTTCAATCGGAGAGTTCATCTCCTCTGACGTCGGCCAAGCAAAGCTGGCACGGACCACCTTCCCCTTCGTCCATTAGTTAGCTCTCTTTCTTCCTCTCCCTCTCTTGAATCTCCCCAACTTCTTCTTCTATTTCAATCGCCGACACACCCTCTTCCCCTCTGTCTTCCTCCACTCCAACCATGCCTCCGGCATTGTCATCTGATCACCACACACCATCTTTCACCTCGCTACCACATCCACCACCTTCGCCACATTCACCTGAACAAAAGCCCTCTCTTTATTGAGGCATTCATCCACCATACACCTCTACCGAACACCGCACCTCGTCATCATCATCTCCGACCTCTATCGCCCACCATACGCTACCATTCACCGAATAAACCCCATCATCACACCTGTCGTGCTCCGGCGACGGTCATGAATGTTTTAACTGGGGTATTTAGCCCATATTTCTCCTTGTAGGTCTTCACTGGATTGACATTGCTGATGCCGTCTTCTCTGACAACATTCACCTCTTACCGGCCACCATTCCACTTCAGAACACCTGCAATCAACGCGGAATCATCTGGAGTAGTCCCCCGTAGCAGTAGCAAGCCAATCAAGGTGAGCCCTTTGACACTGCTGCATGTAAGGGAACAAACTGGGATAGTCCCACATCGGAAAGCCACAAACTCACTGCAACGTATAACTTGATTTTCTACCTAAGCCTCTTCGCCCAGTAACACGGGGGGTCGGGTCCCACATGCACACCCTCCTTGTGCCCTCACGCCTCGCCCGTGTAAACACACGCGGGTTTGGCCAATCTTCATGATCTGATAACCTGACATATGACCCAATTAGCCCTGGTCTGAGAGAGAAGAGAAGAGAAGAGATTTGTGAGAGGAGGGGGTGGGTTTTGCTTTGCAATGGGTAGGCCACGTGCTGAAGGGAAAAAGAAGCTTATACTTAGCCTTTGAAGAAGTGTTAGTCATGCCATGTGCTTGAGAAGGCTCTTGATTTGTGAAGAGAATTTGCTCTTGCTTTGTGCTTGAGAAGCTGAAGAAGTGCCCTTGTGTGCTTACTATGGTGATATGTTCTAAAGGTTAAGTCGTCTGGTTCTTGTAAGCACCTCTGTTTTGATGCACCAAAATTATTTTTATTGCTAAGACTGACATTTCAGGACTATCTTAGATTGAAGCATCTGTTCAAGATACAAGTTTAGATAGTTCCTGATGTGCATTTTTTTCATTTATTTGAGTCTAGGACTTTATTGTAAGGAACCTCAAATAAAACTCAAAAATGATTTTTTTGCATATCTTTTCAAATCCAAATTTTAGGGTTATTAATTGACCAAACTTATTAATTGATCGACCAACCTACTTGACCGATCAAATCAGTCCGTTTTAGGAAGTTGAGAAAAATCCTCTTGATTGACCAACCAAGCTAATTGATCGACCAACATTCTTATTTGATCAACCAAAGTACTTTTTGATCGACCAATTTTATTTCCTATTCAAGCAAATTTTTTTGTATAAATAGAGGTTGTACACAGCCCATTACAATACAACGTTTAAATAGAAACACCATTCAAAAATAGAGTTTCTCGTGCTTATTGTAAAAGGCTTTCACGTCTCTTTCTTCACGCTCTTCAAAAGCACAACGCCTCAAACCTCTGCGAAAAATCAGTTTGATCATGTATTGAGGTTCCATAGAATTCATTTTATTGTTATTCTATTTTGTTGTTTTGATTTACGGATCCCAAGCTCCTGTTTGGAAGATCCGTGGTTGTTTTTACTTCTCTTCAAGATAAAAGAGAAGGGTTTGTAAGAGGTTGTGCCAACCTCGTTCAAGTGGTGCAAATAGTGGATTGACTAGCTTGTACTAGTCAGAAAAATCCTAAGCTAGGAGGTTTAGGTAGTGGTTTTACCTGGATTGGGTTTCCACTATAATCAGGTGTACTCTGTGCAAGAATCTTTGTTGTCTTATTTTTTAATCTGACTCTTATTTTTAAAGTAATACTATTCACCCCTCCCCTCTAGTATTTAGTTGCGATCCATAGGATATTCTCCAACCCTCAATTCTGTGAGGCGACGTTTGATCTTTAGTTCTGGCTACTGTTGGATTATTTAAGTAGTAAGTTAAATAATTATTTGAATAATTTGAGTATGAGATATATGTTTAATTATGATGAATAATTGGTGATCTAAATCACCATTATTTTGTCTTTCTGCATTCTTTTTGTCTCATGAACATTGGATTACATTGAATATCAACCTGATCAGCTTCACTCATTGAATATATGTTATTGTGATCAATTTATTGTGCTTATCTATTCTAAATGAAGATTAATGTGTGAATTCCACATTTGCTCCCTACGAACGACCTCGGACTCCAATTAGAATCTGAGTTTATAAATTTAAGTGTTTTATTGTGCGATTTAGGAGTGCACAACGAATGCATATTTAAAACCTCCTCCTTCGTATTGCAACAGAAGTGAAGAGTTTTGGAGGGGATTTGGTGGCTTTAGGATGGATGGCTAGGATGGGTTGGTTGTAGGATCTAGGGTTAGGGTTGATTGGCGCCATCCTAAGGGTTGCATGGGTGGTTGGTTAAGGGTTGGAGGGACACCAAAGGTAGCACCAACCATGAAGGGATGCCACGGTTTGTCACCAACTTTGAGGGCTTCTAGAAGGGGAGTGAGGTGGATGGTGGTGATGGCCTTAAAAGGAGATGGATGGTGGTGATTGAAGGAAATTTGGAGGGAAAGTTGGTGCCATTTCTAGGTGATTTTGGAGGGAAATTGATGGCGTCTCTTGGTGTTGATTGAGGGGCCAAAGGGTGCCTATTAGGTGGTGCCAAAATAGGGATGGACTAGTAGCTTAGGTGGACTTAAGGTTAGGTTTTTTTGGTGGAGTTAGCTAGGTAGGCTTTTGGGTGATGGTGGATGGCCATGGAGTGGACAAATAGCAGTGATGTTAGCTAAGCTATCTTAGCTAGTAAAAGAGTAGAGGAAGCCAAGGTTTAGTTGGAAGGAGGTGGCTTTGAGCTACTCTAAAGCTTGATAGAGCTGACAATTGCTAAACAAGTCTTCTTAGGAGCTCAGCTACTGAACTTTAGCTAGCTAGTTCTTCGCTAGCTGCTAAGTTGAATAGCTTGAGCTGAGTTGAGCTGGTCTCAACTATTCTGGAGCTAGGGGGAGCTAGTCGAGGACTTCCTTGCTGACCTAGCTTAGCTAGCTGGAGACTAGTAGCTAAACCAAGTTAACTGGAGCTCTTATAGGCTGAGTAGAGCTAGGATGAGCTGTGTTGGAGCTGGTATGAACTCCTGTCAACTAAGTTGAGCTAGCTTAAGCTTCTAGTGAACTGATTAGAGATAGGATGAGCTAGACTCAACTAACTTGAGCTGGATTGAAGATGAATTAAGCTAAGTTGGGCTATCCTGAGATACCATCCAGCTAAGATGAGCTGAATGGAGGTAGAGAGAGTAAAACCTAACTTAGGTGAGCTGATATCCAGTTGTGGTGAGCTGGATTTAGTTAGGGTCAAGCTTAATTGATATGCTTCTTCACCTTCTTCCTTGAGTGCTAGGGTTTTAGAGGTCTGGTTATTTGCTTATCCTTAATACTCGAGCAAACATGTTAAAAATACAAAAAACATGCAATGCATGCCTAACCTAAGTAATGCCTAAATGCAACCTAAAAACCTGTTTGCAAACTTAATATCCTAAGAGCTAGATCAACTTTAGGGCATAAGAATGATGATAAACTAGCATTTATCAAGAGATAGCATCCACCATAGATTTATCAACTTCAATTCCCCGATTAGAGACTACATGACCCAAGACAATGCCTTGTGTCATGAAGTGACTCTTTTCCCAGCTAAGGACCAATCGTGTTTGGATACATCTCGTAAGGATCAATTCCAAGTTAGCCAAGCAAGACTAGAAAGAATCTTTGAAACTGGAGAAATCATCCATGAATACCTCAAGAAAATCTCCCACCATATCAGAAAAAATGGCCATCATGTACCTTTGAAAAGTCGCGGGAGCATTACAAAGCCCAATGACATTCTATGGAATGCAAAGTTTCCACAGGGATAGGTGAAAGTCATCTTTTCCTGGTCTTCAGGATGGATAGTGATGGGAACACCATCATGAGCCCTAATTAGCTCATTTTGACCCATTGAAGAGAATAAATGCTCCTACACAACCAACTGAAGGTCGTAATTCACTACATAACCTTTCTGAGAATAAAATAAGAAACTAGGGGTAAAACTACAATTTTACCATTGCAGTACAACCATGGGTTTTCTCAAGGGCTAATCAAAGGTCAAATGGTCTTAATAAGATTATAAGTGGGTTGGATCTTATAGAAAAGGGTTTGTGTGAGTTCTGTGAATTAAATGACTTCTTGAAATCCTAAAATAGACCCACTTGATTAACCAAGGTTCTGGTCAAGATAAAATTCACCTAAACCCTCTAAAAATCATAGAAAAATATTCTCTAGGATTTAGAACCTTCAATTTGGCCATTAGAATCAATCTTGACCTAGAATAGGGTCTCAGATAGATATTTGCCCTAAATTAGGTTTTTGCATAAATTTCCTTATCAAACGTGAGCAAACACAAAATCCAACTTCACCATTAGATTCCTTAGGTCCAAATTATGTTTGTACCAAAATTTCAACCCAAGATGAATTTTCCTTGACCTAGTTTGCAAAAAGGTCCAGTTTGATTACATTTCCACCCCTATCTTTCAAAAGCCCTTACAAACAACCCCTAGCCTCTTCATCATTTTCGTAATTAGGACCCTTTGACATTATAGCGGAGGAATCCTACTCTGACGAGCTTTGGAAGGAGAGTTATCCTCGATTGCTCAGAGAATCTCTTCCAAAATTGGAAGGGAGATTCTCTGAGAAAATCCCTCCAAACTGAACCCACCTTTGATCCCTGATTCTTTCCTAATCTCTCATGCGCTCGCATGAGAGATATGAGTATCCTAATGGCTTCCAACTCCGATGAGCTTTCCCTGCTTGAGAATCTTACTTCCCAAGCCCTAACCGACCTTCAGAGCTCTATTTAAAGGAGCCCAGACCCCTCCGATCACTCCACGCTCGAATTCGGTTGCGAAAACCCCTAATTCCTCTCTTCCCTTAAAGGCTGAAGGTTCCTCAATGTCTGGCGAGCTTCCCTGCCTCTCCTAGTCATCCAACCGCCATACCTTTGGCAGATTCCTCCACCTTGACTTCGTCTGTGCCTTGTCGTACCAGCAGGCACTTCCCTCTCTTCATCCTCGCTGATCTCCACTCACCAGAGCCACTCTTCTTCTACGACGTCGGCCACATCAGACCTGACACCTCCGCTCGCCCCTATCATCTCCTCACCTCCCAAATAACCTCCCTCTACCCTCTACATTTTTCTCCACCCTTTATTCTTCAAAATTGACCACTGTCGACCTTCGTCACCTACCATCCCTTCCATCTTCGACCACCAACTCCAGCGAGGTTGCTCCACCTCCATAGGACATCCAAACCCTCGCCGACAAGCCCATAAGCTTCCCTTAACTCAACTGATCCTTTCCTCTCACTCCACTCACCACGCCACTCACTCAGCACCTCCCCGAACACACCCACGCACTCGCACACAGTGTGCCCTAGGCATGCACACACAGTCACTGCCACGCCATGCCAACACCCCCAGCATCTTCGCCGTGCTTCGGGGACCCTCTCTGAACATTTTGACGTGGCCGCAAGGCCAATCGTGTGATTTTAGTTTCAATGCCCCTCCGCCATTGTTGTAGAGCTTGAAGCAAGGTTGCTGCAGCACTAGGTCCACCAAGCCCAGGTGCAGTAGTCCCAAGTATGCGGAATACCTTCGCTCACACACTCAGACCCTCAATTGGAGTCGAAGACCTCTGCGGCTGCTGAAATCGCGAACGCCATCTCTGTAGGCACACGTGAAAGGAAGGTGGGACATTTAGTCCTACCTCGGAAGTGGAAAGCCGCCCGCACCTGCATAAGAGGAAAAAGTGACATAGCCTTGTTGCCTCGGATCCACGGGGTGAGGTCCCTCTCACCCGACCCAGTCTCGTCCGTGCTCACGCCCCGCGGACCTGGCCTGACTTGACCTGACTACACACCTCGCCCACTACCACATGATGGTGGGCCTGGTCTTAGGTACGCACCCGACTCGATTACCTGATTGCCTATGAGGCTTTGGGAGAGCATATTCTAAGAGAGAAAGTGAGGAGATCTACATGCGGGTAGGGGTAGGTTTTGCTACAGGTTCTTCAGGTCAACACTCAGCCGTAGCCAGAAGAAGAAGAGAAAGCTGAAGAGAAAGAGAAGAAAGTAGAAAGTTGAAGAGAAAGAGAAGAAGGCAGAACGCTGAAGAAGATGGAGAAGCCAAGGTAGAAGAAAAGCAAAGGCAAGAGCTGAAGAAGAAGATGCCAGAAGAAGAAGGAAGAAGAAGGAGACGCTAAGGCAGAAGGAAGGCAAAGGTAGAAAGAAGAAGAGAAAGAGAAAGATCGTGAAGGCAAAGGAAGACAGAAGCCAAAGAAGAAGAAGAACAAAGGAGAAGACAGAGATGAGAAAGAAAAGAAATCACTTTAAGTCGTCTGATTAAGGAATCAGATGACAGATTCTAGGCTCCATTGCATATTTACATTGAATCATTTGGTGATATTGTAGGAGTATTTGGTGATCTACATCACCATTTTACTCCCATATTTTTGCACTTTGATACTGCTACTATTATAATTTCTTTCAAGTTTAAATTGTGATCTTGATTTCTAAATACCAAATTGCTCCTTGTGTTTGACCTCAGAAATCTTTTTGAGTAATAAAATTATATCTATTTTGAACGCTTTTTTCGATTGTAGTACAACGCAATACTTTTAAATACCGATTTAGTGCGATGAACATTTTGGTGCCGTTGCTGGGGAGCAACAGGCAATTTAGAATTCTTGATTACAATTCCTAATTTGGTACTAACTTGATATAGCTCTTTTGTTGTGGTTATTTCAGGAAAAAGATTCAAAGAAAGACAGCCGCACATCAAACACGCCAGGGGCAGGTAATTTCTGATTACTCTCTCTCTTAAGCCTTTCATTCTGAAAAGGAAAAAAGAAAGAGCAAAATCAATTAGAGCTACTTGCTTTCCATTCTTAGCTAATTCATCAAGTTGCCTGATTTGATTTCAACAAATAAAATTGATTTGTGCACCCATTTAAGGTAACTAGGGCTACCACAATCTTGTTTGAGCCCTAGATACCACATTTGGCAAATTAAAGTGGACCAAAATTAGAGCCAATTAAGGATTTCAATTTAGGGTTTTAAAGACACAATTTCATAAGCAAGAATCAACTCTCCATAATGATGTGTACCTAAGCCTTGGTTGAAGTGATTTACTTAAGCAAACCCTAAAATTTAGGCTCTTAATCTCACTTGAATCCTAGAAGAAGGGACCCAAAACTTCTCAAAGGATAAATAGGTGAAGTTGACCCACCTTGTTGGGTCAACCAACCTTGAAATTAGGTCATTTTTTGCACTCAACACATCTAAAGTTCAAGTGAAATCTTAAGCACCGTTGCTCTTTAATAAAACTAGTAGACTTAAGAGGTCAAGTCCCCATTCTGATCTACCTGGAACATCAGTGACAAGAGAGGTCGAGTGGGGTAAACCCTGTAACCCGTGGGGGCGCTCTACTGTGTAGGAGTCTTTGCGGGACTCTCCCTCTCTGGCTACCCAGGTATTTCTCAGGTGGACAGCTTTCTGACTAAGGGGTATCATCTGCCCCGAACCTCTATAGTCATCCAAATTTTTTGGGTATCTTGATTGGGTCCATCACATTATATTCTCATCCAGACCATCGATGCATGTTCGGTAGGAAGTCCTTAAGACCATTCCTGAGGCCTCCTTTAGTTATTCACTCCCGTCGAGTCTAGGCCTCGACTTCCGTGTTTGTGCAGTAACCCCATCACATAGACATCTCTGATTCATCTGAACCAAATTCTCCTTCTTCAATGTCTTAATGATTTATTCCAAGCCTTTGTGAATCCACCGCAGTGTCCTATGATGCAAGATCATTACAATCTCGCTACGGAGGTGATCGAACCTCGAGTCCAAATCTCGGCTGGAGGTCCTGACTCTGAACTCAAGCTCAACATGATTCATGCTATTCCAAAATTTCATGGGCTCAATTTCGAGGATTCTTTCCAGCACATCAAACAACTCAAGCATCTAGCCCAGCCTTCGGGTCAGATGTCCAAAATCGGGATATCCTTCTAATGAAGATGTTCTCCTTCTCTATCATGGAAAAAACAGCTCACTGGTATCATACTCAAACGCGTCCAATCAACACATGGGTTGAACTACAATCCGAGTTTCTAAAAAAGTTCTTCCCAGTTGGTTAGATGAATGCTTTATGCCATCAGATCACGCACTTCACGCAACAGCCTGGAGAACCACTTCACGAAGCATGGGATCATTTCCTAGATCTCATGCGAAAGTGCCCCCATCACAGAGTTCCTAAATGGGAACAAGTCCAGTCTTTTTACCAAGGACTCCGTGAAGATATCCGTTTATTCGTCAATGCAACTTGCGAAGGAAATATCATGGGTCAATACGAAGACACTGTGTGGGAGATTCTCGAGAATATGTACGAGAACTCCATCAATAATGACTCCATGGGCTTATTTGACTGGACGAATGCCTGCACATCGATGAATCAAAGGGGAACACATGAGATGCAGGGCCTATCCTCATCTGTCGACTTGGAATTGATGACCAGTTGTTTGGACAAGGTCTCTATTATTGAGAAGAAGGTGGATGAGCTAACTCGACATCTACAGCGAGCCACCTCTACGCAAAACCCATTCGCACAGTCGCCCTCTAGGAGGGAAGCTGTGCATAACATCTATCATCGATCTTCTCAGGGGATGGATCCGTATCCACCCTCGTCTGACTTTAGGACTGGAGGAAACTCTGACCCTGCCTACTCTAGTTGGGGGAACTTTGAACCCTTGTACTCTGACTTTTTTGAGGTTCCTCAAACCTGTGAGCACCTCAACGCCATCCAGAATGATCCATTCTCTAATACCTATAACTTTGGATGGTGGAATCAACCCAATTTCTTGTGGGCGGGAAATAATTAGAATCAGAGACCAACATATTAACCCTGTCCACAAGCTCCTCATCCATTTCAGCCACCTCAGCCTCGACCCAACCCCACCTATCAATCTAGGCCAACTCAAACAGATCAAATGACTCTCATCCTTCATACTCTGGCTGACAATCAAAAGATGAATGCAGCTATGCAGAAACAACACAAAGACGAGATCACAGAGGTTCACAATCAACTCACCCAGATGGCGAATTCCCGCTAACCTGGCACACTCCCATTGCAACCTCTGCAGAATCCGAATAACATGTCGAACCAAAGCCGCATTATGAACCCAAATTTGGGCCAAGCCGACATGATTTATCAAGCCCCTTCTGCTCCATCTCCTGACAGGATGGAAGCTTCGACATCATACTCAGGATTTCAGCAGCAGCCACCTATTTTACCAACACCAATCCAGAACCAGGCAGGACTAAATTTAGTAACAACTCATAGTGGTAAAACAACACAAGACCCACCTTACCCAAGCCACTTTCAGCCTGGTAGTAACCCAAACCCTAAGATAGTCATCTATGATAGCCCTGTCCTAGATCAAGAACCTAGACCTATTCTAGAGGAACCAGCCAAGGTTCCATTTCCCGAGGCCTTGAACAAGGGAAAAAGGACAACCAAACCCATGGCACCTGGGGAGGACCTGGTCAAGCTCTTTGAACAGGTCCAGATAAACATCCCCTTTATGGATGCGATTCGCCACATACCGACTTACGCACGATTTCTGAAAGACATGTATACACCTAAGCATAAGCTGCGAACCAAAAGTGGGAGCCCAATCATATTGTCAGAGCAAGCCAACTCTGTAATTTTAAGCAAACTCCCACCAAAGGCTAAAGACTGAGGTACTCCCCTGATTTCCTGTACAATTGGTGATATCGAATTTGATAGAGCATTATTGGATCTAGGAGCCTCCATAAACCTAATACCTACATCCCTACTTGACCATCTTGGGGAATCTGAGCTTAAACCGATAGAGGTGACATTATAGTTGGCAGATCGATCTATTAAGTCACCTAAAGGTTCTTGAGGATGTCATTGTTAGGGTTCAGGATTTCTATTTCCTGGTGGCCTTTGCAGTCTTGGATATGGATGCTCTAGAAAATCCGAGGAACACACCAATCATATTAGGGAGACCCTTCTTACCCACTGCCAGGGCCAACATAAATTGTGAGGAGGGCCAAATTGAACTAAAACTTGGGAACCAGACATTAAATATTGATACCTTTAAGGCCCAACAAGGGATTAATTGTGGTGTTGTAGAATAGATATGTGACATCAAGGCTGTGGTTGATGATCTATATATTGAGGAAAACCTGACTACTTCTTATCAACCACAAGAGGATCAAAACCTGCAATCAGAGGAGTCCAAACTTGACCTAGACACACCCATAACTCCTTCTCTTGCTCCTGGCACACACCCTGAACTGCCCGCTGCTGCTGATAACCCTATTTTGGAACTTAAGCCTCATCCTGATCATCTAAAGTATGTCTTTTTGTGTTGCAATCAGATGTTTCATGTGATTATCAATTCTAGACTCACACCTAATCAGGAATCCCGTTTGATTACTGTTCTCCAGCAACATCGAAGAGCCATTGGATGGACTCTCGATGATTTAACTAGCATCATCCCCTCTTACTGCACACACCACATCTACATTGAAGAGGGCATACGACCTTCCTGTGAAATGCAGAGATGTCTGAATCCTAATCTGCAGGAGGTTGTGAAAAAGGAGATCATTAAGTGGTTAGCTGCTGGGATCATCTACCCGATCTCTGACAGTCGGTGGGTGAGTCCAATCCAGGTTGTGCCTAAGAAGGTAGGACTCACTGTGATCACGACTGAGATCGAAGAAATCATACTGACTCGTGTGGTGAATTCATGGAGAGTCTGCATTGATTACAAAAGACTCAATACCTCTACAAAGAAGGATCATTTCCCACTACCGTTTATTGATCAGATCCTCGAGAAACTAGCGAGAAATAGGTTCTTCTACTTTTTGGATGGGTGCTCTGATTATATCCAGGTAGCAATCCATCCTGAGGACCAAGAAAAGATCACTTTCACCTGCTCCTTCGGGATGTACGCGTTCCGAAGGATGCCGTTCGGTCTTTGCAATGCACCTGCTACTTTTCAGTGATGCATGCTTGCCATATTCTCAAATATGGTAGGTGATTATCTGAAAGTCTTCATGGATGACTTTTCAGTATTTGGCTAATCATTTGACGATTGCCTCTTGTACTTGGTCCAGATCCTCTAGCGGTGCATTGACGTGAATCTGGTTCTTTCCTGGGTAAAGAGCCATTTCATGGTGCCTGAAGGAATTGTTCTGGGACATCTCATATCAGAAAAAGGCATCCAGGTCGATCGAGACAAGGTGAATATGATTTCCAAACTCCCTATGCCTAGCTCGATCAAGGACATTCGATCTTTTCTGGGGCACGTTAGTTTTTACCATCGATTCATTCCTGATTTCTCAAAGATCGCACGCCCGTTGACTACTCTACTATCTAAGGATGTTCCATTCGAAATCTCTAAGGAATGGACTCAAGCATTTGAGATCCTATGTGATCGAGTTACCCAAGCTCTGATCCTACAGTCCCCTGATTGGTCTCAACCCTTTGAGATCATGTGAGATGCATCTGATTTCGCTGTAGGAGCTGCGCTTGGGCAGAAAATTGACGGGAAACCCGTGGTCATCTACTACACTAGCAAGACAGTTGACGAGGTTCAGCATAACTACACAGTTACTAAGAAAGAGCTGCTAGCCGTAGTATTTTCCCTGGAAAAAATTAGATCGTATCTTCTGGGTTCCTGTGTTATCATTTACTCTGATCACACAGCTGTGAGGCATCTCCTTGCAAAGAAGGATACAAAACCTCGACTAATCTGCTGGATCTTGCTGTTGCAAGATTTGACCTCAACATTCAGGACAAGATGAAAAAATAGAATGCGGTAGCTGATCACTTGTCCCACCTTCATTTTGATATTATCGACCCTTCCAGATCCATTACGGAACATTTTCTGGATGAGCACCTCCTGACTATTAGTACAAGGCTTCCATGGTTTGTTGCTCTAGTAAACTACCTGGTATCACATTAGATCCCATCCGATTGGCCAAAGGCCAAGAAGGACAAATTGCTTTCCGATGCCAAGTATTACTTCTGGGAAGACCCGTATCTTTTCCGCATCGGTACTGATTAAATCATACGGCGATGTGTCTCGGAAGTGAAAATTCAGGGCATCTTGTCCTTCTGCCATGGCCAAGCATGCGGTGGACACTTCTCAGGTCATAAAATCGTAGCGAAAGTCCTCTAGTGCAGCTTCTATTAGCCCACGATTTTCAAAGATGTATACAATCACTGTAGGGCATGCACTCGTTTCCAGGCCTTAGGCAACATGAGCCATCATGATATGATGCCCTTACAATCGATTCTCGTATGAGAAATCTTCGACGTCTGGGGGATTGATTTTATGGGACCCTTTCCTGTTTCGGATGGCTTCGAGTACATTCAACTCGCTGTTGACTACGTGTCCAAATGGGTCGAAGCCATTTTGACCTGAACCAATGATCAAAAGGTGGTTATCAAATTCATTCATCAGAACACCTTTTCTCGATTTGGGATTCTACGTGCTATAATCTCTGATCGAGAGACCCATTTCACTAATGCTCAGTTCAAGTCACTAATGACCAAGTACGGGGTGTCACACAAAATCTCTACTCCGTATCACCCCCAAACTAATGGTCTAGCTAAGCTATCAAATTGGGAGATCAAGAAAATCCTCCAGGTCACTGCTCGATCGGATAGGAAAGACTCATCATCCTGACTTCCGGAAGCTTTGTGGGCTTATAGGACAGCCCACAAAACCCAATTAGGTATGTCTCCCTTCAGATTGGTGTACGGGAAGACATGTCACCTCCTCGTCGAATTGGAGCACAAAGCCTATTGGGCAGTTCGAAACTACAATCTAGATCTTTCTAAGGCTGGAACCCACAGAAAGCTTCAAATGAGAGAGATCGATAAATTACGCCATGATGTGCATGAGAACTTGCGAATTTACAAAGAGCAAGTTAATGCCTTTCATGACAAGCACATATCCAAAAAGATCTTTCACCATAGTCAAAAGTCCTACTCTTTGATGCCAAGGTTAAAGTGTTCCCAGGAAAACTCAGATCAGAATGGATTGGACCTTACCTCAATAGACAAGTCTTTGGAAATGGAGCCATTGAGATCAGTCTACTCAGCCACGATTCAGAACCTTTCATTGTGAACGGTCAAAGACTCAAACCATTCATTGAACTTACCGATACAAATTTGGCTGAGACATCCTTTACCCTCCATTCTCCCTAAGCTCATTGTACCCAGCCGATGGCGTAAAACTCAACGCTTAGTGGGAGGCAACCAGTCATTTTTGAAAAACTCGAAACCTTTCTTGACATTCCTATGCTGAATTGATATTGCACTTTAGGGTTCATACATTAGAACAGTTGAACCCACCTCAGGTACCCGTACTCAAGCTTGAAATCATCCGCAAACAGTCATCTCGACCCATTCGCCCACCCAGGAACTATTCTAATGAATGATCTGAGCTGAATTCGAACCCACCTAATTTACAATGGGGACATTGCAAATCATAGGCATGGGGGGGTATGAAAGTGTAAAATGCCATGAAAATCATCTCACAAGAAAAGGTTTCATCAAAAAATCACATATTCCAAAAATACCAAAAAAATTTAAAAAATTCTTGAAGAAGAACAAAAAAAATGAGAGGAGAGAAAATTTTGAGGCCACATCAATTTTGAGGAGAAAAAGGGGAAAAGTGAAAACTGTCAAAAAGGAGCACAAGTTGAAAAGAAAAGAAAAGAGATAGTCATTAGTAAGAAATTAAGGAATTAACTTAGGTCTAGACTTACCAAAAAAAAGAAAGTGAAAGGAAAAAAGTGCTAATGAAACATAGAAGAGATTAGTAGGAACGCTGATTTTTGGCCTCTTGGGCTGAAATCCTAGGCTTAAAAATTTAAGTATCTGCTAAGATCTGCATAGTCCTTAAGAAGTTGAGGAAAATGCGAAGCTTAAGTATTAGGTCTAAGGCTTAGGGAGTATTCAGCCTCGTTAACTGACCTCTGGTCAGCGGGACTCGGTAACCTAAGCACCCCAATCCACACACAGTCTGGTTTAGTGCGCTTAAGTATCAAAATCACGCAAATGCATTTAAATTGTTCTGAAAAAGTCATCGATCAACACAAGTTGATTTGGATACAACCTGAAAAAGTCGTCAGAGCGGTTGATCAACACAAGTTGATTTGGATGAGTTCCCAGCGTGGAGAGGCGGGAAATTTCCCTCGAAGATGTGTAATAACATATCGTCTCCTCAGTGCTTGTCTCTTAGGATATTTACATATCCTATCGGGGGCATGTAAGCACCCTGTGTTGGCTCAGATGCCATGGGTAGCATTATCCTGAAATGTCGATTGCCAGGGTCTGGATTTAGCTACAGAACGCCATGGGCGGGATTATCTTGAAATCTTGAAAGCCAAGGTTCTGGGGGTTGCCATGGGCGGTGCTATCCTGAAGCATTGATTTCCAGGGACCCTTCGAGGATTGATGATGGGGACTAGGAATCCAATACAGATCATGTTGTGAAGCCAATCCGAAGTTAGAGATAAAAGAAAAGAGAGAAAACTCTCCAAACAAAGAAAATTCCTTTGTCTTTCTCTTACAAAAATGCACTATAAACTAAACCAAGGCTAAAATATGTTACAAGCACGGGTGCTTTAACCGCGGAGTTCAACGAACCTTAGGATAGTTCCTGTGGGCCTTAAAAACCTTCGCGGCAGATTAAGGTTAGAGCTGGTCAGGTCCGGATCTTGGTTGGTACTTAAGTACCTCTAGGCCTACTATCGTGATTTTAACCTAATCTACAAAAGAAAGCACACATCACAATTTTAAGCATCAAAAAGATTACATGGTCTAGAAGCAAAGTTAAAACCTTAAAATTTTGTTAAGGGACTATCAAAAGTTAGGCATGGGGGTATGATGGGAACACCATCATGAGCCCTAACTAGCTCATTTTGACCCAATGAAGAGAATAAATGCTCCTACATGACCAACTGAAGGTCTTAATTCACTGCATAACCATTCTGAGAATAAAATAACTAGGGGTAAAATCGTAATTTTACCATTGCAGTACAACCATGGGTTTTCTTAAGGGCTAAACAAAGGTCAAATGGTCTTAATAAGATTATAAGTGGGTTGGATCTTATAGAAAAGCGTTTGTGTGAGTTCTGTGAATTAAATGACTTCTTGAAACCCTAAAGCTGATCCACTTGATTAACCAAGGTTATGGTCAAGATAAAATTCACCTAAATCCTCTACAAATCATATAAAAATATTATTTAGGATTTAGAACTTTCAATTTGGCCATTAGAACCCATCTTGACCTAGAATGGGGTCTCAAATAGATATTTGCCCTAATTGGGTTTTTGCATAAATTTCCTAGTCAAATGTGGTCAAACCCAAAATCCAACTTCACCATTGGATTCCTTAGGTCCAAATTAGGTTCTTACCAAAATTTGAACCCAAGATGAATTTTCCTTGACCTAGTTTGCAAAAAGGTCCAGTTTGATTACATTTCCACCCTTATCTTTCAAAAGCCCTTACAAATAGCCCCTTAGCCTCTTCATCGTTTTCGTAATTAGGTCCCTTTGACATTATAGCAGAGGAATCCTACTCCGGTGAGCTTTAGAAGGAGAGTTCTCCCCGATTGCTCAGAGAATCTCTTTCAAAATTGGAAGGGAGATTCTCTGAGAAAATCCCTCCAATCTGAGCCTACCTTTGATCCCTGATTCTTTCCTAATCTCTCATGCGAACGCATGAGAGATATGGGTATCCCAACGGCTTCCAACTTCGATGAGCTTTTCTTGCTTAGGAATCTTGGTTCCCAAGCCCTAACCGACCTTCAGAGCTCTATTTAAAGGAGCCAGACCCTTCCGATCACTCCACACTCGATTTCGATTGTGAAAACCCCTAATTCCTCTCTTCCCTTCATGGTCGTAGGTTCCTCGACATCCGGTGAGCTTTCCTACCTCTCCTTGTCATCTGATTGACATACCTGCGACAGATTCCTCCTCTTTGACTTTGTCCGCGCCTCACTGTACCCGCAGGCACTTCCCTTTCTTTGTCCTCAGCGATCTCCAATCACCGGAGCCACGCTTAGTCTTCGACGTTGGCCACATCAAACCCGATGCCTCTGCTCACCCACATCGTCTCTTCACCTCCCAGATAAGCTCCCTCTCCCCTTTACATTCTTCTCCACCCTTTATTCTTCAAAACCAACCACTGTCGACCTCCGTCACCTTCCATCCCTTCCATCTCCGACCACCAACTTCGGTGAGGCCACTCCACCTCCACAGGCCATCCGAACCCTCGCCAACAAGCCCATAAGCTTCCCCTAACTCAACTGATCCTTTCCCCTCACTCAACTTACCGCGCTACTCACTCACGCACCTCCCCGAACACACCCACACACTCGCACACAGTGTGCCCTAGGCACGCATGCACAGGCACTACCATGCCACGCCAATATCCCCAGCATCTTCACCATGCTCTAGCGACCCTCTCTGAACATTTTGATGTTGCCGCAAGGGCAATCTTATGATTTCAGGTTCAACACCCCTCCACCATTGTTCCAGAGCTTGAAGCAAGCTTGCTGCAACTCCTGGTTCGCCAAGCCTAGATGTAGCAGTCCCAAGCACATGGAATACCTTCGTGCACGCACTCAGACCCTCAATTGGAGTCAAAGGCCTCTGCAGCTACTGAAATCACAAAGGCCATCTCTGCAGGCGCACGCAAAAGGAAGGTGGAACATTTATTCCCACCTCGGAAATGGAAAGCTGCCAACACCTGCATAAGTGGAAAAAGTGACATAGCCTTGTCACCTTAGATCCATGGGGTGAGGTCTCACTCACCCTACCTGGTCTCGTCCTCACTCACACCCCGTAGACCTGGCCTGACCCGACCCGACTGCACACCTCGCCCACTACCACACACTGATGGGCCTGGTCCCGGGTATGCACCCAACCCAATTAACCGACTGTCTGTGAGGCTTTGGGAGTGCATATTCTAAGAGTGAAAGTGAGGAGATCTGCACGTGGGTAAGGGTAGGTTTGCTACAGGTTCCTCACGCCAACACTTAGCCGCAGCCGGAAGGAAGAAGAGAAAGCTGAAGAGAAAGAGAAGAAAATAGAAAGTTGAAGAGAAAGAGAAGAAGGCTGAAGGCTGAAGAAGAAGGAGAAGCCAAGGAAGAAGAAAGGCAAAGGCAGGAGCTAAAGAAGAAGAGTCCAGAAGAAGAAGAAGGAGGAAGTAGGAGAAGCTAAGGCAGAAGGAAGGCAAAGGTAGAAAGAAGAGAAAGAGAAAGATCATGAAGGCAAAGGAAGATAGAAGCCAAAGAAGAAGAAGAAGGAAGGAGAAGATAGAGATGAGAAATAAAAGAAAAAATCACTTTAAGTCATTTGATTATGGAATCAGATGACAGATTCTAGGCTCCATTGCATATTTACATTGAATCATTTGGTGATATTGTAGGAGTATTTGGTGATCTACATCACCATTTTACTCCCACATTTTTTCACTCTGATACTACTACTATTACAATTTCTTTCAAGTTCAAATTGTGATCTTGATTTCTAAATACCAATTTGCTCCCTGTGTTTGACCTTAGAAATATTTTTGAGTAATAAAATTATATCTGTTTTGAACGCTTTTTTCAGCTGTACTACAACACATTACTGTTAAATACCGATTCAGTGCGACAAACAAATAGGGACTTGGTTATATCCCAAATAACCATCTAGGAAATAGAAATACTTTTTCCCGGTTAACCTCTTAAGGATTTGATCGATTAAGGGCAACGGGAAATGATACCTTTTGGTGGCAGTGCTCAGCTTCTTGTAATCAATACAGACACTCCCAAAGGAAGCTGAACGAGTGGTGATAGATTCCCCTTTCTCGTTAGTCACTACGATTATCCCTACTTTCTTGGGAATTATTTGCATGTGACTAACCTAGGAACTATCCGAGATCGAGTATATAATTCCTGTATCGAGCCACTTGATGATTTTCTTTTTTACCACTTCTCGCATATTGGGTTTTAATCTCCTTTGCATCTGGTAAGAAGGGCACGATGCATCTTCCACATAAATGCAATGATTACAATAAGATGGCTTAATCCCTTTAAGGTCATGAATGGTCTAACCAATTGCCTCTTTATTGTTCTTAAGGACCTTAATTAGTTTCAATTCTTACTCCTTAGTCAATTTTGCATGCATCTTTTTTGGTCCCAAGAACTTGTATTTTAAACTCTTAGGAAATGGTTTTAGCTCAAGCTGGGGTAGGCTTAGAATATAGGGTAGGGAGGATGCTGATGAAAACTCATTAGGATAGTCTAGAGGAAGAGGTTGGGAATGAATAAAATCAATAACCTCTTCAGGGTAGCTTGGGAATGCTGAAAGACCGGTATCCACGCACATTCAATGCAACATTGGACAAGTCTGTCTTTGTGAAGGAGAGTTGGGACCCCCTTCACATCAGATGGGAGTTGACAGGCCATGCAGCTAGGGAGGGTGGCCTCTCATGTGAAGAATGTGGCCAGCTGATGAGGGACTTAGGTTCCTTTAGACCAATGGGCAGATCCAACAAATATGCCTAGAGTCATGGGCCATCCTCTCATGCAAAAGCATACAAATGATTGATCGATGAAGGAAATGATAATCTATCACAAATGGACAAAGATTGTGCTCGCATTTGGCACTTAAAAATTCCCTTAAAAATAAAGATTTTTCTTTGGTTGTGTAGAAGAGATGGTCTCGTTACTAGAGATATGAGGCACATAAGGTTGGGTGTCCTAGCTCAGAATTGCCCTCCTTGTGACTTCCCCATAGATAGTAGTGTGCACATTTTTTCTACGTGCCTGGTGATGGATAGGATCTGGAGAAATATATGTGGAGAAGTCTTGCCCTCATGGGATGAATTATGGATGAGCTTTAGAACATCAAGCAAGGCACACTTATTGATGCCTAAAGTTATGTGGTGTGTCTGGTGTACTTGCAATAAAAAATTATTTAGAGGGACACCAATAAATGTGGGGAACATTGTTAGGGAGTGTTGGGATTTTGCGGGAGCGTGCAGGGATTCTTTGTAAATGCTATTTTTTGATATATGAATAAAATGATCCTAGTCTGCTGTCATTAACGGTAGCACTCACTTTTCAAAAAAAAAAAAAGACCACTTCAGGGTGTGGCAAGTCTACCACAGAGGGTTGTGGGTCAAACTCATTGGTGTGTTTAGAATCCTCGAGAACATTGATAGCCATACATGTCTCAATATCATGATCAGTATCCTCGAGTTCCTAAATATATCCAAAATCCTCAAATTTATTTATTGCCTTAAAAATGTCAAATGTCAATTTTTTGTCTCCAAAGGTGATCTCCATGCTACTGCTTTCACAGTTAATGTTGGCCTTAGCAGTAACGAGGAACAAATGTCCCAAAATGATGGGCATGTTCCATAATTCTTTAGGTACATCCATGTCGAGGGTGAGGAAATCTACAGGAAAATAGAAATCCTTGACCTTGACAATAACATCCTCAAGAACACCTTCTTGGGTGGTCACAGAACGGTCCACTAGTTGCAATGTTATTAAGGTCAGCCTAAGTTCACTTAACCTGAACATTTCATATAGGAAAGTTGGGATTAAGTTGATGGACCTAGATCCAAGAGTGCTTGATCAAAAGTGTAATTCCCAATGACACATGAAATCAAAAGGGCACCTAGATCTCTCTTTTTCTGAGGAAGGTGATGTAGGATAATAGAACTAGCCTGCTCGGAGAGTATTATCTTCCCCGAGGTATGTTCTTTTGGTTTACGCTTTTGAGTGCATAAGTCCTTTAAGAACTTAGCGTAAGCTAGGATATGCCTAATAGCATCGAGGAGTAGGATATTGATTTCTACATTCTTGAATATATTCAGGAGCTCCTCATTGATATCTATGGGTTTCTTTTTCCTGGATTTTAGTAGGGCTATAGGAAATGGGATATGGGTTGAGTCATTACTTTTAGGTTCCTAAGCCTTAGTATCTTCTTCGATTTTCTCCTTTTCTTCCTCAGGCTCACCAAGGTTTTGCTTGCTAGATGATGGTAATTTTGGGTATTGGGTTTCCCTTCCACTCGTCAAGGTGACTGAGTTTGCAGATGCATACAGCTTCGGGTCTTGGGGAGGGTTAGGAAAGATCAAAGGATCTTGACTAGCTAGATATCTAGAATTAGAAGAAGAAGAACCCTACTCAACCACCTGAGCATGTGCGTGTAGGTCCCTCTGATTCCTGTACCCTTGGGCTTTATTGCCCAGATTTTGTACATTTCGAGGGTTGGGTACAGGTTGAGATGGTAGAGATCTGGGCTATCGAGTATTAGCAATAAGCCTAGATTGCAAGTTGTCCAACAATGTTTTCATTTGCTGCATAAGCTGGAGCATGGATCCTTGCATCTCTACCATCTACCAGTTCAGATCAGCCTACCTTGTGGGTTGTTGGGCATTCTAAGTTGGTTGATTGACCTATCTCGGGGGCAGCTGGGTATATACATGACCCTGACCAATTGGTCTCTGAGGTGCATAATTGCTGGGTCGCATCTGGGTCTGTTACCCCTGATTTTTCTAGGAGAAGTTAGGTTGGTTTCTCCAACCCAATTATAGAAGTTAGAATATGGGTTAGATCTAACATTCTCCTATACAGCATACTCATCCTCATAGGGTGAGGATGGTGGGAAAGAAGAATCAGAGAAACTGGGATCAACGGCCCCAGTTTGGAACTCGTAGGGTTCCAAGAAGTGATGGTTCATAGGTTGAGCCGTCTCTAGTTGATTTATGAACTCCCATCCTGTGGGAGCTCATGAAGAATGGAATCCCGAATTATGGGATTGAGTGGATCTAGAATTATTTCCAGAATTTCCAGCCATCCACTCTTCCATTCTTTTAGCAACCAGGTCTACCTTATCAAGTTTATTATAAATCAATTCCATATCAAATGAATGAGAGTCCTAGACCTCATTAGCATTTGATCTAGGTTGTTGGGACAAGTTGAAGGTTTCCATGGAAGCATGATTTATAGAATTCTCGCTCATTTCCTCGAACAAGTCATGTGCATTGTCTACATCCTTGTTAAGGAAATTGCCTCCACAAGAAGCATCCATGTGATTACGGAGTTGACCAGTCAACTCGTGGTAGAAAATCTGCATGAGTTGCCATTTCGGCACCTCGTGGTGTGGGCACTTCCGTAGTAGATCCTAGAATCGCTCCCAGGTACCATGAAGCAATTCCCCTTACCGTTGGACGAAAGTAGTAAACGCCCATCATAGAGCATTAGTACGCTCAATAGGGAAAATTTTCTTCAAGAAGGCTGATTTAAAATCATTCCATGTGTTTATTGGCCTCTCAATCGTTCAGTACTAATGTGCGACCTTATCCTTGAGTGAGTAGGGGAAAAGCCTCATGATCATCTACTCCTCCACATTTCGCACTTTAGTGTTCTGGACTAGAGTGGTCAAGTCCGTTGTGATCTACTGTGCCAGTAAAACCCTTGATGATGCACAATGGAATTACATAGTAACTGAAAAAGAGCTTCTTGCCATTATCTTTGCCCTAGAAAAATTCTGCTCTTATCTATTCGGGTCACATGTCACTGTACACACCGACCACTCAGCACTCAAATATCTGTTGAACAAGAAAGATGCAAAACTTTGCCTTATCTGTTGGATCCTGTTGCTCTTGGAATTTGACCTAGAAATCAAGGATAAGGAGGGTCGCAAAATGTAGTAGCCGACCATCTATCTCATCTTATGACGAACGACATGTTGACCCATCCTGATGTGTTCCCCGATGACACCTTCTTAGGTGCCAATACCCTCCCCTTATTTGCACCTATTACAAACTATTTAGAAACAAAACGAATCCCCTCTGTTTGGCCAAAAACCAAAAGGGATAAGTTCTTTACTGACATCAAATATTACTTTTGGGAGGAGCCCGACCTTTTCCGCATTTGTGCTGATCAGGTCATTTGACAGTGTGTCATCGACTCGGAAAGTCATGATATTCTGACACACTGTCACTCAATGGCCTATGGCAGACATTTCCCGGGCAAGAAAATTGCAGCTAAGGTCCTCACTTCCAGATTCTTCTGGCCCAGCTTTCACAAAGATGCTCATTCTTTTGTTCGATCCTGTGTGCATTGCCAGAGCATTGGCAACATGCCCCTAAATTCGATATTAGAAGTTGAAATTTTTGATGAATCGGGCATCGACTTCATGGGACCGTTCATCAACTCTTGTGGGTATTTGTATATACTAGTCGTAGTTGACTATGTATTGAAATGGATTGAAGCAATACCTACACGCATCAATGATGACATGGTTGATGCCGAGTTCATCAAGACAAATATTTTTTTGAGACTCGGCATTCCCAAGGCTATCATCAATGATAGAGGATCACATTTTACTCATTCTCAATTCTGTCACCATCTATCCAAATACGAGGTTAATCATAAAATCTCTACTCCTTACCACCTGAAATGAATGGCTAAGCAGAAGTTTCTAATCAGGAGATAAAAAATATTTTACAAAAGGTGGTTAGGCTCGATCGTAAAGACTGGTCCACTAAATTGGACGATGCTTTATGGGCCTACCATATGACTTTTAAAACTCCTCTCGACATGTCTCCTTTCCATTGATTTTTGGAAAGGCATGCCATCTCCGAGTAGAATTAAAACACAGGGCTTTTTGGGCGATTAAACAATTCAATATGGATTTATCTGCCACCAGTAACCATAGGAAGTTACAATTAACTGAATTGGAAAAATTGTGTAATTTCTCTTACGAAAATGCACGGATTTAAAATGACCGAACAAAGAAATTTCATGATAAATATATCATTGGAAACATTTTGATATCAATCAACGTGTTTGGCTTTTCGATGCAAGATTATGAATTTTTCCAGAAAAACTTAAATCCAAATGGATTGACCCGTTTATCATCCTCAAAACTTATCCTTATCGCGCTATTGACCTTTTTGATCCCAAAATGAATACTACTTTTCAGGTTAACGGCTAGCATTTAAAGCCCTATTTAGATAATACTCTGAATCTCCCATCCGACACTATTGATTTAATCGACCTTCCTTCTAATGATCATTGATGCAATTCACGCCTAGCTGAATAGAGTAAAAGATAACACTGGATGGGAGGTAACCCATCATTTTTCCTGCTTTTTCATTTTTTCTATCTTTCAAAGGTTTTGACTACCCTATTTTAGACTTCCTTCACTAAGGTATCTCCTTCCCCTCCTATTGCATGTGGACATGCCATATCTTAAGCATGGGGAGGAGGGTGTTTTAAAATTTTGACGATCAAATCAAGATTTTCAAAACCCAAAAACATTCAATTTTCTTGTTTCATTTTCTACATGCATACCCAAAAAAATAAAAATGTTGAAAACTTTTTGAGGAAATTTTGAAATCGGGACTAAGGTTGAAGATTTACTTTAAGGTATGATAGACGACTTTTCGCTTAGCGTTATAGTATTTAAGTGGTGGAAAAATCGACTATTCAAAAGCAATGAAAATAACCACTCGCAGAAGAGTGGGTCGTGTCCATAGGGAGGCAATGATGCAATCAATACTTAATTATTTAATGTCATTTCAGGTAGTGTGAAATCCCTGTTCAAATCTGACTTAAAATGTGATGGAAAGTAGATTTGCAATAACTTGGAAAGATAAGGGTATAAGTGTAGTTTTCCCTCACAGAAATCCATAATAAATTTAGGATGAATTCATGCAGTTTTCACGTGATGTGTACTAAAGACAATTAGTACTTAAGTTAAGCCCAAAATCAATCTTTAAAATAGTTAATATCAATACCATGCAATTATAAAGAACTATGAGTGTTTGAATGCAATTATGCCATAATATAATAATAATAAAAAAAATCAAATTGGTGGAAATGGCATTGAATGTAAATTTTAATTGAGAGTAAAACAAAGGATCTCTCCTCTCTCCTCCTCGCGTGTGCGGCCGCGCACGGTTGGCCGCGAGAATCGGCAGGGAGGTGCAGCTTGACGAGAGCTACGCAATGGTTGCAGCGGCGTGGCCGGAGGTGGCCGCCGGCGGCCGGTGGAGGTGGCCGGAGCATCGGTCTGTTGGAGCAAGAAGGCGGCGATGCTGTTGCGGTGCCTGCAGCTATGCGCCTGCTGGTGGGACGTGCTGGTGGTGGAGCGTGCAGGCGCGCACCTGGCATGGAGAGGTGAGAAGGCACGCTGCAGTTGGCGCCTGCAAGTGCACTGGTGGGCAGGTGGTGCTGCGCCTGAAGTTGAGCGGGTGGCAGTGCGGGTGCGCCTGCATGGTGCGAAGGTAGGAAGGAGCACGGTTGCGCGCTGCAGAGGCTAGCGCCTGCAGGTGCGCTGATGAGGGGCGTAGCTTGGTGCGTGCGGGTAGAGAGCTTGCAGGCGTGGGGGCGTTGGTGAAGCGGTGCGCCTATAGATGGCTGGGACGGAAGGTGATGAGGGCCACGGCCTGGTGCGCGCGGGCAGGCAGATGGTAGGGCACGCTGATTTGCAGGGGGCGCTGGTGCGGGCAGTTGGTGAGCGCTTGTGGCAGGAAGCAGCCTGCAGTGGTTGGAGGTGGAGCGCGCTGGTTTGGTGGATGTGCCTGCTGTGGCTGGAGGAAGAGGCGCACGGGCGGAGGCGTGCATGCTGGTGGAGGTTTTTCCTCGCAAGGGGGAAGAGGGCACAGTGCACGCTAGAATTGTTCCCCTCAAGGGGGAAGATGGATTTTTTGTGCACGCCGCCTCTTCTCTTTTTAACTCCTCTCTCTCCCTCCGTGTGCCAATCCAGGGATTTGCAAATCCCTTTTCTATTTTTGGTCGGCGAGCATTGGAGGAGATGGCCGGAGGAAAGGGAAAAGTTCCTCCGGTTGTTGGGGAAATTTGCTCCCCAACCCTTGCTCTTTCTGAATGTAATATCTGCACATAAAAATAATAAAATCATTACATATTAAGTTATAGAATGTTATAAACGTAAATCATGATGCGTGCAATTCTTCTACAACTTAGTTGTAATTGTTAACACACGTACAAGGTACGATTAAGGTACTTAGGCTTAATATTAGTCCATTAAAATGGACTCATCAAATACCCCCATGCCTAAGATTTGCTAGTCCCTAGCAAAAATGAATAATAGAAGTAATCAGAAGACTTCTTCTTTTCTTATTTCAAAACTTTAGAAATCCAGACAAATGTGAAGTGCTGATAGCCTAGGTAATAGATCCAAGTGAAAGAGCTGATTCGCATTAGGAGTTTGTACATCACCCTTGGCAAAAATTTCTGTTGAGATAGGCAACTACTTCCCTCGGGGATAATGAAGACGATAATCTGTAATTTGACCCTGGTGTTTGGCTTAGGTAGGAGATAACAAGTTGAATGGATTTGTATTTGGTGGCACACACTCAACTGGTACTACATATAGTCTAGTACTACAGACTCTAGCTCTCTAGACCATTAGACAAGTCAACTCTGAGAGAGGCTACACAATTGTGCTCTCTTGATGTTCCTGGGCACTCTCTCTTTTCTTTCTTTCTGAGATTACGAATCTCACCAGATTTAGAAATTGTACTCACTATTTGGTGGCCTCACATGGCATCCACACTTCAATTAAAGTCCTAATAACTCTACAACTAAGTTAGAGTTCTCAACCAGTGTTCAGGCGATCAGAAATACTAGAAGGTAGGTATGGGTCATATTTGGTGGAACGCGATAGGTGTTTTGCTACCTCGGAAACAGTGTTACATCATACACTTGGACTTTTTTTTTGTAATATAACTATTTCTTCTTTTTATTCTTTCTATTTCTTCTTTTCTCTCTTTTTTTTTATTTATTTCTTCTTGTTTTTGTTTTTTCTTCAATCAACACAACACAATACGGACTTTTATTTATGAGGCATTATTAGGGATGATGATGGTCAAAAGGAAGTTATGTGGCTTATTTGATGGAAGTGCCTATTTTCGACACCGGGAAGGAATGGATAAGACAGGAGTATTTCTGACCTTTGACACTATTACCCTCCTTCAGCTAAGGACTCTATGAAGGACGGTCATAACCATCCACCATAGTTATAGCTTTATTAAGACTCAATCTCTGTATATCTGCCTTATTTGGTGACTCTCAGGAATTCGCTCAAAGTATGTACACAGGAACAGAGAGTGAAAACTACGCCTAACTCTAAAGTATCATTATCTAATTATCCAAAACTTAAGAATCCTTGCACTAGACTTAGCACACCAGTAATCTCTCTACTTTCTTCTCACAAATATGAGGTAGATCTATTAGAAGATAGTATGCCTGACTCTCTATGAACTGTCTAATGGTTCAGTAGACTTACAAATGCTCATTGGTTTTCCTCAAGGATCCATTACCAAATCTACATGCACATGAAATAAATGCACTGGATTCTAAACTTAAGAAATAATTCCAGAAGGAGAACCTCCAATAACAAAAGCATTTTGCTAGGGACTAACCCATTCAGCTCAAATTTTCTTTTTTTTTTAATACTAAGCTAAATGAAAAAATACTTCCTAAAATGCAAATGCACTCCCCCATGCCTAAATCCTACAATGTCCCCATTGTAAAATTAAAATAGGAGGAGAAAGGAAAAATATCACCTAACATAGTTTGCTGGGTTGCCTCCAAACAAGCGCTGCATTTTCTGTCAGCAGCCAGACTTATAAGGAACCTGCAAGTCAGGTTCCAAACAGAAAAGGTTAGGCCTAAATAATATGCGTAATAGTGCAGACCTAGAAAATAGGTAACCATGGATGTTGGCGAGCTGATGATGCAATGTAATTCCAAATGCTCGCAGAAGAAATAAAAATAGAAAATCTCGTTGGCTACCTTGGGAGGTCTAGGAATAATAAACGGAATATGAAAAGGGACCTCCCGAAACGGAATAAGTGGAGGATAACAAGGATCCTCCAGAGCAGGACGGGTTTTAAAAGATATACACATAATTACTTCAAACCCTTGAATGGCGAGAGTAAAAGTACAAGCATCAATCCATACTCGCCATTCTACCCTAGGATGTATTGGCCTGATATAGTCTCCAGAAAGAATGTACATGAGCAGAGATCTGAGCCAAGGATCGGTTAGGGAGTATAAGAGTTGTTTGTAGTGTTGGAAGGTAATGGTTAAGTCCAACGAGGGCTTAGTAGGTGTTAGGTCCAATTCCAACAATAATTCAAATTGTGTACACTCCCTAATAGTAGACAACTTCAAGTTATCCTGCCTAGCATTAATGATCGGAGTCATATTTGAATCAAGGGTAGACTCCAAATTACAACTTTTTGATGGCAGGGTCAAAATGTAAGAATCATTATCATTCAGCTCAACCCCAGATTCGTTTGGTTCACTGAAATATTTGTCGGGGTGTATATGTGATTCATTAGGAGTTGGATCAGTAGCCTCAATTATTTTTAAAGGAGGATTAATCTTAATATTTTGGAGGAAGCCTATATCATTGAATTCGTTATTCTTCTCGGGGTATAAATCCTGAATTGACATGTTTTGTTCCCGAGAGTCTCCAATAGACTCCTCATTATTTTGTTTGTCCTCCTCTAATATCAACTCCTGTTTTGATGGAGGATGGCTCTCAAAAGAAAGGAGGAAGCTGGATTTAATCATATTATTTCTACCCTCAGGAGGTAAATCCTCAAATGATAAATAATTCTCCTGTGATTCACTTCAGATTTTCGGTCCAGGTTCCTCTATTGGGGCATCCTCATCCTCTAAATTAGACTCTTCATATCCTTGAGACCAGAATTGATCATCCTCTATTCCCTTAGGGTCAACTTCATTAGGTGCATTTGAATCCTCAGAATATTGAAGGGTAGGTGTTGATTCCCTAAGTGGAGGGTTAGGAGTAGGCTCACTAAGAGTAGGATGGGATTCCACCAAATAATCAAGAGGGGAAGTGATAGGAACAATATAACCTTGACTCGGGTTGGTAGGGGTAAGGAGAATACCGTCATTGGGTCAAGGTCCTCAAGAGATACCATCTTCCCTTGCTTTTGACTGCAATATAATTCAGGTGGATAATCACTATGATCATTATCCTTTAGTGGCCATGTCTCATTGGAAGAGTCTAAGTGATGGCTACCTAAAATTGGATCCCTATTGTCTTTAGGTTCCTCAGAATTATTTTCATAATCATGGTTTATTGGGTAGGGATCAGGATTATTGGGAAGCGTGTAGCTAAGTTGTCTTATTTCTTCATTTAAGTGTTGACTATTCCTCAACATCTCTCCCATTGATTCCACTATTTCCTTTTGCTGTTTTTGCATTTCTATCATAAAAGAGGAGAGGCTACTATTATCAGGTTGGGGAGGATAGTCAATTTCAGGCTCTAGTTGCCTAGGGGTATCGGTCCAACCTCGATACGGAAAATCATAAAGGGTGGGAGGGTTGGGTGTTTGCATGGAAGTAGGGATTTCAGGATTGGAAAATCCCACTCCTAGGCTCTGCTCAAAAGTGGGAGTTATGAAGCCAGTACTCCCAGGGTAAGAATGATCCCATGAATTATCAATGTACCCATCAAAGGATGGATACGCTCGGAGCATGGGATCCTGATTAAAAGATGGGAAGTATTGACTCTGATAATCTGAATGATAGGAGTAAGAGTAATCCATTTCTTTAATCAAAACAATTTTCTTAGGATTCAGCAGAAAACTTTCTAAAGAGTCCTATTGTCATAGCAAACGCAAATTCAATGGGATCTATTTTTAGTAGATTGCAGGTCTTACAGCTATATGTTTAGCTGGTGGCCAAACAAGTTTTGCAAAAATTACGCTTCCTAGGCCAACCTTCGCTGGTGCCTATAACCTACTTGCAAGGGATGGAAGTCTCGAATCGAGCCCACACACGAGGAACCGAAGTAAGTTGGTGGATAGGCTTGTTGATTTCCGACTAACTTCCCTTGTGGTGCAAAAGAGGAGAGGTAGAAATTTATCTAGTGACCTTATGTGTGAGGTGCACAGTGTCTTAAGTGTGTAAGCACATGATCGTGTTTTGATTTTTTTGAAATTCCTCAAATAGGATCCTTTTGCACACAATTTTTAGTCACTGATTTTAAAGTCTAACCTCTTAACAGTCCCAATTAGTTTAAGGTGACCACTGAATTAATTTGATTCCAGTACTTTAGTGGTCTAAGATTTAGGTTCAATGCATATGCATGACAAGTAATTAATGCTCAAGAGAAGACGTACCTTACTCCAGCTTTCTTCGTGCAGTGTATGAATGCAAGGCAATAAAAAATAAACTAGATGTTGCTCATTTAGTCCTAGATGATCGTCTTATAGATATGTAGCTTCTAGCAGGCAGTTCGAATTTTCTTTTTTTAATAATAATAACAAATAGACCTAATCTAACTAACTAACTAAAATGCAATTCAAAACAGTTCAAATAATCCTATAGTCTAAATAAATGGGAACACGTTCCCAAAAATACCCAATAAGGGCCCAAAAGACAATAATTTAAATTCTAATGTCTATCTAACTAAATCTAACTAAGACCTACTGCCTAAATCAGAAATAGGCTTCTCCGTAAGCCTATATGCGTGGGATCAAGGCCCACGTGTTCTTGTTGTCGTCCTCTAGGTGGCGTCAAGGTCTACCAAAAAGATCGTCTCCGCCGTGCACGTTGTACACGTTCAAAGTCATCGCTTTGCTGCGCCTCGTCGTCGTGTCAGATTCCTCGCACAATAACAAAAATGACTAGATAATTTCGCAACTCAAAAGATTTAAAAACAATAAAGTAAATCTATTGCGTCTGTTGCCTCCCCGACAACGGCGCCAATTTTGATAGACGACTTTTCGCTTAGCGTTATAGTATTTAAGTGGTGGAAAAATCGACTAATCAAAAGCAATGAAAATAAGCACTCGCAGAAGAGTGGGTTGTGTCCATAGGGAGGCAATGATGCAATCAATACTTAATTATTTAATGTTATTTTGGGTAGTTCGAAATCCTTGTTCAAATCTGACTTAAAATGTGATGGAAAGTAGATTTGCAATAACTAGAAAAGATAAGGGTATAAGTGCAGTTTTCCCTCACAGAACTCCTCAATAAGTTTAGGATGAATTCATGCAGTTTTCACATGATGTGTACTAAAGACAATTAGTACTTAAGTTAAGCCCAAAATCAATCTTTAAACTAGTTAATATCAATTCCATGCAATTATAAAGAACTATGAGTGTTTGAATGCAATTCTGCCACAATATAATAATAATAAAAAAAATCAAATTGGTGTCAATGGCATTGAATGTAAATTTTAATTGAGAGGAAAAAAGAGGATCTCTCCTCTCTCCTCCTCGCGTGTGCGGCCACGCACGGCTGGCCGCAAGAATCGGCAAGGAGGTGCAACTTGACGAGAGCTACACAACGGTGGCAGCGGCGTGGCCGGAGGTGGTCGCCGGCGGCCGGTGGAGGTGGTCGAAGCGCCGGTCTGTTGGAGCAAGAAGGCGGCGGTGCTGTTGCGATGCCTGCAGCTGTGCGCCTGCTGGTGGGGCGCGCTAGTGGTGGATCGTGCAGGAGTGCGCCTGGCGTGGAGAGGCGAGAAGGCGCGCTGCAGTTGGCTCCTGCAAGTGCACTGGTGGGCAGGTGGTGCTACGCCTGAAGTTGAGCGGGTGGCAGTGCGAGTGTGCCTGCAAGGTGCGAAGGTGGGAAGGCGCGCAGTTGCACACTGCAGAGGCTGGCTCCTGCGGGTGCGCTGATGAGGGGCGCGGCTTGGTGAGTGTAGGTAGAGAGCTTGCAGGCATGCGGGCGTTGGTGAAGCGGTGCGCCTGCAGATGGCTGGGACGGAAGGTGATGAGGGGCGCAGCCTGGTGCACTCGGGCAGGCAAATGGTAGGGCGTGCTGATTTCTAGGGGGCGCTGGTGCGGGCAGTTGGTGAGCGCTTGTGGCAGGAAGTGGCCTACAGTGGCTGGAGGTGGAGCGTGCTAGTTTGGTGGATGCACCTACTGTGGCTGGAGGAAGAGGCGCACGGGCGGAGGCATGCACGCTGGTGGAGGTTTTTCCCTGCAAGGGGGAAGAGGGCACAATGCACGATGGAATTGTTCCCCGCAAGGTGGAAGATAGATTTTTTGTGCACGCCGCCTCTTCTCTTTTTAACTCCTCTCTCTCCCCCCATGCGCCAATCCAGGGATTTGCAAATCTTTTTTCTGTTTTTGGCCGGCGAGCGTTGGAGGAGACGGCTGAAGGAAAGGGAAAAGTTCCTCCGGTTGTTGGGGAAATTTGCTCCCCAACCCTTGCTCTTTCTGAATATAATATCTGCACATAAAAATAATAAAATCATTACATATTAAGTTATAGAATGTTATAAACGTAAATCATGATGCGTGCAATTCTTCTACAACTTAATTGTAATTATTAACACACCTACAAGGTACGATTAAAGGTACTTAGGCTTAATATTAGTCCATTAAAATGGACTCATCAAGGTACAATGAGGTTTAATCTTTAACAAACTAGGGGCAATGATACGGATTTGATTATTAGAATTTCTAGGTCTATCTTTAGACTAGATCAAATATCCTTCTCTAAATTCCACCTGAACTCATGGTGATTCAGGTGACTTGACCTCCTTTTGTGACATGTAAATTACCTGGCTTAGTTTCCGATCCAAAAACTTGCATCTCTTGCAAAATTCTTGTGTCAAATTTCACACACAAGCCAACACCTAAAAAATACCTAGAAATTAGAAAAACCCCTGGTTTAGCCATAGTGAAATCTGAAGCAGATGATTGGTTTGAGTTCCCACTGTCGAGAAGTAGGATAATGCCTCCTTTGAGGATGTGATGTCAACATGTTACCGCCTCGAAGTTGATCTATATCAATATTTCATATCTTTAGATGGAGCATTAGGTGCATTTTTCATCTCAAGTGTCCTGGACAATGATCTATCCATAGCGTCGAAGCAAAAGCTTGAGTTTGCTTGGAGCATCCCTTTACACCGCATTGTGTTTTAGGGTTGTGAGGTCCTAGGTGGTGTCTTGGATAGTACTATCTCAAAGTGCTTGTGCCAGAGCCCCCTTGAGGACTAGTAACGGGAATGATGATCCCGACACATCTGGTGTAGGATTAAGCTAAGAATAAGCATGGGGGAGACAAAAAAAAAACACGACCTCATATATGTTAGCATTCACAAGCACAAACACAAAGTTTTAAAGGATGTTGTGTTGGGAATCGAAGATCACGTTTTTGATAGGAAAAGTGTCGTAGTAGAGTTGCTAAATGCAATCCAACAAAGATATTATTTTCTAAAGATAACGAGACTTGAGTCCCGGTCGTTCATCTCTGGGTGGCATTTGTTTTACTTTTGAAATCGATCTTTTTGCCTCTCTACTTTGTTTAGAAATTGCATGGCAATTTATGATTGTTACGTATTTAGATACGACATGCTTAGTTGCAATAAATGATAATGAAAAGTAGGCAACTTTAATCACACCAAATATATTGCAATCGATGAGATCATGGTGATTCTCAACACATAGACATATATATATAGAAAAATTTCTTTCATTCATTCAGGAAGGTGTTCGCAACATGGAAGTAGAGGAATGCTTATAACGGAAAGCTTAAAACATAAATCTAACTAATAGAAAACGACTGCATACAAGAATCAATGGGGGGATTTTGCATGCATCATTGGGGGAGAATAAAGACTACTCTACTAAGCAGTAATAAAAAGCAATAAAATTATGAAGAGCATAAACTAAATCTAGTAGAACGGAAGAGCATTTAGGGGTGGTCCCCGATGGCCTTGGAATGGTCGGGAGGAGAATGATGGGCGGCCAATGTAGCTTAGGCCGACCCTTGGAGAGAGATATGAGTGATCCAGCATCCCGGCATGATGTCCTCCATGGTGGTAGTGAGCTCGAGAAGGTAGAGTGGCTAGCCTAAGTGGAAGTGGGCGTGAATGGAACCAATGGAGCCAAGAGTGTGAATTGCCAAGGAAGTGAATGGGGTCACTTGGCTGCCCATGGGGTCTTTTTACAGACTCAAGGGCTTCTCTCTAGAGAGGTGTGGAACTCTCTAGAGAGAGTCCAAGAGTGGCCGGCCAAATGGTTATGAGATCAAAAAAATGTGGATCTCATTTTGAATGCCTCTTGGTTGCTAAATTTGGCAACCAAGAGGTGGCGCCACTTCAAGAGAGTTCTAGAGAACTCTAGAGAAGTGTGTATGTGTGAATGGGTGTGTGTGTGTGTGTGTGTGTGTGTGTGTTCGTGCTCTATGTGGCTAGGTGGCTTAGGTTAGGTCCTAAGGGGTTTAGGTAGGTGTATGTCTTGAATTAGGGTTACAAACCCTAATTGCTAAGGGGAAAATGCAATTAAACTTAACCTAGGTTTAATTGAATGAGTGTGAACCTAATTGAGAGTGAAATAACTCAATTAGGTTGGGTTTAGGTCAATTGGACTCTCACTGAGTCCAATTGAACTTGTGTGGGTTGAGATCTAAGCTCAATTGGACTCAATGTGTCCAATTGACTTAGGTGAAGGTAATTGACTTTGATCTAAGCCAATTGGGTTTGGTGAGGACCTAATTAGGTCCTTAGGTAGGTCTAAAGGTGATGTACTAGGGTTGGGACACCTTAATTTAGGTTCCTATGGGGTTGTGATTTGGTCTAGGGCGCTAGAGATCCAAGATCATGACTTGAATCCTAAAACAGGGACTAGAGACCAGTATCAGATGTCCAATAATGTGATCAGATGAATTATACTCAAAGATCAGAAGTCCAGACTTCAGTTTTGGATGTCCAATCTGAGTCAGGGGGTAATCAAGGTTTTATTTTGGGTATTCTGCAGAAATTGGACATCTGACAAAGTGTCTGGACATCCAATAACACTGCAAAAGTGGGTTTGAGATGTGCGGGAGTTGGCTAAGAGTCCTGGGCTTCCTATAACTTATCTGGACGTCCAGATAATGGTTGGAACTAGGGTTTTAAGGCTTCCTAAGGTGTTGTGACCTAATCTAAGGGTGGCTAAGGCTTAGGGAAGTCTCTCGGCTATCTTAGGGCTAGGATGGACCTAAGCTCTTCACATTTTACTGCTTTATTTCTACTTAATAGAATAGCAAACCTTTAACTCCCTTACATTGTTATTCCTATATCTAATGTAAGCCTTCTGCTCCAGCTCTGCTGCTACTCCCGCTATTCCTGATCTAGCTTCAGATTCAACTCCAAATCAGCTTATTACCTGCAATCGACATAATGCACTTAATCAGCACATTATAACATTATTTTATGCAAAGCTAAAGTAAAGCAGTAAATATGCAGATAATGCTTATGCATGCGTGAATAATCCTAACTTATGCTAAGTTCTAGCCTAATTTAGGTCAATTAAGACCTATGATTGCTGCGCAATCATGTTGCATGTTGCAAATCGGATTCAAGAGTCGAAGAAATCTTAACTACAAAATAATTTCGGATCATCTAAATTAACGAGTTAACTTGTGAATTTTTGGAGGATACATTGATCCTGATTCATCTAATTTGGATCCAAAAATTAATCCCTATGTTTATCTTTAAGTTTCGTGCCTTTCATGCTTTAATCAACCAAAATCCTGCAATCTTCTTTTTCTCAAAAGTCAAAATAATTAGTCTTTCCAAAAAATCCATTTTGTGAAAATAAGTTTTGCTACCTTTGATCCAAGACCTCCCCTCCTGTGTCGAGGTGCTGAAGTCCAAAGTCCCTTCCTTGCAACCAGACTGTGATTGCCAGGAGGTGGTGGCAGAATGCTCTAAAGATAGGGAATTGGTAGATGAAGTAGGGAGCCTGGGAATTATGAAGATGAGGACTGAAGCTCTGGATGAACTGGCTGAAGTACCCTTGATCCAAGAGGTAGCTGCAATTGTGGATGTTGAAGGGAAGGAAATGAATATGTCTAATGAAATTGTGGTTGAGGACCTGAAAACCCACCTTGGTGAGCCTGATGATGGGGTGGTTATGAACATGACTGATAAGCCTGCTGATTTTGCTCTGGTAGACTCCTCTGTGAGCTCCATGAACTTGCAGATGTGTTCTCCTGTGGCTGGTGTAGTGCACTCGAAGTCAAAGACTCCTTCTACTGTTAGGAGTGGGAAACCTCCCTACAAGTTGAGGCTAAGAAGGCACACTCTGACACAAAATGTTGATGAATCAGTCATTGCAGCTGTGACGAAGGTTAGCAGAACTTCCGTAGCTAAGAAGGGGACAGACCTGACTTCCAAATGAAGGCCCTAACCTGGAATGTGCATGGGCTGCATGATAGAAATAGGGGGGGTCTCTACTTAGATATCTACGTGAATGGGAAATCGACTGTGCCATCCTTCAAGAGACACACATTGATTGTGAGTCTGACAGGGCATGGGAAGAGATGAGGGCAGGATCTACAAATGACCTTGTGGTGGTCAATTCCAATGGTAGATCTGGGGGAATTGCCATTTGGTGGAAGAAGCAGCTACTGTGCTTGCAGGAGGTTTCTGTGGCGAGGCACCTTCTGACGTGTAGATTCAAAAGAGGCCAGGGGGACAATGTCTTCTCTGTGACAGGTGTGTATGTGCCAAATGATCCTAACAGGAGGCAGGAGCTATGGGAGGATTGGAACTTGGCTGTAGACTTTGTAGGTGGGGGGGCTTGGCTTGTTGGAGGGGACTTTAACTGTACTTTAGTGGGGAGTGACAGACCTAATGGAGTGGTCGACAGCTCCACCACTAGATTTCAATTGGTGGTCCAGGCCTTGGGGATGTCCAAGATTGGTAATGGGCTCATGTCCAAGATTGACAGATTTTTTGGCAATGCTGAGCTGATGGATCTCTTTCAGATGTCATTTGTGTGTGGTCTTGAATGCCCTTTTTCTGACCATACTCCCTTGGTGTGGGACAATGGTGAGAAGGTAGTGGCTGGATCCTACTTTAAATTTAGGAGATCTTGGCTGAGGGAAACAGGATTCAGAGACATGTTTGCCAGCTAGTGGAGGTCACAGCAGGGTGAAGGCATGGCCACCTCCAGACTGGCTTCTAAGTTTATGGCTTTGAAATGTATGCTGAAGGAATATGGAGATGTTACCTCAGTTCTAAGACATCAGAAGTGTCATGAGGCCTTGCTAAAAATTCAAGAACTGGATACCAAGGAAGCTATGGACCATCTGTCTGAGCTGGAACTTGCTGATAGAAGAAGATGGAAGGGGGTGGTAATTGAAGAAGACCTGAAATTGGTGATGGATTGGAGGGAGAGTTCTAGGCGGCTTTGGCTAAGTGAGGGGGATGCAAACACCAAATTCTTTCACCTGGCTGCTAGCTCTAGGAGAAGAACAAATCTGATCTCTTCAATGGTTATTGAGGGGCAGCGAATTACCTCCTTATCTGATATCAGAGTCGAGGCTGTCAGATACTTCAAGGAATCTTCAAGAGCTACAGGTAGGGGCAATTGGAGGATGACAGCAAATGATCTACCCATGATAAATGAGTCTCAGGGGTCCAGCCTGATTGAACCCATATCTGAAGAAGAAGTCCTGAAGGCCATTAAGGATCTCAACTGTGAAGGATCGCCTAGTCCTGATGAAATCCAAGTGTTCTTTTACAAGGAATTGTGGGACATTGTGGTCACAGAGGTTATGGAAGTGATTAGAGAATTTCAAAGTGGCAATTTTGGCTTTGAAAGAATTAATAGATCTTATCTATTTCTTCTGCCAAAAACCCCGGGACCTAAATACTTCCAAGAATTTAGACCCATTGCCCTCTCAAATTCCTTGTACTTGGTGATTGGCAAGGTCTTGGCTAATAGATTGAGGCCTGTATTGCAAGATCTGATCCATCCTGCTCAGTTTGCTTTCCTCCCTGGTAGATCTCTACAAGAATCTTTTATCTTAGCCCAAGAGATGGTTTGTGGCTGGCATAAGAGAAGGTGCAAGGCCTTCATGTGGAAGGTTGACTTTCGTAAGGCTTATGATTCAGTCAGTTGGACTTATCTCTGGGATGTGCTTAAAAGAAGGGGCTTTCCCTCTACCTGGATTGGGTGGGTTAAGAGATGTATTACCACTACCTCCTTTACCCCTCTAATAAATGGAAAACCCTGTGGTGCATGGATCCAGCCTCAGTGTGGCATTAGGCAAGGATGTCCCTTAGCCCCATTGATCTTTAATTTGGCAGTTGACAGTTTAGCTTGGTTTTCTTGTAAGCTTTTTGAAGCTGGTCTTGTTAGAGGATATTCACTATCTTGTCGGAATAATTTGGCTCCCATTCTTCAGTATGCAGATGATACTATTTTTTTTGTTGAAGGATCCATGGATGGAGCATTGGCTCTACATCATTTGGTTAATATCTTTGGTGAGCTTTCTGGATTGAGATTAAATAGAGACAAGTCTGGTTTGGTCTGCTTTGGTTTACCTGAGGAGGAGCAAGAAGCCTTAGCAGCCATCCTGATTACTCCCCACATCAGTCTCCCTATCAGATATCTTGGGCTACCTTTGAGGTTTTCCAGGTTGAAGAAAAGTGATTGGAACTGCCTTTTTGACAAGATTTCTATGAAACTTGATGGTTGGCATAGCAGGTTCCTGTCCAGAGGTGGAAGACTTATCTTTCTCAACTCAGTGATCACTTCCATCCCTGTCTTCTACTTCTCCATTTTCAAAGCACCAAGATCCATTTGGAAAAGATTGGATGTGATGAGGAAGAGATTCTTTTGGAAGGGAGCCAGACATAAGGGTAGTTTCTTGCAGCATCTCAAGTGGGATCAGATCTGCTATCCTAAGGAGATGGGTGATCTTGGGATCAAATCCCTGCAGCATTTTAATGATGCCTTGCTGCTCAAATGGGCTGTTAAGCTGCTGCAAGGTGACCTGAAACCGTGGTCTGCTCTGATTAAAGATAGATATGGAGCGTCCAACAGCATGTTATCCAGACTTCAGCCCAACTGTCCATCACCTTTCTGGAAATCTGTAACTAAGGCATTGACTGATCACTTCCATCTGCTGCAACAACCACTTGGAGATGGCAGGTCTTTCCGTTTCTGGAAGGAGAGATGGTCTGAAATGGGTGCCATGAAGGAGCTCTATCCAAGAGCTTTTGCTGCAGCAGATGACAAGGATGTCTCGGTCAGCAAGGTCTGGTCCTGCAGCAGCAGCAGATAGAATCTGGATGGTGTGGAGTCCAGCAGAAGAGCTACCCGGTTATGGGAAGAAAAGAGAAGGCTTATATCAGACCATGAAAGTTTCAGACCCAGGCCTGGAATGGAGGACAGATATTTGTGGGAGGGGATTTATAGTGTCCAATCTGGCTATAACAGATTGTTGAACTTTGAAGAGGGATGGAGATATGATTCCATCGACAAGAAGATATGGTTGTTAAAAATTTCTCTCAAGGTACTAATCTTCCTTTGGCTATGCAGGAGAGATGGGTTAATCACAAGTGATCTACGCCATAGAAGGTTGGGTACTGATCATCATGTGTGTTTTTTATGTGAGATGAGCACTGATAATGTAAACCACCTCCTCTCTTCTTGCCTTGGCACTGATGTCATCTGGAGAAAAATTTGTCAGGAGCCATTACCAGAGTGGGATTCTATCTGGCATGGGTTTGAAGTGAGTGGGAAGCCACATGTCCACATGGTTGCTACTATTTTGGTGTGTATGGATGGCAAGGAATGAGAGACCTTTTCAAGAGAGGCCGGTATGTTGTGAGAGTATTGTAAGAGAGTGCTGGTCCCTCATACACTCTTGGGGATCCTTCTTGTAATCTCCCTTGCTTTGCACATAATATACTGTTCTGGACTGCTATCGTAGGACGATAGCTCTCCTTTCTGTTTCAAAAAAAAAAAAAATAGACCTAGCTCTCAGGATTTTAACTCTGCAAAGGGGTTTCTGCACTGCATTTAGGCATCACCTCTGATAGGGTTGATTTTTGCATCGTTGGACTACGATTGTTGATCCGGATCCATCCGTAAGGTTAGCTTTTTCATCTAAGGCTTGGATCTTTGTCCTTTGGCTCCATGATCCCCATTCTTTTATGGACTGCACACGATGCTATGGTTGTCTGATTGAGACAATTTCAGAAGCGTTGGACTCCTGTCATCATTTTGATCAAATCTGTCCAATCTGATCTGACATTCGCAGCTTTGAATCATTTGTGATTAAAATCATCTCTTGTTAGTACATAAAATGATGAATTTATCTATGCAGCTAATCAAACTAACCATTATGCAAATTACGATGCCTACGAATGCATTATTCCTAAGTTATGCTAAAATCTAGCTTAATTCAGGTGATTTAGGTTGCATGATTGTTGTACAATCACACTTTTTCATCCAATGTGCAAGAGCGCACCACGTTGTCGCTCCATCAACCGTTCGCGCTGTATCCAACGGCTGAATTTCCTCACGCACCTCTCCTTCGCGAATTCCACCACTCGCCACGATTGGAGCGCTCGTTGCGCGTCGTGTGTAAGGTGCACGACCACTACGTTGCGCTTGAATCTGTGTTGCATTTAGGATTTAATGCTCGTGTGGCCTCAACCATTGGATGAAGATCCAACGACCGAGGATGTGTGAGCTTTTGTCTTCAGAGGCTAAGCAACGGCGGGAAGGAGTGACATGGCGAAATTTGGGCCATTGGATGGCAATCTAATGGCTCAGATCAGTGGTTGTGGCTCTTTAAGAAGCTGGACAAGGTGCAAAGGATGGTCTGGGTGGTGCTACGTGGCGCCATTTGGGCTGTCCATCTTCTTTTACTTGTAGGTGGTGCCACGGATGTTGGATTGGACCAATTTTCACGTCGTTGGGTTGCGATCATCAATCTAAACCCATCAGTGTGGTTGGATTTATCATCTGAGATGAGGATTTAATACCACCTTAGCCCTTGACCTCTGATCTTTCTTAGACTGTATCTGCTGCTATGAAGGTCCAATCGAGGCGATCTCGAAGGTGTTGAACTCTGATTGTCACCCTGATCAGATCCATATAGTTGGATCTTCAATCTAAGGCCCCAAAATGATATCGCTCTATCCCTAGTTGCACTTGATACGTCGGTCTTAAAAGAAGTAAACGGAGGTGAGTCCGAGTGTCGATCTCAGGGAGGCGTGGAAATCGGATTTTGTTTACCACTTGTTGTCACGAAAAAGGCGGAGTTTTGCTTGCGAAAGAGACGATTTTGAAAAGCGAGAGATAGAGAGAGTTTAGGGTTAGAAAGCTCTTGGTTTTGATCATGCACTTTAAACAGAAATTAAAATGGCAACTAAATGGAAAATAATTTCATTAAACATGCATTCATAGTTCATGGCTTACAACATTAAATACATGCTTCAACAAAAGTAAATGAACGCTTAAAAGAGAGAGAGAGAGGTAGAGAGAGAGTGGAGAGCGACGAGGCAGCCACGGCGGTGGAGGAGGCTCCGTCGGCGGCTCGTCGTCTCCGGCGATTACAAGAGTGCCTAAGACTAGCTAGGAGAGGAGTGGAGTAGTTGCAAGTGGGAGAGGATGCCTTGAATGGTGGTAGAAGGGGGTTTAAATAGAGTTAAGGGCTTCCTAAAAGAAGAATGTGCTTTAGCGACATCCAAAACATCGCTAAAACTGCTTCCAGATACGTCGGTGAAGGCCTTCTGCCGCCGGTCAGCCGCCCGCCCCTCTCTCTCTTCAGGCGCGATCCGTGGATGTCGAACGAGAGCCGTCCGATTGATGATCGGACGGCTGAGATCCTCCCGTGCCTGCGCTAGGATTGCGCTTCGGGCGTGCGTGCGCGCGCGCATTTCCGCCCGGCGTGCGCACGCGCGTGGGAGGTGGGGCGCTGTCGTCGCGCCGCGTGGCGCAATCCTAGCCGCTCGCTTCTGATCGTGCGACTCAATTTTGCCGCGCCCTTCGCCAGCAAGTGATTTCCGCTCCGCGCGATTCGAACGTGCGTCGCCGCGACGCGGGCGTGCGCGCTAACCGTTGCGCCACGCCCGCGCTTTGTCGCGGCGACCGCGGGCGAGCACGCGGATCTCGGCCGTTCGATCGAAGATGAATGGCCGAGATGCGTCCTTGGCTGGCTTGGGGGCGTGCGAGCGGCGGGGGCGGGGCGACGTGGCGCGTTCTAGGCCGTTGATCTCCAGATCAACGGTCAGGATTTCTTGGGCCCATTGTGGGAGCTCCGGATGTCGGATTTGGTTGATCTTGAGTCCGTTAGACTCCGTTCGTTGTCCTGAATCCATCCGTGCGGTCCGATTGCTCATCTGAGGCCTGCTTTGACAAATGCTTTACACAAATGGCCATTAATACAGTTTATAAGCAATCTTGGTACTTGATGCATGCAATGCTCCTATTCTACTTTATGTTGTGCCTTTTATTCTAAAGATGGGCCATATTCAACCTAATTACTACCCCCTTGCGTGGTGTTATCATACCCCCATGCTTACTCCTTGCTAGTCCCTAGCAAGGTTTATTCTAGCCTTTATTTCTTTGGCGAATTCAAGAAGTAATTTCTTAGGCACTTCGTTACTTGTCAATAAGAGGAACTATACGAAGATCTTAATCTACAAAGACTAACCAGTGCCCGAGTGTCTGCCAAAATACGAATCGCCCGAATCCTTGCTTTGTATATATAACTATACTTATGTATACGTATATATCTATATATGTCTTTTTAGAATTTTTAGAATTCAGTGTGGGTTGGTAACTTTTTACGGCTACCCAACCCACCCAAAACTCGGTCAAAACCCTAAGTGCTAAGCATCTTGGTGTGAATGTTGTGATAGACTTACTTAACGGTAATTGAGACAGACTTCGAGTTTCTACGCCTCTAGGTGACCAGAAAAGAAAATAAATTTTTGCCTGAAGGTGTATTTGTTCGATTGGTAGCTTTCTCCCTACGTTCATTTTACATGGGGTCAACACAAGGATTTTCCAGTGTATATCTCCCCGGCTTGTACTACTTCCCCGCTTCTTCCTTAGGTGTTTTTGGTCTTCTTTTTTCGTGCAATTATTGAGCTGGGCTCTGGACAACCGACCAATGGGCTGTTACCCACGATCACTTGCCAGCCATACTTGTGCGGTGAAGTGTGGTTTATTTTCTTTTCTTCTTTTTCCTTTTTTTTTAAATTATTATTATTATTATTTTTTTACGTAGGTGGCTTCCCTAATCTCAAATGTACCTAGAGGCAGCGAAAAAGAAATGGCCTGCGGCTGGGTTCTGGACAACCTGCCAATGGGCTGTTACCCACGACAACTTGCTAGCTATACCACCCTAGAGAGTTCATTAGCTACCCAATTTCTGTCAAAATCTCCGAGAAGTGAGTCTGTGCAGAAATGTGTGCAGATGCTTAGACTCAAAGTTTTCCTGAGTTAGAGGATGAGTTGATAAGTCGTATACTTATCACCTTATTTAGTAGGTGGATTAGAATAGCTTAAAGTTGCCAGGACTCACTGCTAAATCTATATTTTAACGGACACCAGGGCTGATTAAGCCTGAAGGCCTGAAAAGTCTAAGTGTTTAAGTTCTTTTTGTATTATTTCCCACTATTGACAAGTTTCTAATACCTAAGTTTTTCTTCCTAAATTCATTTTTTTTTTTTAATTTATTCAGACTGATTAATTAAGCTCAGGATTATGCAATTTACCATCCCCCCCATGCTTAAGTTGGACAATGTCCTCATTGGCAGATTCATGGATGCAGAAGGGTTTAAAAAGATAGTACCTGAGTGACGTGGACTACCAGATCAGTCTGAATCCGCTGGGTTGCCTCCCAGGAAGCGCTGAGTTTAACGCCTCCAGCTGGGCGGTGCACAAACAGGAATGACTTGGGTCAAGAAGATATGTTCAAAATTAACCAAACCCAAAATCAGAAGTCCACAGATGCGAATAAGGTTGTGGTGGAGTCCCGTTCCTAAGGGGCGGGAATTCTGTAACAGATATATCATGCATGTCCGTGTCAGATCCTCTCTTAGTTTGTGGGCATGCAAACAAGTTGTTGTGGACGAACGCACCCCAAATATGACGTGCCAAACACTAAAGATGTAGGTCTTATATTCAGCTTGTGTCCCCATAAAATTGTAATCCATCGAAAGTGTATCAATTCTAGTGCATTCGGGTTGCGGGATCTTTATTCTGGTAGGGCAAGTAACAAAGTCCAGAGTTTCATACTGAGCCCTACAACCAAGCATGAGTCTTCTCTTCAAAGACGAATCCATCTCTTCCGCAACTATGTTTTCATTGCTCATTCCCTCCAAGACCTTGATCTCAAGAATATTTTCTTCAACCTCCTTTGTATCAGATTCACTGTTTGGGGTTGCATTAGAGGTAGGGTCAATTTCATCCTCTAGATCATATTCTTTCTCTCGGCCCTCCTCCAAATTTGTGATGGGGATTCTAACCGATTCATAATCAATTTCTTTGAAATTGTAACTCCATTCTCCATCTCCGACGTTGGCTGCTACTCCCACCGGATTACTTGTCTTGAGCCGATTAGATTCAGATTCCAAGGTCTCTCCCCTCACCTTCTCAGTTTCCTCCTGATGTTTGTTCTCAATGCTCCCCAAATTGTGTTCCAAGGAATCCTTACTGTCCTTATCCACTGAGCTATCCAACTCCTGAGGGGTATCAATGGTGGACTGAACCAAATCAGGATGACTAGGTGTAGTCCAATTGATCATGGTAGGTCCTTGCTTTATGAATTCCATGAATGGCGTTGTATGCAACAGCTTTCTTTGGCCTTCTTCACCCAATTGTTGGAACAACTCCAACATGGCATGTTGCCCTTTAACCAATTCTTGATTCTGTCTGTGTAGTTCTAACTGGAGGTTATCAAGAATTGACATGGTGTCATTTGGTGTCCTTTGGATTTCCTCCTTGAAATCCAGGTTAAGAGAGTATGGTTGAGGTTGTGGATCAGAATCCATATTGGTGTTTAAGTTCTTGGGTGGGTCCTCTATTCTATCATGTTCAGGGTCCAGTTCTTCAAGAGGAACCATTCTCTGTTTGGTCCTACTCCAGAATAGTTGAGGTTCTAAGTCCTCCTCCCAGTCAGATTCTTCATCAGGGGACCAAATCAGAGGTTGATGATCCTAGGCTTGCCTAGATTTCTAAGCATTTTCTGATTTCCATTTGTCTAGAACTCCTTCTAATCCAAAGGTCAAGTAGGCAAGGTTGTTGAATTCAGATGACCTTTCTTGGTTATTATCCTGAGATGGGTAGGGTTCTTGGTGTTCTCCTAAAGTGTAGGTCCTATCACAGTAGAGCGGGTCGGACCTAAATGAGGAGGCATCGTGAGGACAATCGAGATATGGAGCCCCACAATTTGAATCGTACCCTTGGGTGGCTATGTTAGGTGTATTCCAATAAGAGGTTGGTGCGGTTTGGTCATAGTTGGGCCAAGAGGGATATTCCAGGTTGCATCCCCAACTTGGTGGTTGGTTAGGCCAAGTCGGCTGTGGGTATGGTCTACTTGGGTTAGCATACAAATCCTGTTGGGGGTAATTTGGGTAAGATGGATAGGCATTGAAATCCATGGAGGGATGCGGGAAGAACAGATGAGAGAGAGTTGTGCACTCAATCAAACAAAAAAGCCTAATCCTTATGGTGTATTCCTTAGGAGACCTAGAAATCTCACAAAGGTTGATTAAGTCCGTAAACACTGGACTCCCCTTCCCAAGGCTAATCTGGCCAGGTTGATTACGAGGGGATTGCAGGGAAGGTTCTTCCTTTGGCTTGCGCCTCCGGTTCCATAGACCCCACAACCGCGGTCGTTTGACACTGCCCCGCAGTCTAGCCACCAGATTCTACCAAGGGAATGAAAGCCAAGTGCCTAGCGAACAAAACCTCACCTTTTGAGACTTAACTCAGTCCTGCCTAGGGCACGTCTACTCAGTTTTAACGGGTTAGGATAGTGCTTGTGCTTAGGGTAATGTGATGAGGCGTTGATTGGGGTGGTGCCTCTTAATTTTCCACTTTTCAAGGCGTGTGCTTCTATAAAACAGGGTTTTCAAGCAAGAATTTTTAGGGTGTGGTGTCTTTTAATGTTTCATCTTTACTTTAGTGTTTTTTAGGGTTGACGTGTCTTAATGTTTTCAGACAAGTTTCAATGGGCACGTCAAGTTCTGCACACAATTTGATGAAAGTAGATTTCCTTTTTCTTCTGTAGAGGCTCTAAAAACCCTAGTGTACTCATCCTAAAGATCGTGCAGCTTCTATTAGATGAGTTAGTTTTTAGGGTTGAGTGGTGCGGCCCAGGTCAACTCACGGTGGCTTCGCAAACACCACTCAAGAGAGAAAGAAAAGAACACTCCAAGAATTTGTCCAGTATATTAGAGTGTACATTTTTTTGTAGGGTGGTGTGTTAAGAATGTGGGTCAAGCAATCATTCGCCATGCCAATTTTTTTCAGTTTTTATGATTTTTTTAGCTTTTTCACGCAAGCAAACAATGAGAGAGAGAGAGTACTCACTATCGGTCCTCGAGGCGCCTACTTCCTTGCTACCATAGTGGAATGCGTCGCTTCGCCGTCCATGCACCGAAGTCCTGCAACCGTCAAGTAAAAAGGAAAATAGGGCATTAGACGATATGAGAATGAAGGTGGAATGGAGGTGATAAAACAAATCCGTTGCCTCCCCGGCAACGGCGCCAAAAACTGACGTGCCTTCGTGCGTGTGTGTTAAGAGGTGTCGTTATAGTTGCACTTGATACGTCGGTCTTAAAAGAAGTAAACGGAGGTGAGTCCGAGTGTCGATCTCAGGGAGGCGTGGAAATCGGATTTTGTTTACCACTTGTCACGAAAAAGGCGGAGTTTTGCTTGCGAAAGAGACGGTTTTGAAAAGCGAGAGATAGAGAGAGTTTAGGGTTAGAAAGCTCTTGGTTTTGATCATGCACTTTAAACAGAAATTAAAATGGCAACTAAATGGAAAATAATTTCATTAAACATGCATTCATAGTTCATGGTTTACAACATTAAATACATGCTTCAACAAAAGTAAATGAACGCTTAAAAGAGAGAGAGAGAGGTAGAGAGAGAGTGGAGAGCGACGAGGCAGCCACGGCGGTGGAGGAGGCTCCGTCGGCGGCTCGTCGTCTCCGGCGATTACAAGAGTGCCTAAGACTAGCTAGGAGAGGAGTGGAGTAGTTGCAAGTGGGAGAGGATGCCTTGAATGGTGGTAGAAGGGGGTTTAAATAGAGTTAAGGGCTTCCTAAAAGAAGAATGTGCTTTAGCGACATCCAGAACGTCGCTAAAACTGCTTCCAGATACGTCGGTGAAGGCCTTCTGCCGCCGGTCAGCCGCCCGCCCCTCTCTCTCTTCAGGCGCGATCCGTGGATGTCGAACGAGAGCCATCCGATTAATGATCGGACGGCTGAGATCCTCCCGCGCCTGCGCTAGGATCGCGCTTCGGGCACGCGTGCGCGCGCGCGTTTCCGCCCGGCGTGCGCGCGCGCATGGGAGGTGGGGCGCTGTCGTCGCGCCGCGTGGCGCAATCCTAGCCGCTCGCTTCTGATCGCGCGGCTCAATTTTGCCGCACCCTTCGCCCGCAAGTGATTTCCGCTCCGCGCGATTCGAACACGCGTCGCTGCGACGCGGGCGTGCGCGCTAACCGTTGCGCCACGCCTGTGCTTTGTCGCGGCGACCGCGGGCAAGCACGCGGATCTCGGCCGTTCGATCGAAGATCAACGGCCGAGATGCGTCCTTGGCTGGCTTGGGGGCGTGCGAGCGGCGGGGGCGGGGCGACGTGGCGCGTTCTAGGCCGTTGATCTCCAGATCAATGGTCAGGATTTCTTGGGCCCATTGTGGGAGCTCCGGATGTCGAATTTGGCCGATCTTGAGTCCGTTAGACTCCGTTCGTCGTCCTGAATCCATCCGTGTGGTTCGATTGCTCATCTAAGGCCTACTTTGACAAATGCTTTACACAAATGGCCATTAATACAGTTTATAAGCAATCTTGGTACTTGATGCATGCAATGCTCCTATTCTACTTTATGTTGTGCCTTTTATTCTAAAGATGGGCCATATTCAACCTAATTACTACCCCCTTGCGTGGTGTTATCAATCCCCAAGCCACAAAATGGACAAATTAACCTAAAATTTATACAAACTAATCTAAATGCATAATGATGCATGTTGTATAATATTTATAATGCATGATGCAATTATACGCCTAAGAACACACATTAATAGATAGTTTATGTGAAATAGATGTGTCTACATCATGTACTTAGATACTCATACCTTGCTTTGCTCTGTGTTCTTTCATGTTTTATTGAAGATTATGTCTATTTGTATTATTGGTTATGATGGATGCATGTCTTATTATTGGGCAACATTTGGATCGCAAAACTTGTTTAGCACTTAGAATTCATATGCCTTTAACGTCTCGCATCCCCCGAGATCTATCCTATGGGGGTTCAGGTCATTACAACATGATTTAATATAGGATACAAATGTCTTCTCAAGATGGGATCCACATAACTCCAACAATCGGAGTGGAGTTTGAGCTCTATCGTTATAGCTTTGGAGGTTCAACTCCACCAATGGTCATTTCAATATATAGATCAAAATAAGAATGAACTAGATGAAGTTGGAGAAAAATCTAATATATCTTCCATTTAAAGCACAATGGTACTTTGCATAGAGCAATTCTAGAAGCGATGACAATGAGATAAGATCCTAAACCTTGAACTACTCATATATGTCTCTCAATGTATAGGACATACGATATATGTAGTATGTCTTGAGGTTTGGCCATTGCCTTAATAATTTGATAACCATCATGCTTCGCTAGGGCTATGTGACGAACACCTAGTGATTTTGATTAAGTATTGGGCTAATTGATGAATTAGAGATTACTCATAATTGGCAAATTATGTAGTGATGCTCAGAGTAATTTCTCATTTGAAGAATTGAGAAATGATTGTTAGCATTAAGCAAGAATAATAATTTATCTAAGCCCTTGATTTGGAGTGATTCTAATAATAAATGGACTATGGATTACCTACAAATCTCCTTACAACACAATATAACAACTAACTGCTCAACGATATAGAGAAATTAAAATTGTATGTTTCAATTAATTGAAATATGTAATTAACTGTACTTGGAGAAACACCAAGGGCATTTTGAATGATATTAAGGTGTAGTAATTCTCTCTAATTAGAAAAAGCTCTAGACAAGATTATTGATGGAATTTCCAGGAAATAGGATTTCTGTTAGAACTAAGGTTTTGCCTTTATATAATAGGAGTGCAATTCCAACAATTAGAGAGTAATGAATCAATCAATTCTCCTCCTTTCTAGCCAATTGCCCTCCCTTCCTCCCAAGAAAGGAAAGGGCATGTCTCAACTTCCACTTCTTTTTCGATGTTTGTACTTCTCGAAAGAAGCATGGAGAAGAAGATTGCTGCATGAAGATCATCTTTTTTTTTGAAGAAGAAGAAAGGAAAGCTATCTAAATTGATAGCCATCTGGAGATTATAAAGGAAAACCAACAAACATTAGCTCCTTCAATGCCGTATGAGAGCCTGACACTCATGTACAATTCATACCGTATTAACAGGTCATTTCTTGCATACCACACACACCATAAAATAGCTGCCATGGAATAATGCGGTCTCCTACTCCTAATAAAACCACCCCACATGTCCTCCCAAATAGGTAGCCCACCTCCGCAAACCCTATTCCACACGCAGTCAGTAACTACACACGAGGAGAAAATGTGTCGCCCACTATCTGTCTGAAAACCACATAGGTGACATGTTTGAGCAGCAACACCCATTCTTTGAAGTCTCAAGTCGCCAGTAATGAGACCATCCCTCCTACAAAGCCACAAAAATATTTGTACCTTCAACGGAATTTTAAGCTTCCATAACCCTGCACATATGGTGTCAGCTTCTTCATTTTGTATCCTTGTTACCATTTGTTCATAGGCCTTGGTAGATGAAAAATCTCCCATCCATCTATATGTATCAGTACCCCCCATCTGCTTGAAAGCTTGTAGATCCTGCAGCAGGCGTGATCTCTCCCCCCATGAGCGACTCCCCCACTATAGCCCGTCTCCAATATCTCCCATCTATTCTCATCTTCATCCCAGAAGTCTGCAACTTTAGCCTGTTTGTCAACTGCATGACCATAGACAAGTGGGTACTTTTGGTGCAGCAATCCCAACGATGACCAATTTTCCGACCAGAACATAAAGGATCGTCCATCCCCACATACCGGCTAGAACATATTCCAGTTCTCCTTCATAGCTTCCACCACTGAACTCCAGAAAGGTGATGCCTTTGTGGGAAAAAGTCTATTCACCACAGAATGTGATTCACCATAAATCCCTCTGATCACCTTCGCCCATAGTTTATTCTACCCTTGAAAGATTTCTATTGCCCACTTCAATAATAACAAATCACTAAACTCCTTCAGGTACTTAATTCCCAACCCCCCTGCTCCTTAGGGAGACACAAGTTGTCCCATTTTACTGGTTGGAAGAATTGTCCCTCATGTTTTGCCCTTTTCCAAAAGAAATGTTTCCTCATTATATCCAGCCGCTTCCAGATTGCTTTTGGAACCTTAAACACAGAAGAAATGAAAACCAGCATCACTGTGAAAACATAATTTAAAAGGATCAACCTTCCCACTTTTTATAGATATTTGCTGCTCCACTCCAACTTTGCTGAGATTTTCTCAAATAGGTAGCTCCAGTCACTCTTCTTCATCTTCCCACTCCTCAATGGTAGATCGAGGTAGGTAATAGGTAGGGAGATGATTGGTGTGTTCAATGCCTATGATAATTGATGGCACACATCTCTGTTTGATCTAAAACAGACAGGAGAGGATTTTTCCCCATTCAATTTCAGACCTAATATCTCCCCAAAAATAGTACCATATGATGAAGGATACGCACCTCCCGCACACCACCCTCAACAAAAAATACTGTATCATCCACATACTGGAGCACCAGGGCCAAGGCCTATCTGTTCTAGAAAGCATACCCCTTGATCATCCCCATTTCCGAAAGCTTGAAAGTGAAGCGAGATAAGGTGTCCACTGCCAAGTTGAATATCAATGGTGCCAATGAACACCCCTGTCTGACCGCACATTTGGGTTGAATCCAAACGCCACATGGTCTACCATTGATTAATGGGGAGAAAGTAGTAGTAATGCATCTTTTCATCCATCTAATCCAAATGGTTGGAAAACCTCTTCGTCTAAGTACCTCCCACAAGTACGACCAAGAGATTGAGTCGTAGGCTTTATTGAAGTCAACCTTCCACATGAAGGCCTTGGCCTTTCTCCTGCTCCATCCTGCCACCATTTCCTGAGCACAATAAAGGATTCATGCAAAGATCTATTAAGTAGGAAAGCCGATTGAACATGCAAAATCAAGCCTTGGAGTACCACTCTTAGTCAGTTTTCTAAGACTTTGCTAATTATCAAATAGATAGAATTTGATAGTGCTATCAGTCTGAACTCATTGAATCTCTCAGACCCAGGCTTCTTAGGAAGCAAAAATAAATAAGGCCTATTCAACTTATCAAAGCCACTATTCCCCTCTTGGAATTCGCCGAGCACCTCCATCACTTCCCCCCTCACCACCTGCCAAAATTCCTTGTAAAAGAATACTTGGAACCCATCAGGTCCTGGGGATCCTTCCAAGTTGAGGTCATTGATAGCATTTACCACTTCCTGCTCTGAAAATGGGGTCACCAACCTGTCATCCTGCACATCATCCACCCTAGGATATTCCATTGCCACCATTCTCCACGCACTTCTGATTAGGGTAGCGGACAGACCATGAAAATAAGCTACTGCTACAGCTTGAATATCTACCATGGAGGTAAGTCTCTGATCTCCTGAGAGAATGGATGAGATAAGATTGGTAATTCTCCTTGAACTGGCAGCCATGTGGAAAAATTTGGTATTGGCATCACCCTCATGTAACCAAAGTTGTTACGATTTCTCTCGCCAATCCATTTCCCTCTTCAATTCGTCTTCTAGCACCACATCCTCATTTGTTTTTGTTGCTATAGTTCAAATTCAGCCAAAGGACCCGCAACTTCCTTCTCATCCAGCTTACGCAACATAGCAAGTGCCTCCACTCCTTTGTTCACACAGTACCCCCACTGTCTATCCAAACTCTTTCATCATATTTTTGAGATCAGCCAACTTCATAGCAAGCCTTGCTGTTGCTGACCCAGATACTTGCTTCATTTCCCACCAATTCGCAATCATATCTTTACAACCTGGCCTCCTCAACCAAGACCTTCTGAACTTGAAGTATGAGCCCATTGAGTTACCTTCACCACAGTCCCATATCAGTGGGGTGTGGTCAGAGAAGGGTCTCTCTTGCTTAGCCATAGCAAAAAGGTGAAACCTTTCCAAAAGACTCGAGTTCTCGAAGAAACGATCGAGTTTAGACATTTTCCCACTACCATTTGCACCAAGTGTATTCCACTCCAGATGAAGGGTACTCACTAAGCCTCATATTCTGAACCGCCAGTTGAAAGCCAAGTGCAAATTGATCCACGCGCCCGCTCGCTCTATCTTCGCTTGAGAGTGTGCATTTGAAATTGCCACCTATTAACCGTGGACTGTCTCCAATCCCCTTTGCTGTCTCTGCTAATTCAGACCACAAAACACTCCTGTTCGCATTGCACGACCCATATATGCATGTAATAAACCAAAAACTTCTCATGTGGACAGATTGGAATCTACATGTCATACTGAACTCAGCCTTCGTTACCTCTGTTAGCTGCAGCTTCTCAAACTTCCACCATACTACCATGCCTCCTGACCTGCCTTATGCCCCCACAGTAGTGATATCTGCATTTCCATTTTGTAGCAATGGCTTTCGCACTTTATACCCATCCTCTTCGATGTGAGTTTCTTGCAATAATGCACAATCAACATCCCATTCACGCATATATCTAGCAAGGTAGGCTCTTCGGACCCCATCGCACAACCCACGCACGTTCCATGTCAAGACCCTCATCTTGTTTTAAACTTTCCCCTTCTTGACCCACCATCAGTCGTCAACACGTGAAGATCGTCTTCATTGCATGATTTTGGCTTAGCACTTATCAACAAACTCAAAGAGTGGACCTTGTGTTAAGGACTTCAAGTAGACACGTGAAATTGCTTCCATGTATTACCTTATATCTTGATACCCAACCATAGAGGTGTTAAGTGCGAATCAAGCTTCTTTAAAAATCATGCGTTGTAATATATTCGAATGCACGAAAGTTTGAAATCCAAGGTCATTCGTTCGGAGCAATTTATTGTGTGCCTTATCACAATTTAGACTTTGCAAAAATTTAGCTCAGGGACCTGAAAAGATGAATCTACTCTTCTATGCACAAAATCTAGTTTGGACTGCAAAATCATACGATCCAATAACTTAATTGAGAAAAGTGTACTTCAATTATCTAAGGCTCAATCAAGAATATCAATGAAATTAAGCACTTAAATAATCCCTAATAATATTGATAATGAAATGAATCACAAAATATTCAATAAGATTGAATCCTTAAGTCACAAATCAGTCTCTGCAAATAAATATATTATTGTGGTTTGGTCCCTGAGACTTTACGATTAAGTCCCTGCAAATTTCTTCTTCTCAAAAAGAGCCCTTGCCATCAGAGGGGCACTTCTCAGTCTCAGCTCCGACGAAGGTTGCTGGAGGACCACCAGAATTGGTCAGCAACCGTTGAACATGGATGACATGTGGTGAAGTATGGTCATCGAAGGGTTGTTGTGGTCGTGGCGGTGGTGGATTGGTGATCTGAGGCGAGGAAGTGACGACAGAGGGTGGCTAAAGGTGGCAGATCCGGTGGAGCTTGTTAGAGTAACTCCTTGCATGGTAAGCGATGGTTGAGGTAGCAAAATGCTCCTCATGTTGTCGTGGAGCTTCTCGTGAAGCTTAGGGCCTCAGAGACAGCCAGAGCTCTCTGTCAGTATTGGTGGTGGTGGTGGTGGTGACAGCGACGGAAGTCGTTTCGGTGGTGGAGGTGCTCACGGTGCCCGATGAAGGGATGGGGAGCTTCGCTACACCCTGCTGAAGATGTTGGCGGTGGTGATTTGGCGAGAGGGAGGGGGTGGTGGTCGAATGGAGTCAAGGAAAAAGGCGGTGGTGGCGTGCGGCCAGTGGAAGTCGTGACACATTGTAGCCCTCAATAAATTAAGGGCTTTCGTCCATCGTGGCCACACGAGGGTGGAGAGGTTGCTGGCGACGGTAGCGGTAATGTACGCATGGTGATTGGCAGTTGCTGGAGTGTTGCCAAACTTCTGCCGCCCATGAGGAAGATGGAGGGAATGGAAGAGTTGGGGCTTTATACCTAGATCTAAGGAGATAAGATTATTCTACCTGAGAGGAGTCAAAGAGGACAGAGTGCATCCAACATTAGCTGGCCAGATACGTGGAAGAAGGGGAAATTGGCAATGGTTGTTGGAGTGACGAAGGGGGTAGAGGACCAGCTTCGATGGCGGGAAGCACAACGAAGACTTGAAGAAAGATAGCTGTAGCCTTTGCTCGCTGAAAGAAGTAGAGACGAAGGGCGATGGAGGAGCTCCAAAGTCTCACTAATGGCGAGTTCGAGGAGGAAGAAGAATGGGGTGAACTCACGCCAAAACTCGATAAGGAAACTCGCAATGGAACGGCCTCGCTTATTGATTAGCCCATAGTTGTGGGCTATTTAAGTATTTAAGTGCCTACACATTAGGTTAATTCTAACATTTATTTAGTATAAATTAGGATGTAAATAGATTAATTCATAGTTTTAATCTAATTACATAATCCATACATTGCATTCATATCTTAAGTGCATTTAGAATTAGCTTAGAATAGCATTCATCTAATTAGATAACCAATTAGGTATATTATTTTTATTAACATAGAAGTTGAGGGTCTATACATAAATAACCCTAATATTTTAATAATATTTTCTTTATTCGTCTTGTTTCAGAACGGCTGGCTGCCGCTCCAACGCCCGCGTGATGCAGTGAAAGCCATTCAAGGGGGAGCGTATACGGTGGATCTGGTCGGCAGCTGATTTCAAAATTGTTCATGCCACTACAAAAGGAGCACGGAGGCAGCCGAGCAAAGCAGGCCTCCGCCACCGACCCACCACTGTGCAAAGAGATCCTCTCTCTTCCACTCCACACTGCCGGCCTCTACCGTGGCGGCGAGTCTCCACCACCGTGGGCGTGTGGTGTGACAGGCCACACCGCCATCCGGAGCTCGCCCGCATTACCGTGAGCACCTTAGCGTGCAACTCCCTCGCCGTCATCGCCGACCACCGTCACCAACCTACTGATCAGCCACCCTCTCAGTAACTTAAGACGTCTGGGAAATTTCCCAGACGTCTGAAGTTACCCGCTCACTTCACCGCACACGCCTGAAGTCGCCTGCAGACCCCTTCCCGCACCTGCAGAACCTTCAGCGCACCCACGTCCGTCAACCTTCAGCTCAAACACGCACAACCGCCTGCAGTCCACGCCGTTCACCACTGTGTCTGCAGAACCGCCAGCAACCGACCTCTGCAGCTTCCACCGCAGCCACGCCTCCGCGCGCCAGCGCCCTCAGTAGACCCTCCGCGTGCCCACGCACAGCCATCTGCAAACCGCCAGCAACCGACCTCTGCAGCTTCCACTGCACACGCCAGCGCCCGCCTGCAGACCACCGCAGCCACGCCTCCACACGCCAACCGCCTGCAGACCACCGCGCAGCGCCCTCAGCAGACCCTCCGCGCGCCCACGCACAGCCATCTGCAAACCGCCAGCAACCGACCTCTGCAGCTTCCACCGCACACGCCAGCGCCCGCCTGCAGACCACCGCAGCCACGCCTCCGCGCGTCAGCGCCCTCCGCAGACCCTCCGCGCGCCCACGCACAACTGCCTGCAGACCACCGCAGCCACGCCTCCGCGCGCCAGCGCCCTCCGCAGACCCTCCGCGCGCCCACGCACAACCGCCTGCAGCACCTCCGCCGGAGCTCGTCCGGCCACCTCCGGCCGCCGCGCGACTCGCCGTCACCACCGATTCGAAGCCCTTGATCCAAGGGACCTCCGCCGAGCTTCCCGCGCCCAGCCATCGGCTCCTCGTCGCGCAAGACAACGGGGAACAATTCCCCTGTTTTGCTACAGTAAAGCGTTGATTAAAATTTACATTTTCTGCCATTGCCTATTCACTCTGCATTGCGGAAAATATCCTGTAGTTTCTCATAATTGCCATTTCAGCATTATTTCTTGCTTAAACCTTAATCTAAAGGCAATCTTGGCTTGGTTCTTGTCCAAATTGACTCCGAACAAACATTTTTAAGTGGCGCGAATTTTAATACGTTATTGCCTCCCTGTGGAAACGACCCGCTCCTCTGCGAGTGGTTATTTCTTATTAAAAATTGATTAGTCGATTTTTCCACCACATTAAACTACAAACGACTTAAAAGCGAAAGATCGACCCGGTCAAATGGCGCCGTTGCCGGGGAGGCAACAGACGCAATAATTTCGCCTAATTTTATTTTGATTATTTGTCAATTGCACAGAGATTTGACCATCTATTATTTTCTTTTCTGTGCGAGAAATTTTGTGCAAGAATCAGCCACTGTGAGAGGCGACCCTTGACGTCGCCAGACGAGAAGTGGACAAGCAATTTTGAAAGGAGGAGAAGGACGAGGACGCGACGGACACCACTGTATTTAATCGCTAATTTAATTAGAATAGAATTAAGACTGAAGACTTAATTTTTCATTACAGTTAGTTTGAAACCCTTGTTCTGGGGCATATTTTGAGGGTTTGTTCCCTGATTTTATTTTGGACCCGTGTTGGGTAATTTTTGGGAGCCTGTTCCCTTTTCTTTAGATTTAGGTTATTTTTTTTATTATTATTATTTCTTTTATTTGCTTGTGCATAAGTAGTTCTAAAAAAAAACAGAAAAAGAAAAAAAACGAGCTGCCTGCTAGAAGCTGCCTGCCCTAGGACGAACCATTTAGGTCTGTATGAGCAGCCTCTAGATTTGCTTTTCTGCATTGCGTACATTTTTGCATCGAAGATCGCTGGAGGCAAGGTACGCATTCTCTTACTTTGCATCCTATTTTTGATCACGCATCGCATTTGGGATTTAATGCAAAGACCACCTAATCTGTACTGAATAAATCTAACAAGTGGTCACATATTTTCTTAGAAAAAGGACTAATTAAAGGAAGGACATTTTAAAAACCAAGGATTTCATTTTCAAACTTGGCGTGCGATTCAAAGTTTAAAATCTTTTACGGTGTATGCACACTTATTTCACTTGCACCATGACACGCTTCTAGACACTCCTTAGGTTTGGAAATACTAGGACAAGAGCCCTCCTTTCGTTGGATTTTGAAGTGTTCGGAACTTGAGATCAAAGGTTTTGTAAATCCAAAGAGGGGGATACCCTGTCACGGATTTTTGGGGGTAGTTGAGGAGCACCGCGAAAGCACAGCTTCAAAGGAAGGCTTAGGCCTACTTGCATCCCTCGATCTTCCGTCTTTGGATTTACTTGACCATTTGAGATTTAGGGAAGAACACCTAAGCTCCAACTAGGTCTTTTTAGGCGAGCCGTAGGTCGACAATAGGCACGTAAATTGATTGAACAAATTGTATTGTCACCTGCAATCTGACTTAAAAACAAAAGCCTAAATTGGGAAAGACCTAAAAGGTCCTTTTTGAATTGTGTCTTGCTTGGGGAATTCTGATTGAAGTGTGAGTTAGAATGGACCACATTGATGTTCATCCTTTCACATCTTGCCCACACCCTCACCCCCACTTTGCATCCTTCGATCCCAGACGCCAAGATGGTCCATTCCTTGATGGACATAATGACAATCATTGGGATCCGTTTTACTCCTATTATAGGAGTATTGGCCTAGTTAAGCCCCAAATTAGTAAGCAGAACTCAGGAGCGGGATTTGCTTTGCCCAATATCCCACATACCAAAGAAATACCCAACCCACCCTCCCTGAAAACTTATAATGGTTGGACAAACACTCCTGGGTACTATAAGCCTGAGCCTGACTTCTCTTATGATAAAAATGACCTCTCCTCTTTGAAGATGGAAATACAGAAAATGCAAAATGAAATGAGTGAATTGTTAGGAGAATCTTTGAGAGCAGGCCAACAAGAAAGAGATGAAATTAGCCACCCAATCTGCCCCATTGACGATGACGTACACCCCTCTACAATAGATGCATCTCCCGTGGGAAAGCTACACTTTAAGTTGAAGGGAAATTCTGGGGAGAATAGCTACTTTTCGAGGATCGATTTTGAAACCTCCCCATTAGATGACACTTCCTTGAGAGATCTACACTTTAGGTGGGAGGAAAATACACATGAAAGTAGCTATGCATTGGATGAAGAAAGGTGGCAACCCGAGGAAGATGATGATAAGGTTGAGTATCCACCTGAATTATATTGGAGTCAAAAGAAGGGAATGATGGTGCCATTGGAAGACCTCGACCCAGATGATAGTATTTTCGTGACATTTGATGAAGTGGGTCAAAGTCAAGTTGTTAATCCTACCCTCCCTTCTGATCATGATATGGAACTCAAACCCACCCTTAGGGAACCTAACCCTAAAGAAATTGACCTATCTGAGGAGTCTGATGTAACCAATGTAAATAATTTACCTCAGATAGAGCACCCTAGGGGATCTGCTGAGATATTAAATGATTCTAGACCTCGGGTACATGATGAATTGTGTGATGAGGAGGAAGACGAATTATATGAGGAACCTACATTCAAGATTTGGAGTGACACTAAGGGTGATTATGTCTTATTTGAAGAGTTAGCCCCTGAGGATGTCACAAATTTGACCAAATTAGGTTTCCTTGGCACACCCATTGATGATATTTCTCCTCATGATAAAATGATGGAAAATTTGGAAGCAATTTCTAAGATTTGTGTGGATTCACATATAGACTCCGGGGAAGATGTGAGTAAAGAACAAAAACCCGGGGATGACATTAATAGGATAATCCCTAGATCTGTTGCTTCCAACCTGCCTTCATTCACTTCGAAGTCACCCTCTGATTCTCTTATATCTGAAAGCGAAATTGTGACTCCTAATGAAGAGCAGGAAGATCCACGTGATGGTGCAAGGAATGTTAGGGATGAAATTGAGGATTTAGAAAGAGTGTTTGGGATGCACACCAAGCTGATTAAACCCAACCTAGATCTTATGGCCATCCCACAACCTCGTAACTTGGACACCCTAGACGATCCTTGCCTTAGAGAATTGCTCAGTTTTGTTCTGACCAGGGGGCTTAACAGACCAATATTTTCTGTAATGGAGTATCGGGTATGGATTGATGATTTCTTTAGTCAGTCCATTACCCTGGGAGTTTATCTCTATACCATTCCTTCCCCATTCTTTTTGGAGGATCCTTGTCATCCTACCCCTACCCCTTTGGAGGTTATTTTAACTGTTTATCCTTTAGAACCTCTTCTGGTGACCTGGGAAGATTTCATTCCCATTTTAGTTGGGCGAGCATTTGCTATCGGGATTCATCATCAGCTCGCCAACATCCTAGGTTACCTATTTTCTAGGCCAACTTTGCTTTCCTCATTTTTAGGGCCTATTTCTACAATTCTTGAACCTGATTTGCAGGTTCTTCGGCTATTCAGCCCAGCTTTGACCCAGGTAATATCCTTCTATGCAATGAGGACATTGCAGATTTTAGGCATGGGGGGGTGTACTTGGGGATATACATAGCATAATTGCATACATTTGTACATATAAAAAAAAAAAAAAAAAAAATTTGAGCTTAACTGGCTAAGTCCTGCATTCTTAAGCAAATCAGAACTCTAGCGTAGACTAAATTAATTCTAGGGTCAAACTTTAGAAGCTAAATAAGCTACTAGCTTTAGACCTTTAGGGTCCTTTGTGGACTTAAAAACTTAAGGAGTTAAGTTGCGGACCATTCTTCAAGAGGTTGAGGAAGGGAAGCTAGGGTTTGAGTTAAAAGGTGGGGTAGTACCTGGAGTCTTATTCTACCTTTTGGTTTACGGGTCCTGGTAACCCAAGCATCCAAATTTTTCACACTTGGTCTGGTAATTAACTTAATTTCTGAAAAGAGATTTGGTTCTCTTAGTTTTGGCTTAAGAGAGGCTTGAAAACACATTTTGATTGGAAGAGTTCCCGCCGCAGGAGAGGTCGAGTATATACTCACCTTGAGGATGCGATGATAACATATTACCTCCTCGGCGCTTTTCTCTTAAGATATCCATCCTACTGGGGGCATGTAAGCGCATTGCGCGGTTCAGGTACCATGGGCGGCCCTATCTCGAAGTGCCGATTGCCATAGGCCTGAATTCGCTTAAGAAATCCATGGGTGATACTATCTCGAAGTGTCGATTGCCAGGAGTTCTTGGGGTCGTTATGGGCGGTGCTATCTCGAAGCATCGAAAGCCAGGCACCCTTCGAGGTATGGTGATGGGGACAATGAATCCGACACAGACCGTGTTGATAGCTGATCTGAGGTTAGACTTAGAAGAATCAAAAAAAAAAAAAAAAAAAAAAGTATATTTATAAATAAAAAAAAAAAATTCCTTTAACTCAAATAACTCGAACCAATGCAAAAGCACGGATGCTTTAATCTCAGGGATCAATAAACTTTAGGGTAGAGTCAGAAATCAGGGAAACTTGTGCTTACAACTCGTCTTTAGCCGACCTAGTCTGTAACTTAGCAACTACTTAGGGACCTTGGGTTTAGAACCTGAACTTAATATGCTTCTGAAGGAAGACTAAGTGAGTTGACTAGTCTACTTAGAGTTCTAGGTTTCGCTTAATTTTGCTAGGGACTAGCAAAAATTAGGCATGGGGGTATTTGATTAGCCCAAAGTTGTGGGCTATTTAAGTATTTAAGTGCCTACACATTAGGTTAATTCTAACATTTATTTAGTATAAATTAGGATGTAAATAGATTAATTCATAGTTTTAATCTAATTACATAATCCATACATTGCATTCATATCTTAAGTGCATTTAGAATTAGCTTAGAATAGCATTCATCTAATTAGATAACCAATTAGGTATATTATTTTTATTAACATAGAAGTTGAGGGTCTATACATAAATAACCCTAATATTTTAATAATATTTTCTTTATTCGTCTTCTTTCAGAACGGCTGGCTGCCGCTCCAACTCCCGCGTGATGCAGTGAAAGCCATTCAAGGGGGAGCGTATACGGTGGATCTGGTCGGCAGCTGATTTCAAAATTGTTCATGCCACTACAAAAGGAGCATGGAGGCAGCCGAGCAAAGCAGGCCTCCGCCACCGACCCACCACTGTGCAGAGAGATCCTCTCTCTTCCACTCCACACTGCCAGCCTCTACCGTGGCGGCGAGTCTCCACCACCGTGGGCGTGTGGTGTGACAGGCCACACCGCCATCCGGAGCTCGCCCGCATTACCGTGAGCACCTTAGCGTGCAACTCCCTCGCCGTCATCGCCGACCACCGTCACCAACCTACTGATCAGCCACCCTCTCAGTAACTTAAGACGTCTGGGAAATTTCCCAGACGTCTGAAGTTACCCGCTCACTTCACTGCACACGCCTGAAGTCGCCTGCAGACCCCTTCCCGCACCTGCAGAACCTTCAGCGCACCCACGTCCGTCAACCTTCAGCTCAAACACGCACAACCACCTGCAGTCCACGCCGTTCACCACTGTGTCTGCAGAACCGCCAGCAACCGACCTCTGCAGCTTCCACCGCAGCCACGCCTCTGCGCGCCAGCGCCCTCAGCAGACCCTCCGCGCGCCCACGCACAGCCATCTGCAAACCGCCAGCAACCGACCTCTGCAGCTTCCACCGCACACGCCAGCGCCCGCCTGCAGACCACCGCAGCCACGCCTCCACACGCCAACCGCCTGTAGACCACCGCGCAGCGCCCTCAGCAGACCCTCCGCGCGCCCACGCACAGCCATCTGCAAACCGCCAGCAACCGACCTCTGCAGCTTCCACCGCACACGCCAGCGCCCGCCTGCAGACCACCGCAGCCACGCCTCCGCGCGCCAGCGCCCTCCGCAGACCCTCCGCGCGCCCACGCACAACCGCCTGCAGCACCTCCGCCGGAGCTCGTCCGGCCACCTCCGGCCACCGCGCGACTCGCCGTCACCACCGATTCGAAGCCCTTGATCCAAGGGACCTCCGCCGAGCTTCCCGCGCCCAGCCATCGGCTCCTCATCGCGCAAGACAACGGGGAACAATTCCCCTGTTTTGCTACAGTAAAGCGTTGATTAAAATTTACATTTTCTGCCATTGCCAGATTTTATTCATATTCTATTCACTCTGCATTGCGGAAAATATCCTGTAGTTTCTCATAATTGCCATTTCAGCATTATTTCTTGCTTAAACCTTAATCTAAAGGCAATCTTGGCTTGGTTCTTGTCCAAATTGACTCCGAACAAACATTTTTAAGTGGTGCGAATTTTAATACGTTATTGCCTCCCTGTGGAAACGACCCGCTCCTCTGCGAGTGGTTATTTCTTATTAAAAATTGATTAGTCGATTTTTCCACCACATTAAACTACAAACGACTTAAAAGCGAAAGATCGACCCGGTCACTTATAGGCGTGTGGCCGCGGCAATCAAGGCCGATTCGTGACCTTGATAAGGTGGTTGTGCATAAACTCCGGTGACACTCCGGCCACGATTCATGGCCTCCACAAATGGAATGAAAGGCTAGAAAACACACGAAACAAAAGAGCTATGAATGAGGAATCATATTTCTAAATTTGGTACTATTTCATTTAGAAATTAGGGAAATCCTGATGTGCATACATCTAAATAGTCCAAAATATCTATTAATGCATGTTCTTAGTGTCATATTAGCATCATGCATTGTAAATATTGCATAACATGCATAATCATGCATTTAGGTCAAATTGTATAAATTTTATAGTAATTGTCTCCTTTTATGGTTAGGGATAGGGTGATTTTTAATTGGGGCTTCGGACAGAAGATCCAAATATACGGATCTGATTAGGGGACGACAGGAGTTCAACGACTCCAAGATTACCCTGATCGGACATCCGTAGCACCAGATATAGTCCGTGGAAGCCTAGAGATCAAGGGCCAAAATGGTGCCAAACTGCACTTCAGACGACAAATCCGACTGCATGGATGGGTTCGAATCGATGATTGCAACCTAGCAGTGCAAAAATTGGCTTAATCCGACATCTGTGGCACCTTCTACATGTCACAGAAGATGGATGGCTGTGATGGCGCCAAATGGCACCATCATAGCCACCCAAATCAGCCGCAGCATCACCTCTTATCCTTTGAAGGTGCGGACATGGCGAGATTTGGGTCGTTGGATCTTGATCCAACGGCCACAAGCATGCGTGCTTAAAACGTAAATGCAATGAAGAAGTGACCCTAGTGTAGCGGTCGAGTGCCCTTATGCAAGAGTGGGGCGCGGGTTCTACTCACAATATGCAGCACACGCATGTGTAACCTTGACCACGCGATCAGCTGAGGATGGGCCAGATCTCTCAATCGAGCGCACGCGCAATCAAACGCGATCAGTTGAGGATGTAAATATTGCATTGCAGTATAGTTGAAATCGCTTCAAAAAACAAATAAGAATTTATTACTTGAAAAACTAAGAATCCGAGGTCGAACATGGGGAGCAAATTGGTATTTAAAAGCTAAGAACACAATCTCAATTTGATAAATGTGATGTTTAATCAAATGATGAAGCAATAGACTAGTCTCAATGTATATAAAAGCTCAAAAAGATGTGAAAATATGATGCTTCTAGCTTGGGATTTCTCTTCTTCTTTCTTCCTCTCTGATGTCTTGTTCTTGTTCTTCCTTTTCTTCCTTGGCTTTAGTTCTCCCCCTAACTATGGCTTCTTTCTTCTCTGTCTTCTTCTTCTTTCTTTTCTTCTCTTTCATTGGCTTCTTTCCTTCTTTTTCTTCCTTCTTTGATTTCTCCTTCCTTCCTCTACCTTGGCTTCTTTCTCTTTCTCTGTCTTTAGTCAAGCCTTCTTCTTCTTCTCTACATCTTCCTTCTTCTTTAGCCTTCCTTCAGCCTTGAGCTTTCCTTCAGAGCCCCTCTTCTTTCTTCAGCTATTTCTTCTCCTTCCTTGGTTTTCTCCTTGCTTTGGCTTCTTCCTTCTTCAGCTTCCTTCCTTAGCCTCTTCCTTCTCTGTGACTCCTTCCTTTAGCTTTCCTTCTTCCTTCCTTTCCCTACACAGAAGTGCAAAACCTACCCCTACCCTCCCCCTCGTATGCTCTCTCTCTTAGTCTCGCTCTCCCAGAGCCAATCAGGTAAACGGGTAGAGTCAGCGCACCAGGTCCAGGTGCACCGACATGGGTGATGCGCAAGGAGTGCAGGGTTATCGGGTCCGGTCAACTAGGTCAGCGAAGGAGTGAGCACGGACGAGGCGGGTATGTGGGCGAGGGGACCTCACTGCATGTTCGGAGGTGACAAGCCTAAAGCACAAAAATAACTTATACCACTCACCTGCTTCTAAGGTTACCAAGGAGGGACTAAAATTCCCACTTGCTTCTTTGCGTGAGCTTGCAGGGAACATCGCTTAATTGCTGCAGCAGTGGAGTGTGTTGGATTCAATTACTGGGTGCAAGGGAATCGCAAAGTGGTTCCATGCACTTGGGGCTTAGTCTCCTGGAGTGGGGCTGCCTGGAGCAAACTTGCAAGCAAGCTTTGCTCCTACTCCAATGGCAGCTTGGGGTCCAACCCTGTCAACATGAATCCTCACAGCCCTGTCAAAACACTTAGAGAGCTTCACCGTGACACGGTGAAGGTGGTGTGGTGGGTGGCATGGCACAGGATGGCCTAGGCATGCGTGCCTAGGTCGATTTGTGCTGTGAAGGTGCGGTTGTTCGGGGGCAGTGTAGGGCGTGTGTGGTGGTCGATGAAGAGGTGGATGATGGTCAGTGGATAATGGTGAAGCTTCTGAGGTAGGTGGCGAGGCATGTGGGTGTATGGAGTGGTGGATGCACCTTCGCCGGTGGTTGGTTGGAGATGAAGAAGATGAGGGCGGTCTGTGGTTGTCGAGGGTGGTTTTGTGAAATAAAGAGGGGGAAAATGAAGAGTAGAGAGAGGGGTATTATCTGAGAGTAGCTAGACGAAGGGGGAGGCAGTGAGCGGACGACGAGTATTTGCCATCGCTGAAGACGAAGGCCCTAAGATGAAGAGGCGGCGACGACGAGAGGGCTGAAGATGTGGGCGTAGGTATGGCGCGACGTGGAAGAATGAGGCGAAGAAGACTCTACCACTAGTATGGTGGCAGAGCGATGAGAAGAGGGAGGAAGAGTCACCAGAGCTTGCAGGCTATTGGTCGGAGAGGGGAAAGGAGGAATTCTGGCGGATTTTTCGGCCAAGTCAATCTTGCCCTCGTCGAGAGGATTTGGGGCATCTTTTATAGTCGCGAGCGGAGGGCCTTGTGCTTGGAAGGCAAGCTTCAAGGCATGGCAACCTCGCCGAACTTGGAAGGTTGAGAGATACCCATATCTCTCGTGCGTTCGCATGAGAGATTGGGTGCGAATCAGAGTGCATGATGGGGTTCACACGATCGGGAATTTTTCAAAGAATCTCCCTTTCAAATCTGAGAGGGATTCTCTGAGGAAACAAGGAGATCTCCCTCTTGAATCCTTGTCGGAGTAAGATTCCTCCGCTGTAATGGTGGAGGGACCTAATTCCAGAGAATGCCAAGAAAGCTACGGGGTTCTCTGCAAGGTTTTCGAAAGTTAGGGGTTTAAAAGTAATTTGGTTGGATTGTTTTGCAAAGTTGGTCAAGTTGAATTCCCCTTGGGTCCAAATTTTGGTATAAACATAATATGGACCTAAGGAATCCAATGGTGAAGTTGGATTTTAGGTTTGATCATGTTTGACTAGACATTTTGAATAAAAATCCAATTTAGGGCAAATGTTTGACTAGGACCCCTATTTAGGTCAAAATAGATTCTAAAGGCCAAATTGAAGGTTCTAAACCCCAGAGGATATTTTTCCATAAATTTTAGAGTGTTTAGTTGATTTTTATCCTGACCAGAACCTTTTTGAATTAAGTGGGTTTATTTTAGGGTTACAGAATGTCACTTAATTCCTACATTGCATATTAACCGTTTTCTGATTGAACCAACCCACTTTTTATCTTGTTAAGACCAATTGACCAATGTTTAGCCCCTGAGAAATCCTTTTGTTGTACTGCAATGGTAAAATTGCAGTTTTACCCTTTGTTTCTTATTTTCTCTTAAAATAGTTATTCCCTAAGTTAGGCCCTTCACTTGGTTATTTAGGAGCTTTTATTCTATTTTCTAGGTCAAAATGAGCTAGTTAGGGCTCATGATGGTGTTCCATCATACCTCCATGCCTAGCTTTTGCTAGTCCCTTAGCAAAATTTCAAGGTTTTAACTTTTGTTTTAGACCATGAGTTTCTTTCGCAGTGCTTTTTCTTTTTCTTTTTGATTAGGTTAGAATGTTGACGGTAAGGCCTAGAGGTACTCAAGAACCAACCAAGATCCAGACCTGACCAGCTCTAGCCTCGATCCTCCGTGAAGGTTTCTAAGGCCAACAGGAACTATCCTAAGGTTCATTGGACTCTGTGGTTAAAACAGCCGTGCTTGAGACATATTTTAGCTTCGGTTCTGTTTGCAGTGTGCTTTTGTAAGAGGGAGACAGAGGATTTATTTGTTTGGAGAGTTTTCTCTCTCTTTTGTTTTTATTTCTAGCTTCGGATTGGCTTCTCAACACAATCTGTATCGGATTCCTCATCCCCATCATCAATCCTCAAAGGTCCGTGGCAATCGATGCTACGTGATAGCACCGCCCATGGCAACCCCCAGAACCCTGACTTTCGAGATTTTGAGATAATCCCACCCATGGTGTTCCGTAGCCAAATCCAGACCCTAGCAATTGACATTTCATGATAATGCTGCCTATGGTATCTGAACCAATAGAGTGCTTACGTGCCCCCGGTAGGATATGTAAATATCCTAGGAGACAAGCACCGAGGAGACGATATGTTGTTATGCATCTTCGAGGGGAATTTCCCACCTCTCTGCATCGGGAACTCGTCTTAATCAACTTGTGTTGATCGGCTGCTCCTAATCTAGGCAACTTTTTTCAGAACATTTAAACGCTTTTACGTGATTTTGATAGTTATGCACACTGAACCAGACTGTGTGTGGATTGGGGTGCTTAGGTTACTAAGTCCCGTAAATCAAAGGTCAGTTAATGAGGTCGAATACTCCCTATGCCTTAGACGTAATACTTAAGCTTCACATTTTCCCCAACCTCTTGAGGATTATCCAGATCTTAGCAGGTACTTGAATTTTTAAGCCTAAGAGTCAAGCCCAAAAGTCCTAAGATCAACATTCCTACTAATCTCTTTTTGTGTCTCATTAGCACTTTTTTTCCATTTTTCTCTTTTCCTTGATGTGGTCTAGAACTTCGGTTAATCCCTTAATCTCTTACTAATGACTATTCTTTTTCTTTTTTGTTTTGTGCTCCTTTTTGTCATTTTTCTCTTTTCCTCATGTTTTGTATGGCCTCAAAAATTTTCTCTCCCCCCCCTCATTTTTTTTGTTCTTTTTCAAGATTTTTTCATTTTTTTGGTGTTTTTTGTGATATGTGATTTTTTGTTGAAACCTTTTCTTGTGATATGAGTTTTCATGACATTTTGCACTTTCATACCCCCCCATTCCTATGATTTGCAATGTCCCCATTGTAAATTAGGTGGGTTCGAATTCAGCTTAGTTCATTTATTAGGACAGATTTTGGGTGGGCGAACGAGTCGAGGTGATTGTTGCGAACGATTTTTAGACTCGGGTATGGGTACCTGAGGTGGAGTCGGTTGTTCTAATGGATGAACCCTAAAGTACAATATGAATTCAGCATAGAAATGTTAAGAAAGGTTTCAGGTTTTTCAAGAATGACGAGTTGCCTCCCGTTAAGCACTGAGTTTTACGCCATCGGCTGGGCGCAATGAGTTCAGGGAGAATGGAGGATAAAGGATATCTCAGTCAAATTTGTATCGATCACGTCAATGAACAATTTGAGTCTCTAACCATTCACAATGAAGGGTTCGGAATCGTGGTTGTGTGGACTGTCTCAATGGCTCCATTTTCAAAGATTCATCGGACTAAGTAGGGTCTGATCCATTTAGATCGTAGTTTTCTTGGGAACAATTTGAGTTTGGCATCGAAGAGTAGGATCTTTTGACTAGGATGAAAGATATTTCTAGATATGTGCTTGTCATGAAAGGCATTAACCCGCTCTTTGTAAATTCACGAGTTCTCATACATGTCATGGAGTAATTCATCGATCTCGCTCATTTGAAGCTTTCTATGGGTGCCAACCTTAGAAAGATCTAGATTACAATTTCATATTACCCAATAGGCCTTATGCTCCAATTCTATGGATAAGTGACATGCCTTCCCGTACACCAGTCTGAAGGGAGACATACCTAATTGGGTTTTGTGGGTGGTCCTATAAGCCCACAAAGCTTCTGGAAGCCAGGAGGACCAATCCTTCCTGTCAGGTCGAACAATAACCTGGAGGATTTTCTTGATCTCCCAGTTTGATAGCTCAGCTAGACCATCAGTTTGGGGGTGGTAAGGAGTAGAGATTTGGTGTGACACCCCGTATTTGCTCATCAGTGACCTGAACTAAGCGTTTGTGAAATGGGTCCTTCCATCGAAAATTATCGCACGTGGAATCCTAAATATTGAGAAGATGTTCTGATGAATGAATTTGATAACAACTTTGTGATCATTAGTTCAGGTCGAAATGGCTTTGATCCATTTGGACACATAGTCAACAGCGAGTAAAATGTATTCGAAGTCGTCCGAGATAGGGAAGGGTCCCATAAAATCAATCCCCCAAATGTCGAAAATTTCGCATACCAGAATCGGCTGTAAAGGCATCATATCCTGATGGCTCATGTTTCCCAAGGTCTGGCAACGGGTACATGCCTTATAGTGATTGTATGTGTCCTTGAAAATTGTGGGCCAGTAAAAGTCGCACTGGAGGACTTTTGCTGCGGTTTTATGTCCTGAAAAGTGTCCACCGCATTCCTGGTCATGGCAGAAAGAGAGTATGTCTTGATTTCCGCTTCCACGACACATCGTTGAATTATTTGATCAGCACCGATGCGGAAAAGATATGGGTCTTCCAAAAAGTAATACTTGGCATCGGAAAGTAATTTGTCCTTCTTGGCCTTCAGACAATCGGACGGGATCTGATGTAATGCCAAGTAGTTTACTATATCAACAAACCATGGAAGCCCTGTATTGATAGTCAGAAGGTGCTCATCAGGAAAATGTTCCGTGATGGGTTCAGAAGGATCGATGATCTCAAAAGGAAGGCAGGACAAGTGATTAGCTACCATGTTATGTTTTCCCGCTTTGTTGCGAATCTCGAGGTCAAATTCTTGCAACAGCAAGATCCAGCGGATTAATTGAGGTTTCACGTCCTTCTTTGCAAGGAGATGCCTCACAACTGTGTGATCTGAGTAGATGATAACAAGGGAACCTAGGCGGTAAGATCTGAATTTTTCTAGGGCAAATACTACAGCTAGCAGCTCTTTCTCAGTAACTGTGTAGTTACACTGAGCCTCGTCAAGTGTTTTGCTAGCATAATAAATGAGCACGAGTTCCTCGTCAATTTTCTACCCCAATACCACTCCTACAGCGAAATCAGATGCATCGCACATGATCTCAAAGGGTTGAGACCAATCAAGGGACTATAGGATCTGGGCTTAGGTTACTCGGTCACGGAGGATTTCAAATGCTTGAGTGCATTCCTTGGAGATTTCGAAAGGTACATCCTTGGAGAGAAGAGTGGTCAGGGGTGCACAATTTTCAAAAAATCAGGGATAAATCGACAGTAAAAATCGACGTGTCCCAGAAAAGATCGGATGTCCTTGATCGAGCTAGGCAAAGGGAGTTTGGAAATCAAGTTCACCTTGGCTCGATCGACTTGGATGCCTTTCTCTAAAATCAGATGACCTAGGACAATTCCTTCAGGCACCATGAAATGGCTCTTTTCGCAGGAAAGAACCAGATTCACATCAATGCACCACCTGAGGATTTGGACCAAGTGTTGGAGATAATCGTCAAATGATTCTCCAAATACTGAAAAGTCATCCATGAAGACTTCTAGATAATCACCTACCATATCTAAGAATATGGCAAGCATGCACTACTGAAAAGTCATGGGTACATTGCATAGACTGAACGGCATCCTTCGGAACGCGTATGTCCCGAAGGGATAGGTGAAAGTGGTCTTTTCTTGGTCCTCAGGATGGATTGCCACTTGGTTATAACAGGAGTACCTGTCAAGAAAGCAGAAGAACCTATTTCCTACTAGTTTCTCAAGGATCTGATCAATAAATGATAGTGGGAAATGATCCTTCTTTGTGGAGGAATTGAGTCTTCTGTAATCAATGCAGACTCTCCATGAATTAGCCACACGAGTCGGTATGACCTCTCCGATTTCATTCGTAATGATGGTGAGTCCTGCCTTTTTAGGCACAACCTGGATTGGACTCACCCACCGACTGTCGGAGATCGGGTAGATGATCCTTGCATCTAGCCACTTAATGATCTCTTTTTTCACGACCTCCTACAGATTAGGGTTCAAACGTCTCTACATTTCTCGTGAAGGTCGTGTGCCCTCTTCAGTGTAGATTCGGTGTATGTAATAAGAGGGACTTATGCCAGTCAAGTCATCGAGAATCCATCCAATGGCTCTTCGATGTTGCTGGAGAATAGTAATTAGACAGGATTCCTGGTCAGGTGTGAGTCTGGAGTTGATAATCACAGGAAACGTTTGATTGGAACCGAAAAAGACGTATTTCAGATGGTCAGGAAGAGGCTTGAGTTCCAGGACGAGGTTATCAGCAGCAGCGGACGATTCAGGGTGTGTGTCTGGAACAAGGGAAGGAGTTATGGGTGTATCTAGATCAGGTTCAGACTCTTCTGTTTACGGGTTTTGATCTTCTGGTGGTTGATCGGGAATAATCAAGTTGTCCTCGATATGTGGTTCATCAACCATGGCTTTGATATCACATATTTGTTCTATAACACCATAATTAATCCCTTGTTGGGCCTTAAAGATGTCAATCTTTAGTGTTTGGTTCCCAAATTTTAGTTCTATTTGGCCCTCTTCATAGTTTATATTGGCCCTAGCAGTGGCCAGAAAAGGTCTCCCTAGTATAATTGGTGTATCCCTTGGGTTTTCAGGTGCATCCATATCCAGGACTATAAAATCCATCGGGAAGTAGAAATCTTGTACCCTAACAATGACATCCTCGAGTACTCCTTTAGGTGACTTGATGGATCGATCGGCTAACTGCAACGTCACCTCTGTCGGTTTCAGCTTGGATTCTTCAAGGTGGTCAAGGAGGGATGTAGGTATGAGGTTTATGGAGGCACCTAGATCTAATAAGGCTCTGTCGAATTGGGTATCACCAATTGTACATGGGATCAGGGGAGTACCTGGGTCTTTAGCATTAGGTGGGAGTTTGCTCAAGATTACAGAGCTGGCTTGCTCTGACAGCATGCTCGGACTCCCACTTTTGGTTCATGGCTTACGCTTGGGTGTACACACGTCCTTCAGAAATCGTGCATAAGCCAGTACGTGGTGGATTGCATGCATCAAGGGGATGTTTATCTGGACCTGTTTAAAGAGCTTAACCAGATCCTCCTCAAGAGCCACAGGTTTGGTTTTCCTCTTTCCCTTGGTTAAGGCCTCGGGAAATGGAATCTTGGTTGGTTCCTCTAGAATAGGTCTAGGTTCTTGATCTGTGATAAGGGTATCCTGGATAACTATCCTAGGGCTTGGGTTACTACCAGGCTTGGAGTGGCTTGGATAAGGTGGGTCTTGAGTTACTTTACCACTACGGGTTGTTACGGAGTTTAGTCTTGCTTGGTTTTGGTTTAGGGTTGGTAAAATAGGTGGCTCCTGTTGAAATCCCGCATAAGATGTTGAAGCTTCCATCCCGTCGAGTGATGGAATAGAAGGGGCCTGATAAATCATGTGTGCGTGGCCTGGATTTGGGTTCATAACGCGCCTCTAGGTCGGCACGTTATTTGGATTTGGTAGAGGTTGCGAAGGAAGTGTGCTAGGTTGGTGGGAATTCGCTATCTGGGTGAGTTGATTGCAAACCTCTGTGATCTCATCCTTGTTCAGTTTTTGTATTTTTGCATTCGCCTTCTGAATGTCAGCCAGTGTTTGAAGGATAAGAGTCATTTGATCTGCTTGGTTTGGCCCAGATTGATGGTGGGGTTGGGCCGAGGTTGAGGCGGCTGATATGGATGAGGAGCTTGTGGATGGGGTTGATAAGGTGGTCTTTGATTATGAGAATTTCTCGCCCACAGGAAGTTGGGATGATTTCGCCATCCAGGTGATGTAAACACATTTACACTACTTAAGATGTCTCTTTATGCATGTTCTTAAGCATAGGATTGCATTTCATGATATAAATATTGCATTACATGCATCATCTTGCATTTAGAATAGTTTGAATAAAATGGAGGTTAATTGTCTCCTTTTATGTGCTTGGACAGGGTAAATATTTTATCAAGGCCTCGGATCAAAGATCCAACTGTATGGATGTGATCAGGGTGACGATTGGAGTTCAATGACTCCAAGATCACCCTAATCAGGCATCCGTAGCATCAGATAGTGACCTGGGAACCCTAGAAGATCAAGGGCCAAGATGGTGTAAATCCACACTTCAGATGATAAATCCAACCGCACGGATGAATTCGGATCGACGATCGCAGGCCAACGACACAAAAATCGAGTCAATCTGACATCTGTGGCACCATCTACAACTTCCAGAAGATGGATGGCCAAGATAGCACCACGTGGCACCATCTCAGCCACCCAAACGGTCGCTTCATCTTGTGAAGGCTCCACGCCTGATCGCTCTCCGCCATTGGATCTTAATCCAACGGCTGTGGGCGCTCGCATTTAAAAGCGCCCGCTCGACCATCCGCGCCCCATAGCGCAGTGGTCGAGAACGCCATCGCGAGCGCGGGGCGCGGGTTCGATTCGCGGCGAGGGGCCGGAGGGCGCAATCAATTGAGGTGCGTGGAGTGTCAGATGGAGATCGGACGGCCACGCGCGCCCGATAGCGTCGACGCACGATTGGACGTGCAATCGGACGCGCAATCAGACGTGCGGGGGGCGTGCAACGCAGCGAGCGCGGATGCATTTTAAGCCGTCTGATCTCGCGATCGGACGGCTGAAAAGCACTGGACGTGAGTGGACGTTGAGGAGCGGGCAGCCGAGGAGGCGCACGTGGGCACGGAAGCAACGCCCACGTCGGGGCTTTAGTGACGGATTTATCCGTCACTAAGGACCCCTTATTTATTATTTTGAAGTTGTAATGTCCATTTTGCCTCCACTCCTTGCAACTATAAAAGGAGACCCCCTCCATATGAAATTCTCATCCCTTCTTTCTCCTCTCTACCCCTCCAAAGCTCAAAAGAAGCTTGTCCCACACCTGGGATTCTTCTTGCGAGATAAAGTCCAATTTTCGTTCCCCTTCGGAAGTGGATCCCGCGATGACGACGGCGTGCTGCTCCATTCTCGTTCTTCTGATTCGTCCTCCTTTGTCCTGCTTCGTTCTCCTTCGTCCAGGCGTCGTCCCGTCCGGCTTGTCCTCCAAGCAATCGTTGAGGAGGATAATCTCTCTCCCATTCTTAGTTACAGCTTTTATAGTGTAGAATTTTCCTGCTTTATAGTGTAATTGATTTTCCGCATTCTAGTGTAACTTTTATAAACAATTGAAATATTGAATGCATGTTCTCTTTCTCTCTCTCTCTCTTTTAGTATGATAGCTCCATTGTAATTATACCGCCTTGCTTATAAAAAAATCCTAAAAAATATATATAATTGCGAATATAGATCAATGTAGCCTCCCTATGTTCGACCCAGAATTCTTTTCGGTATAAATTTTATTTGTTGAACATGAATTCTTCGCTTTCGAACTACAACAACAAGTTTTCCGAAACCAAACACGTAAGCATAGCGATTCGCAAAACACGTTCAACATTTTGGTGCCGTTGCCGGGGAGGCAACAATTTCCGATCTTTTCTTCACATTTCTTGCACTTTATTTATTTTCTAACTAGCTTTCTCTTGTGTCTATTGTTTTGCAGAGACCTCCATCAAGGAATCAACAAGCGGTAGACTGGAGTAAAGTGCAATTGAAGACAACTGTAAGTGCTCCCCCATTCTTTCCCCCTTCATAGATTTCATTCGCCACATTAAATCCAAATCCCAATTAACCTAGGTGTTTGCATAAATCCTAGGAATAGTTTGGTTGTTTGGATTTTCACTCACATTCATTCCACCCTCATCCATAAAAAAAAAAATAACAAAAAGATAATTTTGTGGGGTAATTTTCAACAAACACACAACACACACCCACATTCAAGGCACTTGATCAACTTGATTTGTTTTCTACTCAACCGGGTTCTGATCTGTGGAACCAGTACACACAAAGCAACACATAACAGAGTAGAAATCATTCTAGGTTAATCATCTTTGAGTGCCTAACTTAGTGGTGCATTTGTGGCCAGTTGTTTGAGTTGTTTGGGCTGCACCACTTTATTTTAAAACCAACTCATCAAGTAGCTCCTCCTTAGGGTTTTCAATCTAGGTATATTCCAGGCACTCCACTTTCTTTTTGATTTTAAAGGAAAACAATCTTCACCTGTGTTTTACAACTTGGTTTTCCTAGAAACTTGATTGCAATTCACCTAATTTGAAACCCTAAAAGCTACTTAAGCAAGATTTCAACATTAAAATTCACGCATTATCAATAATCTTGCTTGAAAACCCTGGTTGTGCACGCACTTACACAAATCTCAATCAATCATTAAGGGCACAACCCATTTAAAGGGCCCATCACATTCCAAAGCACATTCAAACCTAGCCCTAAATAAAATAGAGTAGACGTTGGCCTTAAGGATTGGACTCGCTCTTCAGAACCTAGAACGAGATTATTTTCAATTAGTCTGTTTCTACTGTTCAATCTGATGTCTAGCTAGGGGAGCAGAGTTAAACGATCGCGGCTGGGGGGTACATTAGGAACCGGAGGCGCAAGCCGAAGGAAGAACCTTCTCCCCAGTCCCTCCTTCTAACTGGTTGGATTGAATAAACAGAAGTAGATCAAATCGTTCCTTTATCTCAAGACGGGTTTTGAGAGTCTGTAGGTCTGTAGGCTAACCCATTTAAGGACAGGTTTGATTATTTGTATTGCAGGGTGCCTTTCTTCCTCCCGAGTCTCATGAATCCTTCCACATATTTCACACATTCCCGCTCTTTCCCTCCTGTTGTGAATTATCCTCAACATGACGATTATCCCAACTCGTATTGTAATCAACCATCAGTTAGTTGGGATAATTCGGATTGGGGATACAATTCTGGACCCCTGTGTTTAGGGTCTAACCCTGAACACTTTGATTCTGATTTCTATCCTTCTCAGAGCTATATCGATTATAGATCGTCTTCCTTTCATGCACAACCTAATATGATCTACAATCAAGAAGGATACACCGATCCTTACCCATCCTCTGATTTCACTGCCTTTAGGTCATCACCATCTTTTCAACAATCTGAAATGACCTATTATCAGGAAGGGTATAACGAATCTCAATTCGTTAATTCCCCTGCATTAAGCCCAAACCCGCCCAACCCTGAACCAACTCATTTGGTTCAGGTTAACCAGGTTCAAGATAAGGTTCTGGCTAACTTGAGGAATATCATACAATCTTTAGAAGTGCAGCCAATACCTTGCATTGAGAGATTGAAGCCCCTGATTGAAATGATTGATGATTTAAATAAGTTTTTGTTGGATTGGCTCTAGGATGTTAAGGATAAGAACTCGGGTAAGTTTCTACTTGGGAAATTACGAAATTGAGGATGAGATTCGTGGTTGCTTTGATTCAATCTTGGAATAATTCCCAGGATGAACCCTCTTCAGGAAAGCCAATGACAGAACCCGCTCAGGCATCTGTTGGTGGGACACGTGTTACGAGGCAGACCAGATTGAATTAAAGCAATCAATTAAGGATGATCTGATTTCTTCACTTGAGATCCCTGAGCCGGGCTACGAGGAAACGTATGTCTCTGGGGAACACAAAGTGACAACTGATTTTGGGACATACATTGATACGGATCCTAATGGTGAAGATTCAAGTTGCGAAGTCTCACGCGAGTTTTCTGAAAATGATTTCTGTGAGACGATTGGGCCTGAGGAATCTGATAGATCATTTAATAGCCCAATAACTGAGGAAATTGATCTTATTAGGGCACACATTATGGATCCAGAATCGCATTTTCTGGAGGAATCAATTCAATGCCCTGATTATCAGTTACACCCTGTTGAGCTTATTGATGATTCTAATTCTGAGATAATTAGACCCAAGTCAATTTTGATTCTGCCACATCATTTAGACTTGGAGATTTCAGACGGGGTGATGAATATACAAGAGGTCTTGGAATTTGATATGCTGAATGAGGAGAATAGGAGCTGGGAAGTTCTGATTTGGGAAGTCAATTTTGGAGGAAATAGAAAATTGAGTCGAAGGGTTCCTTTTAAGCTGAAACCATCAAATCAGAACCCTTACGACATTTGTTTCGAGGATGTCAAACCCAAGCACACATTCAACGATTATCTTTTTGAGCTTCAATTCTCTGTAACCCGACTTTTTGGTCTTGGGTTGCATCCTCAGAAATCGCAGGCCCAGCCCCGCTTGCATTCTGATTTTAGGTTTTGGGTAATTTTTATCCAGAACCTAAGATATTCTCGATTATGGGGTGTGGGTCTGCACCACAATCTGGTCCACATCTGTGGACCTCTGTTGACAGGTCGGAGGATTCTTCTATTTATTCTAATTCTGACATGCACTTGTGAATTCTTTATTTCTTTTCTTTGTATAATGTGCCTAGCTGAAGGCACTAAACTCAGCACATATATAGTTCTTTTTAATTTTTCATCTCGGAGCGGACCTGACATTCACGCAATTCAGGTGCTTTCTTCGCTTTTCCACTCTGTTTTATGTCTTTTTAATACAATGAGGACATTGCATTAGATAGGCATGGGGGGTGGATATTTATCTCTGAATTCATTCGTCAGCTCCGTAGATTTATTTTATTTTGATTAAAAAAAAAATCGAAATTAGGAAAGAGAATTTGGGTTTAAGAAAATTTTCAATCTTAGGAAAAACTACATTAAGATCTGAACACAAAGACCCTTCAGGTCTTTGAACTTAATCAACCCGTGTATCCACTAAAATGTGGATTTGTTTTTCGAGTTCTCGCCAACTTGAATTTTATTTTAATTGGAATAAATAAGTTTGGGTGATAAGTACACGACTTATCAACCCGCCCTCTGATTTGAGGGAATTTTGAGTCTTAAGCATCTACACACTTTCTTTGCACTGACTCTTTGTTTGGCGATTTTAACGGAAATTGGGTAGCTAATGAACTTTCTAGGGTGATATGGCTGGCAAGTTATCGTGGGTAACAGCCCATAGGTAGGTTGTTCAGAGCCCAATCACTAGACCTTTCTCTTTTTCCTGCCCTTAGGTAAATCTTAGACTAGGGAAGCCACCTATTTTAAAAATTAAAAAAAAAAAATCAAAAAGAAAAGGAGAAAAGAACAAAAAGAAATAAGCCACACTTCGCCGCACGAGTATAGCTGGCAAGTTGTCGGTGGTAAGAGCTCATCGACCGGTTGTCCAGAACCCAGCTCAGAAAATGCACTAAAAATTCCCAAAACACTTACGAAGAAGCGGAGAAGTAGAATATACCGGGGAGATATACATTGGATTCACCCTTGTGTTGACCCCGTAAAAAATAAAAGTAGGGAGAAAGCTACCGGTTGTAAAGATACACCTTTAGGCAGAAGTCTTTTTGAGGTCACCTAGAGGTGTAGAAATCCGAAGTCCGTTCTAACTGCCGGACAATGAGTCTATCACAATCACAATAAGATGCTTAAAGCTTAGGGTTCTCATCAAATTTTGGGTGAGTTGAATGGCCGTAGAAAGCCACTCTTAAACCCGAAAATTTGAAAATAAAAAAAATTAGAAAAGAGAAAAAGAGAAAAAGAAAATTTTCTTTTAATAAGGCGAGGGCTTGAGGCGGTCTGCATTTTGGCTAATACTCGGGCACTGTTGTGTCTTTGAAAGTTCAGTTCCTAAGTAAACAATTTCTTAATGATTGAAAATAACTCAAGTCCAAATAATCCAATCTAATTCTTTTATAAATAGCATATATTTTTTGCTAGGGACTAGCAAAAGATAGGCATGGGGGTATGATGTAAACACATTTACACTACTTAAGATGTCTATTTATGCATGTTCTTAAGCATAGGATTGCATTTCATGATATAAATATTGCATTACATGCATCATCTTGCATTTAGAATAGTTTGAATAAAATGGTAGTTAATTGTCTCCTTTTATGTGCTTGGATAGGGTAAATATTTTATCAGGGCCTCGGATCAAAAATCCAACCGTATGGATGTGATCAGGGCGACGATTGGAGTTCAACGACTCCAAGATCGCCCTAATCAGGCATCCATAGCATCAGATAGTGACCCAGGAACCCTAGAAGATCAAGGGCCAGGATGGTGTAAATCCGCACTTCAGATGATAAATTCGATCGCACAGATGAATTCTAATCGACGATCGCAGCCCAACGACACAAAAATTGAGTCAATCCGACATCCGTGGCACCATCTACAACTTCCAGAAGATGGACGGCCAAGATAGCGCCACGTGGCACCATCTCAGCCTCCCAAACGGCCGCTTCATCTTGTGAAGGCTCCGCGCCCGATTGCTCTCCGCCATTGGATCTTAATCCAACGGCTGTGGGCGCTCGCATTTAAAAGCGCCCGCTAGACCATCCACGCCCCATAGCGCAGTGGTCGAGCGCGCTATCGCATGCGCGGGGCGCGGGTTCGATCCGCGGCGAGGGGCTGGAGGGCACGATCAATTGAGGCGCGTGGAGCGTCAGATGGAGATCGGACGGCCGCGCGTGCCCGATAGCGTAGACGCGCGATTGGACGCGTAATTGGACGCGCAATCAGATGCGCGGGGGGGGCGCAACGCAGCGGGCGCGGACGCATTTTAAGCCGTTCGTTCTCGCGATCGGACGGCTGAAAAGTGCTAGACGTGCGTGGACGTTGAGGAGCGGGTAGCCGAGGAGGCACACATGGGCGTGGAAGCAACACCCACGTCGGGGGTTTAGTGACGGATTTATCCATCACTAAAGACCCCTTATTTATTGTTTTGAAGTTGTAATGTCCATTTTGCCCCCACTCCTTGCAACTACAAAAGGAGACCCCCTCCATACAAAATTCTCATCCCTTCTTTCTCCTCTCTACCCCTCCAAACCTCAAAAGAAGCTTGTCCCACACCCGGGATGCTTATTGCGAGATAAAGTCTAATTTTCGTTCCCCTTCAGAAGTGGATCCCGCGACGACGATGGCGTGCTGCTCCATTCCCATTCTTCTACTTCATCCTCCCTTGTCCTGCTTCGTTCTCCTTCGTCCAGGCATCGTCCCGTCCGGCTTGTCCTCCAAGCAATCATCGAGGAGGATAATTTCTCTCTCCCATTCTTATTTACAGCTTTCTAGTGTAGAATTTTCCTGCTTTATAGTGTAATTGATTTTTCGCTTTCTAGTGTAACTTTTATAAACAATTGAAATATTGAATGCATGTTCTCCTTCTCTCTCTCTCTCTCTCTTTTAGCCTGATAGCTCCATTGTAATTATATCGGCTTGCTTATAAAAAAATCCTAAAAAAAATATATAATTGCGAATATAGATCAACGTAGCCTCCCTGTGTTTGACCCAGAATTCTTTTCGGTATAAATTTTATTTGTTGAACACGAATTCTTCACTTTCGAACTACAACGACAGGTTTTCCGAAACCAAACACGTAAGCGTAGCGATTCGCAAAACACGTTCAACACCAGGATTATAGGTGTTGTAGAATGGGTCATTCTGGATGGCGTTGAGGTCCTCGCAAGTTTGAGGGCCTCAGGAAAATCAGAGTAGGAGGGTTCAGAGTTCCCCCAACTAGAATAGAGTGAATCGGAGGTCCCTCCGGTCCTGGAGTCAAACGGGGGTGGATATGGGTCCATACCCTGAGAAGATTGGTGATAGATGTTCTACACAGTTTCCCTCGCAAGAGGTGGCTGTGCAAACGAGTTTCGCATAGAGGTGGCTGGCTAGCTGCAAATGCTGAGTCAGCTTGTCCACCTTCTTCTTTATGATAGAGACCTTGTCCAACTAACTGGCCATCAGCTCCAAGTCGATGGATGCGGACAGGCCCTGTGTCTCATGTGCTCCCCTAAGATTCGTTGATGCGTGGGCATTTGTTCGGTCGAATAAGCCCATGGAGTCATTATTGATGGAGTTCTCACACATAGTCTCTACAATCTCATACACCATGTCCTCATGTTGACCCATGATGTTTCCTCCGCAGGTTGCATTGATGAACAATCGAATGTATTCACAGAGTCCCTGGTAAAAAGACTGAACTTGTTCCTATTTAGGAACTCCGCGATGGGGGCACTTACGCATGAGATCCAAAAATCGATCCCATGCCTCATGAAGAGGTTCTCCTGTTTGTTGAGTGAAGTGAGTGATTTGGTGGCACAAGGCATTCATTCGGCCAACGGGGAAGAACTTTTTCAAAAATTCAGACTAGAGTTCGGCCCATGTGTTGATAGGACGTGTTTGAGTCGATACCAATGAGCAGCCTTGTCCATGAGGGAGAAAGAAAACATCTTCATGAGTAGATATCCCGATTTTGTACATCTGACCCGAAGCTCTGGGCCAGATGTTTGAGTTGTTTGATGTGTTGGAAAGGATCCTCGGAGTTATGCCCATGGAATTTTGGAATGGCATGAATCATGTTGGGCTTGAGTTCAGAATCAGGACCTCCATCCGGGATTTAGACTCGAGGCTCAACTGCCACCGCAGCAGGATTATAGTGATCTCGCATCATAAGACGCTGCGGTGGGTTTACAAAGTTTTGGAATAGATCATTTAAGTGTTGAAGTTGGTGCTCAAGGTTGTTCTCTTCTTCAATTGGTTGTGCCATGATGGAAGAAGGAGAACTTGGTTCTGATGAATCAGCGGAGAGATCTATGTGGTGGGGTTGCTGCACAAACACGGGCGTCGAGGCTTGGCCTCGGCGGGAGTGGATTTCTAAAGGAGGTCTTAAGAATGGTCTTAAGGACCTCCTACCAAACATGCACCGAAGGATTTGATGATATTAGAACGTGCTGGACCCAATCGAGACACCCAAAAATTTTGGGTGACTATAGAGGTTTGGGGCGGATGATACCCCTTAGTTAGAAAGGCCGTCCACCTAAGAAATACCTGGGCAGCCAGAGAGGGAGAGTCCTGCAGAGACCCCTACATGGTAGAGCGCCCCCACGAGTTACAGGGTTTCCCCGACCCGACCTCTCTTGTCACTGAGTTTCCAGGTAGACCAGAATGGGGACCTTGACCTCTTAAGTCTACCACTTTTAGTTAAGATCAAGGTGCTTAGGGTTCCACTTGAACTTTAGATCTTTTGAGTACATAAAGTGGCCTAATTTCAAGGTTGGTTAACCCAAAGGGTCAACTTCACCTCTTTGTCCTTTGAGAGCTTTTAGGTCCTTTCTTTTAGGGTTCAAGTGAGTTAAGAGCTTGATTTTCTTAGGGTTTCTCTTGGATAAATCTCTTCAAACAAGGCTTTGGCACACCTCCTTTTGAAAATTTTGATTCTTTGCTTGGAGAAGATGTGTCTCTAAAAACCCTATATTGGAATCCTTAAGTTGGCTCTATTCAGTCCAATTTAGTTGCCACAAAGATGCTATCTAAGGCTCAATCAAGAAGGTGCTAGCCTTAGTTACCTTAAATGGATGTGCAATTCAAAAATGTGTTGAAATTAAAATCAGGCAACTTTGGTGAATTACTAAATATGGAAAGTAGGTAGCCCTAGATTGATTTTTTCTTTATTTTCCTTTTCAGAATTGAGGGAATTAAGAGAAAGGGCTAATGAGAATTTACCTGTTCCTGGTGTGGTTATTGTGCGGTTGTTTTCTTTTCTTCCCCTGAAACAACCACAACAAAAGAAATAGAGCAAGTTAGTACTGAATCAGAGGTTGTGACCAAAGCTTCTAAAATGCCTGTTGCTCCCCAGCAACGGTGCCAAAATGTTTGTTTGAAAGCGAAATTGGGTTTGTAAATATTGCGTTGTAGCATAGTTGAGATCGCTTCGAAAAACAAATAAGAATTTATTACTTGAAAAACTAAGAATCCGAGGTCGAACATGGGGAGCAAATTGGTATTTAAAAACTAAGAAACAATCTCAAATTGATAAATGTGATGTTTAATCAAATGATGAAGCAATAGACTAGTCTCAATGTATATAAAAGCTCAAAAAGATGTGAAAATAAGATGCTTCTAGCTTGGGCTTTCTCTTCTTCTTTCTTCTTCTCTGATGTCGTGTTCTCTCTCTTCCTTTTCTTCCTTAGCTTTAGTTCTTCCCCTGACTATGGCTTCTTTCTCCTCTGTCTTCTTCTTTCTTTTCTTCTCTTTCATTGGCTTCTTTCCTTCTTCTTCCTTCTCTGATTTCTCCTTCCTCTGCCTTGGCTTCTTTCTCTTTCTCTGTCTTTAGCTGAGCCTTCTTCTTTTCAGCAGCTTCCTTCTCCTTTAGCCTTCCTTCAGCCTTGAGCTTTCCTTCAGAGTCCCTCTTCTTTCTTCAGCTGTTTCTTCTCCTTCCTTGGTTCCCTCCTTGCTTTGGCTTCTTCCATCTTCAAATTCCTTCCTTAGCCTCTTCCTTCTCTGCGGCTCCTTCCTTCAGCTTTCCTTCTTTCTTCCTTTCCCTGCACAGAAGTGCAAAACATAACCCTACCCTCCCCCGCGTACTCTCTCTCACTTAGGCTCGCTCTCCCAGAGCCAATCGGGTAAAAGGGTCGGGTCAGCACACCCGGGTCCAGGCTCACCGACATGGGTGATGCACGAGGAGTGTAGGGTTATCTGGTCAGGTTAGCCAGGTCCGCGGAGGAGTGAGCACGGATGAGGCGAGTATGTGGGCAAGGGGGCCTCACCGTGTGTTTGGAGGCAACGAGCCTAAAGCACAAAAACAACTTATACCACTCACCTGCTGCTAAAGTTACCGAGGTGGGAATAAAAGTCCACCCGCTTCTTCGCGTGTGCCTGCAGGGAACATCACTTAATTGCTGCAGCAGCGGAGTGCGTTGGCTTCAATTACTGGGTGTAAGGGAATCGCAAAGTGGTTCCGCACACCTGGGGCTCGGTCTCCTGGAGCGGGGCTGCCTAAAGCAAAATTGTGAGCATGCTTTGCTCTTGCTCCAATGGCGACTAGGGTCCAACCTTGTCAACACAAATATGGCCTCATGGCCCTGTCAAAACACTTAGAGAGCTTCGCCATGACACGACAAAGGTGGTGCGGTGGGTGGCGTGGCACGGGACGGCCTAGGCGTGTGTGACTAGGTCGGTCTGTGGCCGTGAAGGTGCGATTGTTCGGGGGTAGTGTAGGGCGTGTGTGGTGGTCGATGAAGAGGTGGATGATGGTTAGTGGACGATGGTGAAGCTTCTGCGGTAGTTGGCGAGGCGTGTGGGTGTGTGGAGTGGTGGATGCGCCTTCGCCGGTGGTCGGCCGGAGATGAAGATGAGGGTGGTCTATGGCTGTCGAGGGTGGTTTTATGAAATAAAGAGGGGGAAAATGAAGAGTAGGGTGAGGGGTATTATCTGAGAGTAGCTAGACGAAGGGGGGAGGCAGTGGGCTGACGGTGCATATTTGTCGACACATGAGACGAAGGCCCTGAGATGAAGAGGTGGCGACGATGACAGGGTTGAAGATGCGGGCGCAGGTATGGCACGACGCGGAAGAATGAGGCAAAGAAGACTCTACCACTGGTATGGTGGCAGAGCGACGAAAAGAGGGAGGAAGAGTTGCCGGAGCTTGCGGGCTACTTGGCCGGAGAGGGGAAAGGAGGAATTCTAGGGGATTCTTCGGCCAAATCAAGCTTGCCCTTGTCGGGAGGATCTGGGGTGTCTTTTATAGTCGTGGGCGGAGGGCCTTGTGCTTGGAAGGAAATCTTCCAAGCACGGCAACCTCATCGGACTTGGAAGGTCGAGAGATACCCATATCTCTCGTGCGTTCGCACGAGAGATTGGGTGCGAATCAGAGCGCATGATGGGGTTCACACGATCGAGAATTCCTCAAAGAATCTCCCTTTCAAATCTGAGAGGGATTCTCTGAGGAAACAAGGTGATCTCCCTCTTGAATCCTTGCCGGAGTAGGATTCCTCCGCTGTAATGGTGGAGGGACCTAATTGCAAAGAATGGTGAGGAATCTAGGGGAGTCTCTACAAAGTTTTGAAAAGCTAGGGGTCTAAAAGTAATTGGGTTAGATTATTTTGCAAAGTAGGTCAAGGTGAATTCCCCTTGGGTCCAAATTTTAGTATAAACCTAATTTGGACCTAAGGAATCTAATGATGAAGTTGGATTTTAGGTTTGACCACGTTTGACTGGACATTTTGCATAAAAACCCAATTTAGGGCAAATGTTTGACTAGGACCCCTATTTAGGTCAAAATAGGTTCTAAAAACCAAATTGAAGGTTCTAAACCCTAGAGGATATTTTTCCATGAATTTTAGAGGGTTTAGTTTATTTTTATCCTGACCAAAAGCTTGTTGAATTAAGTGGGTCTGTTTTAGGATTATAAAATGTCATTTAATTCCCAGATTACATATTAACCCTTTTCTGATTGAACCAACATATTTTTATCTTGTTAAGACCAATTGACCTATGTTTAGCCCCTGAGAAATCCCGTTGTTGTGCTGCAATGGTAAAATTATAGTTTTACCCTTTGTTTCTTATTTTCTCTTAAAATTGTTATTCCTTGAGTTAGGCTCTTCACTTGATTATGTAGGAGCTTGTATTCTCTTTTCTAGGTCAAAATGATCTAGTTAGGGCTTATGATGGTGTTCCCATCAACGCGTAAGTGGCGCAGCTAAAGCGGGCAAGGACAACTTTAAGCCGTCCGATCTTGAGATCATGAGGACGTGGGCAAGCATTGAGTGCACGGCAGTCGAGGAGGCAGGCGTGCGCATGAGGCTACGGCAACGTGGGGTCTTTAGTGACGCTTAAATCCATCACTAAAGACCCCCTCATTTAATGTTTTAGCTATGTAATGACCAAATTGCCCCTATCCTTGCAACTATAAAAGGAGATCCCTACCCCACGAAATTCTCAAATCTTCTTTCGCCTCTCTCCCTCTCCAAAGCTCAAGAAAAGGTTGTCTCACACCTTGGATGCTTTTCTAGAGCCAAATCCAATTTTTTCGGCCCCGATCTGGAAGCAGATCCTGCTACGACAACGATGTGCTGCCTCATCCCTGCTTCTTCCTACTTCATCCTCCTTCTTCCTGCTCCATCCTCCGTCTTCCAGGCATCGCTCCGTCCGGCTAGTCCTCCAAGCATTCATCAAGGAGGATAACATCTCTTTCCCTTCTTTTTAATCGCTTTCTAGAATAGAATTTCCTGCTTTCTAGTTGTAATCATTTCCCACTTTGTTGTTGTAAAAACATTATTATTATATCAAGTGATTATTCTCTCTCTCTTTCTCTCTCTTATTGTTTATATCAATTCCATTGTAATTATCTCATTTTCAAACAAAAATACAAAAAAATATAATCATGGATTTAAGATCGACGTAGCCTCCCTGTGTTCGACCAGGAATTTCTTTATGAATTTCTCATCTATTGTTTTGCAAGAACCTTAACAGGGAATCTTCAAGTGGTAGATCGGGGTAAAGTGTAGTTGAAAACATCTGTAAGTGCTCCTCATTCTTCCCCCTCCATATATTCCATTTCACAACATGAATTCAAACTCCAATTAACCTAGGTGTTTGCATAAATCCTATGGTGCGTTTGGTTGCTTAGATTTCTACTCACATTCATTTCACACTCATATCAAAAAAAAATCAACAAAAAGATATTTCTTGTGGGGTAAATCAATATACACACTACATACACCTACATTCAAGGCACATAACCTAATTGATTTTTATCTACTCAATCGGATTCTGATCTGTGGAACCGGTAGACATAAATCAACATATAAAAGAGTAGAAATCAGTCTAGGTTAATCATTTTGTGTGCCAACTCAGTGGTGCAATTTTGGCCAATTGTTTGAGTTGTTTGGGCCGCACCACTTAACCTAAAATCAACTCACCAAGTAGCTTCCCCTTAGGGTTTTCAATTTAGGTCAATACCAGGCACTTCACTTTGCTTTTGATTTCAAAAGGAAAAAGATCTTCACCTGTGCTTTCAAAACCTCGTGTGCCAACTGAACTTGATTGAATATACCTAAAGTTGAATCCTAAAAGCTACTAAGCAAGATTTGAATCCTAAAATTCACCGCATCCAAAAAAATAATCTTGCTTGAAAACCATTTGTTGTGCATGCACACACACATCAATCAATCATTAAGGACACAACTCAGATAAAAGGCCCATCACATTCCAAAGCACATTCAAACCTAACCCTAATTAAAATAGAGTAGATGTTGGCCTGAAGGATTGGACTAGCTCTTTAGAGCTCAGACCAAGATTATTTTCGATTAGTCTATTTCTACGGTTCAATCTGATGTCTAGCTAGGGGAGTAGAATCAAACGATCGCAACTGGGGGGTACACTAGGAACCTGAGGCGCAAGCCAAAGGAAGAACCTTCTCCCAGTCCCTCCCTCTAACTAGTTGGATTGACCAGAAAGAAGTAGATCAAATTGTTTATTAATCTCAAGATGGGTTCTGGGAGTCTATAGGTCTTTAGGTTAGCCCACTTAAGGACAAGTTTGTTTGTTTGTATTGCAGGGCACCTTTCTTCCTCCCATTCTATCATGGATCCTTCCACATCCTATTCAAACTTCCACTCCTACCCTCCTACCACTACTTATTCCCAAAATGATTCTAACCAGACTTATTCTCATCCATCTTCTAGTTGGGATAATTCTGATTGGGGATACAATTTTGAACCTTCATGTTTTGGGTTTAACCTTGGACACCATGATCTTGATTCTTATCCTTCTCCAAGCTACACTGATTATAGATCATCGCCTTCATTTGGACAACCTAATATGATCTACAATCAAGAAGGATGCACTGATCCTTACCCATCCCCAAAATACACTACCTTTAGGTCATCACCACCTTATGAACAACCTGAAATGACCTATTATCAGGGAGGGTATCAAGATCCTCAATTCGTTGATTCAACTACATTAAACCCAAGCCCACCCAACCTTGAACTAAACCATTTGGTTTAGGTTAACCAAGTCCAAAAGAAGGTGTTGGCTAACTTAAGAAATACCATACAATCTTTAGAAGCTCAGCCAACACCTTGCCCTGAAGAATTGGAGCCCTTGATTGAAATGATTGATGATCTTAACAAGTATCTGTTGGATTGGCTCCAGGATGTTAAGGATAAGGGCTCGGGTGAGTTTTTACTTGGGAAATTATTGAAATTGAGGATGAGATTTGTGGTTGCTTTAGTTAAATCTTGGGATGATTCCTAGGATGAACTCCCTTTAGGAGAGCTAAGGTCAGAACCTGCTTAGGTACCTATTGGAGGGACACATGTTACGAGATCGAGATTGACCAGGTTTTTCTAGATCAATCAAATATAGATGATTTTATTTTTTCATTAGAGATCCCTGAGCCAGAGTATAAGGAAATGTATGTCTCCATGGATCAGAAAGTGATTGATGATTTTGAGACACACATTAATGCGGATTTAGATTTCTTTAATTCTGAAGGTGAAGAATCATTATGCAAAGTCTCACATGAGTTTACAGAACATGATTTTAGTGAGACACTTAAGGAATTTGATAAATCATTTGATGGCCCAAAAATTAAGGAATTTGATCTGTTGGGGCTCGCATGGTAGATTCAGATCTTGTTTTGAAGGATTCAATTCATAGCCCTGATCCTCAATCACACCCCATAGAGTTTACTGATGATTTTGATTTTGAAATCACTAAACCCAAGTCCATTCTGATTCAGTCACATCTTTTAGACTTGGAAAATTCAAACGGAGTGATTAATATGCATGAGGTCCTAGAATTTGAAATTCAGATTACGGAGAATAGAAAGTGGGAAATGATGATATGGGCAGTTGATTCCGGAGGAAGCAAAAAACCAAGTCTAAGGGTTTCAATTTGTCAAAAACTCCCAACCTTCTACCAGGACCCTTATGACATCTTTGACTTAGAGGATGTCCAACCTAAGCAAACATTCATTGATTATCCTTTTGAGCTTGATTTCTCTATTATCCAACTCTTTAGACTTGGGTTAAATCCTCATAAATCATCGACTCGACCCCGCTTGCGTACTGATCTCAAGTTTTGGATAATTTTTATCCAGAACCTTAGATATACTTGACCATGAGGTATGGGTCTACATCATAATCTGGTTCACATCTGTGGACATCTTCTCCTGGTAGGTCCAAAGCTAGATTTTCTTATTCTGATTCTGACCTACACTTGTGAATACTTTGTTTCTCCTTTATTTCTATAGTGTGCCTAGCTGAAAGCACTAACTTCAGCACATATATAGGTTCCTTTTATCTTGAAGCCAACCTGCTATTCACGTAATTCAGGTGCTTTCTACTCTATTACACTCTGTTTCATGTCTTTTAATACAGTGAGGACATTGCATTAGATAGGAATGGGGGGTGGATATCCACTTCTGTATCATCTTGTTAGCTCTGTTGATTCTTTTTATTTTCTCTTTATTTTTGAATATATATATATATATTAGGAAAGAATACTTAGGCATTATGACTTTTCAATCTTAGGAAAATAATATAGTAAGATCTGAACACTGAGACCCTTCAGATCTTTGGGCTTAATCAGCCTGGGTATCCACTAAAATGTGGATTTATTTATCAAGTCCTCGCCATCTTGAATTCCATTTCAATTTTATTAGATAAGTTTGGGTGATAAGTACATGACTTATCAACCCGCCCTCTGATTTGAGGGAACTTTAAGTCTAAGCATCTACACATTATTTGCACTGACTCATTGTTCGATGATTTTAATGGAAATTGGGTAGCTAATGAACCTTCTAGGGTGGTATGGCTGGAAAGTTATCATGGGTAACAACCTATAGGTAGGTTGTCTAGAGCCCAGCCATTGGACCATTCTTTTCCTACTGCCTTTAGGTAAATCTTAGACCAGGGAAGCCACCTACTTAGAAAAAGAAAAGGAAAGTCCAAAAAGACAAGAAGAAAAGAAAAAGAAAAAGAAAAGGAGAAAATAAAAAAAAAGTAATAAGCCACATTTCACCACATGAGTATGGCTGGCAAGTTATGATGGGTAATAATCCATTGGTAAGTTGTCCAGAACCCAGCTCAAGAAATGCACGTTTAATTCCTAAAACACTTAGGAAGAAGTGGAGAAGTAGAATAAGCCAGGGAGATATACACTAGATTCACCCTTGTGTTGACCCCATAAAAAGAAGAGTAGGGAGAAAGCTACAAATCGTATAGATATACCTTTAGGCAGAATTCTTTTTAAGGTCACCTAGGGGCGTAGAAACCCAAAGTCCATTCTGATTGTCGATCAACGAGTCTATCACATTCACAAAAAGATGCTTAGAACTTAGGGTTCTCATCAAGTCTTGGGTGGGTTGAGTGGCCGTAGAAAGCTGCTCTGTAGCCCTAAACACAAAAATCCAAAAAAAAAAAAAGAAAAGAAGAAAAAGGAGAAAAAGAGATCCTTCTTTGAATAAGGCGAGGGCTTGAGGCGGTCTATATTTTGGTAGATACCCAGGCGCTGTTGTGTCTTTGAAAGTTCAGGTCCTAAGTAAAAATTTCTTATTGTTGAAAATGACTTTTGCCCAAGTAATCCAATACTAATTCTTTTATAAATAGCATGTAATTCTTGTTAGGGATTAGCAAAAGATAGGCCTGGGGGTGTGATGTGCATACATCTAAATAGCTAAAAATGTCTATTAATGAATGTTCTTAGTGTCATATTAGCATCATACATTGTAAATATTGCATAACATGCATAATCATGCATTTAAGTCAAATTGTATAAATTGTATAGTAATTGTCTCCTTTTATAGTCAGGGACAGGGTGATTTTTAATCAGGGCTTTGGACGGAAGATCCAACTGTACGAATCTGATCAGGGCAACAACGAGAGTTCAACGACTACAAGATCGCTCTGATCGGACATCCGTAGCACCATATATAGTTCGAGGAAGCTTAGAAATCAAGGGCAAGATGGTGCCAAACCACACTTCAGATGACAAATCCGACCACACGGATGGGTTAGGATCGATGATCGCACCTAACAACACAAAAATCGCCTCAATCCGACATCCGTGGCACCTTCTACAAGTCACAGAAGATGGACAACCATGATGGCATCACGTGGCGCCATCACAGTTGCCCAAATCGGTCGCAACATCGCTTCTCATCCTCTGAAGGAGCGGGCGAGGCGAGATTTGGGCTGTTGGATCTTGATCCAATGGCCACGAGAGCACGTGCTTAAAACATAAACGCGTTGAAGAAGCGGCGCTAGCATAGCGGTCGAGCGCCCTTGCGCAAGAGCGGGGAGCAGGTTCGACTTGTGATCTGCGGTGTGCGCACGTGTAATCTTGACTGCGCGATCGGCTGAGGATGGCCCAGATCACCTAATCGAGCTCATGCGTTATCAAATGCACTACCTCACACCTGATCACACGTGCAGGCGATGCAGCTGAAGCAGGCGAGGATGACTTTAAGCAGTTCGATCTTGAGATCGCGAGGACGTGGGTGGGCTTTGAGTGCGCGGCAGGTGAGGAAGCGGGAGTGCGCGCGAGGCTGCGGCGACATGGGGTCTTTAGTGACGCTTAAATCAGTCACTAATGACCCCCTCATTTAATGTTTTAACTATGTAATGGGCAAATTGCTCCCTATCCTTGCCACTATAAAAGGACACCCCTACCCTTCAAAATTATCATCCCTTCCTTCACCTCTCTCCCTCTCCAAAGCTCAAGAAAAGCTTGTCCCACACCTGGGATGCTATTCTAGAGCCAAATCTAATTTTCTCACCGCCATTCCAGAAGTGGATCCTGCGACGACAATGATGACGTGCTGCCTCGTTCCCGCTTCTTCATGCTTCATCCTCCTTCTCGCTCCGTCCTCCGTCTTCTAGGCGTAGCTCCATTCGAGTCATCCTCCAAGAATTTATCGAGGATAACATCTCTCTCCCTTCTTTTTAATCGCTTTCTAGAATGGAATTTCCCGCTTTCTAGTTGTAACCATTTCCCGCTTTGTAGTTGTAAAAACATTACTATTATATCAAGTGATTGTTCTCTCTCTCTTTCTCTCTCTTATTATTTATATCAATTCCACTGTAATTATCTCATTTCCAAACAAAAATACAAAAAAATATAATCACAGATTTAAGATCGACGTAGCCTCCCTGTGTTCGACATGGAATTTCTTTACAAATTTTGGCAAAATTTATCTGTTGACGGATTTCTTCGCAAATCGAACTACAACGACAGGATTTTTCAAATCCAACTTCGATCGTGTAGTTTTCCGCTCACAACAGATCTTAATCCCTAAATCATTCCTGGAGATGAGCTTACTGCAGCTGGCTGAAGAAGAAGATGCTAACAACATCATGACATCAGCGAGGGACTTGGAAGAGAAGATTTTGGAACAAAATGAAAGGAATTTGAAATTTGAGGGCTAATATGCAAAGTAGGTCAAGATGATATCTAATTAGTTTGAAATTTTTAAAGTGACTTAATTTGGATCCAAGGAATCTAATGGTGACTTTAATTTTGTATTTTGATGAAATTTCCTTGGTCAATTTATGTTTTGACCCAAAATATATTGAATATTCGCCTAGGTCACTGTTTTAGGTCAAAATAGGTTCATTTTGCCAAATTGAATGTTTTAAATCTTATAAAATATTTTTCAATGATTTTTACAAGCTTTAAATTACATTTATTTTAACTAAAACTCCTTTAGTTTGAGTGAGGCTAAAATTAGGGTTTTTAAATATAAATTGACTTCCAATTTTCAGAAAAACATTCCCCTTCCCATATAAGCTCAGTCCAATATCATTTATTCCACTCCTTCCATGCAAGCCCACTTGTTTGGACTTTAAGCTCACTCGACCTTCAATTATATATAGGTTCACCCTTAGGTTATTTTGCACCTGTATTTAACTATTAAGACAACATAATTAAGCTAATTTACATTGATTCTTCTTAATTAGGTCAATATTGAATTATACCCTTTTAATGATTAATTAAGTGAATTTAGCCTTAGAAATTAGTCAATTTGAGTTAGAAAAGGAGGATGATGGTGTTACCATCAAGAGGTATACCCCCTAACTCGTGTAATTAGAAATAATTTTTGAGGTTTTAATTCGATTTGATCAATTTTGTGATTATGTTCCTTATTTCAAAAAATATTTTAAAATAATCCCTTTACTTTTGTGATATTTCACTTTCCTCAACTCAAAGCTTGCTTAAGATTTTTGTCCTATTAGTTTGGTAAATAACTCTGATAAGATTATCATTAAAATAATCACAAATAAACTTAAGTTCATTCTACCACATTTCTTCTCTAAATCACACTCAACCTTTTTCAAAGGTAGATATATCATTGATAATATTGTAAAAGTTAAAGAAATTGTACACAATTTAATGAAAAAGATGCAATGGAAGAAAAATATGATAATTAAGTTACATATGGAGAAAGATTTTAACAAACTTAGTTGGAATTTAATTAGAATGCTTCTTGCCCAACTTTGCTTCCCCCTCAAGATTATTAACTTGATAATGAGCTACATCTCATTACTAGAATATTCAATTCTTATTAGTGGTTTTCCTTTCAGCATAATTACTACTATTAAGAGGTCTTCACTAGGGTTGCCCTCCTCCCTATTTATTAGTATTAGGAGCTAAACTACTTTGTTGAGTCATGGAGTGCAATATTAGATCAGGTCTAAGGAGTGGTATTAGGCTCTCAAGATGTGTTCCCCCTTTAGTGATGGTTTCCTATGTTGAAGTGTGTTGATGGCACGATTATTCTTAGGCAAGCCACTGAGAATGAGGCTCGTATTATGAGACAATCTAGCTATAGATCTTTATTATTATTTGTTGAGACAAAAGATAAACTATAGTAAATCAATCGTCAATCCTTTTTATCAAATTTGCAGTTCTCAAATAAAAGAGAATATCATGAACATCGTTAGAAATAATAACTTTGAGGAAGAGAATTACTTGGGAGCACCAATTCATCGGAAACATCTAAAGAAGAATACTTTTGAAAAGATTAACTCAAAATACCAGTAATACTTGAGTGCTTGGAAAATGAATCTATTATCTAAGATAGGCAGGCAGGTGTCACTAAAGTTACCTCTCTATTTTGCATATTTATCTCATGTCCTCAAGCTTACTCCCTAAATGCTTGGACAAGAAATTAGATGAAATAATGAGCAAGTTTTGATGGGACAATACCAATGGTAAAAGGAAGCTTCGCACTACATCCTGAAACAAGTTAACCAGGCATAGGTATGAAGGAGGCCTAAGTTTAAGGAACTCTTATGTAAATAATTTAGCCTTATTTATGAAATATGGATGGAGAATGTTGCAAGATTACAAGAGTCTTGTGGTCGAAATTCTCAAAGGTATTTACTCCCCTCATGGAAATTTTTTGGTTGCTAGTTGCAAGTACGTCATTCTTAATTTTAGAAAGAGTTCTTTAAAGTTAAGGGTCTATTGCGGAAAGGGTACATTTAGAAAATTGGAGATGACTCTGAAATTGATACATGGAGTCATCACTGGATTCACTCTACAAAAGGGCCTATTTCCAATAACTCCACCAGTCTTATGATGCTTTAAGCTAACAGGTTTGACCTCAAGGGCTCAAGGCGCTAATCCAATTTCGTGATTTACAAATCTTAATCAAAGTCACTTAAAAACCAAGCTATGATTCATCCAATATCATAAAGGAGGCATCCAACCAACAATAGGAATATGTAGACTTCTTAGATCTATGTGTAGGGGTCAATCTTTAGCTAGTACGCATGAATACACATACAATCATGAATTACAATGTTTCATACATGAGAGGATAGTGGAATCTCATTAATTTAACCTATTAATTATGACACCCAGCATAGTTGAGAACCTAGGCATCAACTCCTGATTCATCGCAATGGGGCTTTAGATGGCCCTAACATGGAGTAAGAAGCAAGGATTGTTAGATTGGTTAATTTCTTAATCACTTCATAGGGTGCAATTTGTAATAATAAGGACTTACAATATTATATGATGACCCAGGTCAACAGGTTCGACCTCAAAGACTCATGCCGCCGATCCTATTTCATGATTTACAAATATTAATCAAAGTTACTTAAAAATCAAGGGGTAATCCAACAAATCATTATAGAAGTGGCTTCCCATTAAGCAAGAGGAATAGGTAGGCTTCCTAGATCTATTTGTAGGTGTCGATCCTTACTTAGTACACATACAATTACGAATTACAGTGCATGCATAAGAGGATGATGGAATCTTGTTAATCCATCCTATTAATGATGTATAACATGCTTGAGAACCAATGAATGGACTACTGGTATGTACAACTCACGCCTTGAGTGGGCCTAATATGGCTCAAGAAACAAGGGCTATTAGATTAATTAATCTCTTAATCTCTTCATAGGGTCCAATTTGCAATAACAAGGACCTAGAATTCTATCTCTATAATTTTTTCATAACTCAAACCAAAATAGTAATATTCTATTTCCTCCTCCTAACCTCTCTTTCTTCTTTATTTAAGTTACCAACATAGAGAACCAAACTTTTCCCCTCCATGCAGTGATGGTAACACCATCATCTGCCATATCTAGCTTAATTTAGCTAAATTCCAAGGATAAAACTCCTTAATAATCATCAAAAGGGCATAATTCAGTTCTGTGTTGAATTTTAGAAGAAGAGAAATTGAGTTAATTCTGCTATTTTAATGAATATTCATAAATGTAGATTAACTAAGGGGTTAATCAGTGCTTAATCTAAGGTCAAATGACTGAAATTCCCAACAAGTGGGCCTAAACTAACTGAATCAAGGTTTTCTGAGAATTAAGGATTAATTTAATAAGCAAAATCCTAATTACAACCTTACTTCAATTGAAAGGGTTCTAGTGGAAATAAATATAATCTAAACCTCCTAAAAATCATTGAAAATTAATCTATGAGGTTTGGAACATTCACTTTAACCAAATGAACTCATTTTGACCAAAACATTTTGGGTAAAAGTGTAAATTACCTAGTCTAACTTCATCAAAACCAAAATTTAAGGTCGCAATTAGATTCCTTGGGTCAAAATTAGGTTGCCCCTGAATTTTGAGCCTACTCAAAAGTCCATCTTGACCAAATTTGCATTTTAGCCCATTTGTCCCTATTGATTGCAAAACCACCTTTTTGACTTTTCTTACATTCAGGTCCTTTCCTTCTTCACTCACAAAAGCTAACAATGGCAGCAACATAGAAACCCAAGCATGTCGACCATTGATTGAGGAAAAGCTCCATCAAATCTCTACCACCACCAAATTTGGTTGGATTGATCTTCAAATCATGCCCAACCGATTGGGCAACATCCCAAGCTCCAATTTGGAGCCAATAGTCACTAGTCAATTGAAATCTATGGGATTCGAAGGTGCCAAATTTGCAAGGAAATCTTCTGAATTCAAGGCCAATTGGTGCGGATCCATCTTCTATATAAGTGTCGAGGCATTCCCAATTACAAATTGGTTGAGAATTAGCCATGATTTCTACTCTTCCTCCTCACACAGCTGCTCCATTCTCTAAGTCTGGCGACCTCTTTGTTCTTCCTCATTTGTGCATGCTCCAGCCAAAAGAGCATCACCACCATCTTCCCCATCTTCCTCTAACTCTAGCCGGCCAAAGCTAGGTCACCTTGACCCATTCATCATTATTGAACCCTTCCCCATAGCCTTCATCTTCTTAACGTCCGACCAGCCAACGCTGATAACAATTCCACCTCCTCCATCACTTCTGGGTAGTTCTTCCTCTTCCTCTCTTCCCTTAGAGCAACTTAGGGTCCTTAGGTGTAGGAATTAGTCTCATTTCCTTTCAATTCTTCTCGTTCATCCTCATGGTTGGTGAGAGCTTCGACAAGCTTCTCCATGGTCGCCACACCATCTCCCACCTCTCCAACCACCCCAAAAGCACCACGACGCCTTGGTGATCAAAATCCCTTAAGAAATTGAGGTGATTGATCAACCAAGACCTACGTCAGACTCCACCTTCATCTGTCACCTTCCCCAAGTCTGGTCAACTTCTTAGGTCATTTCACATCAAATTCTCGCCACCACCAACTTCATCAGCTCACAGAAAAGGTTTGTGAGTATTTAATTGAGGCCAAAAGCCTGTATTCTTATTTTCAAGTACCCAGCTGGAGGAAGCATCTTCCCCAGCATCATCAAGCTCTTCCAACGGTGAAATCAACAAAGGAACGCACTCTGCTCTCGCAGATTCACTTGGAGAAGATCTTTGGGTCGTTGGATTAAAGATCTATGGCCAATCCTTTGTTAATCGAACTCCACCTTCATCCTCCTTGTGAACACGAAGAAGGCGGGACTCAATAGTCCCACATCGCTAAAATGAGTAGCTCGAAGTTGGGCATATAAGGCATTTGGTGCATTATCCACTTACTCGAGGATTCAGGGGGTCAGGTCCCCATATACACCACACGCACACACATGCCTACACACACGTGGGTGTAAACTGAGTTTGGGTAGGTTTTGAACCGGCCATGGGTGAGCTTTTGGTTCGGGTTTTGGCTTATGTTGAGAGTCTCTTTAGCTAAACATATTTGTCTTGGTTGAGGTCGATTTGGCTTGGTTGGAAGACATATTCTTCCTTAACATTATCATTTCTTTTTGAGTTTGGTAGTGATATTAATTGAGTAATATATTTCTTTTTACAACAAACTCTCGTGTCTCATTTCATATTTGCTTGATTAGTGGTTAAATTGCGATATTATCTACTCCCTGAGATGACCTTGGACTCACAATTCAAGATATAAATTTAAATGTTAATTGACATCGAAAAATGTGATGTGATTATTCGTTCGTCGTAGTGTGCAAATATGATGTCAATTTTAAGAAGACTATGATAAAATGAGTACGAGTGTCAATCTCAAGGAGGCAAAAAATTGAATCAATTAGTCACTTATTTTTATTGCCACATGATAGTTTTGCTTGTGTGAACGAGTGAGAGAGAAAGAGAGAAAGGATGTAGGGTTAGAAATTCATCGTACGATGATTGCTAACTATGTGTGAAATGGAAATAGAATAATATCACATTAAAAACATCTAATGATGAATGGCATGACTAGAATCTAATTTAGAATGACAAGGCAACAATGATGGTAATAAAAACAAGTAAATTGCATAGGAAAAATTATTTTACAACCATAATGTTAGATGAATGCTTAAATAGCATGAACATTAAACTAAGGAAAACTAGAAGATAAATGTGACAAATGGAGAGGTGAGGTAGCCACAGTGGTGGAGATGCTTTCGTCGGTGGCTTGGCAACTCCGAGGACCTTGCTTTGAGCTCTAGAGAGGTGGGGGAATGCTTGGTAGAAGATGTGTAGCAAATGGAGGCCATAGGGTCCTTTTATAGGTGAGAAGAAGCTAAAATTCACCTGGACTGGCCCCAGACTATGTTGGGTCTGTCTGGACCGAACTTCATGCACGCACGCGCTGGGTCACACCCACGTGCAACTAGGCCTCGAGGATTCACGCCAGCCGTCCAATCTTTGCTGGGCAGCCATGATAGAGTGTGGAATTGACTCTAAAATAATGTAATTAACTTCACTAATTGGAGAGTCATCATACCCCCATGCCATCCCTTGCTAGTCCCTAACAAGGTCAAACTACATGCTATTTACAACCAGAATTATGAGTAGATCACTAAGGCATAAGTTGCTTATCAACAAAAGGAAATTTTTTCCAAGAATAAAACCTATAGATGCTCAATAGTGCCTGGGTGCCTACCAAAATGCAGATTGCCAGGTCCTCACTTTATTCTATATAAAAGCAAATACATTTTTTTTTCTTTCTTTTTCTTCTTTTTTAAAATTTTTTTGGATTTCGACTTGTGAGTTTTGGGGTAGGTTTCTACGGCTACCCAATCCACCCAAAACTCGAAAAGGACTCTAACTGCTAAACATCTTGTTATGGAAATTGTGAATGACTCACTCAATGGTAATTTGAACGGACTTCAGGTTTCTACACCCCTAGGTGACCTAAAAAGAAAATGTTGCCTAAAGGTGTATCTATTTGATTGGTAGCTTTCTCCCACTTTTATTTTTGTGGGGTCAACACTAAGGTGAACCTAGTGTATATCTCCCCAGATTATTCGACTTTCCGCTTCTTCCTTAAGTGTTTGGGACTTTTTGTGCATTTTATGAGATAGGCTTGGGCATCTAACCGACAACTTGCCAACCATACTCGTGCGGTGAAGTGTGGCTTATTTATTTTTTTCTTTTTCTCCTTTTTTCTATTTTTTTTTCTTTCATTTTTAAGTAGGTGGCTTCCCTGGTCTAACATTTAACTAAAGGCATTCATCAAAGAGAATGGGTCATGTGGCTGGGCTCTAGGCAACTTGCCAATGGAGAGTCTAACCCACGACAACTTGCCATCCTGATGGAAACACAATCATAGGCCCTAACTAGACACATTTATTCAGGTTTGATGGATAAATGCTCCTACATGATCATCCGAGGGTCATAATTCCATGTTATTCTGATTTGAAAGGGAAACAGGAAATCAGGGTTAATTCCGCAATTTTAGTAGCACATCATAAACACAAATTAACCACAGGTTTTGTCAGGGGTAAAATAAAGGAAAAATGAGCATTAAAATCCAAAATGTTGGTCCATACAGATAGAAATGAGGTTTCATGCATTTTAAGAACCGTAATAGCACATAAAATCCTAATTTCAGACCCGCTTGAATTGAAGAGGTTCCGTCAGGATAAAATTTATCTAAATCTCTTAAAATTCATATAAAAATATTCTGAGAGGTTTGGTACCATTTTGACCATCTAAACTTATTTTGACCTTTAACAAAGTCATAAACAGAATTATGCCCTAATTAGGTTTTTGTGCAAATTACCTAGTCAAACCTGGTCAAATATCAAATCCAACTTTACCATTAGATTGCTTGGGTTTGAATTAGGTTTATACCAAAATTTGGGCTCAATTAGAGTCTATCTTGACCTAGTTTGCAATTTGGTCCAATAAGTCTTTATTTCTTTCATCCAAGCCCCAAACTTTCAAATTAATTGCATTTACCCCCTAACTATTCTTCATTTTATTCAAATAGGTCCATACCATAATGGCAGGTGTAAACCCAAAGCATCCGACCTTCAATCAGAGATTCCTCTCTGATTACTCAACTGAATCCCTTCAAATTTGGAGGGATTGTTCTTGAGGACCTTCCTAATCGATTGCGTTGCCTCTTAAACCCTGATTCAAGCCCCTCAGATCAGGCGATCATAAGAAATTTTGGGGATCTTCTCTCCTAAAATCTCAAGCATCTCAAGCTTCTTCTTAACCTTGGAGCTCTTCCTGAGACCTTTAAAAAGACCCCCTTCGCAAGGTCGTACTCCTTAGTAAGTTTTGAGGCCAAAAACTCCTCTTCTTCTTCTCCCTCTAGCCTGCTTCGACTTACTCCGGTGACCCCTCTTCTCTGGCCTCTTCGCATTTTGCCACACACTATAGGCAAAGGGAAACTTCCTCCCTTCGTTGTTCGCTCCTCGCCATACCTGCCAGGAGCTTCCTCCCCCTTCAGATGTCGCCGTCTCCCTCACCATAGCTTTTACCTTCTTCAGCACTGGCCCATCATAGCCAATGCCATACTTGCTCTCCCCTCGTCCGTAAGCTCTATCTATTGACTCCTCTTACTCCTCTGCCTCTTCCTACATCTTCAGCACTCAGGTTCACGCACCACCATCATCTCCTACACAGCCGACGAAGCTTCGATGATGTCACGCAAGCTTCATCGACCACCATCCTGCCTGCCACTATGTCCATTAGCATGGCTGTAACCTCAAGATCAAAATCCCCAACAAAATTGGGGCTATTGATCACCAAAACCTCCCACCAAACACCACCACCTTTGTTCACCTTATTTGACTTTGCCACGCACACACACACCTCCTTACAGCACACCACGACCACCATCATGTTCACCACAGTCAGGCAAACCTTTTGAGCAACTCTAACAAAGCTGAGAGGCCGTATTCTCATTTTCAGGTACGTCACCGGAGCTCCACCATTGCGACCTTCTTCTCCAACCTTTAATGCAGTTCTCCAGCCAAGTTCATCCTTTTTGCTACCTCCAGTTGCTGCGGAATGCTCCCAGGATCATTTCCAGATCCTCAATTGAAGTAGCAGGTGTCCCCTTAATCCCCAATTGGAGCGCCCATCACTTGCAACTGCTGCATGAAGAGAAGGTAGTGGGATAGTCCCACATCATGGATTTTGAAGGCGGAGACAGTGTATAAGTTGATTTTGTGTCCAAGGCTTATTGCCTTAGACATGGGGTGAGGTCCCTTTCACTCTCTCATGCACTCCTCACTCACTACCGTACATCGGTGAGCTTGGACCCCCGGATCCAATTACCTGCCTAACTACCTGGTATTGTTCACTTGGGACTAAGCTGAGAGACAGGGAAGAGAATCAAAGAGAGAGGGGGGAGGGTTTTTCTCTGCTTGGGATTCATTCCCTCCCTCTCTCTCAACACTTAGCTAAATCTGAGGAGGCCTCGTGTCTCCATTGGTGTGCTGCTGCTGTGCCTCTTCTCTGAGGCTTTAGCCAAGTCCTTGTGCCTTGTGAGGTTCTGCTAGTTAAGGCATCTAAGAACCTCTATTTTCATTTGATTTGGCACTTGATTGGTTCTAATATACAGTGGAGATATTTATTCTTATACTTAGTTGCAGTTACTATTGAATTATTTAAGTGGTTGTAGAGCTTTAAACTTAAGGGTTAATTTGGTGATTCAAATCATAATTTTAATCCCATATTTTTACAATAACTCTCTGATCTTTATTGCAATATTATTTTGTGCATTTCATTGGTTTCAATCGCTTATTATTTTTGATATTATGATTAGTGGATTGAAACTGCTATTTTGCTTCCTGCAAATGACCTCGAACTCATCTCCTATTTTCGAGCTTTATAAATTATTAATGTTGTTGCATCTTTATTGAGTGTACTACAACACATATCTTAACACTCGACGAATACGCATACAACATATCCATACCACCCTAAAAGGTTTATTAGCTACGTAATTTCCATTATAACCACTAAAGTGTGAGTCAGCGTGAGAAGTGTGTAAATGCTTAGATTATAAGTCCCCTTAATCAAACGGCAGGTTGATAAGTTGTATACTTATAACCCTACTTTATTAACCAAATTATCATAACATGGGGTGGCGAGGACTCAAGAAAGCGGTCCACATTTTAGTGGACTCTCGAGCTAATTAAGCCTGAGGACCTGAAGAGTCTAACTGTTTAGGTCCTTAATGTATCATTTCCTAAAGTTGACAAGCTCCTAATGCCTAAGTTTTCTTTTCCTAATCCCTTGTCTTTTTTGTATGAATAAAAGAAACAAAAACTACTTCAAGTTGATAATTTTGTACTCAAAAAATAAGAATTATCACCCCCCATGCCTATCTTGCACAATGTACACATTGGAAAATAAATTAATGCAAGGGAGTAAGGAAAGAAATCACCTGAGTTTCAACTGCGCATTCGATCAGCTTGAATCTTTTGGGTTGCCTCCGAGGAAGCGCTGAGTATATTGCCTTTAGCTAGGTGAAGCTCCAGTGTAGCCCTCAATAAGGGTTACAACTACCATCAGGGGAACCTAGGCAAGAAAATGTTTAAGTCTCTGTCTATTCACTGTAAATGTTTGCTTGGTCAACTTCTACCACCTCGTTTGAAAAAGGTTTGACCACCCAGTAAGGTCCCATCCACTTATATCTCAATTTCCTGGGAAAGGGTTTAAGCTGTGCATTAAATAACCAAACTTACCGATTTGGCTCAAAGGTTTTTCTATTAATGTGCCGGTTGTGGATAGCTTTCATCTTCTCCTTATATATTCTATTGTTCTCATTAGCATCCTGACGTATTTCCTCGAGCTCAGAGAGCTAAAGCTTCCTTTGAGTTCCAGCCATATGGGAATCCATACTGCATTGGTTGATAGCCCAATATGTCGGTGCTCCAACTCAACCGAAAGGTGGCAAGCTTTGCCAGACCAATCGGTATGGTGACATGCCGATAGGGGTCATATAAGCGATCCTGTATGCCTAGAGCGCATCATCTAATCGAGTGGACCAATCCTTCCAGTTAAGTCTCACGATCTTTTGCAAGATATTCTTGATCTACTTATTCGAGACCTCAGTTTTCCCATTCGTTTGTGGGTGATATGGAGTGGCAATGCGATGAGTGACCCCGTATTTCTTAAGTAAAGTATGAAACTGGGTGTTAATGAAGTGACTCCCACCATCGCTGATCATGGCCTTAGGTATCCCGAATCGAGAGAAGTTGTTCTTCTTAACAAAATCCATGATGGCCTTATGATCACACTTTCGAGTAGGGATGGCTTCGGTCCATTTTGAGACAGTCTACTAAGACTAGTATATACTCGAAGTTGTTGGATAGTAGGAAGGGACCCATGAAATCAATGCCCCAGACATCGAATATTTCAATGATAAGAATGGGTTGGAGAGGCATCATATCTTTCTTGATAATGGCCCTTAGAGTCTGGCAGCTAGTGCAGGTTCTAACAAGGTTGTGTGTGTCCTTGAATAGTGATGGCCGGTAAAAATCAAACTGCAAAACTTTTACAGCCATCTGCTTTCAGGAGAAGAGGCCACTACAAGTTTGGTCATGATAGAAGGACAACACACTTTGAACTTCATCCTCAAAGATGCATTTCTCGATGATCTGATCAGCATAAAGCTTAAACAACTTGAGATCATCCCAGAAATAATGTTTGGCCTCAGCTAAGAACTTATCCCATTCTTTTCTAGACCAACCGTGTGGAATCTGCCCTACAACCAAGTAGTTAATCAAGTCTGCATACCAAGGGAGATTCTTTCCCTGCACGGCTAAAATATGCTCATCAGGAAATGCATCGGTTACAAGTAATGAAGGTCCAATATGCTCCAGGCTAAGTCTGGATAGGTGGTTGATGGTAACAACATCATTCATCATAACTAACTGAAATTAGTCAAAATCGAATTATAAATGCTCCTAAATGATCGTATGAGGATCGTAATTCCATACTAAATTGATTGGAGAAGAAGATAGGAAAATGAGATTAATTCTGTTATTTTACCATCCCATCATTAATGCAGATTAAAAGGGATTGATCAAGGTGAATTCTAGATCAAATGAACTTAAAAGACCAAGCAGTGGGCTCACATTGACTGAATCAGGGTTTCACACATTTCAAGGATTAAAATATCACTAGAAACCCTAATTATCGGCCTCAATCAAATTGAAAAGGCTATGATAGAGATAAATTCAATCTAAACCTCCTAAAAATCATTAAAAAATATTCTAAGAGGTTTGGTACCTTTACTTTAACCATCTGAACCCATTTCGACAAAAAAATAGAGATTCAGATGGGAATTTACCCTCATTTGGGGTCCTATGCAATTTACCTAGTAAAACATGGTTAAAACTCAAATACAAGTTTGCTTTTATTTTTCTTGGGTGCAAATTAGGTTGACACCAAAATTTGGGCCCAATCAGAGTCCATCTTGACCTAATTTGGATTTCTACCCTTAAAATCCTTATTTCTCACATCTAGACCCCTAGGTTTCAAGTTTCCTTACATCTATGCCGCTAACTTTATCGTCAACATCGCAATTTGGTCCCTACTACCTGATTCTAGTAGGTTTTTGAACCCATACGCACCGACTTTCAAAGGTAGAAATAAACATGATTTCCCCACCAAGTCCCACTAGAATTGGTAGGATTGGTGTTCAAACAGTGGGAAAGCAATTAGATTAGGTCTTGAATCCTATTTTGGAGCGAGAAAGCTCCAGTAGAGCTAAATTTTCATGATCTAAACTTTCCTAATTTGCTAGTTAAATGTGCGAATTCTAAAAATTTGAGCTCTATATAAGCTCTGCCGTGTTACTAAGTTAAAACTAGCTAGGTTCCAGCCAAAAATACCTCTTCTCCTTCTCTAGCTGCCTCCAACCTCGACTCTGGCAACTCTCACACCCCTACTCTTCCAATCACCCAATGGCCAAATTGGGTGGTGCAACATCTTCACCACGTTCTTTTGCTCCTCGCCGAACAAAGCAGGAGTTCCAACCCTCTTCTTCCTCGATGTACTCCCTCACAAGAGGATTCTTCTTCCTCGTGTCCGACGAGGCAAGTCGGCACAAGCCTCTCCCACCTTCCAATAAACTAGGTCTCCTCCTTCCCCTTAGCTTTTAGACTAGACTTCGGACCTTAGAACCTAGATTTGACTGCTCACTCACCTCTCTCCCCCTTCGTCTTCTTCGAGTCCAACGAAGCTTCGTCGAGCTTTATTCAGTCGCCACATGTCACAACATGCTCGGCCGCCACCACCACTACCTTCGCCCTGACCCACAAAACAATAACCCTAACTTTATTAGGAGCTTTAGCCACTCCTTCACCTCCCCAAACAACCCACCTCACAGGCACCTCCACCTTCACTGTTCAACTACCCTACACACTTATTCACCAAACCAACAACACCATCGGCATACACTCCGATGACCCTAATGAACCATCTAATTGATAGATTCTAAATAGAAGAATATGGCTACACACACAAAAACTCAAACACAAACTCAGTAAGAATAAGAAAATTTGCACAATCAATCAAATCACAGAAATTGGCACAATATGTATAGTGGTTCCCCTCGCTTGGGTACTCTGCTACCTAAGCCTCCCAACTTAGGGTTTTTAACCCAATTCTCTCAACCCCGAGAGAATCAATTTATTAAACCAAGGTAATTAACGGATTACCTCAACCTAAGTACAAGAAAATGGGTTTGTTACAACCCAATGAGCAAATGCTCAAACACAAATAAACACTGGTGTAAGAAAAATAAATCTTACAACAAGAACCTAAGCCTCTCAACAATAATATAAAATTAATATCAATTTGAGAGCCTAGAATGAATGTGAATGCCTTGACAATGTGTGAAGAAATCAAGTTGATGTGCTTGCAAATCCATAGAGAGAATGAGAGCATCAAACTATACCTTCTCTTGAATATGTGGTGGAAAATTTTGAAAATATAGCTCTAGGAATTTTCATTGTATTTCTAATATCTCTAATCTATAAACAAAGGGTCCTAGGGTGATTTTATAGAGTATAGGATCTCAGGGATTCGTCTACTAGATGTTGGGATTTAATTCCCAACATTCACATTACCTAAATAAATTTTCTAGCCGTTCTGTTTTGAGCCATTGGCTACCTGGTACTAGTACTAAAGTATGGGTACCGATACTCATTGCTTCCAGATTTGGGTTTCAAACTCTTAACACAAATTTGTAACCCACTTGTATCGATACTAATCATGAGTACTGGTACTCATTACCTCCAATACCGATATTGATCATGAGTACCGGTACTCGTGGGGTACAGGTTTGTTTCTATGAAAAAACCCAAACCTGTAACTCACATGTACCAGTACTAAACTTTAGTACCGGTACTTGTGGGTTAACAGGTACCTTTTTTAAGTGATTTAATCAATTACATTCTTTGAAAATGATCACAATATTAATCCTAATTTATCTCTAATTATTTTTACGATCTAAGTTATATTCCTTTGTTAAGAGGCATACATTCTATGAAAACCTAAACTAAAAATCAAAGGGTCGAAGATGATCTTCTTCTCTTCGATTCTTCCTTGTCATCTTGCCTCCTCTATATCATGATCTTCTCATCACCATAACTACATTATTTCCTATTTGCCTTGCTTCTTCACCTAAATCTAAAAAACACTTAATGGCAAACATTAATCCATAATAATTTTGTTAACACCAAAACAAGATGTGGAACAAAGTTCCAACAATCTCCTCCTTTTTAGTGTTGACAAAACTATCTTGCAAATAGATAATTATGAAAAAATTTTAACAATGTTATATGAAGAAAAAAGTTTTTAATTAAATCCTCCCCCTCAAAATATGCTCCCCGTAAAAATATTACCATTTACACTTTATCTTTCTCCTCCTTTTTGTCAATCACAAAAAAAATGATGAAATATCATACCATAAAGTGTACCAATAGTAAAATGGAGCTTGTGGATATCGAGCATCTCTTATCCAACATTCTTGGTCTTCATTCAACCTGTAGAAAGGTTGAAGTGTTCCATTATGTGCCTTGAACACCTATTGATTAGTTTGATCTACTCCTACAAAACAAATATTTTTTCTAGGTATCCATTTTCTTGTGGGTCCTTTAGAATTAGCACCTTTCAAATCCTGAGATTTATAGACCCTTTTAGTGTTAGGTCTATAATTCTTGAGATTTTTAGCCTTTTGATACATCCAAGCATGCCTAGGTGCATGTGATTTATTTTGTATATTCTTTTTACTTTGAAATTTTGATTTTAATGAATTACAAAATTCAATGTTTAGCCTAGTTGTTGTTTTAAGATTATTTAAAGTCTCTTCGAAGTGCTCATAAATATCTTCTAGTTTTAATATCCTTGCATGCAATTGATTATTAGTTACTTTTGACATTTCTAATTCTATTTCTAAACATGACTTTTCTAATTCTAATGTTTGGTAATTATTCTTTAAAATCTTATTTTCTTTTTTAAATGACTTAGCTTTATGATATAGCTCTTCATATGCTTCTAATAATTCTTCAAAGGAAAAATCAGGGTTTACCTCTTCTTTTGTGTCTTTTGAAGTTGCAATAAGACAAAGGTGTGCGCTCTCGTCTTCATCTGATTTGGTGGTGTCGGTGTCCATGTCAGAGTCACTATCATCCCATGTAACTTTAAATGCTTTCTTCTTCTTCATTTTAAGCTCCTTTGTTTCTTTCCTACTATCCTCCTTGTTTACAGGGCAATCCTTTTGCAAGTTGCCCTTTTTCTTGCACTCATAGCAAATAATATTAGTTGAAATTTTATTGACTTGCTTACCTTATTTCTTGAGGAATTTCTGGAATTTCCTAGTAAGCATTTCCATCTCCTCGTCTTCAGATTCTGATGTTGTTGGGTCCAAGTCCTCTGCGATTGCTCTAAAAGCAATACTTTTCTTCCTACTTGTTGCCTTCTCCTTGCTCTTCTTTATGTTCTCCAATTGAACTCCATACGCCATAAGGCTTCCAATAAGATCATCCAAGGGGAGAGTGGATAGATCTTTTGCCTCTTGGATCGCTGTGGTCTTTGGAGACCAATCGCTTGTAAGTGATCTCAAAATTTTTCTTACAAGCTGCTCCTCCTTCAATTTGACTCCTAGATTCTTCATGGGGTTCACGATCTCTTCAAACCTTATGTACATATCTTTGATTGACTCTCCTTTCATCATCCTGAAACACTCATATTCTTCGGTTAGAATAGAAATACAAGTTTCTTTTACCTTGTGAGTGCCTTTGTAGGTGACCTCGAGAGAGTTCCAAATTTCATATGCGGACTCGCATGCCAAAATTCGGTTGAACTCCTCCCTTGATAATGCACAATAAAGTGCATTCATTGCCTTTGCATTACCCACGATCCTCTTCTTTTGATCTGCCGTCCAAGCTACGCCTTCCTGCTGCTCCAGATCCATGCACTTCTCTTGAATGAGAATCCAAGACTCCTCGTCCATTGCTTTGAGGAAGACTTGCATCCTCCTCTTCCAATACCTGTAGTCCATTCCATCGAAATAGGGAGGACGGATGGATGACTGTCCTTCATGCGTCTTGATGTAGATGCCATTGCGAGTTGATTTTTTATGCCTTCTTGCAACCTCGCTCTGATACCACTTGGTAGATTCTAAATAGAAGAATATGGCTACGCGCACAAAAACTCAAACACAAAATCAGTAAGAATAAGAAAATTTGCATAATCAATCAAATCATAGAAATTGGCACAATATGTATAGTGGTTCCCCTCCCTTGGGTACTCCATTACCTAAGCCTCCCAGCTTAGGGCTTTTAACCCAAATCTCTCAACCTTGAGAGAATCAATTTACTAAATCAAGGTAACTAATAAGTTACCTCAACCCAAGTACAAGAAAACGGGTTTGTTACAACCCAATGAGCAAATGCTCAAACACAAATAAATACTGGTGTAAAAAAAATAAATCTTACAACAAGAACCTAAGCCTCTCAACAATAATATAAAATTAATACCAATTTGAGAGCCTAGAATGAATGTAAATGCCTTGACAATGTGTGAAGAAATCACCTCGATGTGCTTGCAAATCCATAGAGAATTGAGAGCATCAAACTATTCCCTCTCTTGAATATGTTGTGGAAAAATGTGAAAATATAGCTCTAGGAATTTTCGTTGTATTTCTAATATCTCTAGTCTATAAATAAAGAGTCCTAGGATCATTTTATAGAGTTTAGGATCTCAGTGATTCGTCTACTAGACATTGAGATTTAATTCCCAATGTTCACATAGCCTAAATAAATTTTCTAGTCGATTTGTTTTAAGCCAACGGCTGCTTCGTACCGATACTAAAGTATGGGTACCGGTACTCATTACTTCCAGATTTTGGTTTCAAACTCTTAACACAAATCTGTAACCCACTTGTACTGGTACTAATCATAAGTATCGGTACTCGTTACCTCCAATACCAGTACTGATCATGAGTACCAGTACTCACGGGGTACAGGTTTGTTTCTATGAAAAATCCCAAACTTGTAACTCACATTTATCGGTACTAAACTTTAGTACCGGTACTTGTGGGTTAATAAGTACCTTTTTTAAGCGATTTAATCAATTACATTTTTTGGAAATGATTACAATATTAATCCTAATCTATCTCTAATTGTTTTTACGATCTAAGTTATATTCCTTTGTTAAGAGGCATACATTCTATGAAAACCTAAACTAAAAATCAAAGTGTCAAAGATGATCTCTTCGATTTTTCCTTGTCATCTTGCCTCCTCCATATCATGATCTTCTCATCATCATGTCTCCATTATTTCCTGTTTGCCTTGCTACTTCACCTGAATATGAAAAACACTTAGTGGGAAATATTAATCCATAATAATTTTGTTAACACCAAAACAAGATGTGGAACATGGTTCCAACACTAATTGGGGCTTAAGGCCTATGTTGTTGTTTCCAGGTACTTACCGTCGTCATCCTCATCTCTAACTGCCGTACTCCAGCCACCTCCGACCTCGTCACCACCTCCTACAGATGCGGAATAACCTTGCGAAGACCTTTAGGTCTTCAATTGAGAAAAGGAGCTACAACAGCAGCTCCAATTGCTTGGAGCTTCATAACAACAAACATGCGAAGAAAGCCTTGACTTTTAGTGCCATGGTCGGGCGTGTTTTGCGTGTTAGAAATCAGGGTTACAAGTAACCCATCGTCGTAGTTGCAAAACACGTCGATCAGATAAAATTTATATCGAAACTCCAAGGGAGTCCCAGGTCGAACACAGGGAGGCGACGTTTACTTTACTTGAAAATCGTACTTCATTTTGTTTCTTTTTGGTATTTTGGGGTTTTGTTATTTTTTTGTGTTTTTGAAATAAAAGACAAGAAAATGAATCACAAGATAGAGATGTGGAATGAAAATGGTATATATATCAATCCAATGTCTATTACAATCTACTATGAAAGCATAAAAGGAGAGGGAGGTGAGAGGAAATCTCCCAAATCGGCTGTTCAGTGAGACGACGGTGCATGGCAGAAGCTCGGACGAAGGAGGTGAGGAGCAAGACGATGGAGGTGAGATGCTGGAGGACATCGGGTTGAGGAAAGCTTCGGCGTAGCTCCGGAATGGAGTTGAGAAGACGGAGTTGATCTGCTATCGGAATGGAGGTGGGAGGATGGCTCCAAGGTGACCTACGAAGGGAGATGGGAAGTTGGAGGAGTATTTGGTGTGGTAGAGGTTTGCTATACTAATAGGCACCTTAGGAGCTTGAGAACAAGCTCTAATGGAGCATTGGTAGGCTTGCTAGAGTTTGGGAGTAGGTGGGAGTACAGTAGGTAGAGATGGCTTGGAAGGGAGGGGGTGTAGGTCCTTTTATAGAGGATGGGGGGCAAAAATCGTATCTGGGTCTTTACTAACGTCCACAAATGTCGCTGAAGATCCACCTTTCAAATCCTCTTGCTGGCGTGCGCAGACCATTAGTGACAGCTGCAAGCGTCACTAAAGGTGCGTCGCTGAAGATCCATGCCTGCCCTGCTCTCACCTGCCCCATTGGCGCTGCGTGCTTCACGTGCCCTTACTCCTCGTGCCTTACGCGCGTGCGCGGCATGCACTACGCTGCTGCCGCACGCAGTCGTGGTTGTGCACGTGTGCTGCACGTGGCTGCGGCTGTGCACATGTGCTGCTGCTGCTGGCTGCTGTTGGGTGGCCTGGATGGTGCCACGTGGCGGCACCTAGGCCGTCCATTCTTCTTTCTTTTCTAGAGGGTGCCACGGTGCTCAGATCAGGATGATTCTTGCGATGTCGGACTACGATCGTTGCTCCAGATCCATCCGTACGGTCGGATTTTCCATCCAAAACCTGTATGGATGTCGCATTGCTCCCTGGCCATTGATCTTCCTCGGGCTTCATGTGATGTTACGGGACTCCGATCTAGACGATTTCAGAGGCGTTAGACTCCGATCATCGTATTAATCAGATCCGTATGGTCCGATCGTCCATCAGAAACTTTGAAATAAATCCTCTCCTCTCTTGACCATAAAAAGAACCTAATTAACCCAAAATATATACAACTACTCTAAATGCGCAATGATGCATGTTATGCAATATTTATAACATGAAATGCAAATCTAAACCTAGGAACATGCATGAATAGGCATTTTAACCTAAATAGATGTGTCTATATCATGCCCCCATGCCTATCTTTTGCTAGTCCCTAGCAAAATTAAACTACATGCTATCTATAAAATCAAAATTATGATTAGATCTCTTAGGCCTAAGTCATTTATTAACAATAGAAAATTTCAACTAAGGTCCTAAACCACAGAGACTCAATAGTACTCGAGTGTCTGCCAGAATGCAGACCGCCCAAGTCCTCGCCTTATTTGAGAAGGGAAGATATATATATATTTTTATTTTTCTTCTTTTCTAATTTTTTTATACTTTTGGAGTTTGAGAGTTAGGGGATAACTTTTTACCGGACCCGCCGAAGACTTGAAAAGGACTTTAAGCACTAAGCATCTTTGTGAAAAAGTGATAGACTCACAAAACGACCGTTAAGATGGACTTCGGATTTCTACGACCCTAGGTGACCTTGCCTAAAGGTTTATCTTTATGATCGGTAGCTTTCTCCCTACTTTTATTTATGGGTTCAACACAAGGGCAAACCCAATGTATATCTCCTCGGTTTATTCTACTTCCCCGCTTCTTCCCTAAGTGTTTTGGGAATTATTGTGCATTTCTTTTTTATGAGCTAGGTTCTGGACAACCGGCCGATGAGCTGTTACCACCGACAGCTTGCCAGCCATACTCGTGCGGCAAAGTGTGGTTTTATTTATTTATTTTTTTCTCTTTTTTTTTCTTTTCTTTTTTTTTCTAAGTAGGTGGCTTCCCTAATCTAAGATTTACCTAAAGGCAGTACAATGAAAATGGTCTTGTGGCTGGGCTCTGGACAACTGGCCGATGAGCTGTTACCACCGACAACTTGCCAGCCATACCACTCAAGTCAGTCCATTAGCTACCCAATTTCCGTAAAAACCATCGGAAAGTGAGTCAGTGCAAAATAATGTGTGTAGATGCTTAGGCTTAAAGTCCCCCCAAATCAGAGGGCGGATTGATAAGTCGCATACTTATCATCCCAAATTATTTACCAAATTGAAATAAATTTTTAATTGGCAAGGACTTGAGACTAAATCCACATTCGAGTGGACACCCAGGCTAATTAAGCCCAAAGACCTGAAGAGTAAGTATTCAGGTCTCAAAGAATCAATTCCTAAAGTTTACAGCTCCTAATGCCTAAGTTCTCGTCTCCTAATTCTAATATTTTTTTTTCAAATTTTCATTTTATTATTATTTTTTTTTCTTTTTTTCTTTTAAAAAAATCGAATAACATGAAATCACTGTTATAGCTGACAAAATGGTTATAAAATATGTCCACCCCCCCATGCTTAGCTATTGCAATGTCCTCATTGTAAAAAAATGAAAGCATGCAAGAGAGTAGAAGTGGAAGAATAGCACCTGGTTTCCGTGAGACTCAGGTCAGCTTTGAATAGCCTTTACATGTGCTGAGTTTAGTGCCTTTAGCTGGGTGATGATCAGCCTGCAGTGGTTATGGCAAGGTAAGAGCAACCTTGTCTAAGACAGGTTCAGGGAGCACATGGTCAACAAAGGGTTTGAGACGCTATCCATTGACCTTGAAAATATTACCTGTCTTTGGGTCAGAGATTTTGACGACCCTATTAAGGAAAATCCGCTCAATAACGAATGGACCGCCCCACTTAGACCAGAGTTTACCGGGGAAAAGCTTCAATCAAGAATCGAAAAGCCAGACCTTCTGGTTCGGCTCAAAGATCTTATGTGAAATCATCTGGTCATGGAAAGCTTTGGTACTTGCCTTATAGATTCTAGAATTTTCATAAGCATCATTTCGAAGCTCCTCCAACTCAGATAGTTGGAGTTTCCTGGTTTTCCCGGCCAACACAAGGTCCACATTACATTTCTTGATGGCCCAAAATGCCCGGTGTTCAAGTTCTACAGGTAAGTGACACGCCCAAACTCTAGACGGAACGGAGACATACCGATAGGCATTTTGTACGTCGTACGGTAAGCCCAAATAGCATCATCTAGCTTTTGGGTCCAATCCTTCCTATTAGGCCTATCAATTTTCTGCAAAATTTTCTTGATCTCCTGATTGGAGATCTCGGCCTGTCCATCCGTCAGAGGGTGGTAAGGTGTGGAAATTCGATGGCTCACCCTATATTTCCCCAGTAAATTTTGAAACTGGGCATGAGTGAAATGTGTGCCACCATCACTGATAATTACCCTTGGAACCCTGAACCGACTGAAGATATTTCTCTTCACAAAATCAATGACCACCTTGTGGTCATTGGTCTAGGTGGGAATTGCCTCAATCCACTTGGACACGTAATCAACAGCGACCAGAATAAACTGGTGTCCAAATGAAGGAGGGAAGGGTCCCATAAAGTCGATGCCCCAAATGTCAAAAATTTCACTGGAAAGAATTGGGTTCAGGGGCATCATATCTCTCTTAGCCATGTTCCTGAGTGTCTAGCATCAGGTGCATGACTTAGAGAATTCCTAGGCATCCTTAAATAATAACGGCCAATAGAATCCGGATTGCAAAATTTTTGCGGCCGTCTTCTACTCGGAAAAGTGTCCACCACTCGCATGTGTGACAGAACTCAAGTATGCTATGGAACTCGACTTCTGGGATGCATCAGCGAATGATCTGATCTACGCTAATGCGGTAAGCTCGAGATCATCCCAAAAATAATATTTGGCCTTAGATACAAGTCTATCCCGTTGTTGTTTGGTCCAATCCTAGGGGATTTGACCAATGGCCAAATAATTGACAATATCCATAAACCAGGGGTTCGGATTCCCGAGATTGTGAGGATAGTTTCATCCCAAAAAGTATCAGAGATCGAAACATCCGGATGAGGAGAATCAATTAGGATTCTTGAGAGGTGATCTGCCACTACATTTTGTGCCCTAGCTTTATCTCTGATTTCAAGATCAAACTCTTGAAGTTGCAGAATCCAACGAATAAGCCGAGGTCTGCAATCCTTTTTGGCCAAGATATGTTCCAAGGCCGAGTGGTCGGTATAGATGATGGAATGAGAACCTAACAAATATGCTCTGAATTTTTCTAAAGCAAAAACTACGGCGAGTAATTCTTTTTTAGTAACGGTGTAATTCCTCTGGGACTCGTCCAAAATTTTGCTAGCGTAGTAAATCACAGAGGGCTTTTTCTCAATCTTTTGACCCAAGACAGCCCCGATGGCATAATTAGATGCGTTAGCCATAATCTCAAATGGGGCAATCCAGACCGGTGGTTGCAATACTGGGGCATAGGTGACGGCCATTTTCAATAAATCAAATACCTTACGACATGATATATCAAACTTGAATGGCGTGTCTTTGGCCAAAAGGTTACTCAAGGACCGAGCAACCTTCGAGAAATCCTTAATGAATCTTCTATAAAAACCCACATGCCCAAGGAAAGAGCGAATCTGTTTTATGGATGTGGGTGGAGGAAGTCTAGAGATAGCATCCACCTTAGCTCTATCAACTTCAATTCCCCGAATAGAAACCACATGACCCAGGACGATGCCCTCCTGAGTCATAAAGTGGCTCTTTTCCCAGCTAAGGACCAGCCATGTTTTGATGCATCTTTGAAGGATCAATTCCAGGTTAGCCAGGCAAGACTCAAAAGAATCTCCTAAAATGGAGAAATCATCCATGAACACCTCAAGACAATCTCCCACCATGTCAGAAAAGATGGCCATCATGCACCTTTGAAAAGTCGCAGGCGCATTGCAAAGCCCGAACGGCATTCTATGGAATGCAAAGGTTCCGTAGGGACATGTGAAAGTTGTCTTTTCCTAGTCTTCGGGATGGATAGGGACTTGGTTATATCCTAAATAACCATCCAGGAAGCAAAAATATTTTTGCCCAGCTAACCTTTTGAGGATTTGATCGATGAATGGCAAGGGAAACAGATCCTTTTTAGTGGCAATGTTCAGCTTCCTATAGTCAATACAAACTCTCCAAGTAGAAGCTAAACTAGTGGTGAAGGTTTCTCGTTTCTCATTAGTCATAATGGTTATTCCCGCCTTCTTGGGTACAATCTAAACGGGGCTAACCCACAGACTATCTGAGATTGGGTAAATAATCCTAGCATCGAGCCACTTAATTATCTCCTTCTTGACCACTTCTTGCATATTCGAGTTTAGTCTCCTTTGCATTTCACGAGAAGGGCAGGATCCATCTTCCATGAAAATATGATGATTACAATAAGATGGCTCGATCCCTCTAAGGTCGTGGATGGTCCAACCAATTGCCTCCTTGTTGTTCTTAAGGACCTTAATTAACCTCAATTCTTGCTCCTTAGTCAAACCAGCACTAATAATCACAGGGAGCGTGTTTTCAAGTCTTAAGAACTCATATTTCAAATTTTTGGGCAATGGCTTTAATTCCAGCTGGGGTGGGTATAGAATAGAAGGAAGGGAGGATGCTGATGAAGATTCATTAGGACGATCCAGTAGAAGAGGCTGGGAATGAACAAAATCAACAACTTCTTTAGGATGTGGTAGGTCTACCACGGAGGAGGGTTGTGGGTTGGGTTTGCTAAGGCTAATGGAGTCCTCAAGTGCATTGATTGTCATACACGTCTCAAGATCCTGATCCTTGAGTTCCTCAATGAATCCACAATCCCCAAATCCTCTTATCGCCTTAGAAATATCTAGAGTTAATTTCTTATCCCCAAAGGCGATCTCCATACTACTGCTTTCACAGTTTATGTTGGCCTTGGCGGTAGCTAGGAATGGATGCCCCAGAATGATGGGCGTGTTCCTCAAATCATTAGGTACATTGATTGCGTAGCAATCATAGGTCTTAATTGACCTAGATTAAGCTAGGACTTAGCATAAGTTAGGGAAATTCATGCACGCATACGCATTATCTGCTTCTTTACTACTTTACTTTAGCTATGCATAAAATAATGTTATAATGTGCTGATTAAGTATATTATGTTGATTGCAGGCAATAAGCAGATCTGGAGTTGGATCTGGAGCAGGATCTGAAGCTGGATCTGAAATAACGGAAGTTGTAGCAGAGTTGGAGCAGAAGGCCTAGTTTAGATGTAGGAATAATAATGTAAGGGGGTTAAAGGTTTTCTATTCTATTAAGTAGAAATAAAGCAGTAAAATGTGAAGAGCTTAGGTCCATCCTAGCCGTAGGATAGCCTAGAGACCTCCCCAAGCCTTAGCCACCCTTAGATTAGGTCACAACACCCTAAGAAGCCCTAAAACCCTAGTTCCAACCCTTATCTGGACGTCCAGATAAGTTATAGGATGTCCAGGACCCTTAGCCATCTCCCGCACACTTCAAACCCACTTCTGCAGTGTTATTGGACGTCCATACACTTTGTCAGACGTCCAATTTTTGCAGAATACCCAAAACAGAACCCAAAATCCTTCCTGACTCTGATTGGACGTCCAGAAAACAAGTTTGGACTTCTGATTTTTGAGTATAAGACGTCTGATTCTATTATCAGACGTCTGATACTGCTCTCCAATTCCTGTTTTGAAATTTAAGCCTTGATCTTGGATCTCTAGGTCCCTAAACCCAATTCCAACCCCATATGAACCTAAATTAAGGTGCCCTAACCCTAGTACATCACCTCTAGACCTCCCTAAGGACCTAATTAGGTCCTCACTAAACCTAATTGACTTGGATCTTAGTCAATTCCATCAGCCTATTCAATTGGACTCATTGAGTCCAATTGAGCCTTGATCTCAACACACACTGTCCAATTGGACTCAGTGAGAGTCCAATTGACCTAGACCTAAATTAATTGAGTTGTTTTACTCTCAATTAAGTTTTCACACACCCAATTAAACTTGTATTAAGTTTAATTGCACTTTACCTTGGTGAATTAGGGTTTATAACCCTAATTTGAGACATACCTTGACCTAAACCCACTAGAACCTAACCTAATCAACCTAGCCACTTAAGTTTCAACCCACGCACACCCACACACACCATCCACACGAAAATACCTAGCCTAGAGTTCTCTAGAACTCTCTACCATGTGTGGTTGCCTTGGTTGCCAAAAATAGCAACCAAGAGGCATTCAATTTTTAGATCCACATTTGGTGGATCTAAAACCCACCATCCACCCTCTCTCTCTCACTCTTCCACGAGCTCCCACCATAGGCCTCTCTAGAGAATTCCATAATTCTCTAGAGAGCTTCCCTTAGGTCTATAAAAAGACCCAATGGGTGGCCATTTGCACCCATTCACTTCCTTGGCGTTCATTCCACTTAGGCTAGCCACTTCCATCTCCACTCCACCTCCATGAGTTGAGCACCACCATGGAGGCCACCATCTCCATGCCAGGAAGCTGGATCAGCTCCCCAACTTCTCTCCATGGGTTGGCCTAAGCTCCATTGGCTGCCCCTTCTTCTCTCAGCCACTCAAAGGCCATTGGAGACCACCTCCGAATGCCCTTCTTTTTGCTAGATTAGTAGCTTAGATTTTCGTATATTTACTACTTTTATTTACTGCTTAGTAGTATAGTCTTACTTCTCCCCCAATGATGCATGCGAAATCCCCCCACCGATTCTTATATGCAATCGTTTTCTGGTAGTTAGGTTTAATTTTTAAGCATTCGTGTATAAGCTTTCCTCTAGATTTCCTTATGTAACAACCCTCCAATGATGAATGAAATTGCATTATATATATATCTCTTATGTCTTTGAAATCACCACGAGCTGAATGACTATCATATTTGCGTGATTCATGTTGCTTATCTTAATTGTCTATCCATTATGCAATTAAGCATGTTGTACTTAAATACGTAATAATCACGAACCGACATGCGATTCTAAATAAAGTAGAGCTGGATAAGATCGATTTCAAAAGGAAAAGCAACGCCTCCCAGAAACGAACGACCGGGACTCAAAGTCTCATTATTTTTACAAAACAATATCTTTCTTGGATCGTATTTCGCAACTATACTACTACGCTTTTATCAAAAATGCGTTCTATGATTTTTTCCCAACATACATCCATGTCGAGGACGAGGAAATCTACAGGAAAATAGAAATCCTTGACCTTGACAATTACATCGTCAATAATGCCTCTCAGAGTGGTGACTGATCGGTGTGCTAATTGTAGCGTTACTGAGGTTGGCCTGAGTTCACCTAACCCAAACTTCTCATAAATAGAAGTTGGGATTAGGTTGATGGATGCACCTAGGTCCAATAGTGCCCTATCAAAAGTATATTCCCCAATAATGCATGAGATCAAGGGGGCACCTGGATCTTTCTTCTTTTGAGGAAGGTGATGCAGGATTATAGAACTTGCCTGCTCAGAGAGAATCACCTTCCTCGGAGTGGGTTCTCTCGGCTTACGCTTTTGGGTACACAGTTCTTTCAAGAATTTAGCGTAAGCTGAGATGTGCTTAATAGCATCGAGGAGTGGAATATTGATCTCTACGCTCTTGAATAAATTCAAAAGCTCCTCGTTGCTGTCTAGGGTTTTCTTCTTCTTGGTTTTCAATAGGGCCTCAGGGAATGGGATATGGGTGGAATTTTCAATTTCCGGTCCCTGGGCCTTATTGTCTTCTTCAACCTCCTCCTTCTCTTTCTCAAGCTCCCCAATATTTTGACTTCTAGAAGGTAATTCTAGGTTTTGGGTCTGCTTCCCACTTCTCAAGGTGACAGAGTTTGCAGAGGAATAAGGGTTTAGGTCTTGAGGTGGATTAGTGAAGATTGGAGGGCCTTGGTTGGTCATGTAACCAGAAAAGGAGGAAGAGGGACCCTGCTCAACCACCTGAACATGCGCGTGTGGGTCCCTTTGATTCCCGTACCCTTGGGTTCTATTGCCCTGATTTTGCACTTTACGCGGGTTTGGTATGGGTAGAGATGGTAGGGATCCAGGTTGTCGGGTGTCTGCAATTAACCCAGATTACAAGTTATCCAAGGATGTCTTCATTTGTTGCATAAGCTGAAGCATGGACCCTTGCATTTCTACCATTTGCCGGTTCAAATCAGCCTGCCCCGCAGATTGTTGGGCATTCCAAGATGGCTGATTAACTGGTCTCAGGGGTAACTGGGTGTATACTTGACCCTGACCCAAGGGTTTTTGAGATGCATAGTTGTTGGGTGGAGATTGGGTCTGTTGCCCCTGATTTTTCCAAGAGAAGTTAGGGTGGTTCCTCCATCCTGAGTTAAAAGTGTTGGAATACGGGTTGGACCTAACATTCTCCTGCATTGCATATGCATCCTCATAAAACGAGGACGAAGAGAAGGAAGGATCAGAGAGAATAGGATCAAAGGCCCCAATTTGGAACCCATATGGTTCCGAGAAATCCTGGCTCACAGGTTGAGCCGAATCGAGTTGGTTCATGAATTCCCGCCCCGTTGGAGCTCGTGAGGAATGGAATCCCGAATTTTGAGATTGAGTGGGTAAAGAAGTGTTTCTTGAATTCCCAGACATCCATTCTTCCATTTTCTTAGCAACCAAATCCATTTTATCCAGTTTATTATCAATTAATTCCATGTCAAATGAATGAGAGTCCTGGATCTCATTAGCACTGGACCTAGGTTGTTGGGACCGGTTGAATGCATCCATGGAGGCATGATTAATTGAGTTCTCGCTCATTTCCTCAAACAGGTCGTATGCGCTATTTGCATCCCTGTTGAGAAAATTGCCTCCGCAGGAGGCATCTACGTGATTACGGAGTTGCTCAACCAACCCGTGATAGAAAATCTGCACGAGTTTCCATTTTGGCACCTCGTGGTGTGGACACTTCCTCAAAGTTCCTAGAATCGCTCCCAGGCACCATGAAATGGTTCCCCCGGCCGCTGGGTGAAAGTGGTAATCGCTCGTTGCAAGGCATTGGTCCTTCCAATAGGGAAGAATTTCTTCAAGAAAGCCGACTTAAGAGCATCCCAAGTTTCAATCGGCCTTCCTATAGCCCGGTACCAATGTGCGGCCTTATCCCTGAGAGAGTGAGGGAAAAGCCTCATGATCATTTGCTCTTCGTTTTCATTCCTTGCTCTGGTGGTCTGAACCATTGTGGTCAGATCTTCCAGGTGCTGGAATGTGTCCTCCGAGCCAAGCCCATGAAAATGCTTAATCAAACTTAAGACTTGAGGCTTGATTTCAATGTCTCCAGCGGGAATCATGATGCCAGGACATTCCCCATAGTTTGAAGGATCGTAAAAATCCTTCAAGGGCCGAGCGCCCTGACCATGCATGCGTTGGAACCATTGCTGCATCTGCTGTAATTCTTCCAACTACCTCTAAATCAGCTCCTGCTGGTTCGGGGGCAGGCGAGGTAGTTGTTGATCAGCCATGGGATATGCTTGGCTATAGCTCAACCTCCGCCTCCTAGAATGGTCTAAAGGTCCTTCCAATCTAGGGTTCAATGACCTCCTCCCAAGCATACACTAGAAGGAAGTCGGAAGGATGGGGAAAAGGAACCCTACAGCATAAGAATACAAGCCTGTCCTTAGATGGGGTAGCCTAAGGTCTACTTACTCTCAAAATCCATCCTAAGATTATGGACGATTTACTCTACTTATGTCCAGGCAATCCTGTTGGTGCTAGAGCACCACGATCATTTGTTTCGATGATAACAAAACACGTGTTATTTAACATTTGCAATTTGAGTCCTAGATTTCAGGTCAATTGCAAGTGTGGACATGTTTAGACGGAGTTCGAGCTCGCATCCAGGATGGATTGGAGGAGCTTGACGAAAAACAGAGGAGGTTCGCGTGGAGCGAAAGATTGAAGATGGAAGGAAATGAAGAATAGGATAGATTTCCTTCTTTTGTACTTGTTGTATTTTTTCGTTTCTTTTGTTGCTCTTTATTTCCTTAGATATTTGATGTTAAAGAGCCTCAAAGAACCCTAACAGTAGTCCTAGGAACACCGACACAACCCTAGGATACTTAGGTTTTCTGTAGAATACTTAGAAAACCAATATAGGGTTCAAACAGCACTTCCAGACATCTAATTTCCAAATCAGACGTCTGATAAAGTATCTTTAGACGTCTGACTGTTGTTTCAGACGTCTGATAACTATTAGGCTGGACTTAGTATTCTGTCTGATGAAATCAGACGTCCAGACCTTAGTCCAGACGTCTTAGAAGACGTCTGATGATTTTGCCCGACGTCCAATTAGTGGACCGTTGGCTGGCTCAGCAAACAGTCAAGAATATGACCGTTAGAGCCTTATCAGACGTCCTTAGGCCTTTCCAGACGTCTGATAAATGACCGTTTTGCCTCGGCTGACCCAAAATCTCTTCTCAGAGATTTTCTAGCCATTGCAACGTTTGGAAATCAATTCCCACAGTAAAAGTAGGTTTCCAGACGTCCAGACATAGTGGCAGACGTCCTGTATGTCGTCTGATGGACTTGCACAAAAACCCTGTTTAGATCTGATTCAAGTCAGGGAGAAACCCGCATAGAATCAGACGTCTGACCTTTAAATCAGACGTCTTAAAGTGGCCTTCCAGACGTCTGATGCAAGAGTTAGACGTCAGATAACCCTGTCAAGTGTAATCATTGTCCTGATTTCGGCCTAATTCTCTTGGGCTTTGTTCCCAACGGCTATAGAACCTTTCCTAAGCCTTCCAAAGCCTTCCTAAGGCCTCTATAAATAGAGGGGAACCTTTGCAACACAAATACACACTTAGAAAAACACAAGACACACTTAAGCAACATACTTCCACTCTCTTGTGTCCAAGAAGCTCTTGCTCTCTAAGCTCAAGTTCTACATCTTGAGAGCATCATTCCCTTCGCGCACCCGCTCTCCCGCCGTTGTCTACGAGAGCGACATTGCGCCGTTGCGTGGCTCACACACCCACGTCATCGTCGACGCACTCCTTGCAAAGGGGAGTTTCCTAAATCCTATAGAAGCTTAGGTTTATTACTTTGTTGGCTCTATAGGTTTGTTGTTTATTTTATCTTTGTCTTTTGGTTGGGTATTCGCTTTGCGAATTCCCGTCTCCTTCGTGGGACAAAATCCTTCTCGTGGAGAGAAGGGGTTGAGGAACGCTACCCTCGTACTTGTAGCGTGGTTGTACTGAGGTTGAATCACCCTCGTTTTAAGTGATTCGGTTTAGTGGAATTTGATCAACTAGGTTGATCGGAAAATCCTAACTCGAGAGGGTTAGGTGGTGGTTTTCACCCGGTTTGGGTTTCTACCTAAAAATCTTTGTGTACTTGTGCGATTGTTTGTTTATTCTGTGATATTGTTTTATTTCCGCATTTTATTACGTCACCCCTCCTAGTAGGGAACTTTCAATTGGTATCAGAGCAGGTTTTCCACCGACAGGAGTAACATCTGTGGAAAGATCACATGGAGGGAAGCTGTTCCACAAGCAGGATTTCCGAGGGGCAGTCCACAACCCGTCCGCCGTTCTTCGACGGGAGCAACTACCCCTACTGGAAGTTGCGGATGAAGACGTGGCTTCAAGCCACCGACTTCACAGTCTGGGCCAGGTGCGAGACCCCCTTCGACATCCCAGAGAAACCTGCCAGAGGATACTCGCAGCAGCAGATCCGGGAGCTCTCTCTCAACGCGAAAACAATGAACGCATTGTATTGCGCGCTCAGCCCGGAGGAGTTCAACAGAATCTCATAATGCGCCACCTCATACGAGACCTGGCACACACTCGAGGTAACTCATGAAGGTACCTCTAAGGTAAAAACTTCTAAACTCAATTTACTTTCACAAGAATTTGAGGCTTTTTCTATGAAAACTAACAAAACTTTAAGTGAGATGAACACTAGGTTCACTCTCATAGTAAATAACTTGAAAGCTTTAGGGAAGACATTCATCAAGGGGGAGCTTCAAGGGAAGCTTCTTCGTTCCCTTGGACCGGAATGGGAACAGAAAGTCACCGCCATCGAAGAGGCGAACGAAATGGAGGAGCTCAACATGGAAGATCTCCTAGGCAATCTGATGGCCTACGAGACTAAGTTGAAGCAGAAGAAGAAGGATACACCAGAGCCTAAACTAAAGAAGACTCTCGCCTTCAGAGCCGCGTCGGATAGCGAGGTAAGTTCCGACGACGAAGACTTTAGAATTTTACTTAAAAATTTTTCCAAGTTTTGTAGGGAATTAAAGAAAGAGAAAAAGGAGAAGAAGGAAAGCCCGAGACGTTGCTACCACTGCAACGGGAAAGGGCATCTGCGACCAGAATGCCCTCTTCTCAAAAAGGAGAAGAAGAAGGAAAAGGAGAAGAAATCTAAGAAGAAGGCGTTCCAAGCCACTTGGGACGATTCTAGCTCGGAGGAAGAAGAAGAAAAGACCATAGAAGAAGAAACCGCTTGCTTCGGCTTCATGGCCAGAGGAAGCGACAGCGAAAGTGACTCAGACAACGAGGTAAATCTCGATCTTCAAGAAGCTTTTAATGAACTTTTTGAGATTAGTAAATCACTTAGGATAGAAAATAAAAGCATTAAAAAGAACCTTAGTTTTCTTAAAAATGAAAATGATAGGTTAGAAATAAAACTTAAGGATCTAGAAACTTGTCCTAAAAATGATAACGTATTATTAGAAAATCATAACCTCATCAATGAAAATAATAAGTTGATTGAGGAAAATGATAGTCTAAAGTTAGAAATCTATGATTTAAAGACTAAGATGCAGACTATAGAAAAAGAAATTGCATGTCTTAGGGAAAATTCTAACAAATTAATCAACAAAGTTGATAATTTTTATAGCCCTAAGGTTGAGAAAGGATCTCCATCAAGGAGACCTTCTAACAAATCCGGATCCAAGCCCACTTGGATACTGAAAAAAGAATTAGAATCTTGTTTTGTAGGGTTCAGGGATAATTACAACATAAGGGACTGGACCTACAAGCTCAAGGTTGGTCAACTCAAGTTGGGAGAACCAAGGAGTAGACCAAGGAGGAGAACAAGAAGACCGACAAGACGGCGAACAAACGACGAACCCGCCGCACGTCGACCACCAGATTGGAGACCGGCACCGATGCCCGGGCCTCCAAGCTATGGATGGGAGCCCCATCCGATGTGGCATCCACCACCACCATTCGAGCCATTTTATTGGCCATGGTAGGTGAGGTAAAATTTTTAACCCTATCTTTTTATAAGCATTTAGATAGGGGAGTTAAAAATTAATGAGCTAAATGTCAATTTTTAAGGGGGAGATATAAGGTAGCTAAATTTCCTTTAGAAAGGGGGAGAAAAATAATAGCTATCTCATTGTTACAAAAAGGGGGAGGACATTACCTTTGTTAAAAGAAACTCATAGAAGAGCATGTTTTAAGGGGGAGTTATAGGAATTTTAAACCAATCAAACCTTTTTGATAATGTCAAAAAGGGGGAGGATTTTTATGTATTATTATTTACGATTTTGTCATCATCAAAAATGGGGAGATTGTTGGTGCTAGAGCACCACGATCATTTGTTTTGATGATAACAAAACACGTGTTATTTAACATTTGCAATTTGATTCCTAGACTTTAGGTCAGTTGCAAGTGCGGACATGTTTAGACGAAGTTCGAGCTCGCATCCAGGACGGATTGGAGGAGCTTGACGAAAAACAGAGGAGGTTCGCGTGGAGCGAAAGATTGAAGATGGAAGGAAATGAAGAATAGGATAGATTTCCTTCTTTTGTACTTGTTGTATTTTTTCGTTTCTTTTGTTGCTGTTTATTTCCTTAGATATTTGATGTTAAAGAGCCTCAAAGAACCCTAACAGTAGTCCTAGGAACACCGGCACAACCCTAGGATACTTAGGTTTTCTGTAGAATACTTAGAAAACCAATATAGGGTTCAAACAGCACTTCCAGACGTCTAATTCCCAAATCAGACGTCTGATAAAGTATCTTAAGACGTCTGACTGTTGTTTCAGACGTCTGATAACTATTAGGCTGGACTTAGTATTCTGTCTGATAAAATCAGACGTCCAGACCTTAGTCCAGACGTCTTAGAAGACGTCTGATGATTTTGCTCGACGTCCAATTAGTGGACCGTTGGCTGGCTCAGCAAACAGTCAAGAATATGACCGTTAGAGCCTTATCAGACGTCCTTAGGCCTTTCCAGACGTCTGATAAATGACCATTTTGCCTCGGCTGACCCAAAATCTCTTCTCAGAGATTTTCTAGCCATTGCAACGTTTGGAAATCAATTCCCACAGTAAAAGTAGGTTTCCAGACATCCAGACATAGTGCCAGACGTCCTGTATGTCGTCTGATGGACTTGCACAAAAATCCTGTTTAGATCTGATTCAATTCAGGGAGAAACCCGCATAGAATCAGACGTCTGACCTTTAAATCAGACGTCTTAAAGTGGCCTTCCAGACGTCTGATGCAAGAGTTAGACGTCTGGTAAACCTGTCAAGTGTAATCATTGTCCTGATTTCGGCCTGATTCTCTTGGGCTTTGTTCCCAACGGCTATAGAACCTTTCCTAAGCCTTCCAAAGCCTTCCTAAGGCCTCTATAAATAGAGGGGAACCTTTGCAACACAAATACACACTTAGAAAAACACAAGACACACTTAAGCAACATACTTCCACTCTCTTGTGTCCAAGAAGCTCTTGCTCTCTAAGCTCAAGTTCTACATCTTGAGAGCATCATTCCCTTCGCGTACCCGCTCTCCCGTCGTTGTCTACGAGAGCAACATTGCGCCGTTGCGTGGCTCACACACCCGTGCCATCGTCGACGCACTCCTTGCAAAGGGGAGTTTCCTAAATCCTATAGAAGCTTAGGTTTATTACTTTGTTGGCTCTATAGGTTTGTTGTTTCTTTTATCTTTGTCTTTTGGTTGGGTATTCGCTTTGCGAATTCCCGTCTCCTTCGTGGGACAAAATCCTTCTCGTGGAGAGAAGGGGTTGAGGAACGCTACCCTCGTACTTGTAGCGTGGTTGTACTGAGGTTGAATCACCCTCGTTTTAAGTGATTCGGTTTAGTGGATTTTGATCAACTAGGTTGATCGGAAAATCCTAACTCGAGAGGGTTAGGTGGTGGTTTTCACCCGGTTTGGGTTTCCACCTAAAAATCTTTGTGTACTTGTGCGATTGTTTGTTTATTCTGTGATATTGTTTTATTTCCGCATTTTATTACGTCACCCCTCCTAGTAGGGAACTTTCAAATCCAACCAGTTAGAAGGAGGAACTGGGGAGAAGGTTCTTCCTTTGGCTTGTGCCTCCGGTTCCTAGTGTACCCCCCAGTCGCGGTCGTTTGATGCTACTCCCCTAGCTAGACATCAGATTAACTAGTATAAGCAGGTTAATCGTGAATAATCTCAATCTGGATCCCGATGAGCAAATGAATCCTTAGGGCCAACGTCTAATTGATTTTAGTTAGGCTTGGGAAATTGGTGCTCTGGAATGTGATGGGCCCTTAATGGGTTGTGCCCTTAATGATTTGTTTGAGAATGTGTCAATGTGCATAACCAAGAGGATTTCAAGCAAGATTATTAATGATGAGGTGAGTTTTAGGATTCGAATCTTGCTTAATAGCTTTAGGATTCAAATATTAGGTGTTTTCAACCAAGTTTTGTGAGGCAAACCAGGTTTGTTGTTGAAAGCACGTGTTCAAGTATTTTCCTTTAGAAATCAAGAAAAATATTGAGTGTCTGGCTTGCCCTAATTGTTGAATCCTATGGGGCAGCTAGAAAATGAACCGCTTTTAGATTAGGTGTAGCCCAAACAATTCACTCAATTGGCTCAAATGCACCACCGATTAAGGCACACAAAAAGATTGTTAACCTGATATGATTTCTACTCTTTTATGTGTGGAATTCATGTACCGAGTCCACAGGTCAGAAGCTTGGTTTAGTAGACGAAAAATCAAGTCCGATTATGTGCCTCAAATGTTGGTGTATAGAGTGTGTAAATTGATTTATCCCACAGAAATATCTTTTTATTTTTTTTATATAAGATGTGGATAAGATGGGTGAAGGTGGCAAACAAGACAAACAAAGTCTATCCTAGGGTTTATGCAAACACCTAAGTAGATTAGGTCTTGGTTATGATTGTGGCAAAATGAACTAGTCGGGGGAGAAAGTGGGGGACACTTACAGAGTACTCTACCTACACTTTACTCTGATCTACCGCACTTGGATCTCCATGCTAGGGTACCTACAAGACAGTCGATCAAAGACAAGTACGGTTAGTGCTATGTAAACGCAAAGAAGCGCAATAAATAATAAAGTAAATTTCGTTACCTCCTCGGCAACGGTGCCAAAATGGTCATGTCGTGTTTCGCGTGTTAGAAATCAGGGTTACAAGTAACCCATCATCGTAGTTGGAAAACACGTTGATCAGATAAAATTTATACCAAAACTTCAAGGGAGACCTGGGTCGAACATAGGGAGGCGACATTTAGTTTACTTGAAATCGCACTTCATTTTGTTTATTTTTGGTATTTTGTGGTTTTGTTATTTTTTTGTGTTTTTGAAATAAAAGACAAGCAAATGAGTCACAAGATAGAGATGTGGAATGAAATGGTATATATATCAATCCAATGTCTATTACAATCTACTATGAAAGCATAAAAAGAGAGGGAGGTGAGAGGAAATCTCCTAAATCGGCTGTTTGGTGAGATGATGGCGCCTGGCGGAAGCTCGGACGAAGGAGGTGAGAAGCAAGACGACGGAGGTGAGATGCTGGAGGATGTCGGGTTGAGGAAAGCTTCGCCGTAGCTCCGGAATGGAGGTGAGAAGACGGAGTTGATCTGCTACCGGAATGGAGGTGGGAGGATGGCTCCAAGGTGACCTATGAAGGGAGATGGGAAGTTGGAGGAGTATTTGGTGGGGCAGAGGTTCGCTACACTTATAGGCACCTTGGGAGCTTGAGAACAAGCTCTAATGGTGCATTAGTAGGCTTGCTAGAGCTTGGGAGTAGGTGGGAGTATAGTAGGTAGAGATGGCTTGGAAGGGAGGGGATGTAGGTCCTTTTATAGTGGAGGAGAAGAGGCAAAAATCGTATATGGGTCTTTACTGACATCCACAAATGTCGCTGCAGCTGTCGCTAAAGATCCGCCCTTCAATTGCCCTCGCCTGCGCGCACGGGCCTTTAGTGATGTCTATAAACGTCGCTGCAGCTGTCGTTGAAGATTCGCCGTTTAAATCCTCTTGCTAGCGTACGCAGACCATTAGTGACAGCTGCAAGCGTCACTACAGGTGAGTCACTGAAGATCCACGCCCGCCCCGCTCACACCAGCCCCGCTGGCACGCTCCGCTGGGGCTGCACGCTTCACGCGCCCTTGCTCCCTGCGCCTTGCACAGGCATGCGGCATGCGCTGCTTGCGACCGCGGCTGTGCGCGTGCGCTGTGCGCGGCTGCGGCTGTGCATGTGTGCTACTGCTGCTGGCTGGCATTGGGCGGCCTGGATGGTGCCACATAGCAGCACCTGGGCCATCCATTCTTCTCTCTTTTGTAGAGGGTGCCACGATGCTCAGATCGGGATGATTCCCACGATGCCGGATTGCGATCGTTGCTCCGGATCCATCTGTACAGTCAGATTTTCCATCCAAAATTTGTATGGATGTCGCATTGCCCCCTAGCCATTGATCTTCCTCAGGCTTCATGTGATGTTACAGGACTCCGATCTGGACGGTTTCAGCGACGTTAGACTCCGATCGTCGTATTAATCAGATCTGTGTGGTCCGATCGTCCATCCGAGGCCCTGAAATAAATCCTCTCCTCTCCTGACCATAAAAAGAACCTAATTAACCCAAAATATATACAACTACTCTAAATGCACAATGATGCATGTTATGCAATATTTATAACATGAAATGCAAATCTAAACCTAGGAACATGCATGAATAGGCATTTTAACCTTAATAGATGTGTCTATATCATGCCACATCATGCCATTTTGATTTGGTAATTCATATATATTGTTTTGTGCCTGTTACCCTATTGCCTAAGACACGGGGTCAGGTCCCATTACACGACCATACGCACTCGGCCCATCTTACCCATGCCAAGCGAGTCAGACCGGCCCCCCACTCTTTGCACTAAGCCGGTCTGAACCAGTTTAGGTTTGGAGTTGAATTGGATCTGGTATGGGATTGAGGAGAGGATTTGTGAGAGTGCGGGTGGTTTTGCTTTTTAGTGAAGCAGTCTGAGCACTTAAGCCATCTGATGAGTGTCCCCGATGTCTTATTTGACCAAGTATGGCTTAGAGCTTGACTTGAAAATAAGGCTAAGTCCTGAGAAGAGAATAAGACATACTAATATTGAGTTTGGAAGAGGAAAGCCTAAGTGTTAACTAATTAATTGGTGGTTTCAACTGCCTCTTTTTTGGCCTTTCATTATACTTTTGAACTTGAGAAATAATTTGATTCTTTATTGAATATATTTTAGTTCATTATATATTCATTGCATATATTCTTCTTGTGATTGTTGATTATTGTGCTCATTGTTTATATTTGATTAGTGGATTGAATTCCAATTTTGTTACCTGCGAAAGACCTCGAAACTCATGTTTTCCGAGCACTTACAAATTTAAATGTCGATTTGGTTTTCGTCACTACACTACGACATGATTTCCTAAACTACAACGATTACCACACCAACATTTTAGTGTTGTTGCTAGGGAGCAACAAATTCACTACTAGTCATATCATTCTTGATTATTGAGTTGATTTCTAACTTGCCCTATTTGCTTTGTTTTGTTGCGAGGTGAATCATGAGAAGATCTTCTATGCAATCAACCTCTCCAGGGGTAGGTACAATTTTCTCTTCTTCTTTGATCCTCTCTCAATCTTGAGAAGATAAAAAAGGAAGCATATCAATTAGGATCCACTTTCCTTACTTTCCTGGTAAGTATCATTTAAAGGCAAAGAGTTTCCTAATTTCCAAAGTTGATTGAAATCAGATTGAAGTAGAGGTGATTTGTTTAGAAAGAACCCATCCATACATCTTGAACCTGTTAGGGATTCGTGCTAGAATTTCTCAACACCTTGGACTACTCACTTTCTTGTTTGAGTTCAAGGTGTCATATTTGGAATCAAATTGGACTTGGAATTAGAGACAATTATAGTTACACATTAGGGTTTTGAAGTGTTAGTACATACTTGCCTGCAATTAAGGAAATTGATCTTCCCGCATTTGTGTGCTACCCCAAGTCCTTGCTTGAACTAATTTAATCAAGTGAATCCTAAAATCAAGGCTGTAAATTCACTTGAACCCTAAAACATGGGACCTAATAACCTATTGAGAACTAATTCAAGGTGTTTTGGGTGCTCTAACCCAAATTTCATCATCAACCTTATGACAGGTAAGGTGAAGTTGGTTCACTTTGGGAAGCAATCAACCTACAAATTAGGTCATAATTTGAATTAAATTCTAAATCAAGTGAAATTCAAGGCACAACTAGGGCTAAAATGGGTAGACTTAGGTCTCAATTCATGCATTCTGATCTACTTGGAACCGCAGTGACAAGAAAGGTCGGGTGGGGGAAACCCTGCAAGCTGTGGGGATGCTCTACCGTGCAGGGGTCTTTGCGAGACTTGATCGATTAATTCTCAACACAGTTAATTAAGATTATCAATCTTAATTAAGTGTATCAAAAAGTAACCTAGGTTAACTCGATTTTATATCGTGAATGTAGTATAGGGTCAAGTTAACCTAACATTTTAGATTTTAAGATTGTTTTTTAATTGGTCGAGTCCAGGTCGTTCACTGGAAAGCATATTTGAATCCTAATTCACCATTAAGAGCTAATACATAATTACCAACTACTTAATTAACCAAGTTAACAATCACAATACATTTAAGCTCATCAATAATTGCACAAGATATTGATAATAAAAGCACGCAATATTCCATTAAAAAGAGCAAGTTTACAAGAAATATTTGTCATATAAACCAAAGAACATGATTATTACAAATGTAAGGCACAAGATATGTTTACAAGAAGTTTCATCCCTTATTACAATATTTAAAAGCTTAGAAACATGAAATATAATAGCTTCAGTCTTCATCAGACATCTGAAAAAGATGTTAAACGTCTTAAAAAGCAAAATTGGACTTCTGATAACACATATAGACATCTGATTTTTATCATTTTACTTCTTTCATTTTTTCTCCTCTCTTCCTTACACTTTAATCTCTTAAGCCCTTGCCCTTCTCTTATCTTCTTAACTTAGCTTCTCCTCTTTCTCTTTATCTTTTCTACTTCTTCTTCCTTAGTTCTTAGCCCTTTATCTTTTTCTCTCCTTCTCTTTTCCCATAGTCTTTTCTTAATCCTCTTCTCTTCTCTTATTCTTCCTTACTATGCAACTTACGTCCACACTTTGCCGCATTTAGCACACTTAAGCCCCATTAAGCTCTTTTTAATCTAAAATTATGTTTATTTAATGGGTGGCCCAACCTTTTGGGGATACACAGCACCCCAGATGGGTGGGACCAGACCCTACTAAGCCGGGCCTAGTTCATTTATTAGGTGAATTTTTCATATTTTTAGCTCATGCATAGTCTCGGCCCATTCACAGGCCCACATCCATGCCCATGCCTAGGCCCACGCACACACACACATGGGCACGTGCACATGCACGCCCCCACGATAAGTCCATGAGTTCTTTGCACCCTACATTGACGACCAAGCGATCCAGTGTAGGGTTGTGTAATATACTACAGTGGGCGTTCAATAGTTCCCGATGTGGGACTATCTTCTTTACTCTAGGCCAAAGTTCCGATGAGGATTCCTAGCGATTGGCTAGGTCAAATCGAGCATCCAAAAGCTCGATCGAGTGCTCTTGAGAAGCTGTACTTGATTATATCACCAATTTGGTGATTGGATCAACTCTAATCCAATGATTTCTAGGTCGAAACATAGCTGTCCGCCATGTTTGGAACAGCTATATAGAGAATAGCAGCAAGTCTTTTGACCTACTGAAGGAGATTTTGCCTTCAACTAAAGGCTTGAATTCCTTTAGTAAGTCATTCCGTACCAAACAAAGAAGGTAAGAAGTCTGGAAGAGGCTTTAGGAGATGCCAGAAGCTGAGAAGCTTCATTCTTAGTATTCAAAGCTCATAATTGAACTCCAATCAAGTCAACAGACAGATAAAGACCTCAAGATTAGGTTTGAACTAATTCAAGAGGCTAAAAACAATTTATTTGGGCATTAATTGAGTTCTAATTTTGTCAAAAACACTCAAGAACAATGTTGGTTCAAATGAACCCAAATTGCTCAGACCATCAAAACTTTCTCATTCCTCAATTAAACACATTAGTTTCGATCAGAATGTACTCCAATTCAACCCAGTAACTAAATCAATCCATAAAATCAAGGAATCAAGCTTCTAACCCTCAAGTTCTTCCTAGGGTTGACCATTATAGCTTAGAAATTGACTTTCACGAACAAAATCCTTAGACTTTAGTTGACGACTTAATTAAGATCAAATCATCCTAAGGAATTGATTCCATGCATCAAATTAGGGTTTTGATGACTTTAGAAGTTATTTTAGGTGTCGCCACGTAAGATCTAAAAGTGGTTTGCTCGGTGGGAAGAATCAGAGATTGCTGCTACAAATAAAAAAGCTAGAACAAACTCCTTAGGTTCTTTTGATACTTAGAGACCTGTTTCCAGACTTAACACCTCAATAGATAAGCTTCTCCAACTCCAGTGGAGTTGGAGAAGACAAAGCTCAGTAAGGAGCTTAGATCAACGAAACACACTTAAGAGCTTGGATCCTTGATCTTGAGGCCTAAGAGAAGTGATCTGGAGCTCTAGAGGATCTAACAATGGCTGAAGCTCGGATTTGGTTCGCTAGAGCTCCAGTGAACTCAAAAATGAATGTCTAGAGTTCCAAACTCCATGAAATAGCTCAAAATCTATCTTAATAGATTCCTAAGATTGCAAAGGACCTCAGGAACAGCAATTGCTTCAATTGATGCTCAAATTAAAGAATTGATTAAAGAATCAATAAAATGTCTCTTTGAGTTCTCCTGAACTCAAGAGAATCCCACTCAATTGAGTGAGGGAAACGTTTACTTGAGTGTGATGATGGTGAACAAGTGACTAATTAGGTGGAAAAGCTCCTCCTGAGCCGCCATTGACAGCAAGCTCAGGAGGTTGAGGTGATTTGGGCATTTTGTATTTAAATGTCTATTTAGCAAATTAATAAGTCGAACGGGGCCCTTATGTGATGTAAAAGCGATGGAGGGCCCCAATTGAGTCTGAATTACACAGTTGACCTCTGCCATAGACAGCGAAGGTCGCCGTTGAAGGTGGAGGTGGACTAGGCATTACAATTGCTAAAAAGGAAGGGAAAGAAGTGGAGGAGGATCGTGATGGGTAGAGGAAGGTGATCAGGTGCATGAAAAGTGAAATAGAAGTCCAACGAGGTTGGACTTGGCCTTGCTGGAGTTGGAGAAGGAAGTTTGAAGCTACACTAAACCTACACTAAACTATCTACCTAAACTAACCAACGCTAAGTCCTAACTACCTACTATTACCTGGACGAAGGGGGAAGGAGATATCTCCATCGGAAGTTGTGTGACGGAGGAGGAAATTAGAAGGTTGGAGGAAGAGCTCCGGCAAAAAAGGAAGCGGAGAGGAAGGAGGGTGACGTGCTCCCAAGCCTTGTCACGACCGTAGAAGAGGAAGAGAGGGTGAGGGAGGCGTACACCTTTGGCGGAGATGCTCAGAAGGGGTGGAGAGAGGTCATCGGAGGTGTTGGAAGAATAGCCTATTGTTGACTATGGTGGGGGAAGATAGAAGGGAGTCAACCGTTGAAATCGGAAGGGTGGAGGGGTTTAAGTAGGTTGCAGTGGTGGTAGGTGGGGTTGTATCTGGACCGGTAAGAGTCTAGGTGCAAGGTAGTCACTGATCGCATGGGTTTTGAGTGTTTGAAATCAGGGTTACGAGTAACTTGTTGTCGTAGTTGAAAAACTAGTAATCAAATATAATTTATACCAAAACTCCAAGGGAGTCCCGAGTCAAACATAGGGAGGCGACGTCTACTTTGTTTGAAAACTACGCTTCAATTTGTTTCTTTTTGATCTTTTGAAGTTTTGTTATATTTTTGTTTTTGAAATAAAAAAAAGACAAGCAATCACAAGAGAGAGATGGAATCGAATATGATATATTACATGAATATCAATTATAATAATCTAGAAAAAATAAAAAGAAGGGCAGGTGAGAAGAAATCTCCCGAAGTGGCTGTTCAATGAGATGATGGCGCTTGGCAGAAGCACAGATGAAGGAGTTGGGAAGCAGGACGATGGAGGTGAGAAGCGGGAGGACGTCGGGTAGAGGAAAGCTTTAGCGTAGCTCCAGAATGGAGGTGAGAAGGTGGAGATGATCTGCTATCGGAATGGAGGTGGGAGGATGTCTCCAAGGCGACCTATGAATGGGGATGGGAAGTTGGAGGAGTATTTGGTGGGGCAAAGGTTCGTTACACTAATAGGCGCCTTGGGAGCTTGAGAGCAAGCTCTAACAGAGAATTGGTAGGCTTGCTAGAGCTTGGGAGTAGGTGGGAGTAGAGTAGGTAGAGATGGCTTGGAAGGGAGGGGGTGTAGGTCATTTTATAGTGGAGGAGAAGAGGCTAGAATAAGCATGGGACCATTAGTGACCTCCAGGTCATCGCTGTAAGTGTCGCTGTAGCTAGCTCACACCCACTTGCACACAGCTGGCCTTGCACCTGCGAACAATTAGCAACGGCTCTAAGCATCACTAAATGTCTGGCAGGCTATCGCTGAAGATCCGCCTGCTGCTCATGCTCTACTACCGCACGCATTGCGCTCTCCTTATCGCAAGCGCATGCTCACTAGCTGGCGCTGCGCTGCCTTGCACTGCAGCTTAGCTGCTCTCTTATGCGTGCTCTTGCTTGTGTGCTTATCTGCTCCACCGCGCCTCAAGCGTCCAATTAAGGGGGCAGCGGGTTTCAAATCCGTGCCCTCTCTTTGTGAGGCGCCTTCACAACCAATGTGCCACGACCAAGAGTTTATTGTGAAGATGTTTTGGAGATAAATCCTCAGTCGTTGGATCAAGATCCAACGGTGGAGAATGGGTGATGCCATGATGAAGAGTGGGTGCTGGCCAGTGTTGGGCGGCCTAGATGGTGCCACGTGGCACCATCTAGGTCATCCATCTTCTTCCTGTTGTAGAGGGTGCCACAGTGTTAAGATTGAGATGATTCCTGCACTGTCAGATTGCGATCATCGCTCCAGTACGGTTGGATTTTCCATTTGAAACCCGAATGGATGTCGCATTGCCCCCCTGGCCGTTGATCTTCCTCCGACTTCGTGTGATGCTACGGGACTCCAATCTAGATAATTTCGAAGGCATTAGACTTCGATCATCATCCTGATCAAATCTGTACGGTCCGATCGTCCATTCGAGGCCCTGAAATAAATCTTCTTGTCTCCTGACCATAAAAGGACCTAATTAACCTAAAATATATACTACTCTAAATGCAGAATGATGCATGCTATGCAATATTTATAACATGAAATGCAAATCTAAGCCTAGGAACATGCATGATTAGGTATTTTAACCTAAATAGATGTGTCTATATCATACCCCCATGCCTATTTTTTGCTAGTCCCTAGCAAAATTAAACTACATGCCATGTATAGAAGTAGAATTAGGATTAAATCACTTAGGCCTAAGTCGTTTATTAACAATAGAAAATTTCAACTAAGGTCCTAAACAACGAAAACTCAACAGTACCTGGGTGTCTGCCAGAATGCAAACCTCCCAAGTCCTCGCCTTATTTTAAAAGCGAAGATACAATTTTTTTTATTTTTCTTCTTTTCTAATTTTTTTTTGTACTTTTGGAGTTTAAGAGTTTCGGGATAACTTTTTACAGTTACTCAACCTGCCCAAGACTTGAAAAGGACCCTAAGTGCTATGCATCTTGTGAAAATAGTGAAAGACTCATTAGGCAACCGTTGAAACGGACTTTGGGTTTCTAATACCCTAGGTGACCTTGCCTAAAGGCTTATCTTTTCGATTGGTAGCTTTCTCGCTACTTTTATTTATGAGGTCAACATAAGGGCGAACCTAGTGTATATCTCTCTAGTTTATTCTACTTCCTTGCTTCTTTCATAAGTGTTTTGGGAATTATTATGCATTTTTTTGTGAGCTGGGTTTTGGACAACCGGCCAACGGATTGTTACCCACGACAACTTGCCAACCATACTCGTGCAGTGAAGTGTGATTTTTTTTATTATTATTTATTTTTTTCTTCTTTTTCCATTTTTTTGTTTTTTTTTATTTTTTATTTTTTTTAAAGTAGGTGGCTTCCCTGATCTAAGATTTACCTAAAGGCAGTAAAATGAAAATGGTCTTGCGACTGGGCTCTGGACAACCGGTCGATGAGCTGTTACCACCAACAACTTGCCAGCCATACCACCCTAGATAGTTCATTAGCTACCCAATTTCTGAAGAAATCGTCGAAAAGTGAGTCAGTGCAAAAAGTGTGCAGATGCTTAGGCTTAAAGTCCCCCCAAATCAACGAAAAGTGAGTCAGTCGCATACTTATCATCCCAATTTATTTACCTAATTAAAATGAATTTTAATTGGCGAGGACTTGAGACTAAGTCCACATTCGAGTGGACACAAGGGCTAATTAAGCCCGAAGACTTAAAGAGTCTAAGCATTCAGGTTCTATCGTATCGTTTCCTAAAGTTAATAACTTTCAAAAACCTAAGTTATCTTCTCTTAATTTTGTTTTTTTCTTTTTGAATTTTCAATTTTTTTTATTTTATTTATTTTTTCAAAAATAAAATAACAAGAAATTCCTGTTACAGCTGATAAAAAGGTTATAAAATATATCCACCCCCCCATGCTTAGCTATTACAATGTCCTCATTGTGAAAAAATGAAAGCATGCAAGAGAATAGAAGTGGAAGAATAGCACCTAGTTTCCATGAGACTTTGGTCAACTTGGAACAGTCTTTGCATGTGCTAAGTTTAGTGCCTTCAGCTAGGCGAGGTCCTCAATCAAATATAACTAACATTGAGGCTCCAATAGCATAGTTTCTGGGCCCCAAGATTTGGGTCCCGGAGAGTGAAAATGGACTTGCTAAAGAGATGATTAATGAAAGTGGCAAGCTAGTGGTATAGGGAGAGCCTGAATGGTCTCCAATAGGAGTTTTGTTGATTTATTACAGAGGAAGTGTGGTTGGGCATAGAATTTGTGCAATGGTTGGGTAAAAAAGACGATGAGGGTTTTGTGATGTGCTGGGGATTTGTGGGTACTCTAGAATACCTAATGTTTGAAGAGTTCTTCCCCAATGTTCAATTTCATCCTTACACTCTGGGTTCTTAAACCAAACATCTTGATCCTCAAGATTCCCACCCCCAAGTTGGACCTCAAACTCTAAGCATTCAGGATAAGGATGTTGTTGGGTTTTAACTTGATTACGTGAATCATCCAACAAATTTTTGATTTCATATGTATTTTCCTCATCTATGTTGCTACAATTAGTCGCATTTTTGCTTTGTCTTCAATTATTTCTGCAACCGTATGATCTTCTTCCTATGTTTGGGTTGAGTTGGCCATTAAAAGGTTGTCTAAGGTACATATGGCCATTACTTCCTCTATTCTACCAAGCTCCTCCATCGAACTACACTTAATTTTATTCTTCTTTGAGACCTCAAAAATATTGAATCGATTTGTCTTATCCCCTGAGGCCATTTCTATATTTCCCGATTCACAATCAATCCTCGCCTTGGTAGTAGCCAGGAAAGGTCTTCCCAAAATAATTGAGGTGTGGTTGAGCTGTTTTGGGGCTTCCATGTCCAGGACCATGAAATCGGCAAGGTAGTGCAAATCATTAACCTTGACTAAAACATCCTCCAAAATACGCCTTGGTTTTGTAATGGATCTATCGGCTAACTACAAGGTTATGTCAGTGTGTTTTAGGGAGCCTAGACCCAATTCCATGTGCAGTGATGTGGGGATCACATTAATGGAAGCACCCAAGTCGAGGAGGGCCCGATCATAAGTAATGTTTCCTATTGTGCAGGAAATCAGCAGGACTCCTGGGTCCTGCTTCTTAGGAGGTAGCTTGTTTAGGATCAATGTGCTTGTGTTATCGGACAAAACTACTCTCCTATTATTTTCAGATTTCGCTCTACGCCTTTCCTTATATGCATTCAATAAACCTATGGCGTAGGCAGGGATTGATCTGATAGCCGCGAGGAGTAAAATGATTGTCAATTTGAAAGCCTAAAGTAAGGACATCCTTTCCTCCAATTTCTCCTTCGACTTTTTCTATTTGCCCATACAACAACATACTCTCGAATCAAACTCTGAAGTTTTGTTGATCACATTCTTAGTTGGGAGTCTGGCATTCTTTCTATGGGGCCTAATGGGGTTGACATCGGGTTGGGTAGGAACTTTGTGTCTACTACCACTCCTCAAGGTGATAGTGTTTGTAGTGGCATAATGCTATTGGTTATTGTCTTAGGGAAGGTTGGGCAAAATAGGATGCTCCCTGTTGATTATGGTAGGAACATGGTTTGCTCCGGGAGGGGCTGGGGTAGCCTAATAGATAGCATGATCTTGAGCATATGACTCCCTATTATTACTAAATCCTTGAGGTCCAATGCCTTAGTTCTGTACATTCCTTAGGTTTGGTACAGGTTGTGAAGGTAGAGATCCGGGCTATCGGTTGTTTGCACCAAGTCCGAATTGCAAGGCATCTAGCGAAATTTTCATTTTTTGCATGAGTTGGAGCATTGACCCTTGCATTTCTACCATCTTCAAGTTTAAATCTGCCTGCTCGACGGGTGGTTGAGCATTCCACACGGACTGATTAACCTGATTCAAGCGCAACTGGGTATATATATGACCCTAACCCATTGGTTTTTGTGGTACATAGTTGTTGGGTCGATATTGGGTCTGTTGCCCTTGATCTTTCCAAGAGAATTTAGGATGATTTTTCCAACCACAATTATAGGAATTTGAGTAATGGTTGGACCTAACATTCTCCTGCACAGCCTAAACATCTTCATAAGATGAGGATGAAGAAGGATTAGTAAAACTAGGATAAAAGGCCCTAGTTTGGAACCCATAAGGTTCTGAGAAGAGTTAGCCTGAAGGTCGAGCTGACTCCAGCTGGTTCAGAAACTCCCGTCCCATCGGATCTTGCGAAGAATGGAATCCCAATCCCAAGGATTGAGTGGATCTAGAGAAATTAGAGTTTCTGAACATCCACTCTTCCATTCATTTAGCAACCAAATCCATCTTATCTAATCTATTGTAGATCAATTCCATATTAGATGTATGAGAATCTTGGTCCTCATTGGCATTTGATTTAGTTTGTTGGGATCAGCTGAAGGTTTCCATGGAGGCATGGTTTAAAGAATTTTCACACGTTTCCTCAAACAAATCATACACGCTATCTACATCTTTGTTGAGGAAATTGCCTCTGCAAGAAGCATTCACATGATTACGAAGTTGATTACTAACCCATGATAAAAAATCTGCACAAGTTGCCATTTAGGCACCTCAAGGTGTGGACACTTCCGCAACAGATTTTGGAATCTCTCCCAAGCCCCATGAAATGGTTCCCCCTGCCGTTGGGAAAAAGTGGTAATTGCCCCTCGCAACGCATTGGTTCGCACAATTGGGAAGAATTTCTTCAGGAAGGCTGATTTCAAAGCTGTCCAAGTAGTAATCGGTCTTCCAATGGTATGATACCATTGTGCGGCCTTATCCTTGAGTGAATGGGGGAAAAGCCTCATGAGCATCTATTCTTCATCCACATTCCACGATTTAGTGGTCTGAACTAAAGTGATCAAGTCCTCCAAATGTTGGAGTGGGTCCTCTGAGCCAAGCCCGTGAAAGTGTTTAATTAGACTCAAAACCTGGGGCTTGATCTCAACATCACTGGTGGGGATCACAATGCCAAGACGATCCTCATAATTTGAAGGATCATAAAAATTCTTCAAGGGTCGAGCACCTTGACCATTCATTCGTTGGAACCATTGTTGCATCTGCTACAATTCTTCCAACTACCTCTGAATCAGCTCTTACTAGTTTAGGGGTGGGGAAGGTGGTTGTTGATCAGCCATGGGATCTGCTTGGCTATAGCTTAACCTCCACCCTCTCGAATGGTCTAAAGATCCTTCCAAACGAGGGTTCAATGACCTCCTTCCAAGTATACACTAGAAGGAAGTCGGAAGGACGGGAAAGTGAAGGGACCCTACAGTACAAAAAATACAAGCCTATCCTTAGGTTGGGTAGCTTAAAGGTCTATAGACTCTCAAAATCTATCCTAAGATTATGAACGATTTACTTTACTTATGTCCAGGTAATCCAACCAGTTAGAAGGAGGGACTAGGGAGAAGGTTTTTCCTTTAGCTTACGCCTCTGGTTCCTAGTGTACCCCCCAGCCACAATCGTTTGATGCTACTCCCTTAGCTAGACATCAGATTGACTAGTATTAGCAGGTTAATCATGAAAAATCTCAATCTGGACCCCGAAGAGCGAATAAGTCCTTATGGCCAATGTCTAATCAATTTTAGTTTGGCTTGGGATATTGGTGCTTCTGGAATGTAATGGGCCCTTAATGGGTTGTGCCCTTAATGATTTGTTCGAGAATGTGTGTATGTGCACAACCAAAATGTTTTCAAGCAAGATTATTGAGGATGAGGTGAATTTTTGGGTTCGAATCTTGCTTAGTAGCTTTTAGGATTCAAATACTAGGTATATTCAATCAAGTTTTGTGAGGCAATCCAAGTTTTGAAAGCATGAGTTCAAGTATTTTTCCTTTGTAAATCAAGAAAATATGGAATGCCTATCTTGACCTAAGTATTGAATCCTATGGGGCAGCTACAAAATGAATCACTTTTAAATTAAGTGGTGCGGCCCAAACAATTCAATCAATTGGCCTAAATGCACCACTGATTAAGGCACACGGAGATGATTAACTTAGACTGATTTATACTCCTTTATGTGTTGATTTGTGTGTACCAGTTCCACAGGTCAGAATCCCAGTTGAGTAGATGAAAATCAAGTTATGTGCCTCAAATGTGGGTGTATGAGTGTGTATATTGATTCGTCCCACAGAAAGTATCTTTTGTTTTTTTTTTGTTTATAAAATGCAGGGGTGAAATGGATGAAGGTGGCAAACAAGACACACAAAGTCTATCCTAGGGTTTATGCAAATGCCCAAGTAGTTTGAGTCTTGGTTATTGTTGTGTCGAAATGAAACTAGTGGAGGGGAAATGTGGGGGACACTTACAAAGTACTCTACCCTCACTTTGCTCTGGTCTACTGCACTTGGATCTCCATGCTAGGGTACCTGCAAGACATAGATCAAAGACAAGCGGGGTTAATGTTATGTAAATGCAAAGAAGCGGAAAAAATAATAAAGTAAATTCTTTTGCCTCCCCGGCAATGGCACCAAAATGATCGCACGAGTTTTACGTGGTTGAAATTGGGGCTACGAGTAACCCATCATTGTAGTTGCAAAACTGGTAATCAAATATTATTTATACTGAAACTCCAAGGGAGTCCCAAGTCAAACACAAGGAGGCGACGTCTACTTTATATGAAAATCGTGCTTCGATTTGTTTCTTTTTGGTCTTTTGAAGCTTTGTTATTTTTTTGTTTTTGAAATAAAAAAAATGACAAGCAATCACTAGTGAGAGATGGAATCGAATATGATATATTGCATTAATGTCAATTACAATAATCTAGAAAACATAAAAAGAGGGGGAGGTGAGAAGAAATCTCCCGAAGCTGCTAGCACTGGTGCTGCGCTATGTGCAGCTGCATTACTTTGCGCTACCACTTAGCTGCTTCGCTACGCCTCAAGTGTCCAATTGAGGGGTGATGGGAACACCATCATGAGCCATAACTAGCTCATTTTGATCTAATTAAGTCAGTAAATGCTCCTACATAACTGCTAGAGAACCATATTTCATTGCAAAGTAATTCTAAGGGAAAGATAAGAAAATAGGGTTAATATTGCAGTTTTACCATCATATCATGAATTCAGTACAATCACGGGTTTCCTTAGGGGGTAATTAAGGGTCAAATGGTCCTAAAAGGCTAACAAGTGGGTTAGAACAGACAAAAAAGGGCTTGCACGTGTTTTGAGTTAAATGACTTTTAAAACCCTAAAAATAAACCTGTGTAATTAACTGAGGTTTTGGTTAGGATAAAATTCTCCTAATCCCTTTAAAATTTATAGAAAAATATTCTCTAGGGTTTGGAACCTTCAATTTAACCATCAAAACCTATCTTGACCCAAAACAAAGTCTTAGACAGACATTTGCCCTAATTTGGGATTTTGCATAAATTGCCCAGTAAAACCTGGTCAAAACCTAAATCTAACTTTACCATTGGATTCCTTGGGTACAAATTAGGTTTGTACCAAAATTTGGGCCCAATCTGAGATCGTCTTGACCAATTTTGCATTTTGGTCTAGTCAGAATCTTTCTATCTCATTCCGACCCTTAACTTTTGAATTCTCTTACAAATATCCCCCCAACTTCTTTGTCTTCTTCACAAGCAAGTCCCTGTGCCATCTTTGGAATGTTAAACCTTGACCATCAAGTTTCGAGCGAGGATTTCTCACTCGATTCTCGATCAATCAATCCTAGATTTGAAACACAGATTCCTTGGGAAATTCCCTTCCAAATGAGCCCATTCAAGGATCCCAACTCCTCAAAAGCTCATGTGAACCTTTAGAAGGAATGGGTATCATTCATTTACGTAAGCCTCTAGGTTTCCAAGCTTGTTTCCAAGCTTGGAACCTCCTCTGAAGCCCTATAAAAGCACTTCCGCGACCTTTTGCAATTTTTCTGCAAGTCTTGGCGAATCAAATGGCCTAAAAACCTATCTCCAACTACCATAGACCCTTGCTTTGACGATCCCCCTGGATCTCCCTCCTCCGGCCATCCAACCATCAAATTGGATGGCCTAAACTCCTCTCTTCGTCGCGACCCTCCCTAGCCAAAGGGAGGGCGTTCCTCCATCTACATCGCTATTGTCGTTTCGCCGCATCTTCCTCCTTCTCCGGCTCCAGTCGACCAACACCAGATCCCTCCGCCTCTCAACCACCTCGCTAAGTCCCTCTCTTTCTCTCTCTCTTTCTATTTCATTTTTTTCACCCTCGCAAATGCACACAACCACCAATTTCCGTCTACCTCACTTCATCTTCTCCGCCTCTGGCGAAGCTCCGACGACGCCTGCACATTGCCACACTGCTCAAAACTTGCCGCTATTAGCTCCACCAGCTTCGCTGTGCTCCACAGACCAAAACCCCTCATGAAATTGAGGGATTTGGTCCCTTACTCACTCCACCGAACACCGCACCTACGCACTTCATTTTCCGACGTCGACAGGCCACCTCACACCCGCCAAAATTGAGGATCCTTCCTCCTCTACGTAAAGAAAGAAGAAGAAAAGAAGAGGAGCCACACAAGTAGAGAAGAAAGAAGAGGAAGAAAGGCAGAGAAGTAGAAGAAGAAAGAAGAAGAAGAAGAGAAGCAGAAGAGAGAAAGAAAGAAGCAGAAGAAATTCTATGTTTAAGACGTCTCATTAGATATTCAGACAGCTGAGATCATTTCATATTTATGTCTATTGAGTTCTATTTGCCATTATTGTAGGGAGTAATTGGTGATTCAAATCACCACTTTACTCCATTCTTTTTGCAGTCTGATACTTGATTTTATTGCTACATTATTCTAAATCAATTTCTGATTACAATTTCATATCACTATTGTTTTAAATTGCAATTTTAAGATCTGAATTCCTATTTGCTCCCAGCGAACGACCTCGAACTTTTTCGAGAAATAAATTTTATCTATTTGAGTGCTATTTTGGTTATACTACAATGATGCAATTTTAAAATACCGATCTATCGCTCGAATATTTTGGCACCGTTGCTGGGGAGCAATGCGCAATTCAGATCTCTTGATTGCAATATCAGATTGGATTCTAACTTGCTACATCTCTTTTTGTGATCTGTTTAAAATGGACCCTTTAAAGGAAGGTCAAGCACACATCAACCACTCCATGGGCAGGTAAACTCCATCTACCTTCTTCTAAGCCCCTGATTCTGAAAAAGAGCTAAAAGATGGGAAAAATCAATTTGGGCTACTTGCATTATATTCTTAGATTAACCATCAAGTTGCCTGATTTGATACATTCTATTTAGACAACATCCAAACCCTGATTTGTGCACCCACTTGAAGCTTAAGGTATCTAGAGCTATCACATTCTTGTTTGAGCCCTAAGTACCATATTTTGATAAGTTAAATTAGACTAAATCAAAGTCAATTAAGGATTCCAGTTTAGGGTTTTAGTGACACACTTGCTTAATCAAGAATTGATCTTTCCAAACAATGTGTGCCTAAACCTTGATTGAATTGATCTATTCAAGCAAAACCCTAAAATCAGGCTCTTAAATTCATTTGAACACTAAAAGCGGGACCTAAATTTCTCAAAAGGACAATACAGGTGAAATTAACCCACCTTGTTTGGGTTAGCCAATCTTCAAATTAGGTCACTTTTCACAAAAACATCTTAAAAGTTTAAGTGAAATCATAACCACCCTTGGTCTTAATTAAAACTAGTAGACTTAAGAGGTCAAGTCCCCATTCTGGTCTACCTGGATCATTAATGACAAGAGAGGTCGGGTGGGGGAAATCCTGTAACTCGTGGGGATGCTCTACCGTGTAGGGGTCTTTGCGGGACTCTCCCTCTCTGGCTACCCAGGTAATTCTCCGGTCGATGGCTTTCTGACTAAGGGGTATCATCCGCCTCAAACCTCTACAGTCATCCAAAAATTTTTTGGGTGTCTTGATTGGGTCCATCACATTCTACCTCTCATCTACTCCATCGATGCATGTTCAAGAGGAGGTCTCTAAGACCATCCTTGAGGCCTCCATTAGCTACTCATTCCTGTCGAGGGCAAGCCTCGACCTCCTTGTTTGTGCAACAACCCAATCCAATCTATATCTCTTCTAATTCATCTAAACCTAATTTTCCTTCATCCATCATCATGGCACAACCAGCAGAAGAAAAGAATCTTGAAAATCAACTTCAGCACCTCAATGATCTATTCCAAACCTTTGTAAACCCACCGCAGCATCCAATGATGCAAGATCACTACATTCCCGCTGCGGTGGCAATCGAACCCCAAGTACAAATCCCCGCTGGAGGTCCTGATACTAAACTCAAGCCCAACATGAGTCATGCCATTCCCAAATTCCATGGGCATAATTCTGAAGATCCTTTCTAGCATATTAACCAACTCAAGCATCTAGCCCAGCCTTCGGGTCGGAAGCTCAAAATCAGGATGTCCTACTCATGAAAATGTTCTCCTCTCTCATGGATAAGGCTGCTCACTGGTACCAAACCCAAATGCATCCAATCAACACCTGGGTAGAACTTCAATTCGAGTTTCTGAGAAAGTTCCTCCCGGTTGGTTGGACAAATGCTTTATGGCACCAGATCACACATTTCACGCAGTAAGCAGGAGAACCACTTCACGAGGCATGGGATCATTTCCTGGATCTCATGCGAAAGTGCCCCCACCACGGAGTTCCTAAGTGGGAACAAGTCCAGTCTTTTTACCAGGGACTTTGTGAGGATATTCGATTATTCGTCAATGCGACCTGTGAAGGAAACATCATGGGTCAACACGAAGACACCGTATGGAAAATTCGCGAGAATATGTGCGAGAACTCCATCAATAATGAATCCATGGGAATGTTTGACCAGACGAATGCCCGTGCATTGATGAATCTAAAGGGAGCACATGAGACACAGGGCCTGTCCTCTTCCGTCAATTTGGAACTGATGGCAAGTAATCTGGATAAGGTCTCTATTATTGAGAAGGTGGATGAGCTAACTCGACACTTGTATCAACCCACCTCTGCGCAAAACCCATTCACACAATTGCCCTCTAGCAGGGAGGTTGTGCATAACATCTATCATCGATCTTCTCAATAGATGGACTTGTATCCACCCCCATCTAATTCTGATTTCGGAGGAAACTCTAGACCTACCTACTCTAGTTGGGGGAACTTTGAACCCTCATATTCTGACTTTTTCTAGGTTCCTTAGGCCCGCAAGGACCTTAACGCCATTCAGAATGATCCATTGTCAAACACCTACAACCCTGGATGGCATAATCATCCTAATTTCAAGTGGTCAGGAAATAATCAAAATCAAAGACCTCCATATCAGCCTCGACCACAAGATCCTCGTCCATATCAGCCGCCTCAGCCTCAACCTAATCCAACTTATCAATCTGGGCCGACTCATGTAGATTAAATGACTCTTATCCTTCAGACTCTGGCTGACACTCAGAAGACGAATGCGGTTATGAAAAAAGAGCACAGAGACGAGATCATAGAGGTTCGCAATCAACTCGCCCAAATGGCAAATCCCCACCAACCTGGTGCACTTCCTTCACAACCTCTGCCTAATCCGAATAACGTGCCAAACCAGAGGCGCGTTATGAACCCAAATTAAGGCCAAGCTCACTTTGTTTATTAGGCCCCATCTACTCCATCACCTAATGGGATGGAGGCTTTGACATCACATGTGGGTCACCAGTAGCAAGCACCTCCTTTTCCTACACCAAACCAGAACCAGGCAGGATTGAATTCTGTTACTACCCAAAGTGGCAAACCAACACAGGACCCACCTTATCCAAGCCACTCCCAGCTTGGTAATACAAACCCTAACCCTAGATTGGTCATCTAGGACACACCCTTCCCAGATCAAGAGCCTGAGCCAATTCTAGAGGAACCATCTAAGGTTCCATTTCCCGAGACCTTGACCAAGGGAAAAAGGACAACCAAACCCATGGCACCTGAGGAGGACCTGGTTAAGCTCGTTGAGCAGGTTCATATAAGCATTCCCTTGATGGATGCAATACGCCACGTATCGGCTTACACACAATTTCTAAAAGACATGTGTACACCTAAGTGTAAGCCATGAACCAAAGGTGGGAACCCGATCGTATTGTCAGAGCAAGCCAGCTCCATCATTTTAAGTAAACTCCCGCCTAAGGAAAAAGACCCAGGCACCCCTCTGATCTCCTGTGCGATCTGTGATATACAATTAGACCGAGCCTTATTGGACTGAGGAGCTTCCATAAATTTGATACCTACATCCCTACTAGACTAATTTGAGGAATCTGAGCTTAAACCGATAGAAATGATGTTACAGCTAATCGGCCGATCAATTAAGTCACCAAAAGAAATTCTCGAGGATGTTATAGTTAGGGTACATGATTTCTATTTTCTAGCAGATTTTATTGTCTTAGACATGGATGCTCCTAAGAATGTGAAGAATACACCGATCATACTAGGGAGACCCTTTCTAGCCACTGTAGGGCCAATATCAATTGTGAGGAGGGCCAAATTGAATGAAAATTTTGGAGCAAGACACTAAGGATCGACATCTTCAAGGCCCAACAAGGAATTAATTGTGGAGTTATAGAGCAGATTTAAATATCGAGGCTGTGGTTGACGACTTATGTATCGAGGAAAACCCGACTATTTCTGATCAACCATAAGAGGATCAAAACCCGCAATTAGAGGAGTATGAACCCAACCTAGACACACCCATAGCTCCTTCCTTTGCTCCTGACATCCACTCTGAACCACCAGCTGCTGCTGACAACGCGGTTATGGAATTAAAGTCTCTTCCCGATCATCTCAAATACATCTTTTTGCGTTCCAATCAGACATTTCCTGTGATTATCAACTCCCGACTGACACCTGATCAGGAAACATGCCTGGTTTTTGTTCTCTAGCAGCATCGGAGAGCCATTGGATGGACTCTTGATGATCTGACTGGTATCAACCCTTCATGCAGCACACATCACATTTACACTAAAGAGGGCTTACGACCATCCTGTGAAATGCAGAGACGCCTAAATCCAAATATGCAGGATGTCATGAAAAAGGAGATCATCAAGTGGTTAGATGCTGGGCTCATCTACCTGATCTCCGACAGTTGGTGGGTGAGCCCAATCCAAGTTGTTCCTAAGAAGGCAGGGCTCACCGTCATCACGACTGAAATCGAAGAAACCATACCGACACGTATAGCAAACTCGTGGAGAGTTTGCATTGATTACAGAAGAATCAATTCCTCCATGAAGAAGGATCATTTCCCACTACCATTCATTGATCAGACTCTCGAGACACTAGCGGGAAATCGATTCTTCTACTTTTTGGATTGGTATTCTAGTTATAATCAAGTTGCAATCCATCCCGAGGACCAAGAGTAGACCACCTTCACCTTCCCCTTTGGAACAAACGCATTTCGAAGGATGTCATTCGGTCTCTACAATGCACCCACCACTTTTCAGCAGTGCATGCTTGCCATATTCTTGGATATGGTAAGTGAATACCTTGAAGTCTTCATGGATGACTTCTCAGTATTTGGTGAATCATTTGATGATTGCCTCCTGCACTTGATCCAAATCCTCAGGCAATGCATCGACGTGAACTTGGTTCTTTCTTAGGAAAAGAGCCACTTCATGGTGTCTGAGGGAATTGCCTTGGGACATCTTATCTCTAAAAAAGGCATCCAGGTTGATCAAGCTAAGGTGAATTTGATTTCCAAACTCCCTATGCCTAACTCGATCAAAGACATCCGATCCTTCCTAGGGCACATCAATTTTTACTGTTGATTCATTCCTGATTTTTGGAAAATTGCATGCCCCCTGACTAATCTTCTATCTAAGGATGCCCCTTTTGAAATTTCCAAGGAGTGCGCTCAGGCATTTGAGATCCTGCATGATCAAGTTGCCTAAGCGCCTATCCTGCAGCCCCCTGATTGGTCTCAACCCTTTGAGATCATGTGCGATGCATCTGATTATGCTATAGTGGTGGTTCTTGGGTAGAAAATAGATGGGAAACCAGTGGTCATCTACTATGCTAGCAAGACACTTGACAAGGCTCAGTGTAACTATATAGTTACTGAGAAAGAGCTGCTAACTGTAGTATTTGCCTTGAAAAAATTCAGATCATATCTTTTGGGGTCCCATGTTATCATATACTCAGATCACACTACAGTGAGGCACCTCCTTGCGAAGAAGGATGCGAAACCTCGACTAATCCACTGGATTTTGTTGTTGAAAGAATTCAATCTTGAGATTCGCGATAAAGTAGGAAAATAGAACGTGGTAGCTGACCACTTGTCCCATCTTCCTTCTTCCATCATCAACCCATTTGGTCCAATCACCAAGCATTTTCTGGACAAGCACCTGCTAGCCATTCACAATCTCCCATGGTTTGCTGATATTGTAAACTACTTGGTTACGAGGAAAGTTCCACTAGATTGCGCAACTTCTAAGCGGGATAAATTGATTGCCGAGGCCAAGTACTATATTTGGGAGGAACCATACCTTTTCCACATTAGCAATGATCAGGTGATCCGGAGATGCATTCCTGACGATGAGGTCAATGATGTAATGTTATTATGTCATGACCAAGCCTGTGGTGGCCATTTCTCTGGGCGTAAAACCGCAGCGAAAATTCTCCAGTGTAGGTTCTTTTGGCCCACTTTATTCAAAGACGCACAGATGTATTGTAGGGCATGCGCTCGTTGTCAGACCCTCAGCAACATGGGCCCACGGGATATGATGCCCTTAAACCCGATTATTGTGTGCGAAATCTTTGACATATGGGGAATTGATTTCATGGGACCCTTTCCCGGATCTAACGGCTTCGAATACATTCTACTCGCTGTTGATTATGTATCTAAATGGGTCAAAGCTATCTCCACGAGAACTAGTGATCATAAAGTTGTCCTCTGATTTATCCAGGAGAACATCTTTACCAGATTTGGGGTTCCTAAGGCCATCAACAGCGATGGTGCGTCTCATTTCACCAATGTGCACTTCCAGTCCCTGATGAAAAAGTACGGGGTGGCGCATTGTATCTCGACTCCTTACCACTCCCAGACTAATGGACTGGTAGAACTATCGAATCGAGAGGTCAAGAAGATCCTTCAGGTCACTGTTCGACCTGATAGAAAAGATTGGTCTAATCGCCTTCCGGAAGCCTTATGGGCCTATAGGACTGCCCACAAAACCCAATTAGGCATGTCTCCCTTCAGATTAGTGTACAATAAGGCATGTCACCATCTCATCGAGATGGATCATAAGGCATATTGGGCAGTACGGAAGTGCAACCTGGATCTAGTGAAGGCTGGAATACACCGCCGATTGCACGTATGAGAACTTGCATATCTACAAAGAGTGGGTTAAAGCCTTCCATGATAGGCACATTGTACGAAAATCTTTCCACCCTGGTCAAAAGGTTCTACTTTTTGATGCCAAACTCAAACTTTTCCCAGGAAAACTCAGATCAAAATTGATCGGACGATTCTTGGTGAGACGAATCTTTGGAAATGGAGCTATTAAAATCAGCCAACCTAGCCTTGATTCAGAACTCTTTGTTGTGAATGGTCAGTAGCCATTCATTGATCTCATCGATATGAACAGGGCTATGGTATCTTTTGATCTCCATTCTCCCTGAGCTCATTGCACCCAACTAGTGGCATTAAACTCAACGCTTAACGAGAGGCAACCTGTCATCTTTTTGAAAAAATTGAAACCCTTCTTGACACATCTTATGCTGAACTCATATTGCACTTTAGGGTTCGTCCATTAGAACAGCCGACTACACCTCTGGTATCCATACCCGAGCTTGAAATCGTCCGCAACAGTCACCCCAACCCATCGACCCACCCAAAACCTATTCTAATGAATGATCTAAGCAAAACTCAAACCCACCTAATTTACAATGAGGACATTACAAATCGTAGGCATGGGGTGGTATTAAAGTGCAAAACATTGTGAGAATCACTTCGAAAGAAGGGTTTCATCACAAAAAAAAGCACATATTCCAAAAATCAAAAATATAATTTTTTTTTTAGAAAAGAACAAAAATAGGAGAAGGGAGAAAATTTTGAATGAATCGATTGCATATCATTTTTTAGGAGAAAAAGGCGAGGAGATAAAAATGTCGAAAATGAGCACAATTTGAAAAGAAAAGAAAAAGAGATAGTCATTACTAAAAGATTAAGGAATTGATTTAGTTCTGGACCAAATCAAAAACAAAGAAAATGAAAGACAAAAAGTGCTAAGAGACAAAAGAGATTAGTATGAATGCTGATCGTAGGCCTTTTGGGCTGCAATTCTAGGCTTAAAAATTCAAGTATTCTCTAAGATCTGGATAGTCCTCAAGAGGTTGGGGAAAATACGAAGCTTAAGTATTAGGTCTAAGGCTTAGGGATTATTCAGCCTCGTTAACTGACCAATGGTTTGCGGGACTCGGTAACCTAAGCACCCCAATCCACACACAGTCTGGTTCAATGCATTTAATTATCAAAATCACGTAAATGCGTTAAATCTATTCTGAAAAAATGTTACCTAGATTAGGAGAGGCTGATCAACACAAGTTGATTTGGATGAGTTCTCAACGTGGAGAGGTGAGAAATTCCCCTCGAAGATGCGCAATAACATATCGTCTTCTCGGTGCTTGTCTCTTAGGATATCTAAGTATCCTACCGGGGCCATGTAAGCACCTTGTGCTGGTTCAGATGCCATGGCCAACATTATCACGAAATGTCGATTGCTAGGGTCTGGATTTAGCTATAGAACGCCATGGGCAGGATTATCTCGAAATCTCGAAAGACAGGGTTTTAGGGGTTGCCATGGACGATGCTATCTCGAAGCATCGATTGCCAAGGACCCTACGAGGATTGATGGTGGGAACTAGGAATCCGATACAAACCATGTTGTAAAGCTAATTCGAGGATAGAAATAATAAGAAAAGAGAAAGAAAACTCTCCAAAAATAAGGAAAAATTCTTTTGTCTCTCTCTTGCAAAAACACACTACGAACTAAACCTAGGTTAACACATGCTACAAGCACGGGTGCTTTAACCACGGAGTTCAACGAACCTTAGGTTAGTTCCTGTGGGCCTTAGAAACCTTCACGGCAGACTAAGGCTAGAGCTGGTCAGGTCCAAATCTTGGTTGGTACTTGAGTACCTCTAGTCCTACCATCAGCATTCTAACCTAATCTACAAAAGAAAGCATAGATCAGAGTTTTAAGAATAAAAAGGCATATGGCCTAGAATTAAATTTAATTTCATGAGATTTTGCTAAGGGACTAGCAAAAGCTAGGCATAGGGGTATGATGGAAACACCATCATGAGCCATAACTAGTTCATTTTCATCAAATTAAGTTAGTAAATGCTCCTACATAACTACCAGAGAACCATATTTCATTACAAAGTCATTCTGAGGGAAAGACAAGAAAACATGGTTAATATTGCAGTTTTACCATCATATCATGATGCAGTACAATCACGGGTTTCCCCAGGGGATAATTAAGGGTCAAATGGTCCTAAAAGGCTAACAAGTGGGTTAGAACAGACAGAAAAGGGCTTGCACGTGTTTTGAGTTAAATGACTTTTGAAATCCTAAAAACAAACCTACGTAATTAACTAAGGTTTTGGTTAGGATAAAATTCTCCTAATCCCTCTAAAATTTATAGAAAAATATTCTCTAGGGTTTAGAACCTTCAATTTGACCATCAGAACTCATCTTGACCTAAAACAGAGTCTTAGATAGACATTTGCCCTAATTTAGGTTTTTGCATAAATTACCCAGTCAAACCTAGTCAAAACCTAAATCTAACTTCAGGATTCCTTGAGTACAAATTAGGTTTGTACCAAAATTTGGGCCCAATCTGAGATCATCTTGACCAATTTTGCATTTTGGTCTAGTTAGACTCTTTCTATCTCATTCAGACCATTAACTTTTGAATTCTCTTACAAATAGCCCCCCAACTTCTTTGTCTTCTTCACAAGAAAGTCCCTATGCCATTTTTGGAAGGTTAAACATTGACCATCGAGTTTTGAGCGCGGATTTCTCACTCGATTCTCAATCAATCAATCCTAGATTTGAAACATAGATTCCTTGGGAAATTCCATTCCAAATGAGCCCATTCAAGGATCCCAACTCCTTCCTAAAGCTCAGGTGAACCTTTACAAGGAATGGGTATCATTTGTTTACGTAAGCCTCGAAGTTTTCAAGCTTGTTTCCAAGCTTGGAACCTCCTTTTAAGCCCTATAAAAGCACTTCCGCGGCCTTTCGCAATTTTTCTGTAAGTCTTGGCACATCAAACGACCTAAAAACCTATCTCCGACTACCATAGACCCTTGCTCCGATGATCCCCCTAGATCTCCCACCTCTGGCTTGGACAGCCTAAACTCCTCTCTTCGTCGTGACCCTCCTTAGCCAAAGGGAGGGTGTTCCTCCATCTACATCGCCATCGTCATTTTGCCACATCTTCCTCCTTCTCCGTCTCCAGTCAACCAATGAAAGATGACTTTTCGCTTTGCGTTATAGTATTTAAGTGGTGGAAAAATCGACTAATCAAAAACAATGAAAATAACTACTCGCAGAAGAGCAGGTCATGTCCACAGGGAGGTAATTATGCAATAAATACTTAATTATTTAATATTATTTCGGATAGTGCGAAATCCCTATTCAAATCTGACATCAAATGTGAAGGAAAGTAGATTTACAATAACTTAAAAAGATAAGGGTATATGTGTAGTTTTCCCTCACAGAAATCCTCAATAAATTTATGATGAATTTATGCAATTTTCACGTGATGTGTACTACAGAAAATTAGTACTTAAGTTAAGCCCAAAAATCAATCTTCAAACTAGTGAATATCAATAACATGCAATTATAATGAAATATGAGTGTTCATGTGCAATTCTGCCACAATATAATAATAATAAATAAAAATCAAATTATGTGGCAATGGAAATGAATGTAAATACTAATTAGTGTAAAAATAGAGCATTTTTGCTCTCTCCTCCTCGCAAGAGAGAGAGAACCGGTGGGGCTTTGGAGAGGCTAAGGAGGATAGCAAGGGTGAGGGCTCTCCGTTGGTGGTTGCGGCGTCAACGGAGGTGGCCTGAGGTGGCCGGTGGTGGAGGAGGAGCGCCGGCCTGTTGGAGAAGAAGGTAGAGTGGCGTCTGTAGCAGCCTGTTGGTGGGTGGCCGCGCAGGTGCACGCCTGTGCGCGTCTACAGGTCCAGCTGGAAGGGGTGAGCGGGTGTAGCGTGCAGGCGTGGAGAGGCGCTGTGAGGGGGAGGCAATCTACAGGCGTGCGGTGCGGTTGCAGGCTTGGTGTGGTGCGCTCTGCACGCAGCACCTACATTTGGTGGCGCGGACTGCAGGGAGCGCTAGAGAAGGCGCGAGCAGATGCGTGCAGGTGAGAGGGCACTCTACACGGAGCGCTGGAGAGGTTGGCTACGGGCTTGGTGCGCGGGCGTGCTAAGGTGAGATGGCGCTCTGCAGGGAGCTGGAGCGCATGTGGAAGGGAGATGGGCGCGCGGTGGTGTTATTGCAGTGCCGTGCAGGAGCGAGAATGAGGCTTGGCTGGAGATTGAGGGTGCTTGCGCGCCCGCCTGTAGGTGGCGTGGTCGTCTGGTGGTGTGGGCAGTGCGCGCTTACGAGAGCAGGGGCGTGGTTGCAGGTGCTTCCAAAGGGATGGGCGCACGGGTGTGCACCTGCGGCTTGCTGGAGAGGCTGGAGGAAGGCACGCAGGTGTGCGCCTGCGGATGGCTGGAGAGGCTAGAGGGTGCAGGTGCTGTGGTGAGGTTTTTCTCCGCAAGGGGAAAGATGGACCATAGTGCACGTTGGAGAAGATGGTGCCCACTCTTCTCTTCCTCGATGATTCCTCTCTCTCTCCCTGGATGATTCTTCTTTTTTAACTTCTCTGTTGCACCTGCGAGAGTTAAGGGATTTTCAAATCCCTTAACTATCTCTGGCCGGCGGCTGTTGAGGGTTCCCTGGAGAATGGGGAAAAGAATAGCCGCCGGTGATTTGAAAAAAGGGTAATTTATCCTTTTCTCCTCATTCTTTTACCAATTATTTTTCCTGCACATAAGAAAACATATTAAGTTATAGAATAAATGTAAACAAAAATCATGATGCATGAAAACATTCTATAACTTAATATAGTTATTAACAAACCTAAAAGATATAATTAAAGTTACTTAGGCGTAATATTAGTCCATTAAAATGGACTCATCAAATACCCCCATGCCTAATATTTTCTAGTCCCTAGCAAAAATGAAAAATAATAAAGGTAATCAGAAGATTTCTTCTTTTGTTATTTCAAAACTTTAGAAATCTAGACAAATGTGAAGTGCTGATAGCCTAGGTAACAGATCCAAGTGAAAGAGCCGATTTGCATTGAGAGTTCATACATCACCCTTGGCAAAAATTTCAGTCGAGATGGGCAACTACTTCCCTCGGGGATAAAGCAGACAATAATCTATAATTTGACCCTGGTGTTTGGCTTAGGTAGGAGATATCGAGTTGAATGAATTTGTATTTGGTAGCACACACTCATCTGGTGCTACATATAGTCTAATACTGCAGACTCTAAATCTCTAGACTATTAGACAAGTCAACTCTGAGAGAGGCTACACAATTGTGCTCTCTTGATGTTCCTGGGCACTCTCTCTTTTCTTTCTTTCTGAGATCACGAATCTCGCCAGAATTCGAAATTGTACTCACTATTTGGTGGCCTCCAATGGCATCCACACTTCACTTAAAGTCTTAATAACTCTACAACTAAGTTAGAGTCCTCAACCAATATTCAGGCGATCAGAAATACTAAAAGGTAGGTATGGGTCATATTTGGTGGAACGCGAAAGGTGTTTTGTTGCCTCAGAAACAATATTACATTAGAAACTTGGACTCTCTGTTTTTTTTTTTTGTAATATAACTATTTCTTCTTTTTCTTCTTTCTATTTCTTCTTTTTCTACTTCTTTTCTCTTTTCCACTTTTTTTTATTATTTTTTTATTTTTATTTTTTTTTCTTCTTTTTTTGTTTCTTTTTCAATCAACACAACATGATACGGATTTTTATTTATGAGACATTATTAGGGATGATGATGGTCAAGAGGAAGTTGTGTGGCTTATTTGGTGGAAGTATTTATTCTCGACACCGGGAAGGAATGGATTGGACAGGCATATTTCTAACATTTGACACTATTACCCTCCTTTAGCTAAGGACTCTATGAAAGACGGTCGTAACCATCCACCATAGTTATAGCTTTATTAAGACTCAATCTATATGTATCTACCTTATTTGGTGACTCTCAAGAATTCACACAAAATACGCACACAGGAACAGAGAGTGAAAACTACGCCTAACTCTGAAGTATCATCATCTAATTATCCAAACTTAAGAGTCCTTATACTAGACTTAGCGCACCAGTAATCTCTCTACTTCTTCTCACAAATATAAGGTGGATTTACTAGAAGATAGTATGCCTGACTCCCTATGAACTGTCCAAGGGTTCAATGGACTACAAATGCTTATTGGTTTTCCTCAAGGATCCATTACCAAGTCTACGTGCACGTAAAATAAATGTACTGGATTCTAAACTTAAGAAATAATTCTGGAAGAAAAACCTCCAATAACAAAGGTATTTTGCTAGGGACTAACCCAATCAGCTCAAGAAAAGAATTTTTTTTTAATATATATAAATATGTATGCAAATATTTATAAATGCTGTAAACACTATAAACATTCTCAGGTTATACCCTCCCATGCCTAAGACTGACAATGTCCTCATTGGAAAAATACAGACATAGAAGAATATCACCTAAGGAGAGTGAGAGGAGCTGAGGCTCCTCAAGCCATAGTGCGTCCAAAACCTGGCCATCTGAAAGAGTAATATAAAGTTTAAGTCGCTAGCCATTTACTTTAAAGCTCGCACCTGAAATAGGGTTCCTAATCTCTACAGCTCCATGAGGGAAAGTATTGATAATAACGTATGGCTCATCCCAATGGGACTTGAGCTTTCCAAGAAATAATTTAAGTCTAGAATTGAAAAGCCAGACCCACTGGTTGGGATCAAAACTCTTTCTAATGATGTGCTTGTCATGGAAGACTTTTGTACGTTGCTTGTAAGCTTGAGAAGTTTCATAAGCTTCATTACGAAGTTCCTCAAGCTCACTTAATTCTAACATACTTGCTTTTCCTACTTTATCCAGATTTAAGTTAACATTTTTAATAGCCCAATAAGCTTTATGTTGGATTTCAACGGGAAGGTGGCACGCTTTTCCGTAGACAAGACAGAAAGGAGATATGCCCAAGGGAGTCATATACGCAGTTTTGTAGGCCCAAAGAGCGTCATTTAGTTTTTTAGACTAATCCTTCCGATCAGGCCTGACAGTTTTTTCTAAAATTCGCTTAATCTCCCTATTAGACACTTTAACTTGTCCACTCGTTTGGGGATGATAAGGTGTGGCTATCATGTGGTTGACTCCCAAATTTTGGAGTAGTCTTGTGAAGTGTACATTCTTAAAGTAAGGTCCTCCATCACTTATGATCGTCCTTGGGCACCCATACCAAGAAATGATATTAGCCTTAACAAATCCCAAGACCACGAAATGGTCATTGGTTCGCATGGGTATGGCTTCTATCCACTTTGATACATAGTCAACAGCCACAAGGATGTATTAATATCCAACTGACACAGGAAAGGGACCCATGAAGTCAATGCCCCAAATGCGAAAGATTTCAACAGGGATGATAGGTTGTTGGGGCATCTCATCCCTTTTTCCAATGGTTCTGTCTGCTGGCAACGTAGACATGCACCCACATACGTATGTGCATCTCGGAATAATGTGGGCCACCAAAAATCAGACTGAAGAACCTTATGGGTAGTCTTCTTCCCACTAAAATGTCCCCCACAGTGGAGGTCATGGCAGAAACTCAAAACACTTCTTTGTTCCTCATCAGGGACGCAACAGCGAAATAGCTGGTCAGGGCCTATTCTAAAAAGCTCGGGTTCCTCCCAGTGATAAAATTTAGCATTGGCGAGAAACCTATCTTGCTGCTACTTGTCCCAAGTACTGGGGGTGATGCCCGTGACCAAATAGTTCACTATCTCAGCGAACAAAGGAGTTTTAGCTTCCACGGCCATTAGAGACTCATCAGGGAAAGTCTCTTGAATACCGCTAGCAGGGTTTGATGCCTCGATAGGGATCCTAGACAAATGGTCTGCTACCACATTCTCAACTCCTTTCTTGTCTTTAATTTCCAGATCAAATTCTTGGAGTAGCAGAATCCAACGAATTAGGCGAGGTTTGGTGTCCTTTTTAGCCAGAAGATGCTTAAGGGCTGAATGATCAGTGAACACCACAACCTTGGATCCCAAAAGATAAGACCTAAACTTTTCCAAAGCAAATACTACAGCAAGTAATTCCTTTTCAGTGATCGTGTAGTTTTGATGAGGATTCGTAAGGGTCTTGCTAGCATAATGCAGCACATGAGGTTTGCCATCAACCCTTTGACCTAAGACCGCTCCCACTGCAAAATCAAAAGCATCTCACATAAGCTCAAACGGGAGGGTCCAATCTGGTGCTTGGAGAATCGATGCGGTAATGAGGGCTTCCTTTAAAGCTTCGAAAGCCTCGCCACATCTATCATCAAAATCGAAGAGACATCCTTCGCTAACAGGTTGCAGAGTGGCTTAGAGATTTTACTGAAATCTCTAATGAAGTGCCTATAAAATCCAGCATGGCCAAGGAAAGATCTAACCTGACGAACATTAGCGGGCAATGGAAGATTAGAGATGGAATCGATTTTTGCGGTGTCCACCTTTAATCCTTTATCGAAAACTATATGCCTTAACACAATGCCCTACTGGACCATAAAGTGGCTTTTCTCCCCGCTACGCACCAGCTTTGCCTCTTCGCAATAGGTTAAGACTTTATCAAGGTGCGAAAGGCATAAGTCAAATGACGAGCCATAAATGGAGAAGTCATCCATGAAAATTTCAACAAACTCGTCGATCATATCTGAAAAGATAGCCATCATACAACGTTGGAAAGTGGCAGGAGAGTTACATAACCCGAATGGCATTCGATGGAATGCAAAAGTGCCATAGGACTCGTGAAGGTGGTACGCTCCTAATCATCATGAAAAATGGCTATCTGATTGTACCCAAAGTACCCGTCAAGAAAACAAAAGTACTTGTTCCCTGCCAATCGTTCCAAAATTTGATCGATAAACGGCAAGGGGAAATGGCCTTTCTGGGTAGCCGTGTTTAAACGGCAATAATCAATGCAGACCCTCCATCCAGTTGAGGGTCTAGTGGTCACAAGTTCTCCTTGGTCATTCTCCTCCACAGTGATTCCTGCCTTTTTTGAAACTACGTGAATAGGACTGACCCATTTACTATTTGAAATGGGATAGATAATCCCTGCATCCAACCATTTCAGAATCTCCTTTTTAACAACCTACCGCATATTAGGATTGAGCCTTCTCTGCATATCTCGGAAGGGCTTCACGGACTCGTCCGTGTATATATGGTGCATGCAAAGAGAGGGATCAACACCCTTAATATCAGCAATTGTCCAGGCAATTGCTTCCTTGTGCCTTTGTAAACACTCAAGTAGAGCTCCCTCCTGCAATTCAGATAATGCAGACGAGATAATAACGGAGAGCGTGTTATTAGGGCCAAGGAAAGCATATTTCAATGTGCTCAGGAGGGTTTTCAACTCCAATTCAGGAGTCTTCTGGATTGAGGGTTTTAGTTGAGATGTCCCCACCTCAGGCAGCGAATCTACCTTCACAGTCCAGGGTGGGGACAGAGACTCAGTGTGTACCCCCAGCAACTCTTCTAGTTCGGGCATTTTCCTTTCAGTTTCTTTAATAATCGAGGGATGGTCCTGAGATATGACCTTCTGAAGGGGATCTCTACATAAGAGTGCTGGAGTAGTCTCTTCAATTATTGCATCAACGACCTCAATCTAAGAACAATTTTCAAATTCGGGTTGCTTGTAAGTATAAAAAACATTCAACCAGATCTTCTTGTTCCCAAAGCCCATTTTAAGTGCCACGGATCTACAATTTATAGAGTCATTGGCTGTGTCCAAGAAGGGGCATCCCAGAATAATGGACGGCTTAGTGGGCTTATTAGATGGGTCAGTATCAAGTACTAGAAAGTCAATGGGGAAGAAGAAATCCTCCACTGTCACAAGGACATCTTCCAACAATCCCCGTGATGTCTTAAGTGATCTGCCTGCAACCTGGAGGATTACTGGACTAGGCTTCAGCTTTCCTCCTCCCAAAAGGTCGTAGACAGAGCTCGGTAGAATGTTTACCCCCGCACCCAGATCGAGCAGAGCCTTGTCAATGTGTTGGTTACCTATAACCACAAAAATATATGGGGCCCCTGGGTCTTTCATTTTGGGGGGTGCTCCATGCTGAAGAACCGAGCTAACATGGTCAGGCAGGATGACCTTGGTTTGGACCTGTTTCCTAGATCAGCGCTTCTGGGTGCACAGGTCCTTTAGAAACTTGGCATAGGACGGAATCTATTTAATCTCTTCCAACAGAGGCAAGTTAATCTGGAATTGCCTAAAAGTATCCATAATCTCTTCCGTCCTATCCTTGGCTCCAGACGAGCCAACAAAAGATTCCCCAGGAGCAGATAGGCGCTCTGGATAGGGCACCCTTGACTTCTGGGTAGAGGGGTCGTCATGGTGGGAAAGGGGTGGTGGAAGGATGACATCCTCATTGTGGGTGATTTTTTGTGAGGGAGAGTGGTGTGGCTCTTCCTCGGGTGAGATGGAAGTTGAGTCAGGTGTGGAAGGGGAATTTTGAGATGTAACCGTAGGAGTGTTATCAGGCTTGTCAATCTTTTTTCCACTCCTCAACACGGTCACTGCTTGGGCGTGCTCCATGAATACAACCCCTTGCCCTTAGGGTTCTCCTCAAAAGAGCTAGGCAGCTTCCCCAGATCACGTTGTCTAATTGCCTCAGTAAGATGACCAATTTGGGATTGCATATCAGTAATCATCTTATTCTGAGATTGGATAACCATATTCTGATGCTCTTGCATTGCTTTCATCATGGCCTTCAGTTCATCCATCTCAGAGGGCTTATTCGAAGGAGGGTTTTCATAAGAAGGTTGGTATGTGGGCTGGGGAGGTAAGGGTCTTGTATTCCCTAAGTTAGAAGCATTAGCTTGCTTCCAAGAGAAGTTTGGATGGTTCTGCCACCCTAGATTATAAGTGTTGGAGTAAGGATTATTGTGAGGGGGCGGAAAGCTTGGGTCACATTCAAGTCGGCCTAAATCAACTCAGGGAATTGGGTTTCTTGATGGCACTCCACAGTGGCGTGCGTTGTGCTTTGGCAAATGGAGCATTCTCTTGAAGCTTGAAAAATAGAGGCTGCTTGTGGGTTCATGCCGGGGTTTGCTGAAAGCCTATCAAAGTTTTTATTCAATAGTTGAATCTGATAAGCCAAATCCTAAGAAGCCCTAGCTTCATGGGCCTGTATCTTCCTTTGCAAGATTGATGGTTTTCTTTCTTGATATGCAGAGGACAGATGTATGGAGTTGTCACTTAAAGTTTCAAATAATGCCTAGGCTTCATCCTCAGTTCTGGTCATGAAGGTTCCTGTACAAGCTACATCAATGGTTTGCCTATGTCTTTTAGATAATCCGTTATAGAACCTTTCGACCAACTGCCATCTTGGCACTTGATGGTGGGGGCATAACATAAGAAGGTCATTAAAGCGCTCCCAAGTCTCATGAAATTGATCCCCTTCCTGTTGAGTAAAACCCATAATCTCTCTTCTGTAATGGTTGGTTTTACTCATAGGAAAATACTTTTTTAAAAATTCTCCCTTAAGGGTAGCCCAATCATTTACCCTTGCATCGAGGGTATGATACCAGTGCTTGGCCTTATCCTTTAGGGAGAAAGGAAATAGAGTCCTCATCAGGGCTTCATCAGTAAAGCCCTGGAGCTTTACCGTGGAATAAACCTCGGTGAATTCCTCCAAATGCCGGTAGGGGTCCTCCCTAGTAGTACCATAAAAAGAGGGCAATAAAGATATGGTACTGCTCTTGATCTCATACTAATTATCCCCTGCTGGTCGTCTTAGTGCTTGTGCAAGTTGGTTAGTAGGAATAAAATAGTCCCTTAGGGTCCCTTGTTGATTTGCACCTTGCTCAGCCTTTCCTTCTTTTTCTTCTCCTAGGTGAGCTCTCCTAAGAATTCTCTCAGGCTCAGGATCAAACACTAGACTACCCTCAAGAAAGCGTCTACCAAGCATACAAAACACAATTCAGATTGTTTTTTTTTATTGAGTAAGTCAAACCTCCACTCCAAAGATAAGTCAAAAGATCAAGACTTATCCCTCCGTTCCCACGTAAGTGGTATAAGAGGGGTGTGGACTTGAAATCTTAACCTTCTTTATTGTGGATGTTGAATTAGTTAATATAAATGGCCAAACAAGTTTTTCACTGCAATTACGTGGCTGAATTCAACCTTCGAGTGCCCTAAGACCTATACTTTGTTTGGATGATACTCCTAGGTGATCAAGTGAGAAGTTACTCCAAGGACGAACAAAGGGATGCAAGTAGGGCGAACCCTTCCTTTGAGGCGATGCGTATGCGGTGCCCCTTAACTACCCTTTTGTTCCTTTAAGGGGTGTCCCCCTCCATGGAGTATCAAAACACTTGATCAAAAGATAGTATCACCACCACCACAAAGCACAATAGGAGGGTCTACATCGATAAAGAGATCGGTGCCTATATCCTTAAGGGATCGAGCCTTAGTGTGGTGCCTAATGTGCATGCTCAGTGTCAGAAGTGTGCAACACACCCCAAATCTTTGTAATTTCTTTTGAAATCGCAGACAAGTCCCTTAAAATCAGATCAAAGGTGAATTGCTTTTAGGGTTGAATCTGATTATTAGTTCCACTTTTAGTTATGTGACCACTGAATTAGTAAATTCAAACAACTTGGTGATCTTGATTTTAAATTTGAATGCAAATGCGTGAACAGGAGCTGGATGCAAAAGTTAGAAAGATATACCTGTCTCCAGCAATCTTCGTGCTAATATGCTTGCAATGCAATAATATGACCTAATGTGCTGCTCAATCACCCCTAAATGCGTGCACCTAAGGGCATGCAACTTCTAAATAGGCAGCTCGATATTTTCTTTATTGGTTTTTAAAAGCAAGCAAGCAGAAAATATAATCACGCATGCACTAAAAATATTATAAGCCCTAGTAGCTAAAGAATGCGGGGACAAACCCCCAAAAATTCAACCCCAATTACTACAAGGGCGAAAAGACAGAATTAAGTTTGTGACGTCGGAGAATCCTCTATGAAACAGGATCTTGATCTCCTTCGTCTTTTCCTCGTGTGGCTTAACTCGTGGTTGCTGTCACCTCTCTATTGCATCTCGTCGCCTCTTTAGATTCCTCGCACAATAATCAAAATGATTAGATAATTTTGCAACTCAAAGGATTTAAAAATAATAAAGTAAATCTATTATGTCTGTTGCCTCCCCGGCAACGACGCCAATTTGAAAGATGACTTTTCAGTTTGCGTTATAGTATTTAAGTGGTGGAAAAATCGACTAATCAAAAATAATGAAAATAACCACTCGCAGAAGAGCGGGTCATGTCCACAGGGAGGCAATTATGCAATAAATACTTAATTATTTAATATTATTTCGGATAGTGCGAAATCACTATTCAAATCTAACGTAAAATGTGAAGGAAAGTAGATTTGTAATAACTTAAAAAGATAAGGGTATATGTGCAATTTTTTCTCACAGAAATCCTCAATAAATTTATGATGAATTTATGCAATTTTCATATGACGTGTACTAGAGAAAATTAGTACTTAAGTTAAGCCCAAAAATCAATCTTCAAACTAGTGAATATCAATAACATGCAATTATAATGAAATATGAGTGTTCATGTGCAATTCTACCATAATATAATAATAATAAATAAAAATCAAATTATGTGGCAATGGCAATGAATGTAAATACTAATTGGTGTAAAAACAGAGCATTTTTGCTCTCTCCTCCTCGCGAGAGAAAGAGAGAACCGACTGGGCTTTGGAGAGGCGAAGGAGGACGGCGAGGGCGAGGGCTCTCCATTAGTGGCTGCGGCGTCGACGGAGGTGGCTGGCGGGCGGAGGAGGAGCACCAACCTGTTGGAGAAGAAGGCAAAGCGGCGTCTGTAGCAGCCTGTTGGCAGGTGGCTGCGCGGGTGCACGCCCGTGCGAGTTTGTAGGTCCGGCTGGAAGGGGTGAGCGGGTGTAGTGTGTGGGCGTGGAGAGCCGCTGTGAGGGGGAGGCAGTCTGCAGGTGTGCGGTGCAGTTGAAGGCTTGGTGCAGTGTGCTCTGCACGCAGCACCTACGGTTGGTGGCGCGGACTGCAGGGAGTGCTGGAGAAGGCGCGAGCGGATGCGTGCAGGTGAGAGGGTGCTCTGCAAGGAGCACTGGAGAGGTTGGCTGCGGGCTTGGTGCACAGGCGTGCTGAGGCAAGATGGCGCTCTGCAGGGAGCTGGAGCGCGCGTAGAAGGGAGATGGGCTCGCGGTGGTGATGCTCCAGTGTGGTGCAGGAGTGGGAATGAGGCTTGGCTGGAGATTAAGGATGCTTGCGTGCGCACCTGCAGGTGGTGCAGCCATCTGGTGGTGTGGGCGGTGCGCGCTTGCGGGTGCAAGGGCATGGCTGCAGGTGCTTCCAGAGGGATGGGCGCACGGGTGTGCACCAGCGGTTGGCTGGAGAGGCTGGAGGAAGGCGTGCGGGTGTGCACATGCAGCTAGCTGGAGAGGTTGGAGGGTGTGGGTGCTGCGGTGAGGTTTTTCCCCGCAAGGGGGAAGATGGACCACAGTGCACGCTGGAGAAGATGGTGCCCGTTCTTCTCTTCCTCGATGATTCCTCTCTCTCTCCCTGGATGATTCTTCTTTTTTAAATTCTCCTCCGATGCGCCTGCGAGAGTTAAGGGATTTTCAAATCCCTTAACTATCTCTGGCTGGTAGCTATTGAGGGTTCCCCGGAGAATGGGGAAAAGAATAGCCACCAGTAATTTGGAAAAAGAGTAATTTATCCTTTTCTCCTCATTCTTTTGCCAATTATTTTTCCTGCACGTAAAAAGAACATATTAAGTTATAGAATAAATGTAAACCTAAATCATGATGTATGCAAACATTCTATAACTTAATATAGTTATTAACAAACCTAAAAGATAGAATTAAAGTTACTTAGGCGTAATATTAGTCCATTAAAATGGACTCATCAACCAAGACCGGAGCCCTCCGCCTCTCAACAACCTCGCTAAGTCCCTCTCTTTCTCTCTCTCTCTCTCTCTCTCTCTTTCTATTTCATTTTTTTCACCCTCACAAATGCACACAACCGCCAACTGCCGTCTCCCTCACTTCATCTTCTCCGCCTCCGGCGAAGCTCCGACAACGCCTACACACCACCACACTACTCGAAACTTGCCACTATCACCACCACCAACTTCGCCATGCTCCACAGACCAAAACCCCTCATGAAATTGAGGGATTTGGTCCCTCACTCTGCCGAACACCGCACCTACGCACTTCATTTTCCGACGTCGACAGGCCACCTCACACACATTCACCCCTCACTGACGCCGCCATTGCATTCGCCTCATTATGGCGAAACTCCTGAGCATACTAACTAGGGTGTTTAGCCCGTATTCATCTCTTTCAGGTCTCCAGCAACCACGCCATTGGTGGAGCTTCTTCGAAGACCTCCAGGTGACGTTCATGCGTCATTAGCTTTAGGCACTATGCCCAAGTCGAGCGAAACACTTCCAGGAGGGATCTCAGGGTGAAATTTGAAGTTGCCAGCACCTGCCACTGCCTCAATTCGAGCCTTCAACCCTGCAGCTATGGACCCGAAAAGGAAAGGTGGGACTTTAGTCCCACCTCGAAAGCTGAAGACCGTTTGGTGCCGCATAAGAGGAAAAAGTGTCTAGGGATTATCGCCTCAGACACTTGGGGGGTGAGGTCCCCTGCTCACCCATCACCTGTGCCTTACCCGTGACCCATCCCCAGCAAGCCTGGCACAGACCCAACCCACCTAACCCAACTTCACTCCTCGACTACGACCACACCCGAAGCCTTGGACTCTGGTCCGCTCTAAGTCCGAAACCCGATTACCCGATACTATTGGAGGCTTTGGGAGAGCATGACCCAAGGTGAGAAAGAGAGGATCGTGCACGGGGGCAGGGGGTTTTGCTCTGAGAAGGTTTGGCTGACACTTAACCAAAATTGAGGATCCTTCCCTCTCTGCATGAAGAAAGAAGAAAAGAAGAGGAGCCACACAAGCAGAGAAGAAAGAAGAGGAAGAAAGGCAGAGAAGCAGAAGAAGAAAGAAGAAGAAGAGAAGTAGAAGAGAGGAAGAAAGAAGAAGTAGAAGAAATCAGACATTTAAGATGTCTCATTAGATATTCAGACGGCTGAGATCATTTCATATTATATCTATTGAGTTCTATTTGCCATTATTGTAGGGAGTAATTGGTGATTCAAATCACCATTTTACTCCATTCATTTTGCAGTCTGATACTTGATTTTATTGCTACATTATTTTGAATGAATTTCTAATTATAATTTCATATCTCTATTGTTTTAAATTGCAATTTTAAGATCTAAATCCCTATTTGCTCCCAGCGAATGACCTTGGACTTTTTCGAGTGATAAATTTTACCTATTTGAGTGTTATTTTGGCTATACTACAACAAAGCAATTTTAAAATACCGATTTATCGCGTAAACAAGGGGGCAGCGGGTTTCGAACCTGCAACCTCTTTGTGAGGTGCCTTCATAACCAATGCGCCGCAACTAAGAGTTTGTTGTGAAGATGTTTTAAGGGCGCGTGGTGGAGATGAATCCTCAACCGTTGGATCAAGATCCAACGGCTGAGAATGGGTGATGCCATGATGAAGAGTGGGTGCTGGCTGGTGTTGGGTGGCCTAGATGGTGCCACGTGGTGCCATCTGGGCCATCCATCTTCTTCCTGTTGCAGAGGCTGCTACAGTGATCAGATCGAGATGATTCCTACGTTGCCGGACTACGATCGTCGCTCCAGATCCATCCATATGGTTAGATTTTCCATCTGAAACCCGTATGGATGTCACATTACCCCCTGGCCATTAATCTTCCTCTGACTTCGTATGATGATACGGGACTCCGATCTAGACGATTTCGGAGGTGTTAGACTCCGATCATCATCTTGATCAAATCCGTACAGTCCGATCATCTATCCGAGGCCCTAAAATAAATCTTCTTCTCTCTTGACCATAAAAAGGACCTAATTAACCTAAAATATATACAACTACTCTAAATGCAGAATGATGCATGCTATGCAATATTTATAACATGAAATGAAAATCTAAGCCTAGGAACTTGCATGATTAGGCATTTTAACCTAAATGGATGTGTCTATATCAACCACCAACATCGTCTCCGACGCCGATGAGCTTAACTTCGAACCCTAATTAGGATTAAAGCCTCATCCGGTTCATCGAATGCGAAGAGGAAGGTGAGCGGAAGCTCTGGAGCAACGACGAAGGAGTTTAGGCGAGGGATGAGCGGTGATCGAGTGGTGTGGTGACCAGATGCTCTTAGCCGTCCAGTGTGAGGAAGAAGAAGAAGAGGAAGAAGACCATGGTGTACACAGGGACTTATTTGCAAGAATTCCTAAGGACATAGAATGAATAAAAGGACTCAATGGAAATAGAAACCTAAGGACTAAAATGTAAACTGAGGTTTTCAAGGCTTATTTTAATTTAATTCTTTTTCAACTTTTTATATATGATTATAAATTAGATAAATATTATATATATACCTTGAATTTACATTTTTGACCTTTTTAGCTTTATTTATTTAATTGATTAAGTTAAGTTATTACATACTTAGGGTTAAATATTTATAATGTTAAATTAAATATTAATTAGGTAGCTAAATATTTATAATTTGAGTCCAAATTATTATTTAAATTATTAATAACATTAATTCACATTGAGTTTAGTATTATTAACTTATTTTATAATCCTTTAATATATTATCCCTTATATTATAATTAAACCCTAAATAGACATATTCCTAGCTAATTAACTAGGGAAACTAGTTAATTAGAGGTATTTAAGAGCTTTGGTGAGTCTCTCATCATGCCCCCAAGCCAAAGTTTTGCTAGTCCCTAGCAAAATTAACTAAGAAATATGGTGATTTAAACATCAGGGTATTTAAAATATTATAAATAAATCTAAATAGAGGAATGCTTAGGTCATAATGTTTCAATATTCAAATTTTTTATATTTTTATACTTTTAAATAAATATCCATAAACATGCAGAGCATTTGCAGGAATCTCTTTACTTTAGACTCAAAAACATAAACACTTCTCAAAATACATATTCGTTAAAAACAGAATCTTTGACGGGAATTTCCTTAAGATTAGAATTCAGAATCTTGGTTTGAACAAGTACCCATCCTCAGGACTTGAATTCACTTGGTGAAATAGCAATGGCCTTATGTCAAAGATTGATAGATTCTTTAGGAATGCTACTCTCCTTGATAGGTTCCAGCTCTCTGTCGTTGCTAAACTGGAATGCCCCTTCTCAAACCACACTCCTTTAGTCTGGGATAGTGGGGAAGAGGTTCAAATAGGCTCCTACTTCAAGTTTAGAAGATCGTGGCTAAGAGAACCTAGTTTTCGCGAGTTGATTAGTTCGTGGTGGAGGACCAAACAGATGGAGGGCTCAGCCACTATCAGACTTGCTTCCAAGCTATCTACTCTGTGCACAGTTTTGAAAGAGTATGGAGCTGTAGTGTCTGCTCTAAGGCAGTAGAGGTGTTCGGAGGCTCTAAATAATATCCAGATCTTGGATTCTAAGGAGGTAGCAGGTCCACTATCTGATGATGATCTTGAAGCTAGAAGAATGTGGCAAGGTGTAGCAATGGAGGAGGACTTCAAACAAGAGATGGACTGGAGGGAGAGGTCTAGACAGCTCTGGCTCAAGGAGGGGGACGCCAACACAAAATTTTTTCACCTCGCAGCCAGCTCTCGTAGATGGGTTAATTTTATTTCATCCATCCTCAAAGATGGGTAAAGATTGTCATCTATGCAAGAAATTATAGCGGATGCTATCAAGTATTCTAGGGACTCATCACGGGCAGTAGAGAGAGGTTGCTGGAGGATGGCTGCGAGTGATGCTCCTAGAGCCTCAGATGATTAGGCTTCCAAGCTGACGGCTACTGTCACTGAAAAAGAAACTATAGATGCCTTAAAATAATTAAACAATGAGGGCTCCCCCAGACCGGATGGTATTCAAGTTTTCTTCTATAAGGAAATGTGGAGTGTGATTGGCAATGAGGTGATGGATGTTATTAGAGTGTTTGAGAGGGGCAATGCAGGCCTTAACAAGATCAATAAATCCTTTCTCTTTCTGTTGCCAAAGATACAGGGGGCTGAGAAATTTTCTAATTTAGACCAATCGCTCTATCAAACTCCATTTACATAGTGGTGAGCAAGATATTGGCTAATAGATTGAGGACTGCTCTGCAGCACTTGATCCACCCTGTCCAATCAGCCTTTTTTCCTAATAGATCTCTTCAGGAATTGTTCATTATGGCCTAGGAAATGGTGTGTGGGTGGCATAGAAGGAAGTGCAAAGCCTTTATGCCGAAAGTGGATTTCCAAAAGGCATATGACTCTATCTCATGGCCTTACATCTGGGAAGTATTTAAAAGAAGAGGTTTCCCTCCCCTTTGGATCCAGTGGATGAAACGGTGTATTACAACCACTTCATTCTCTCTACTGATCAATGGGAAACCCTGTGGAGCTTGGATTCAACCTCAGTGTGGGGTTAGACAAGGGTGTCCATTAACCCCTTTGATATTTAATCTTTCAATTGATGGGCTCACTAGATATGCATGTAAAGTAATAGAGGCTAGTGTTATAAGAGGTTATTCTCTATCCAATAAGAGGGCTATGGCCCCTATTTTACAATATGCAGACAACATGGTCTTCTTTGTGGAGGGGAAAACTATTGCAGCTCTTGCTCTAGGACACATGGTGAAGATCTTCGGAGACATATCAGGTCTGAAATTAAATAGGGAGAAATCTACTTTGATCTGCTTTGGCCTGAATGAACAGGAGCAAGAAACACTATTAGCTACATTGGGAATGCCTCGCTCAAAACGGCCAATTACATACCTGGGATTGCCATTGCGGTGCTCGAAAGTGAGGGAGTGATTGGAATATTCTTTTTGACAAGATCTCCGTTAAGTTGGAAGAGTGGAGTAGCAAATTTCTGTCAAAAGGGGGACGACTGATCCTATTAAACTCAGTTATTACTTCTATCCCGATGTTCTATTTCTCCCTCTTCAAAGCCCCGAAATCTATTTGGAAACGTGTAGATGTAATGCAAAAGAAATTCTTTTGGAAAGGGGCTCGACAGGAGGGGAGATTCATGCAACCTATGAAGTGGGAACACATATGCCGCCAAAGGAAGAGGGTGGATTGGGGATCAAGGCTCTTAAAAATTCAATGAGGCCCTTTTAATCAAATGGGAGATCAAGGGTTTGATGGCGAGGAAAAGCTATGGATCGAACTTGTTAAGGACTATTATGGCTGCTCTAACAGTATGTTAAAGAGACTATTTCCAGTCAGACCATCCCCTTTTTGGAGATCGATTATTCAAGCTGTCAAAAGTAATTGGCATTTGGTGCAGCCGAAGCTTGGAGATGGCCATGAGTTTAGCTTCTGGAATGAACAATGGTCACCGCTGGGCATTTTGAAAGACTCCTATCCAAGAGCATAGTTGGCTAAAGTAGACAAAGATGCTTTAGTTAGTAGCTTCTGGTCTGAAACTAGTGATTGTTGGACTCTGGATGAAACTGAAACTAGCAGAGAGGGTACCCGTCTATGGGAGGAAAGGCAGAATTTGATTTCAGTTCTACAGAACCTCAGTCCAAGGCCTGGCGTGGACACATATGTTTGGAATGGCATTTACACTACCCAGCAGGCATATGGAGAAATAATCAAATCCAGCATGAGTATGGAAAATGACCTTGTCGATAGGAAGCTATGGCTATTGAAGATCCCACTCAAAGTATAAATTTTTTTATGGTTGTTCAGGAGGGAAGGTTTGATCACGGGAGATCTTAGACAAAAAAGAATGGGGGAAACATTAAATGAATGCTATCTATGTGGGTTGCACACTGATAGCTTATCTCACATATTCTCTTCATGCCTGGTCACGGATATGATATGGAGAAAAATGTGTCAGGAACCTTTACCCTCATGGGACTCCTTATGGCTGAGGTTTGCAACACCTGGAAGACCACATATGCACATGGCTATGACTTTGTGGTGTGTATGGAGGGTGAGAAATGAGAAGCTATTTCAGGAGAGACCAGTATGCTGTGTGCAAATTGTAAATGAGTGTTGGTCCCTCATATATAGATAGGGATCCAATGTGTAGTCCTCCATGTTTCTTTTTAAATAGTATGAAATAAAATACCCTCCAGATTGCTATCGTAGCACGATAGCTTTCCTCTCAGTTTCAAAAAAAAAAGATTAGAATTCAGAAAGCCCACTTATTCCCTGTATTAACTCTTAACCCTAGAAACTAAGAGGTCAAGATGTTTTAAGAAAACAAAACTCCAAGATTGGAATTTAAATTCTAACTCAAAAATTCAATAGACTTAAGTTAATCCATAGGTTTGTGAAATCTGATTTTTATCAACCTGAGTTTTTGCAAATTAACTAGATACCATTTACTAACCAAACTCAGAGATGGTAAAATCCCTAACCAGCCAGCCCACAACACCAAGGACAGACTTCTAGACCTAGGATTTTGTCAATCTTTCTCCTTTAGGCCTCAACTGCTAGTCTTCAAAACCTGATTTCTTAGGCTTCATTGCCCAATGCAAAGGTTCAGTAGATATTTTTAAAGCATCCGTGCTTGTGAGTAGAATTGTCCTAAAGGCATCCGAAGTTGCAAAAATCCAAATCTTAAGATATCAATTTCCAATCTAGGTTATTCCAATTCAAGCATTTGGCTTGGCCTTACTCAGATTTTGTTGCTTTCTCGTCACCAGGTTTCTATCCCGAGGTCAACACTTTTTGTGTATATTTCCTTGGTGGACCACTGGGTCTCTTATTCCTAATTTTTATCTCCATTTTTTTAAAACTCTTTTCTATAGGATAAAACACCCATATGTAGCGAGGTGTTTCTTTATTTGATGGAGGAAAGGGTTGCATCCATTTGTATCGAGATGCCTTATTTGGTGGATAAAACTGCATAAGCACCCATTTGTACCAAGATGCTTAACTGCAAGGTGTCTTATTTAATTTTTTTTATTATTATTATTTTATTTTTCTCCTCCTCATTTTTCTTACTAATATAATACTCCATATCTTTTTTCTAGGTGAGTGGCACATCCTTCACCCTTTCAAGAGCCACCCCGTGAAAATCCTTGGACTAAAGAGTATTCAGAATTGATCTCTTAACCTTTGTGTTTTCACGGTCTCAGATGCCAACAAGATAACTCTATGTGTGTGAATTTTGGATGCTTAAGTTACTTATCTCTCAAAGTAGACTTGGACAGCAAAACCATTCACTCTTAGGTCCTTTAAACCATTAGTATCCTCCCGCAGGATCTGTCAAGACACAACTCGCCAAGTCTAACTGAATGTCCCTGGTTGATTAAGCTACCTATAGCCTGATAGACCTTATGGCTAAGAATTCTACCAACTCTTTACTTAATTAACTCTAGGTATCTAGCCTTTTTACTCAACTTGGTGGTAAAAATAGATGTTCAAAAAGCAAAATGAACTAACTCAGTCTAATTGGCCAAGAAAGTTACAATTTAATTCCAAAATCTAAGTCTTAAAAACTTAATGCATCTTAGTTACTTTGTTTCAGGGTTAAGAGCAGAAAAACAGCTCATTAGGGCTTCAGACTCTAACTCAAAGAAATCCCATTCAAAATTTTGCAAAACAAATACGTGTTTTGAAAAGGGTATTTAAGTAAAAGTCCAAGTAAGGATTCAATGCTCTTATAAATTATTATTTACAAAATATATATTTTTTATTTCTGACCTAAAATAAAAATTAAGCTTTTAATTACTGATATAAATAAGTATATATATGTTTTTGTGCCTTCTTTTTCTTAAGAAAAATATGTAACCCCCTATTATTATTTTTTCATAGTTTTATGTATTTCTAATTTTTTTGTATTTGTTATATTTTTGTTTTTATGCTTTTATAAATTTTTATATTTTTATAAATTTTTCAAAAAAATTAAAATTTTAAGGGTATTTTAGCTTTTTTATTTTTTTATTTTTGTATATTTTTACCTTTTTTTAATTTTCATGGGTATATAATTTTTTTATATATTTATTTTATTTTATTTTATTTTTGTTTTATATTTTTACTTTTATCTACTAGTACACTTAGAGTAAAATTTTCACTTTACACCCCTCAAGCCAAAATATTACAATGTCATTGCAAGAAGGGTAGAAAAAAATTTACACTTCACTTAGTGTAGGGTGATGGAAGGAGTCGAATAGAGGAGATCAAAGATCTCTATGCAGACTATTTTTATTCTAATACCAGAGTGGTCAGTCAGACTAAGTGAAGTGTAAGATAGATAAAGAAGTGACAAACAGGTACAGACGCAAGTGTATAGGTATAGAAAAGTATGGAAAGTAAGAAACAACTATATACAAAATACTAAGTTTTACGCCTTCAGCTAGGTGTAAACCCTAGTAAAGAACTCCTATAAAAGATAGATATGGTAAAAACAAAGGATTTGTGGAGGAATTGGTTCAATAAAAAGGAAAACAAATAAAACCACCCAGAATCAAATTATTAAACTCACCCTGATTTCAGCCTAAAACAGATCTCGTAGAGCCAAAATCAGATTACCGTGTAAAATCTTAGAAACGTCATAGTGGATTTCATGAAAAGTGGATCTAATTTGGATCGAGTAGAAGATATTGAAGATTGAGGCAATAGGTAAGTGATTTCTACCAAGTCAGAAGATCAGCAAAGCTAGTTTTGATTAGGGATTATAGGTGGATCATTTGGATAAAAGAAAGGTTGCTGATGCGAGTTTGGTAAGTCACTTTCGAGAGGTGTAGAGGATAGTTTTGATTTGAATCAAAGGCCTGATTGATGAAGTGTACTTGGCCCTGATGTTGCCTAGGGTTTTGTAGATTCCTAGGATTTAGAATTGGCAGAGATGGAAGAGTACCTGGCTGACGAGACTCAGCCAAAAGCATGATTTGATTTCGTAAATCAGCCAATTCTACCTTACATTGCCTTTGAATCTCAGAGAGAGATTTAGCATTCTGTTGCTGACTCTCTGTCACAGCTGGCAAAATCTAGTCAAGTTGCACTTCTCTATTCGACCCTGAGTAGTTCTGCGTACTCGCGTGAATGGGCCTTGCATTTGATTGCTGAGAAGGCAATGAAGGCGGGTTTTGATGGGTCTAATTTTGATAGATAGGTCTTTGATTTTGGTCAGCCCAAGAAAAATTTGGGTGGCTTCTCCATCCAGGGTTATAGGTATTAGAATAAGGGTTAGATCTAGAAATGTTCTCCTGGATGGAGTGTAAATCAAAAGGAAATGCCATGTTTTCTGCAAAAGTAAAGGTTGGGCAAAGAGGTGGGTAAGATTGTAGGACAAAGGTCCCTCCTTGGGTTAGTGCAGGAGTAGATAGAAAACCCAAGGAAGATGGATCTCTAGAATCCAGATTATTCACAAATTCCCTCCCCACGGGAATTTGAAAAATAAATAAACGTGTGGGATTTTGTGTAACAAGTAGAGGTGTAAGAGTCTTCATAGTGTTTCAGACCTTGCCGAGATGCTTCTCTACGATATCGACTTTGTCCAATTTTTTACAATAATCTCTAAATCCTAAGAATTAGACAGATTCCCGATCTCATGAATGCCCTTCTGATGCAAGTTTGGATGCGAATTTTGATGCTGGTTTCCTTACGTGAATTGCGACATTGATGCGTTGTTGATCGAGTTTTCCACCAACCCTTCGAATAATTCTGAGGCGGATTTTGCATTGCGATTCAGAAAATTCCATCCACAAGAGGCATCAACCAGATTGCGAATGCCCACTTGTAATCCATAACAAAAGATATGCATGAGTTGCCAGTGAGGGATGTCGTGATGTGGGCATTTTCTTTGCAATTCATGAAAGCGTTCCCACTCTTCATGAATTGGTTCTCCTTGATTCTATGTAAAAGTAGTGATGGCTTGCCTTAATGCGTTGGTGCGACCTATAGGAAAGAATTTCTTTAGAATGCAGATTCGAGTTCATTCCAAATAGATATAGGTCATGCGATCATTCTGTACCAGTAGGCAGCCTTATCCTTAAGGCTAAAGGAGAACAACTTCATGACTAGGATTTCCCAGTTCTGATTTCGAGGACCAAGAGTCTGTGATAGATTTTCTAGATCTTCAATGTACTGGAAAGGATCCTCGGATGCAAACCTATGAAAGTGTGGGATAAGGACTATAATGTTTGGCTTTAATTTTAGGTCTTTTCCCCCAATGGAAATCCTAACATTAGGCTCTACTTGTGCATTGAATGGATTATAGCAATCTCGGAGTAGAGGCCTAGGATGAGGTGGATTCAGGAAATCAAGGTTTTCAAAACTTGGATGGAGTATAGGAGGAGGATGGGTTTGCAGATGCTGCAAATTCTGAAGAGCAGCCGTCAACAGATTGATTTGATGGTTCTGCTCAAGCATTTGTAAATTATGGTTCAGAAGCACGTCATGGATATCAAAAGGCGGCATCTCCCCCTGACCAGAAGAAGAAGGGATCTCGAGATTCTGATTCTACTTTTGGTCCATAGGATCAAATGCAGAAAAAGCAGATGTATCAGACGGGAATATTATTGATTGCTTCAGTGCAACCGATCTAGGTAGACCTGTTAAAGGAGATACGGGAGGCAGTTTCAGGGATCGCCTCCCTTGCATAAACCACAAAAATGTGCAAAGGCATACTCATGCCATTGCGGAAAAAACAGCGGCAAGCAAAACCCGAAAATAGCACAAAAGCATGTTTTTCTTCTTTTTAAAGGAAAAGAAGAATCCTCGAATACACATAAAATAGATTTGATGCAAACAAATACAGTATCGATCCAAATACGTGTCCTAGATCGTGTCTACGCAAGTGCATATCCCTAAGATTCAATGGTTTAAGGTCTAGGATGGAGATTGCTCACTACTGTTTCCCCGAAGCTCTAGTAGTGAGACAGACTTGTTGATCTTCGACCAAAGCCCTAAGAGGTGCAAAGAGGAGAGGTAGAAAATATAGACTCATGTGACTCTAGTGATTGCACTATGTATGCGATAGCATGCAATAGACGTGTACGATAAAAACCCACATGCAAACTACAAATAGATTATATGTCACAAGTTTTAAAAAAATCCTCATTTTAGTTAATCTTTACAAAATTGGTAGAAAGAAGTAAATATGACTGCTTTTTATATCTTTTCAATCAAAATATGTGGCTTGCTTAAATTCCAAAGACAGGGATCTACGTGGGTTTTTGCATGTGTTTTCTTACTGATGGGAGATAACAGAGTAGAAAATCCTGAGTCAGATCGCATATATACTAGTAGGTAAATGCACTCCTAGGAGTGTATGCCTAACATGCTGCTAGTCGGATAGAATGAGTATTTTTGTATTTTTTTAATTTCTCTAACTAAATGCAGCAATACAAACTACACAAAAGACTAAGAATGAAATACTCACAATGGTTTGTCTAATGGGAATATGAAAACAGAAACAGAAAAACCCGCCTTCTTTCTTGAGAATACCCGTAAAGATATCCCTGAAAAGAAGACAGAGACAAAACAAAACAAAGATAATTAGTAAAAAAATTATTTACAAATAATGGCGAATATAAATTACAGTTACCTCCCCAGCAACGGCGCCATTAAAATGATCGATTAATTTTCAACACAGTTAATTAAGCTTATCAGTCTTAATTAAGTGTATCAAAAAGTAACTTATGTTAACTCGATTTTATATTGTGAATGTAGTATAGGGTCAAGTTAACCTAACATTTTAGATTTAAAGAATTTTTTTTAACTGGTTGAGTCCAGGTCATTTATCGGGAGACATATTTGAATTCTAATTTACCATTAACAACTAATACATAATTACCAACTACTTAATTAATGAAGTTAACAATCATAATACATTTAAGCTCATGAATAATTGCACAAGATATTGACAACAAAAGCATAGAATATTCCATTAAAAAGATCAAGTTTAAAAGAAATATTTGTCATTATAAACCAAAGAAAACATGATTATTACAAATGTAAGGCACATGATATGTTTACAAGAAGTTTCATGCCTTATTACAACATTTAAAAGCTGAGAAACACGAAATATAATAGCTTCAGTCTTCATTAAATGCCTGAAAAAGATGTTAAACATCTTAAAAAGTAAAATTGGACTTCTGATAACACATATAGACATCTGATTTTTCTCATTTTACTTCTTTCATTTTTCTCCTCTCTTCCATACTCTTTAATCTCTTAAGCCCTCGACCTTCTCTTATCTTCTTAACTTAGCTTCTCCTCTTTCTCTTTACCTTTTCTTCTTCTTCTTCCTTAGTTCTTAGCCCTTTATCTTTTTCTCTCCTCTTTTCCCTTAGTCTTTTCTTAATCCTCTTCTCTTATTCTTCCTTACTGTGCAACTTACGTCCACACTTAGCCGCATTTAGCACACTTAAGCCCCATTAAGCTCTTTTTAATCCAAAATTATGTTTATTTAATGGGTGGCCAAACCTTTCAGGGATACACAGCACCCCATATGGGTGGGACCAGGCCCTACTAAGTCGGGCCTAGTTCATTTATTAGGTGGATTTTTCATATTTCTAGCTCATGCACAGTCTCGGCCCACATCCAGGCCCATGCCTGGGCCCACGCACATAGGCATACGCCTGTGCATGCACACACACACATGGGCACATGCTCGTGCCTACGATAAGCTCATGAGTTCTTTATGCCCTACGCTGATGACCAAGTAGTCTAGTGCAAGGTTACGTAATATACTATAGCGGGCGTCCAATAGTTCCCAATGTGGGACTATCTTCTTTCCTCAAGTCCAAAGTTCCGATGACGATTCCCAGCGATTGGCTGGGCCAAATCTAGCATCCCAAAGCTCGATCGAGAGCTCTTAAGAAGCTCTACCTGATTTTATCACCAATTTGGTGATTGGATCAACTCTGATCCAACAATTTCTAAGTCGAAACATGGTTGTCCGCCATGGCTAGAACAGCTGCAGAGAGAATAGTAGCAAGTCTCTTGACTTGCAAAAGGAGATTTTTCCTTCAACTGAAGGCTTGAATGCCTTTAGTGAGTCATTCTAGGCCAAATAGAGAAGGTAAGAAGTCTGGAAGAGGCATTAGGAGATGCCAGAAGCTAAGAAGCTTCGTTCTTAGTATTCAGAGCTTGGAATTGAACTCCAATTAGGTCAACAGATAGATAAAGACCTCAAGAAGAGGTCTAAACTGATTCAAGAGGCTAAAAATAATTGATTTGGGCAGGAATTGAGTCCAAATTTTGTCAAAAACACTCAAGAATAGTGTTGGGTTCAAATGAACCCAAACTACTTAGACCATCAAAACTTTCTCAATCCTTAATTAAACACATTAAATTCGATCAGAATGTACTCCAATTCAACCTAGTAACTCAACCAATCCATAAAATCAAGGAATCAAGCTTCTAACCCTCAAGTTCTTCATAAGGTTGACCATTATAGATCAGAAATTGACTTTCACGAATGGAATCCTTAGACTTCAATTGACGGCTTAATTAAGATCAAATCATCCTAAGTAATTGATTCCACACATCAAATTAGGGTTTTGATGACTTTAGAAGTGGTTTGAGGTGTTGCTGCTAGAGATCTAAAAGTGGTTTGCTCGATGGGAAGAATCAGAGATTGCTGCTCAAAAAAAAAATCTACAACAAATTCCCTAAGTTCTTCTGATACTTACAGACCTATTTCCAGACTTAACACCTTAATAGATAATCTTCTCCAACTTCACTGGAGTTGGAGAAAATAAAGCTAAGTAAGGAGCTTAGATCAATGAAACACATATAAGAGCTTGGATCCTTGATCCTGAGGCCCAAGAGAAGTGATCTGGACCTCTAAAGGATCTAACAATGGTTGAAGCTCGGATTTAGTTCGCGAGAGCTCGCCGAAGCTCCAATGAACTCAAAAATGAATGTCTAGAGTTCCAAATTCCATGAAATAGCTCAAAATCTATCTTAAAAGATTCCTGAGATCGTAAGGGACCTCAGGAACACAACAATTGCTTTAATTGATGCTCAAATTAAAGAATTGATCAAAGGATCAATAAAATGTCTCTTTGAGTTCATCTAAACTCAAGAGAATCCCACTCACTCAATTGAGTGAGGGAAAATGTTTACTGGAGTGTGGCGATGGTGAACAAGTGACTAATTAGGTGGAAAAACTCCTGAGTCGCCATTGACAGCAAGCTTAAGAGGTTGCGGTGATTTAGGCATTTTGAATCAGATGTTTATTTAGCTAATTAATAAGTCGAATGGGGCCCTTCTGTGATGTAAAAGCGACAGAGGGCCCCAACTGAGTGTGAATTACTTCATTGATCTTCACCATGGATAGCGAAGGTTGCTGGTGAAGGTGCAGGTGGACTAGGCATTACAGCTACTAAAAAGGAAAGGAAAAAAGTGGAGGAGGATCGTGAAGGGTAGAGGAAGGTGATCAGGTGCATGAAAAATGAAATAGAAGTCCAAGGAGTTTGGACTTGGCCTTGCTGGAGTCAGAGAAGGAATTCTGAAGCAGCACTAAACATACACTAAACTAGCTACCTAAATTAACCTACGGTAAGTCCTAACTACCTTCTGTTACCTGGACAAAGGGGGAAGGAGATATCTCCATCGAAAGCCATGTGGTGGAGGAGGAAATCAGAAGGTTCGAGGAAGAGCTCCGACGAGAAAGGAACGGAGAGGAAGGAGGGCGACATGCTCCACAGCTGCGAGAGAGGAAGAGGGGGTGAGGGAGGCGAACGCCTCTGGTGGAGATGCTCTGAAGGGGTAGTGAGAGGTCACCGAAGGTGTTGAAAGAATATCCTATTGATGAGAAGCTCATCATGGTCTCTAATTACCCCTAATTAACTAGTCCTCCTACTTAATTAGCTAGAAATATGTGAATATATGGGTTACTTATTAAATAAGGGATAAATATTAAAGGACCTTAAAATAAGTTAAAAATACTATATTATCATCCAATTAATATTATTAATAATCTAATTAATAATTGGACTCGAAATATTATCAATTATTCATCTAATTAATGAGTTAACTAACTTAAGCATAATATATACCTAAGTATGCAATAACTTAAGTAACATTAAATAAATTAATCAAAAAGGTCAAAAATGTAAATTCAAGGTCTAAATATAATAGTTGTCTTATTTATAATCATATCTAAAAAGTTGAAAAGGATTTAAATTAAAATAAACCTTGAAAACCTGAGTTTACATTTTGGTCCTTATATTTTATTTCAATCAGGTCCTTATTTTCCACTTAGGTCCTTAGGTTTCAATGCGATTAAGCCCCTGGACTTCTTCTTCTTCTCTTCTTCACCCGTCTGGACGGCTGACAACTAAAGGTGCAGCCACCACTTGATCATTGCCAATCCGATGTCATCTCTTCTTCTCCAAGCTCCTGGAGCTTGCACTCACCATCCCATTTTCATCCACCGATCTTGATGATGCCTATATCCTAATTTAGGGTTGGAGATAACCTTATCGGCATCGGAGAAGACGCTGGTGGTTATTCTCCTCCTAGCCTCAAATCCATCCAGATTCCACCTCCTTCTCAGTCACCGTCGACTATAAATACCCCTTAACACCCCTAATTTCCAGTAAGTTGGCTCCCTTCCCTCTTCTTCACTGTAGCTGACTTCGATGGGCTATTCTCTCAGCAACTCCAGCAAACTTCCTCTGCTTCATCCGACTTCCTCTATCCATCTTCAGTAGCTCAGGAACTCTACCGAAGTCAGTCACATCTTCTCACAAGTGCTAACTAAGGAGCTCTCCTCTACTTCACCTCACAATCGCCGCCGGAGATCTTTCGACAACCCTCTGATTTCCTCCTCCGTTATGAGCTGTCGATGGAGATCCTCTAACCCCTTCGTCCAGGTAACAGTAGACTAGGAGTAGGAGTAGGTTAGTTTAGTTAGTTAGTTAGGTAGCCTAGATAGTTGTAATGCTAGAATTAGCTTTCATCTTCCTCAACTCCGGCGAGCTCCTTGAGCTTGTCAGGAGCATTAATTTCATCTTTTTAAATCACTTAACACATTCTTGAATCTTCCACGATCATTTCTATATCCATTAATTACTAATCTGATCATTAATTCACCTAAATAACTTCCCCCTCCACCGACTACTTCTACTATCCATGGCAGTAGTAGTTGAGTTACTTTCCACCTTCATTGGATCCTCCATCACCTATTCATCTTCTAAGGATCCTAATCATCACTATAATTCAAGTAAATACCACATATAACTTAAACACCTAAATTTAATTAAGCTCTTGAGCTCGCTGTCAATGGCGGCCCAGGAGTAGTTGAAATCCTTAATTATATATATATATTTATGATCGCAATCATCTGTTGACCTATTATCCACTCATTTGAGTGGGAAAACAAGTCCTGAGCCTTAACCAATTCAGATTCTTTAAAAATTGAATTCACTGATGAATCTTTAATTTAATGATCAATTGAAGAAATTAACTTGATCCTGAGGTTCCTTGTGACCTCATGAACCTTTTCAAATCACTAATGGCATAATTTCTTTTTCTGTATCACAAATTCACCTTTTTCTGGACTCACCATGCTCCGACGAGCTCCAGCGAGTCGAAATTAGTTCTTCAGCCTATAGAATAAAATGAAAAACTCCAGATCAATGAAATAAGGTTCACTGATTATTCTGAGGTATTTTATTTGAGATTTGAATGTTTGGAGCTTGAGATAGGTCTTCATCCTCTCCAACTCTGGAAAAGTTGGAGAAGTCCGACAGTTACTTTTGAGATGCAATTAATAGGTCTAGAAGCTTCAGTGTTGTGCACTGAATCCATTTCTATGTTTAAATCACTGTAACAACCGTTAGGTTGTTCTGACGAACAAACCACTTTAGAATCTCATGCGATGATCTTAAAACCCTAGGAAATTCAGTTAAAACACCTATTTAAGGGTCTGAGCATGTTCTTGAGATTGAAAGGATGTTGTTTAAGGCTTTAATTCCCTGAGAAAAGGTTTAAAACAGAAAGTCAAAATTTGAGGTTCTACAGTCAAACCTGAGTTTGATTCCTTGATTCTAGATTCAATCTGATGCATTGATGAGTTTAAATTGATTCTGAGATGTCTGTGAATGATTTTAAAGTGATTTGAGTGAGCTCTGATGTATAATTCGATTGGATTTTAACTTCTACCAGTTTGGGTTGTTTTTGAACCCAAATTGATGGCAGTGGATTTTGGATGAGATTTGAATGTAAATTCTACCCAGATGAAGTTGTAATAACCTCTAAAAGTTGGTTTCATCAATTAAACAGGTCTTAAGATGTCTGTTAGGACTTTTCAAAGTCTGTTTGACACATCCTGAAGCTTCCAGAGAAGCTTTGAGCTCCTGTACACTTCCTGAAGCTCCTGAGAGCTTAATAACCACACTAGTAGCTACGGAATTCACTTCTTAACCTATTTAGAACTTCAACTGGAAGTTAAAGTCCAGTCTGTGGACTTAGAGTAAAGAAATCCACTGTCCAGGCCATTTTAACCATATATAGAACTATATCTTTTCCCTTCAAATCGAAGAGCATAACTTCCTCTTCACATTAAATTGACACTTCAATCCTGTAGAGCAACTCAAGAGCTTTCCAACAAGATTTTATTCGCTTGGAATGGAGCTCTGAGCTGTTAGGAATCGATGTTTGAAGTTTGGTCTAGGAGGGGATAAGATAGTCCCACCTTGGTTATTCCTGAACGGCCACTCGAGTATAAAACTAATTTGTTGTATAGGCACTTCAGTCGTCAAGCGCACAGTGCATGATTACCGATTGAGCATTGATTCTGAGCATTGTGTGTGTGTGGGCACGTATGTGCATGAGAGTGTGTGCGCCTATGGCGTGCAAGTGTGGGCCCTAAGAGGGCGTATGAGAGGCCTGGGAGGCCATGAACCGATTTGGCTTGAAACTTTGAACTGGAAAATAAACCGAACTAATTGAATCAGGCTTGGACCTAGTAGTGTCTGGTCCCACCCTGAAAAGGGTACTGTGTATCCCCGAATGGTCCAAGCCGCCAACTAATAAGCCTAATTTTTGGTTGAAGAGAAAAAACCCGGTTCGGCCCAGAAGGAAAGAAAGGAAAGGTTAAGGAGAAAGGCTAAGGCAAAGTGTTAAGGAAAAGATACTAAGGCCAAGGCTCAGAAGACAAAGAGAAGGAATGAAGAAAAATTCTAAGGAAAAGGCCAAGGCTCAGGAAGAAAGGCTAAGAGAAACAAGAAGAAGAAGCAAAGCAAAGGAAGAGAAAGGAGAAGGAAGACAGGAAGAATTCATAGAAGAAAGAGAAGGCTGAACAGGCACTAAGAGACACGGCAGAAAAGAGAAAAAGAAAGAGAGGAAGAACAAAGAGCTTGAGAAAAATAAGGGAAAGAATAAAGAGAAAAGGAAAGGATTAAGAAAAGATTAAAAGATAAGAAAAAGGAAAGAGAGAAAGAAAGAAAGAAAGGTAAAAGAAGAGAGAGAGAGGTTGAAGGAGAAAATAAATGATTTAATTTCTTGCATTATTTTTAATTTCTTTTTGATTTTAATGCTGTAATAAGGCACATTTCAATTAGAAAAACTTTCTTTTGCCTTAATTTCTTTGAAATAAATAGAAATTAGCATGTTTACTTGTTATTAAAGAAGATCATTTGTGTAAATATGTTTTCTTATGGAATTTTGCATATTTCTTAAATTTAAAATCATTAGGCAAAATTCATGTTGTTAAAATTAACTTAATTATACCTCCTATGAGTTGTTTAAATTGATTGGTGAATTCTGAATAAATTATACCTCCCAGCGAATGACCTGGACTCAACTAGTTAAAAGAAATAAAATCTAAAATGTTAGGTTAACTTGACCCTATACTACTCAACTGACACAAATTCGAGTTAGCCTAAGTTACTTTCTTCTACACATAATTAAGCATAATTAACTTAATTAACTATGTTGAGGAGGAACACATCACCTATAGTCGACTATGGTGGTGGAAGAAAGAAAGGAGTCAACCCTTGAAATTGGTGGGGTGGAGGGGTTTAAATAGGTTGTAGTGGTGGTAGAGGGGCTATATCTGGACGAGTAAGAGTCTTGGTACAAGGTAACCACCAGCGTCATCTCCGACGTCGATGAGCTTAGCTTCGAACCCTAATTAGGATTTGAACTTCATCCTATTCGTCGGATGTAAAGAGGAAGGTGAGTGGAAGCTCTGGAGCAGCGGCGAAGGAGTTCAGGCGAGGGATGAGCGGTGATCGAGTGGTGTGGTGACCGAACGCTCTTAGCCGCCCATTGTGAGGAAGAAGAAAAAGAGGAAGAAGACGACGGTGTACACAAGGACTTATTTGCAAGAATTCCTAAGGACCTAGACTGAATAAAAGGACTCAATAGAAATAGAAACCTAAGGACTAAAATATAAATTGAGGTTTTCAAGGCTTATTTTAATTTAATTCTTTTTCAAATTTTTATATGTGATTATAAATTAGAGAAATATTATTATATATACCTTGAATTTATAGTTTTGACCTTTTTAGCTTTATTTATTTAATTGATTAAGTTACTTAAGTTATTACATACGTAGGGTTAAATATTTATAATGTTAAATTAAATATTAATTAGGTGGCTAAATATTTATAATTTTAGTTCAAATTATTATTTAATTTATTAATAACATTAATTGACATTTAATTTAGTATTATTAACTTATTTAATAACCCTTTAATATATTTTCCCTTATATTATAATTAAACCCTAAATAGACATATTCCTAGCTAATTAACTAGGGAAACTAGTTAATTAGGGGTATTTAAGAGCCATGATGAGTCTCACCCTTCCTAGCTGCCCAAGTAATTCTTAGGTGTGTGGATTTTTGATCAAGAGGTCCATCTACCTCGAACCACCTTAGTCATCCAAATTTTTTGGGTGCATTGGTTGAGTCCAATACACATCCAATCCCTTATCTGTTTCTTTAGTGCACATACATAGGAAGAGGTCCCTATGTCTGACCTAGAAGCCTCCATTAGAGTTGATCATTTTGGTGAAATATGATTTGATCTGATCAAATCAATCTAGACGTAAATTTGATTCCTCATCCTGATCCACCACCTGGTTTGGGATGCAAACTGACAACATAGGAAAGATGTTCACTAAACCTGAATCTCGTAAGAGCATAAAAGAGAAAATGATTGAGGCTACTCTTAGACATGGTGAAGAATATTATAAAGCCTCGGATCCCTTTAGTAGCATTCAGGTTAGTGTACTAGAAACAACAAACCTCATATGGACCTCGCCAAGATGATGATAACACAAATGATATGTGGTTCTAAAAGGGCGATCTTCATTTTCGTTGAAAACTTTAACATAAAATGATGTGTCATTGTATTTAATCGCGTGGTAGAAAATCGCTTTTCAAAATATTTTAATTTTCAGAATCTAACTATGAATAGTTAGGTCATCTCCACAGGGAGGAATTAGCCTATAAAAATGAGTAATGATGCATCAAGTAATCAGGAATATCAACTGATGTGCATGCTAACTAGTGTTCTCATATCCTGCATAAATTCTTAATTTAGATAATTAATCAAGAATCTAAGGGTGCACATGCAAAATCACCACCATGGAAATACTAGAATTGCTATCTTAATACCGACAAGCATAATCAAATTTAATTAAATTAGAATTTGTTCCCCATAACAAGGATACATGTTTGCTTAGTCATGAGATGAATGTAATGTGATTGCATGCAATTCAATTAGAATTGAGTGACATTCATGCAATTCTACTTTAATATAATAATAAGATAAATAAGTGAATAGTGTATGTGACAATGGCATACCCTGTAAATTTTAATAGGGGAGAAAATAGGGGATTCTCCTTCTCTCTTGTGCATGCATGTGGAGAGGCGATCATCGGTTGGCTGGAGTTCGGTGGAGTTGCGTCGGAGGCCAGGTGTCGTAACGGAGCTGGCGCAGTAGCCGAAGGTGGATGGCGGCAGTCGAACGGTGGAGGTGAAGACGCCGGTGTTGGGTTCTGTCGCACGGTTGTGGCGGCCTATGGCGTGGCCTGTGGTTGCACACTCGCGCTCGGGTGCGTTGAGAGCGTTCCACAGTCAGGGCGCAGCTGTGCTGTGCGAGGTGTGCTGCGTGCTAGGGCGTGGGCACGACTGCACACTTTGGGTTCCTCTCTTCATTGCAGCAGTGGAAGAACGAAGGAGATGAAGAAGACGAAGTGGAGGAGGCACACGTACGGCTCCTGGCCGAGTGAGGGAACTGCTGTGCTGCGTGTGGTGAGGGTACGCGCGCAAGGGTGTGCAAGGGTGCTCCTTCAGGCATGGTTGCTTGCGTACAGCGCCGTGAGAAGGTCCTTTGCACACGGTGGAGGCGCTACGGTGGGCAGGTGGTGGAAGCTGTGGCAGTGGTGCGGTTGCAGGGTACGCACGTGCGGTGGGGGCTAGTGGCTGCTTGGCACGGTGAGGGCATGCTGGTGTGGGAGGATGCAGTGGCGATTGCGCAGCAATAATAGGTCTTAATTAACCTAGATTAAGCTAGGACTTAGCATAAGTTAGGGTTATTCATGCATGCACACGCATTATCTGCATCTTTACTGCTTTCCTTTAGCTATGCATAAAATAATGTTATAATGTGCTGATTAAGTGCATTATGTCAATTGCAGGGAATAAACTGATCAGGAGCTGGATCTAAAGCTGGATCAGGAATAACGGGAGTTGCAGCAGAGCTGGAGCAGAAGGCTTAGATTAGATGTTGGAATAATAATGTAAGGGAGCTAAAGGTTTGCTATGCTATTAAGTAGGAATAAAGTAGTAAAATGTGAAGAGCTTAGGTCCACCCTAGCCCTAGGATAGCCTAGAGACTTCCCCAAGCCTTAGCCACCCATAGATTAGGTCACAACACCCTAGGAAGCCCTAAAACCCTAGTTCCAACCCATATTTGGATGTCCAGATAAGTTATAGGACGTCCAAGACCCTTAGCCATCTCCCGCACACCTCAAACCCACTTCTACAGTGTTATTGGACGTCCAGACACTTTGTCAGACATCCAATTTCTGCACAATACCCAAAATAGAACCCAAAATCCCTCCTGACTCTGATTGGACGTCCAAACAACAAGTTTGGACTTTTGATTTTTGAGTATAAGATGTCTGACACTATTATTAGAGTCCAAACACTTTGTCAGACGTTCAATTTCTGCACAATACCCAAAATAGAACCCAAAATCCCTCCTGACTCTGATTGGACGTCCATACAACAAGTCTGGACTACTGATTTTTTAGTATAAGACGTCTGACACCATTATTAGATGCTTGATACTGCTCTCCAGTTTCTATTTTAAGATTTAAGCCTTGATCTTGGATCTCTAGGTTCCTAAACCCAATTCCTACCCCATAGGAACCAAAATTAAGGTGCCCTAACCCTATTACATCACCTCTAGACCTCCCTAAGGACCTAATTAGGTCCTCACTAAACCTAATTGACTTGGATCATAGTCAATTCCATCAGCCTATTCAATTGAACTCATTGGGTCCAATTGAGCCCTAATCTCATCACACACTGTCCAATTAGACTCAATGAGAGTCGAATTGACCTCCATCCATCCTCTCTCGCTCACTCTCCCACGAGCTCCCACTATAGGCCTCTCTAGAGAATTCCATAATTCTCTAGAGAGCTTCCCTTAGGTCTATAAAAAGACCTAATGGGTGGCCATTTACACCCATTCACATCCCTTGGCTTCCATTGGCACCACTCACCACATTAGCTCCATACACGCCCACCTTCACTTAGGTCAGCTACTCCACCTCCACGAGCTCACCACCATCATGGAGGACATCATGCCGGGATGCTGGATCAACCCTACCTCTCTCCAAGGGTCAGCCTAAGCTACATTAGCCGCCCCTCATTCTTCTCCCGACCTCTCCAAGGCCATCGGGGACCACCCCTGAATACCCTTTATTCTACTAGATTTAGTTTATGCTATCCATAGTTTTTACTACTTTTATTACTGCTTAATAGCATAGTCTTAACTTCTCCCCCAATGATGCATGCGAAATCCCCCCATCGATTCATGTATTCAATCATTTTCTGGTAGCTATATTTCCGTTTCAAGCATTTATTTCTAAGCTTTCCTCTAAATTTCTTGTGCAAACAACCTTCCACTGGAATGAATGAAAAGGCATTTTTATATATATGTATCTCTCTATATGTTTGAAATCACCATGAGCTTAATAATTGTCATTCCTTTTGCGTGATTCAAGTTGCCTGTTTCCAACTCCTAATATTCTTGGAACTAAGTATGTCATACCTAAATACGTAATAATCATGAATCGGCATGCGATTCTAAACAAAGTAGAGCAATAGAAGATTGATTTCAGAAGTAAAAGCAAATGCCTCCCAGAGACGAACAATCGGGACTCAAGTCTCGTAATTTTTACAAACTTAATTTTTGACGAACATTTTTGCGCAACTATACTATGATTTCCGACGACTTTCAAAACGTGTGAAAACGGTTCCCGTCAAATGGCGCCATTTCCGGGGAGGCAACATCATTTTTTTTTTTTGAGTTCGATCTTTTAAAACATCACTAACGAATTTGCCTCTACTTTGTTTTTGATGTGCAGGAAAAACAGGAAGAGAACGGGATTTGTGCATACAACGAGTGCAGCAAAGAAACAATCCAGGTGCACATCATCATTCTCCTTAGATTAGGTTTCTTTTTCTGAACCCTAGGACTAGATCTACTTCCTGCAATCTCTTTTGTGAAAAAAAAAGAAGATTTTACTCATTTTCGTGAAAGAAAAAAAATCAAAAACGAAAAAATTTTTGAAAAAAATCTAGATTAGGTTGCCTTTCAAATCTTATGTGAGTTAAAAAAAAAAGTAAAAAAAAGGATATTTTCGTTGAATTTGCTTGAAAAATTCTTTGCGAAAAAAAAAATGTGCAAAAGTTTTGAAAAAAAAAAGCTTTTTTGGTGGAAAACTTAGATTTCAAATTCAAACCCCTTTAAAAAGCTTTTCCACCATCTCCTGATTTTCGGCCAGATTTCATGCTTGACTTAAAAATTTGATTGCTGAAAAACTAGTAAGTGAAAAATTCTAAAATTCGGGCTAAATCTTTATTTTCAAACCATCTTTAAAACACCACTATTATTTTGAAAAAATTCTAATTATAAAATTTTTAAAAATTCATGAAGTGCACAGGGGTCATACTGACCTAGATTCAAAATTTTTCAAATTTAAAAAAGCGATTTCGAGCAGTCCACGAATCTGTTTTAACTAATAATGGTGGGGTTTGAAAGCTGATCTCATTGACTTTATTTTCCATATTTTTTCTGAATTTTTGAAGGTCATTTGATACAGTTTCAAAGCAAAAAATCGACCAGGGGTCAAAATTCCAAGTCTGACCCTCTAATATTCAAAATTCACTAAAAATTTGGTTGAAATAGTAAAAATTACATAAAAAATATTCTCTGAAAAACCAATTTAAAAAAAAATCTGCTCGCAAAATTTCAAATTAACTGGATTCCAATTATCATCACGGAACAAACATTACTTTTATGGTCTGCTAAAACAGAAAAAGAAAAAACCCTAGAAATGCATGCAACTTAGGTTGAACCTTTAGGGTTATAACTAGAGACCACACTTTATGCTAACCTAGACTTAATTAAGTCTAGTTAGCCGGTGAGCTTGGTCACCTTGTGGGCAACTCACCACAAACCCCACTGAAGAAAATGAGTTAAAAATTAATTTAAAACACGAAATCAACTCGAGTTCGTTGTCATACTACTGGGTGTTTTTAATCTCTATTGCCAAACCTGGTGACTAAGTCTGCGGGGTAGTGTCAAACGACTACGGCTCCGGGGTCAACGGAACTGGAGGCATAAGCCAAAGGAAGAACGTTCCCCTTAGTCCCCCCGTAACCAGACTGGCTGGGTTAGCTTGAGAGGCAGGAATCACTTTCAATCGATTGAACGATGAACTTATCTTTAGGAATTCAAATTTCTAACGAAAAATTTGGTCACCTGATCTATAAGGACCATTTGATTGATAGGGCCTTAGCCTTGTCCTGCTTGGCTACACCAACCTAGGGGTTGGGTGGTGTATGCAAGGAAGGTCACTTCGACCTCGCTTGGTTGGACCTTAGGAGCTGCTCCCAAGGAGGTGAGTCACTTCTATCTGCTTAGTCGCAATGGCTAACCCTGGATCTGGACCTAATTAGGATCCAAAAGAGCTAGATCCATGAGCTTATCTGAGAGCTCGGGTCATTGAATCAGCTCAATCTTGGGATTAGAACCCAAGGTGGCGAAGATGACTTTTCCTTCTCCTCAGGTTACCGAAATGGTTAACCCATATCCTAACCCTGGATATTATGACCCGTACCAATCGGTCCCTCAAAGGACCACATCTTATAACCCAGGATATGGATTTCATACTCCTGCTTCTCACCCATGGAATATGGGTCGACCTGATTCACCCCCTGGAAACCCTGAAGAGCTACCGATGCATATGCGGCCGCATTACAGAATACAGAGAGCTATTGCGAGCGCTAAGGAAAAGGCCACATCCTATCTACATGAAATCCAGGCTATCATTGAGCCGAACCAAAGACAAAGCTGGATTTTGCATCAACAAGCTGTGATGGAGCTCCTTCGAGAAATAGCAGAGATAACAAGGCTACCGGGACAAAATCAAGAAACTCAAGAACTACTACTTTTGAGATATCAAGTGGAAAATAGCCTAGAGGACCTTGAAGAATTTGAAAAGACTACACCGGAAGGACACACAGAAGATTCTCGGGAGTAGATGTTGGAAAATCATGCAGGGGAAGAAGAACCTTGCTTGGATATGAGATAGGAGTAGGAAGTATGCCGAATAGGTTCATCTCAGAACCCCATTCAGGAAATTGAGGAGGAAAGGACTGATATCTCAAGGATTCAACCGCAATCAGATTATCCTGAATCCTGGGAGACACCTCTTGGGTTAGATAACCCAATCGAGACAGGGGAAGTAGATCCAATTGAGGATATGGATCTTGAGGCAAGCATTACATATGACACTACTGATCAGCCTAAGACACTTCCCATTGTAGGTGAACCTGTGTTGGAGCCAACATCTTTTGATCTGCACTCTTCTTCTTTCACCTACATCCCTAATTAAGATGATAGAGATTTTGAGATGACACTTTCTATCCCCAAGCCTAACATTCGAAGACCAGAAATAGCTATGGATGCCAGAATTACTGAGGAACCCAATGCATATGAGGGTGAAGCTTTAAGCAGAATGAGCTGGGGACGCACCCATCATCCTAGTCAATCTAATAGATGGCTCGACTCTGAGCCTGAGGAGACAGCCTCTGATGAATCAGACATGGGTACTGATGAGGATGAAGTAATTTCTGATGAGGATTTCAATGACCTCCCCACAGATCTTCTACTTTCATGGATACCCCCATATGACCTAGAGCCTGGAGAGGGCATGATCATTGATGTTAATTATCATTATATGGATCCCTATGACTCAGATTTTGGTTCTGAGATACATTTTGATCTACTCCCTCAGCAACTTCTTGCTGAATTGTGGGACATGATAAATTAGCTGAATCAACATCATGATCCCCCTTTTATTATCCTCTATTTTCCACCACCACTCCACACTTTCTTATAGCTAGACTTTTTGGAGTAGGGGTGCACAATCAGCTGGTTCGCATCTCCGGACCACTGATTCTGGGAGCATACAAGCATATCTTTCTCTTAATCTTGACTGGCTCCTATGCAAGAACTGATACATCTGATTGAGTTTTTGCCCAGCTGGAGGCATTAAACTCGGCATCTACCCCACATTCATCCATCACCTTATACATACTCGCTTTATACATAGCATATTTTTCTTGTAGCATATTTCCTTTTTGTATATTGCATGCTAACAGGCTGGCCGGTGCTAAATGTATATTTTCAGGAGCAATTACAAGTGATTTCTACCCGTTCTCCCCCTGCAGTATTTATTTTCCTTTTTATTCATGCATGAGGTCGTGCAAGAACTTAGGCATGGGGGGTAGATACAACAAAACTAAACAATTTTTATGCCAACATTTAGGAAAAATCTCGAAGCTACATGTAAAATGTACTTTAGGACCTTAAATAAAATAACAACCGACTCCACCTCCAATGCTCGCATTGGAGCTAGAAATCATTCGCAACAGCCACTTCCGACTCACCCGCTCACCTTTTGTTCTAAATTTAGGGTCAAGCTGATTGTAACCCAATACGGGAAATTCACGAAGTACAAATTATATGAGGTTACATGTTCATAGCATATATGCATATTGCACTCATAAATAAGATTATTTTATTAAGAGAATGCATTACGTATTTTATCCTCTAATTGATTCCTGTAATCTGGAATCCAATACAACATTTTACACACACGTAGAATTTGCAATGGATTCATGGTGAAGGCTGATAAATGCCTTCAGTCTGTCGAGAAGAAGTAGTGCTTCTTTTCCTGAACCCCTTGATAGTGTTTTGGGAGTCAGGCAGATTTTCTTCCAAAAATCCACCAAATAGTGTGAGATGAAAGTAGACTGTACTGGTGCTCTAAGATTAGTGCAAGGAATCTAGAATCTTAGATAATTAAGTGATGATACTCAGAAATTAGGCATAGTTTCCACTCTCGGTTCCTGCGTATACATTTTTAGTGAATTTTGAGAGCCACCAAATATGGCAAATATGCGGAGAGCGAGTTTTCATAAAACTAGGGCTAAGGTGAATGGTTACGACCATTCTTTACGGAATCCTCAGCTGAAGGAGGGTATTGATATCAAGGTCAGAAATACATCGTCCTATTCGTCTCTCCTAGTGCCATGAGTAGGCACTTCCACCAAATAAGTCACCCAATGTCTCTTGAGTATCACCAGTCCCTAATAATGCCTCCTCAATAAGTTCATGAATGTGTGCTAGTTGTGTTATGTTGAAAAAAAAAATGATGAAAAAAAAAGAGAATAATTGAAAAAAAAAAAGAAAAGTAAAAGAAGAAAAAGCAAAGAGAATGAATATTTAGTGTTTATTTCATCAAGGCAATATCACCAAATAAAATTGAGATCCACCAAATATGGCCCTAACCTATTTTTCTTGTGTTTTTGATCGCCTGAATACTGGCTAAGGAATTTTGACTTAGTGTTAGGGTTATGAGAACTCAATTAAAGTGTCAATGCCTAGTTAGACCACCAAATACAGGTCATATACGTGAATCTGGTGAAGTTGTGAGCTCTAAGAAGAAAAGAAAAGGAAAAGAAAAAGAGTAAGAGAGAATAGATACAAAGGAATCAAAAGGGAGCATAGTTTTTCTCGTCTTTCTCTGAGTTGAGTTACTTAGAATATGGGAATCTAGATTTTGTAGTACTAGTCTCTATGTAGCACCAAGTGAGAGTGAGCCACCAAATATATAATATTTTCCCTCAGATTCTCTACCTAAGCCTAAAGCCGGGGTGGAATTCATAGAATATGTTGAATACCCCGAAGGAAGAAGTCCGCCTATCCCGATAGAATTTTTACTAGGGGTCAAGTACAGGCTTTAGAGGTGAATCAGTTTTTCACTCGAATCCGTTGCAAAAGCAACATAGCTGCACTTTCATGATTGTCTGGATTTCTAGAGCATAGGCTGAAAAAAAAAGGAGAAAAATCTCTATGCATACACTTGATAAAATAATCAGTCCCTTAAGGACCTTTGCTGTAAATAAGTTGGTCTTGCATTTTCTAAGGACAAGGAAGATTTAGGCATGGGGGTATGATTGAGCAGCAATCATAGGTCTTAATTGACCTAGATTAAGTTAGGACTTAGCATAAGTTAGGGTTATTCATGCATACATATGCATTATCTACATCTTTACTGCTTTCCATTAGCTGTGCATAAAATAATATTGTAATGTGCTGATTAAGTACATTATGTGGATTGCAGGGAATATGCTGATCAGGAGCTGGATCTGAAGTTGGATTAGGAATAACGGGAGTTGCAGCAAAGCTAGAGCAGAAGGCTTAGATTAGATGTAGGAATAATAATGTAAGGGAGCTAAAGGATTGCTATGCTATTAAGTAGGAATAAAGCAATAAAATGTGAAGAGCTTAGGTCCATCCTAGCCCTAGGATAGCCTAGAGACTTCCCCAAGCCTTAGCCAGCCTTAGATTAGGTCACAACACCCTAGGAAGCCCTAAAACCCTAATTCCAACCCTTATCTAGACGTCCAGATAAATTATAGGACATACAGGACCCTTAGCCATCTCCCGCACACCTCAAACCCACTTCTGCAGTGTTATTGGACGTCCAGAGACTTTGTTAGACATCCAGTTTCTACATATTACCCAAAATAGAACCCAAAATCCCTCCTGACTCTGATTGGAAGTCCAAACAACAAGTCTGGACTTCTGACTTTTGAGTATAAGACGTCTGACACTATTATTAGATGTCTGATACTGCTCTCCAGTTCCTGTTTTGAGATTTAAGCCTTGATCTTGGATCTCTAGGTCCCTAAACCCCATTCCAACCCCATAGGAACCTAAATTAAGGTGCCCTAACCCTAGTACACCACCTCTAGACCTCCCTAAGGACCTAATTAGGTCCTCACTAAACCTAATTGACTTGGATCTTAGTCAATTCCATTAGCCTATTCAATTGGACTCATGAGTCCAATTGAGCCTTGATCTCAGCACACACTGTCCAATTGGACTCAGTGAGAGTCCAATTGGCCTAGACCTAAATTAAATGAGTTATTTTACTCTCAATTAAGTTTTCACATTCCCAATTAAACTTGTATTAAGTTTAATTGCACTTTACCTTAGTGAATTAGGGTTTATAACCCTAATTTGAGACATACCTTGACCTAAACCCACTAGAACCTAACATAATCAACCTAGCCACCTAAGTTTCGACCCACACACACCCACACACCATCCACATGAAAATACCTAGCCCAGAGTTCTCTAGAACTCTCTACCATGTGTGGTTGCCTTGGTTGCCAAAATTAGCAACCAAGAGCCATTCAATTTTTAGATCCACATTTGGTGGATCTAAAACCCACCATCCATCCTCTCTCTCTCACTCTCCCATGAGCTCCCACCATATGCCTCTCTAGAGAATTCCATAATTCTCTAGAGAGCTTCCCTTAGGTCTATAAAAAGACCTAAGGGGTGGCCATTTACATCCATTCACATCCCTTGGCTTCCATTGGCACCACTCACCTCATTAGCTCCATACACGCCCACCTTCACTTAGGTCAGCTACTCCACCTCCACAAACTCACCACCATCATGGAGGACATCATGCTGAGATGCTGGATCAACCCTACCTCTCTCCAAGGGTCGGCCTAAGCTACATTGGCCGCCCCTCATTCTTCTCCCAACCTCTCTAAGGCCATCGAGGACCACCCCTGAATGCCCTTTATTCTGCTAGATTTAGTTTATGCTCTCCATAATTTTTACTACTTTTATTACTGCTTAATAGCGTAGTCTTGACTTCTCCCCTATTGATGCATGCGAAATGCCCCCATCAATTCTTGTATGCAATCATTTTTTGGTAGCTAGATTTCCATTTCAAGTATTTATGTATAAGCTTTCCTCAAAATTTCTTATGCAAACAACTCTCCAATGGAATGAATGAAAAGGCATTTTTATATATATGTATATCTCTATATGTTTGAAATCACCATGAGCTTAATAATTGTCATTCCTTTTACCTGATTCAAATTGCCTGTTTCCAACTCCTAATATTCTTGTAACTAAGTATGTCGTACCTAAATAAGTAATAATCATGAACTGGCATGCGATTCTAAACAAAGTTGAATAATAGAAGATCGATTTCAGAAGTAAAAGCAAACGCCTCCCAAAGACGAACGACCGGGACTCAAGTCTTATAATTTTTACAAACTTAATTTTTTGCGAACATTTTTGCGCAACTATACTACGATTTCTGATGAGTTTCAAAATGCGTGAAAGTGGTTCCCATCAAGTAGGGGCTGGTGGCTACTTGGCGTGGCTATGGCAGTGCAAGGGCGCACCTGTAGGGTGCGTGGTGGGAGGATGCTGCGCTGCCTGCAGGGCGCGCGGTTGTGGTGTTGGAGAGCTTGCAGGCAAGCTGGACGCACCGTGCACGCCTTCACCATAGTGCACTCCCTCTCCACCGTGGTGAAGGTGGAGATGATCCCGTAGGGGAAAAAGAAGCCGACCCCCTCTCTCTTGCCAAGACCCTCTTTTATCTCCTCCACCATCTGCAAGTCAAGGGATTTTTAAATTTTTTACTAAATTTGGTTGGCCGTTGTTGGGGAGATGTTGTTGAGGCTGGCGGCTGTTGGGGGGATGTTGTTGAGGTCGACGGCTGTTGGGGGGAGAAATTACTTTTACCACCCTTTTCTTTGCAAAATTGATCCTCCTCTCTCTTCTTCCCAATTATTAGCCTGATGGAGTGGATTAAGTGGAGGAGATGCAATGGGTGCGCTGTTGCGGGACCTGCATGAAATATAAAATAATTACATAATAAGCAATAGAATAAATGTAAACTTAAATAATGATGCATGCAATCATTTAATGACCTAATGTGATTATTAACAAACATAAAATGTTAGAATAGAATTACTTAGGTGTAACAATAATCCATTAAAATGGACTCATCAAATACCCCCATGCCTAAGAGTTGCTAGTCCCTAGCAAAAATGAAAAATAATAGAAGTAATCAGAAGATTTCTTCTTTTCATATTCAAAACTTTAGAGATCTAGACAAATGTGACGTGATAATAGCCTAAGTAACAGATCCAAGTGGAAAGCCAATTCACATTTGCAGTTCGTACTTATCCCTTAGTAAATATTTCTATCATGATAGGAAACTATTTCCCTCAGGGATAAAGTAGAAAATAATCTATAAATTGACCCCGGCTTTAGTCTTAGGTAGGAGATATCGAGTTGAATGGATTTGTATTTGGTGGCACACACTTATCTGGTGCTACATGTAGTCTAGTACTATAGACTCTAGATCTCTAGACTATTAAACAAGTTAACTCGGAGAGAGGCTAAACAGCTGTGCTCTCTTGATGTTCCTTGGCACTCACTCTTTTCTTTCTTTTCTTTCTGAGATCCCAAATCTCACCAGATTTAGTAAGTGTACTCATTGTTTGGTGGCCTTACATGGCATTCACACTTCAATTAAAATCCTAATAACTCTACAACTAAGTTAGAGTCCTCAGCCAGTATTCGAGCAATCAGAAATACTGAAAGGTAGGTATGGGTCATATTTGGTGGATCGCGATAGGTATTTTTGTTGCCTCAAAAATCATGTTACAAAGATAAAATTATAAACTTGGATTCTTTTCTTTTTCTTTTCCCTTTCTCTTTTCTTCTTCTTCTTCTTCTTTTTTTTTTAATTGTTTCTTCTCTTTTTCCTTTTTCTTTCTTTATCAATCAACATAACACGATACAGACTTTTATTTATGAGGCATTATTAGGGATGATGATGGTCAAGAGGACATTGTGTGGCTTATTTAGTGGAAGTGTGTATTCTTGGCACTGGGAAGGAATGGATAGGACATACATATTTCTGACCTTTGACACTATTACCCTCCTTCAGCCGAGGACTCTATGAAGGACGGTCATAACCATCCACCATAGTCATAGCTTTATTAAGACTCAATCTCTATGTATCTGACTTATTTGGTGACTCTTAGGAATTCACACAAAGTACGCACACAGGAACAGAGAGCGAAAACTATGCCTAACTCTGAAGTATCATCATCTAATTGTCCAAAACTTAAGAGTCCTTGCACTAGACTTAGCGCACCAGTAATCTCTCTACTTTCTTCTCACAAATATGAGGTGGATCTACTATAAGATAGTATGCCTGACTCCCTATTAACTATCCAAGGGTTCAGTAGACCAGAAATGCTTATTGGTTTTCTTCAAAGATCCATAACCCAGTCTACGTGCACATGAAGTAAATATATTGGATTCTAAACTTAAGAAATAATTCAAGAAGAAAAACCTCCAATGACAAAGGTATTTTGCTAGGGACTAACCCATTCAGCTCAAGAAAAGAGATTTTTTTTTTAATATGCTAACCTAAATGCATGAATACTTCCTAAAATGCAAAATGCACCCCCCCATGCCTAAATCCTACAATGTCCTCATTGTAAAATTAAAACAGGAGGAGAAAGGAAGGAAATCACTTGATGACAGTGTTATTCAGAACACTGGATTGCCTCCCAACAAGCGCTGCATTTTCTATCAGCAACTAGACTTATAAGGAACCTATAAGACTAGTTCCAAAGAGAGAAAGTGAGGCCCTAAAAATATGCGTAACAATGTGGGTTTAGAAAATCGGTAGCCACGGATGTTGGTGAGCTGATGATTCAACGTAATCCAAAATTCTCGCTAGAAGGTATGAAAGCAGAAAACCTCGTTGGCTACCTGGAGAGGTCTAGGAATAACAAAAGGAAAATGAAAAGGGACTCCTAAAATGGAATAAGTGGAGGATAACAAGGATCCTCCAAAGTAGGATGGGTTTTAAAAGATATAAACACTATTATTTCAAACCCTTGAATGGTGAGATTAAAAGTACAAACATCAATCCACACTCGCCATTCTACCTGAGGATGTACTGGCCTAATATGTTCTCCAGAAAGAATGTACATGAGCAGAGTTCTGAGCCAAGGATTGGTTAGGAAGTGTAAGGGTTGTTTGTAGTGTTGGAAGGTAATGATTACGTCCAATGAGGGCTTAGTCGGTGTTAGGTCCAATTCCAATAACGATTTAGATTGTGTATTCTCCCTAACAATTGTAGACAACTTCACGTTACCCTGCCTAGCATTAATGATCGGAGTCATATTTTCACTTTTCAGTATATGTGAATTAATGGTAGACTCCAAATTATAACTCTTTGATGGCAGGGTCGAAATAACAGAATCATTATCAATAATTTCATCCCCGGATTCGCTTGGTTCACTTGAGTTTTTGTCGGGGTGTATATGTGATTCATTAGTAACGGGAGGAGTTTGATCAGTATCCTCAATTATTCCTAAAGGAGGATCCATCATAATGTTTTGGAGTAAGCCTATATCATGCAATTCTTTGTTCTTCTCGGGGCATAAATCCTCAATTGATGTTCTTTGTCCCCAAGAGTCTCCCCTGGGCTTCTCACTATTTTGTTTGCCCTCCTCTAATATCAACTCCTGGTTTGATGGAGGATGACTCTCAAAAGAAGGGAGGGATCTAGATTTCACCATATTATTTATATCCTTTGGAGGTAAATCCTCAAATAATAAATAATTCCCCTGCGATTCACTCTAGATTTTCAGTCTAGGTTCCTCCATTGGGGCATCCTCGTCCTCTGAAATAGACTCTTTATATCCCTGAGACCAAAATTGATCTAATTCATCCTCCATTCCCTTAGGGTCACCTTCATTGGGTGCATTTAAATCCTTAGGATGCTAAATGGTAGGTGTTGATTCCCTAAGTGGAGGGTCAGGAGTAGGCTCACTAATGGTAAAATAGGATTCCATCAGATAATCAATAAGGGAAGTGATAGGAACAATACAACCTTGACCTGGGTTAGTAGGGGTAAGGAGAATACTGTCATTGGGGTCAAGGTCCTTAAGAGGTACCATCTTCCCTTACTTTTGACTCCAATATAGCTCTGGTGGATAATCACTAGGATCATTCTCCTCTAGTGGCCGTGTCTCATTAGGAGAGTCTAAGTGATAGCTACATAAAACTGGATCCCTATTGTCAATGGTTTCCTCAGAATTATTTTCATGATCATAGTCATATGGGTAGGGATCAGAAATACTGGGAAGAGCGTAGCTAAGCTGTCTTATTTCTTTGTTTAATTGTTGACTATTCCTCAACATCTCTCCCATGGATTCCATCATTTCCTTTTGCTATTTTTGCATTTCTATTATAAAAGAGGAGAGGCTACTATTATCAGGTTAAGGAGGATGGTCAATTTCAGGCTCTCGTTGCCTAGGTTATCGGTACAACCTCGATACAGAAAATCATGATGGGTGGGAGGGTTGGGAGTTTGCATAGAAGTAGGGATTCCAGGGTTGGAAAATCCCGCTCCTAGGCTCTGCTCAAAAGTGAGAGTTATCGGGCCAGTACTCCCAGGACAAGAATAAGAATGATCCCATGAATTGTTAATGTACCCATCAAAGGATGAATACGCTTAGGGCATGGGATCCTGGTTAAAATATGGGAAGTATTAACTCTGATAATCTAAATGATGGGAGTAAGGGTGATCCATTTCTTTAAGCCAAATAGTTTTAACTCTCTTAAGATTTAGAAGAATTCAGAACACTAGCAGAAACTTCCTAGAGAGTTCTATCGCTGTCAAAGCAAATGCAAATCCAGTGGGATTTATTTTTAGTAGATTCTAGGTCTTAGAATTAAATGTTCAGTTGGTGGCCAAAAAAGTTTTGCAAAAATTATGCTTCCTAGGCCTACCTTCATTGGTGCCTATAACCTACTCGCAAGGGATGGAAGTCTCTAATCGAGCCCACACACAAGGAACTGAAGTAACTTGGTGGATAGGCTTGTTGATTTTTGACTAACTTCCCTTGTGGTGCAAAGAGGAGAGGTAGAAATTTATCTAGTGACCTTATGTGTGTGGTGCACAGTGTCTCAGGTGTGCAATCATACGTTCGTGTTTTGAGTTTTGAAATCTCACAAACAAGATCATTTTGCACACAATTTTAAGTCACAGATTTTAAGGTCCAACCTCTTAACAGTCCTAATTTTTAAAATGACCACTGAATTAATTCGATTCAAAGACTTTAGTGGTCATAGATTTAGGTTCAATGCAGATGCATGACAGGTAATTGATGCTCAAGAGAAGACGTACCTTACTCCAGCTTTCTTCATGCAAGAATGTATGCAATACAGTAAAAATAAACTAGATGCTGCTCATTCAGTTCTAGATGGTCGTCCTATAGATATGTAGCTTCTAGCATGCAGTTAGAATATTTATATATATATATATATTTAATAATAATAATAAGCAAACAAACCTAATCTAACTAACTAACAAACATGCAGTTCAAACAATTTGAATAATCCTATAATCTAAATAAATGGGAACACGCTCCCGAAAATATGCTCCTGCATACAAGAGCGATAAGAAATAAAGAAACACTAGGAACACATTCCCAAAAATACCCGACAAGGGTCCAAAAGATAGAAATTAAATTCTAATGTCTATCTAAACTAAATGTAAACTAAGCTCTAATGACTAAATCAGAAACAAACTTCTCCGTAAGCCTACATGCATGGGATCAACGGTCATGTGCTCCTGTTGTTGGCCTCCAAGTGGCGTCAAGGTCCACTAAAAAGATTATCTCCGTCGTGCGTGCCCATCGCATTCGTCATTCGATTCGTGCACACAAAGAGAACCAATGTCAATAATTTAGAAAAGCTTTCAAAATAGCATCAAAATAACATAAAATTCCCAAAAAAATTAAGAGGCGTGTTTCCACTCCAACAACGATGCCATTTGAAAGGGCGATCTTCATTTTCGTTGAAAACTTTAACATAAAATGATGTATCATTGTATTTAATCGCGTGGTAGAAAATCGCTTTTCAAAATATTTTAATTTTCAAAATCTAACCACGAATAGGTCGTCTCCATAGGAAGGAATTAGCCTATCAAAAATGAGTAATGATGCATCAAGTAATCGGGAATATCAATTGATGTGCATGCTAACTAGTGTTCTCATTTCCAGCATAAATTCTCAATTTAGATAATTAATCAAGAATCTGAGGGTGCACATGCAAAGTCACCACCATGGAAATAACAGAATTACTATCTTAATACCAACAAGCATAATCAAATTTAATTAAATCAGAATTTGTTTCCCATAACAAGAACACATGTTTGCTTAGTCATGAGATGAATGTAATGTGACTGCATGCAATTCAATTAGAATTGAGGGACATTCATGCAATTCTACCGCAATATAATAATAAGATAAATAAGTGAATAGTGTATGTGACGATGGCATACCCCGTAAATTTTAATAGGGGAGAAAATAGGGGATTCTCCTTCTCTTTTGTGCATGCGCGTGGAGAGGCGATCATTGGCTAGCTGGAGTTTGGTGGAGGTGCGTCGGAGGCCAGGCATCGTAACAGAGGTGACGTGGCGGCCGGAGGTGGATGGCGGCGGCCGGACGATGGAGGTGAAGATGCCGGTGTTGGGTTCTATCGCATGATTGTGGTGGCCTGTGGCATGGCCTGCGACTGAGTGCTCGCGTGTGGGTACACTGAGAGCGCTGCGCGGTGAGGGCATGGCTATGCTGCGTGCTAGGGTGAGGGCGCGGCTGCACGCTTTGGGTTCCTCTCTTCGTTGTAGCAGTGGAAGAACGAAGGAGATGAAGAAGACGAAGTGGAGGAGGCACACGTACGGCTATTGGCCGCGTGAGGGTGTGGCTGTGCTGCGCGCGGTGAGGGTGCCTGCGTAAGGGCGTGCAAGGACGTGCCTTCGGGCATGGCTATCTGCAGGTAGTGCAGTGAGAAGGTCCTTTGTGTGTGGTGGAGGCACTACGGTGGGCAGGCGGTGGAATTTGTGGCTGTGGCGCAGTTGCAAGGTGCACGTGCGTGTAGTGGGGGCTGGTGGCTGCTTGGTGCGGCTGTGGCAGTGCAAAGGCGCACCTACAGGGTGCACGGTGAGAGGATGCTGCGCTGCTTGCAGGGCATGTGGCTGTGGTGTTGGAGAGCTTGCAGGTAGGCTGGAGGCACCGTGCACGCCTTCTCCATAGTGCACTCCCTCGCCACCTTGGTGAAGGTGGAGATGATCCCACAGGGGGGAAAAAGAAGCCGGCCCCCTCTCTCTTGCCAGGAGCCTCTTTTACCTCCTCCCCCATCCTCAAGTCAAGGGATTTTTAAATCCCTTACTAAATTTGCCTGGCTGCTGTTGGGGAGGTGTTGTTGAGGTCGGTGGCTGTTGGGGGAATGTTGTTGAGGCCGGCGGCTGTTGGGGGGAGAAATTACTTTTACCACCCTTTTCTTTGCAAAATTGATCCTCCTCTCTCTTCTTCCCGATTATTAGCCTGATGGTGTGGATTAAGTGGAGGAGATGCAACGGGTGCGCTGTTGCGGAACCTGCATGAAATATAAAATAATTACATAATAAGCAATAGAATAAAAGTAAACTTAAATAATGATGCATGCAATCATTTAATGACCTAATGTGATTATTAACAAACGTAAAATGTCAGAATAGAATTACTTAGGCATAACAATAGTCCATTAAAATGGACTCATTAGGTTCAACCTGAGGTGCTCTCTTATCGAGGTATAATGAATTGTGGAGATTGCATAGCACTAAATGTCTACAATGTTTGACAAATCCACCACTTTCGAAAATACACCAAGATGCCTTTGAAAGACATGGGAATATGCTAATTACGTTGCAAGAAGCCATTGATTAGAAATACCCAGACCACGACCCAAAAACTAATAATGCATCTTGGAGCAATTTTGAGGTTCAATACAATTCCCCAGAGCCCAGGTACGAAAATGAAGGTTATTATTATGGACCACCAACCCAAATGGAACAAAATTTTGATTTTGTGCAGAATAAAATACCTAATCAAGTTGTGGGTAGATCGAGTTATAAGTGCTCTCGATTATGAGCTAGCCTTAGGAAGCTGTGAAGCTAGTCCATCATGCCTAGATTTTCAAAATGCTTGTGATGAATTAGACTCAGAATCTCTCGAGGATGTAACTCCTGCACCTTATCTTGTTAAGGTATTCCTTGAGAATAGTTCTAACATCCCAATAGAACCAAGTCTAGATTCTAGTGACCCAATTCCTACCCCTAAACTAGAATCTAGATCTGAGCCTAGCTAGGATGATCATGAGGCTTAATGTGAAGAAAATAACATTTCAGATTTGAGATATGATTATGAGCCTATATTTGATGATGATACCTCTCCAGATTCCTCAGAAGAACAGATTGATTTATCGGAAGTCAAACTGATTTATGATACAGAATCAGAGGAGTTGGAAGAGTTGGGCTTTGATTGGGACTACCCTAGATGCCCGGAACCCAAGCCTATACCGAAAAAGGATATCCTAATGAGCTTAGAATTTGAAACTAGGTTAGACCAAAGTCAGGTTGATACCTCCTTGCATCTTGATTTATTCTGTGGTGGAAATCTCGATCTTAAATCGGGTTCAGAAGATGATTTTCGCAAATTCTCCTATGATTTTGAATCATACTCAAATTTAGGAGAATCCTTGTTTCCAGATGATTACTATTCAATTTACGACCTCAATATCCTTGCATTCTTTCATTCTAATTCTGACGCCAATGATTTGAAACTCGAAGTAGCCCTACTTCCTACTCTCGAGCTAGAGCCTTCCAGAAATTGATCTCAATCCTGACCCACCACCGGAATCAGTTTCTATTCTGACTTACCTCTTTCTAATCAGGTTGCATATGATTCACCACCACGTTTTGATATTGAATAGGACACTGATCAAACTAGCATCCATATATTGTCCCCCTTTGATCACACTAGTAGGGTTCCTATGTCCTTCACCGATCAATTATCCTTTGAGAACCCCTACTTTGATCCGGCCGAGCCAATACAGCCAAACCCTCGATTCGAATTTCCACAATTGTTTGAGCCACAAGCATCTGGTGGGCTCCGCACCTATTGATTCCCATTCCTCAACCCACTAGACTGATTGGGTTTGGTTTCGCGTGTTAGAAATTGGGGTTACAAGTAACCCATCGTCGTAGTTGCAAAACACATCGGTCAGATAAAATTTATACTAAAACTCCAAGGGAGTCCCAGGTTGAACACAGGGAGGCGACATTTACTTTAGTTGAAAACCACTCTTCTATTTGTTTCTTTTTGGTATTGTAGGGTTTTATTATTTTTTTTGTGTTTTTGAAATAAAAGACAAGTAATCACAAGATAGAGATGGAATCAAATGTGATGTATTACATTAATGTCTATTACAATAATCTACAAAAGCATAAAAAGAGAGGGAGGTGAGAAGAAATCTCCCAAATCGGTTGTTCGGTGAGACGACAGTGCCTGGCAGAAGCTTGGACGAAGGAGGTAAGGAGCAGGATGACGGAGGTGAGATGTAGGAGGACGTCGGGTTGAGGAAAGCTTCGGTGTGGCTCTAGAATGGAAGTGAGAAGACAGAGATGATCTGCTACCGAAATGGAGGAGGGAGGACGGCTCCAAGGTGACCTATGAAGGGGGGTGGGAAGTTGGAGGAGTATTTGGTGGGGTAGAGGTTCGCTAGACTAATAAGTGCCTTGGGAGCTTAAGAACAAGCTCTAATGGAGCGTTGGTAGGCTTGCTAGAGCTTCAGAGTAGGTGGGAGTAGAGTAGGTAGAGATGGGTTGGAAGGGAGGGGGTGTAGGTCCTTTTATAGTGGAGGAGAAGAGGCAAAAAATAGGTATGAGACCATTTGTGACATCTAGGTCATCACTGGAAACATCGCTGTAGGTAGCTAATGCCAGTTGGCGCCCACAGTTGGCTTTGCTGGCATGCGATGAATTAACGATGGCTGTAAGTGTCGTTGTAAGTCCAGCTCATGCGTCGCTGTAGGTCTAGCTCATGCATAGCTGGCGTTGCATTTCCCGCCTTTGCCATAAGCACGTGCGCCTACGCGCTGGCGCTACTCTATACGCATGTGCGCCTGCGTGCACGTGCGCACCTACGCTGCTACGCACGTGTGGTGGCGTGTGTGTGTGCTGGGTGGCTTAGGTTGCACCACGTGGTGCAGTCTGGGTCGTCCATCTTCTTCCTATTGTAGGGGCTACTACAGAGGTCGGATTAAGTCAATTTTCATACTATTAGGCTGCGATCATCAACCCGAATCCATCCGCAGGGTCAGATTTGTCATTTGAAGCTCCCAATTATGTCTCATAGTCCCTTGGCCATTGATCTTCCTTGGACTACGTATGGTGTTACGGGACTCCGATCGAGGCGATTTCAGAGGCGTTGGACTTCGATCGTCGTATTGATCAAATCCATACAATCGGATCATCAATCCGAGGCTCCAAAATAAATATCCTTCTCTCCTAACCACAAAAAGGACATAATTAACCTAAATTATATACAACTACTCCAAATGCAAAATGATGCATGCTATGCAATATTTATAACATGAAATGCAAATCTAAGCCTAGGAACATGCATGAATAGGCATTTCACCCTCAATAAATGTTTTTACATCATACTCCCATGCCTATCTTTTGCTAGTCCCTAGCAAAATTAAACTCTATGCTATGTACAAAAGCAGAATTAGGATTAGATCACTTAGGCCTAAGTCGTTTATTAACAATAGAAAATTTCAACTAAGGTCCTAAACTATGAAAACTCAACAGTACCTAGGTGCCTACCAGAATGTAGACCACCCAAGTCCTTGTCTTATTTGAAAATGGAAGATACATTTTTTTATTCTTTTTCTTCTTTTCTAATTTTTTTGTACTTTTGCAGTTTGAGAGTTTCGGGAGAACTTTTTATAGCTACCCAACCCGCTCAAGATTCGAAAAGGACTCTAAGTGCTAAGAATCTTGTAAAAATAGTGAAAGACTCACTAGGTGGCCATTAAAACAGACTTCGGGTTTCTACGACCCTACGTGACCTTGCTTAGAGGTTTATCTTTTCGAACGGTAGCTTTCTCCCTACTTCTTTTATTTATTCGGTCAACACAATGACGAACCTAGTGTATATTTCCCTAGTTTATTCTGCTTCCCCGCTTCTTCCCTAAGTGTTTTAGGAATTATTGTGCATTCTTTGTGAGCTGGGTTTTGGACAACTAGCCGATGAGCTGTTACCACTGTCAACTTGCCAGGCATACTCGTGCGGTGAAGTGTGGTTTTATTTATCTTTTTATTTTCTCCTTTTTCTATTTTTTTCTCTATATTTTCTTTTTTCTTTTTAAGTAGGTGGCTTTCTTGATCTAAGATTTACCTAAAGGCAATACAACGAAAATGGTCTTGTGGCTGGGCTTTGGACAACCAGCCGATGAGCTGTTACCACCAACAACTTGCAAGCCATACCACCCAAGTCGATCCATTAGCAACCTAATTTCCGTAAAAATCGTCAGAAAGTGAGTTAGTGCGAGTAGTGTGTAGATGCTTAGCCTTAAAATCCCCCCAAACCAGAGGGTGGGTTGATAAGTCATATACTTATCATCCTAATTTATTTACCAAATTAAAATGAATTTGGATTGGCGAGGACTTGAGACTAAGTCCACATTCGAGTGGACACCCGAGCTAATTAAGCCCAAAGACCTGAAGAGTCTAAGTGTTTAGGTCTTCTCGTATCATTTCCTAAAGTTAATAACTTCCAAATGCCTATGTTCTCTTTTCCTAATTTCTTTCTTTTTATATCTTTTTTAAATTTTCAATATTTTTTAAAGAAACTAAAAGAAATTCTACAGAGTTAACATAATGATTTCATGAATGGATTATCCACCCCCTGCCTAAATGATGCAATGTCCTCATTGTAAAAATAAAGACATGAAAAGGGTAGAGTAAACAGAATATCACCTGAGTGTCTTGAAAATCCGGTCAGCTACGTAGAGAGAAGAGTTTATGCACACACGCTAGGTTTAATGCCTTCAGTTAGGCATAACATACATATAAAGAAGAAATTAAGAATTCACAAGTGCGAGTCAGAATCAAAATCAAAAGGTTGATCCTGAAACCCATCTGTAGAAGATGTCCATAGATGTGGACCAAATTATGGTGTAGACCCATGCCCTAGGGTCGAGTGGTTCTCAGGTTCTGGATGAAAATCACCCAGAACAAAAGGTTGTTGTGTTTGTGGGGTCAGGCCTGTGATTTAGTGGTGTGCAACCCAAGACCAAAGTGTCGAACAATGAGTAAAGATGGTTCAATAGGTGCGGTAATCCACTTAACATCTTACTTAGAAAAATAATCAGTTATTTCGAGCTTGGGTTGCACATGAAAGATATCGTAAGGGTCCTGGTAGAAAGTAACTGGTTTCAGGTCAACAGGAATCCTTAGATCAAAATCAAAGTTCCCTCATAATTAGCTTCCTAGATTTTTAATTCCAACTTCTTATCCTCCGAAATCAATGTTTGCGGGACCTCCAAATCATTGTACACCCCATCTAAAGTACCCAAGTCCAACAATTGTAGCTAAATCAGGATTAACTTAGATTTGGTGATCTCAAAAGTCAGCTCTTCGAGGTGCAGATGAGGAATGGGGTTACTAATTGAATCATCAGGATTCGAATCGTCCAAGTTAGCCCTAACATGATCATAATCTTCAATGATCAGGCTATCAAATAGTTCATCATACTCCTCGAGTCCGATTGTCTCACTAGAATCCTCTTCCTTGAGTTCAAATGAGACTTCACCAAAAGATTCTTTACCTTCAGAATCAAGGAATCCATGATCCTCATTTATATATGTCTCAAAATCATATGTCATTTCATGGTCCGTGGAGACATTTTTCCTCGCTCCTGGGTCGGGGATCTCGGGTGAATCAATCGGTTTATCGTCAATGGGTTACTCTAGCCCAACCTGGTCATCCTCGATTTCAGAAAATGTATCCCCCTCGAAAGGCACCTGAGCAGGTTCTGACATTGGCTCTCCTGAAGGGTGTTCGTCTTGAGAATCATCCCAAGATTTGACTAGCGCAACCACAAATTTCATCCTCAACCTTGACAATTTCCCAATAAGAAACTCACCCAGGTCCCTATCCCTAACACTTTGGAGCAAATCCAATAAAGAGCTATTCAGCTCGTCAATCATTTTTATCATAGGCTGCAATGCTTTAGTGCATGGTGTTGGTTGAGTTTCTAACGATTGTATAGTGTTCCTCAAATTAGCCAACACCCTATCCTGGATTTGGTCCACCTGGACCAACTGGTTCGATTTAGGTTTGGGTGGGTTTGGGTTAAATATAGGGGAGTCAAGATGTCGAGGTTCTTGGGTCCCTCCCTGAAAGTAGGTCGTTTTAGGTTGTTCAAAGGATGGTGGTGACCTATATTCAGTGGAATACTGGGGAGGGTAGGTGTTAAAATCATGATATCCTTCCTGATTGTAGATCGGGTTGGTTTGGTCATCAAAGGATGGAGAACCATAATCATTGTAGCTCTGGGAAGGATAATAATCATAGTCTTATTGTCCAGGGTTAGGCCCTGGACACTGAGGTCCGGATTCATATCCCCAATCAAAGTCATCCCGACTAGTGGATGGGTAATTACAAGTCAAGTCGGGATAGTAATCATCTTGGAAATAAGTGGTGGTAGGAGGATAGGATTGGAAATGTGTGTAAGATGTAGAAGGGTACATGGTGAAGTAAGGAGGGAAATCAGAAGAGATAGAAGGAGCCCTGCAATACAAAATTACAAGCCTATCTTTAGGTTGGGTAGCCTAAAGGTCTACAGACTCTCAGAATCTGTCCTAAGATTATGGATGATTTACACTACTTATGTCTAGGCAATCCAACCAGTTAGAAGGAGGGACTAGGGAGAAGGTTCTTCCTTTGGCTTGCGCCTCTGGTTCCTAGTGTACCCCCCAGCCATGGTCGTTTGACGCTACTCCCCTAGCTAGACCTCAAATTGACTAGGACAAGCGGGTTAATTGTGAACAATCTCAATCTGGATCCTGATGAGCGAACCAGTCCTTAGGGCCAACGTCTAATCAATTTTAGTTAGGCTTGGGACAATGGTGCTTCAAGAATGTGATGGGCCCTTTAGATGGGTTGTGCCCTTAATGATAAGTTAAAATGTGTGTGCATGCACAACCAGGGTTTTCAAACAAGGTTATTTGATGATGTGTCTTTTAGGGTTCAACCTTGTTTAGTAGCTTTTAGGGTTTAATCTTTGGGTATATTCAATCAAGGTTCAGTAAAACACTCCAAGTTTTGAAAGCACTGGTGTAGATATATTCCTTTAAAAATCAAAAATAAAATGTGAAGTGCCTGGTTCAGTCCTAAAATCAGCCCTTAGTGGCAAGCTACTTGATAAATCACTTTTATCTTAAGTGGTGTGGCCCAAACAGTTCAATCAATTGGCTTATTGCACCACTTAGTTAAGGCACACAAAAATGTTTGACCTATTCAGATTTCTACTCACTTATTTGTGTGTTTAATTAAGTGTATCGGGTCTACAGGTCAGATCCTGGTTAAGTGGTAGAATCGATGTGCTTGTGCGCCTTAGGGTGAGAAGTTGTGGGTGCTAAGTGTGTAGCTTTAAAAAAATCCTACAATCAGATAACACTTTTTTATTATTTTTTTATTTATGTGGATGGAGAGGTGAGTGGAAGTGGCAAACAAACAACCAATCTATCTTAGGGTTTATAAAAAGCACCTAAGTTGATTTGGGTTTGAGTTATTGGGTTATGGAATGAAAACTAAGGTAGGGGTGGTGTGGGGGACACTTACAAAACACTCTACTCTCACTTTACTCTGGTCTACCGCACTTGGATCTCCATGCTAGGGTACCTACAAGATAATAGATCAGAGATAAGTAGGGTTAGTGCTATTGAAATGCAAAGAAGCGCAGAAAACAATAAAGTAAATTCTGTTGCCTCCCCGGCAACCGTGCCAAAATGGCCACGCGTGTTTCGCATGTTTGAAATCGGGGTTACAAGTAACTCGTCGTCGTAGTTGCAAAACATGTCGATCAGATAAAATTGATACCGAAACTCAAAAAGCGAGTCCCGGGTCGAACACAGGGAGGCGACATTTACTTTAATTGAAAACCGCACTTCGATTTGTTTCTTTTTGGTATTTTAGGGTTTTGTTATTTTTTTGTGTTTTTGAAATAAAAGATAAGCAATCACAGGATAGAGATGGAATTAAATGTGATGTATTGCATTAATGTCTATTACAATAATCTATGAAAGCATAAAAAGATAGGGTGGTGAGAGGAAATCTCCCGAATCGGCTGTTTGGCAAGATGACGGTGCCTGGCGGAAGCTCGGACGAAGGAGGTGAGGAGCGGGACAACGGAGGTGAGATGCAAGAGGACGTCAGGTTGAGGAAAGCTTCGGCGTGGCTCTGGAATGGAAGTGAGAAGATGGAGATGATCTGCAACCGGAATGGAGGTGGGAGGACGGCTCCAAGGTGACCTATGAAGGGGGTGGGAAGTTGGAGGAGGTGAGGCAGAGGTTCGCTAGACTAATAGGCACCTTGGGAGCTTGAGAACAAGCTCTAATGGAGCGTTGGTAGGCTTGCTAGAGCTTGGGACTAGGTGGGAGTAGAGTAGGTCGAGATGGATTAGAAGGGAGGGGGTCTAGGTCCTTTTATAGTGGAGGAGAAGAGGCAAAAAATAGGTATGAGACCATTAATGACATCCAGCCATTGCTGGAAACGTTGCTGTAGGAAGCTCAAGCCCACTAGCACCCACAGTTGGCTTTGCTAGCATGCAATGAATTAGCGACGGCTGTAAGTCCAGCTCATGCATTGCTGTAGGTCCAGCTCATGCATAGTTGGCACTGCGCTCCCCGCCTTTACCGCACATGCGTGCGCCCACGCACTGGCGCTGCTCTGTTCGCATGCATGCCCGCGCGTGCACGTGCACCCACGCTGCTGCACAAGTGCGGTGGCGCGTGCATGCGCTGGGCGGCCTGGGCTGCACCACGTGGTGCAGTCTGGGCCATCCATCTTCTTCTTGTTGTAGGGACTGCTACATAAGTCAGATTGAGTCAATTTTCACATTGCTAGGCTGCGATCGTCGACCCGAATCCATCTGCATGGTCGGATTTGTCATTTGAAGGTTCGAATTATGTATAGTAGTCCCTTGGCCGTTGATCTTCATCGAACTGCATATGGTGCTACTGGACTCCGATCGTCGTCTTGATCAGATCCATACGGTCAAATCATCAAGCCGAGGCTTTGAAATAAATATCCTTTTCTCCTAAGCACAAAAAGGTCACAATTAGCCTAAATTATATACAACTACTCTAAATGCAAAATGATGCATGCTATGCAATATTTTTAACATGAAATGCAAATCTAAGCCTAGGAACATGCATGAATAGGCATTTTACCCTCAATAAATGTGTTTACATCAATCATCAACCAATTGATTTGAACAAGCACCTGGTTGGACCAACCAGACTACTCATCAAGGTGCCTGTCTTACAAAATTCCACCAATCTGTCCACCCCTTCTCCTTGATCACCTTCTACACAGCTGAAGGCATTGAATTTAGTGCTTAACGAGAGACAAATAGTCGTTTCAAAAAGCTGAGACCCTTCTAATTCATCTTTGAGCTACATTCCTATTGTACTTTAGGGTTCAAACTTTAGAACAGCTGACTCCACCTTTCATAGTTATATCAAAGCTTGAAATTGTTCACAACAATTATCCTGACCCGTTCACCATCCACCCGAACTTGTTCTAAACTATGAACTAGGCCAAATTAGAACCCACCTAGTTTACGATGAGAACATTGTAAAACTTAGGCATAGAGGGTATTAAAGTGCAAAACAAATGGAAAATTCAATTCTTTGAGAGATTCTCACAATATATATATACAAAAAAGGGAGAAAAGGGGAGGAAAATTTTGTGAGCTAAATGAAAAATCTTTTTTGAGTAGGAAGGAAGAGAAAATACAAAAAATTACAAATGAGCAAAATTTGAAAAAAATTGATAGTTCTAGTAATTGATTATGGGATCCTACTTAAGTTCTAGACCAAATCAAAATAAGGAATTAAGTCCTTAAGTGTTAAAGACAAGGGGATAAGTAAAAAGTACTAACCTTAGGACTCTTAGGCCTATTCTAGGGCTTAAACACTAACATATTTGTTAAGATCTTGACTATTCCTTAAGGGGTTGAGAAAGTTGTGAGGTTGATGCACTAAGTCTTAGGCATAGGGATTATTTAGCCCCGTTGCCTACCCTTTGGTTTGTGGGACTTGGTAACCTAGGCACCCAAAAATCACACACCAATCTAGTTCAGTGCACTTAATAAAGAATAATGCCAAAAGTGTTTTGTTTTAAAAATGTTTTGCCAAAGATTCGACTTAAGAGCGGGTTAAAGACACAAGTTGATTGGACTAGTTCCTGGCGCAGAGAGGAGGAATGAAAAATACTCCCCTCAAAGATTCTTTATAACATATTGTCTCCTCGATGTTTGTCTCCTAGGATATCTAAATATCCTACTGGGGGCACTTAAGCACCTTATGCTGGTTCAGGTGCTATCGGCGGGATTATCTTGAAATGTCGATGGCCAAGGCTTGAATTTAGCTACAGAATGCCATGGGCGACACTATCTTGACGTGTCGAATGCCAAGGTTCTGGGGTTTGCCATGAGCGGTGCTATTCCATAACATCGAAAGCCAGGGACCCTATGAGGATTGATGGTAGGGACAAGGAATCTGATACAGATGTGTTTAAAGCCAATCTGACGTTGAATTTAGGGGAATGTAAAAAGAAGAAAGAGAAAGCTCTCAAAAATAAATATCCCTCTCTATCTTTCTTATCAGAAATGCATTGGACTTTATACGAATACACACAGGTGCTTTAATTGCTGGGGTCAACGAACCTCTAGGCGATTTTTGTGAGCCTCAGAAACCTTTGTAGTAGACCCAAGGTTGAGGCTGGTCAAGTCTGAATCTTGGTTGGTACTTAAGTACCTCTAGTCCTATTGTTGGCATTCTAATTTGATTTCTATAGAAGTGGTACAAACAGCCATCTGAACACAGAAATATGGTCTAGAGATCTAGTTCCTTCCATAGGATTTTGCTAGAGAGTAGCAAAAGCTAGGCATGGGGTGGTTTAGGGCAAATTAGGAGATTTAAGATGTGGTCGTCATAGTACACTCCTAAATCACATAACAAATACTTAAATTTATAAACTCAGAATCTAATTGAAGTCCGAGGTCATTCGAAGGAAGAAAATATGGAATTCACGTACTAATCTCTATTCAAAATAAATGAGCATAGTAAAAGACATGTAATGAATAAATCTTGTATGATTGATATTCAATGTATCTCAAAACATCATCAGATAAAAAGAAATAGAGAATCAAAACAATGGTGATTTAAATCACCACTTAACACTTTAATTAGCCATGCATCTCATGTATTCAGTTTATTCAAATAATCCAATAGTATTCTCAATTAGATAACTTAGGTACTTAAATGTTCCACAGTGCCATTAGAATCAAAGGCTTAATTAGACGTCACCTATCAGAGCCAGATGACTTAACCTTCATAGCATAACCCCACAAGGGCAATGACCTCTCAAGGCCTTCTCTTCTTCAAGCCTTCTCAAGCACAAGGACAACTCTCTTAGAGGCTAAGTATAAGCCTCTTCCTTCAGTACATGTCCAAGGGTATTCCAAGATGAAGCAAAACCCTCCCCCTTCTCTCACAAATCTCTCCTCTTCTCTTGTCTAATAACCCAGTTAATATTCCGGTAAGAACGCTGGCAATCAGATCTGGGTATGGGATCAGGCTCACCAGGTGTGGGGGTGAGTGAAGTGTGCGAGCACATGTGAGAGGGACCCAACCCATCGTGACTTGGGTGAACAGCTCATGTCAAAAATTCAATTTATGCCCAGTTGTAAGTTTGTCCCATACAATGTGGGACTAAGTAAGGGGGGCTTCTTCGCATAGCATCAATAGGTGAGGATGTCGAGATTGCATGTTGCTACTGAGCTTCTTCCACTCAATTGGGGTTGCAGCTAGATAGGCGAATGTAATATGGATCACCTGGAGGTGGTGCTCATGATGATGATGGTCGGATGAGGGGTAACGACATCGGGGAAGACGATGGTGACGACGATGCACGGCGAGACCTGTACTTCATGAATACGGGTGCTATGCCCCAATCAAATGGTCTAGGAGGATCACCGGAGGACGGCGAAGGTGGTGGCGGTGTCCATGTGGTGTATGGGGGCATGTGGTGGCCTGATGGAGTTGAGGAGGTGATGAGAAGGAGACAGAATTCGGTGGGGTGATTGAGTGGTTGGAATGTGAAATAGGATGAGGGGTTGTGGTCGTGGAGATGAGGTGGAGGTTGTGGAGGTGATAATGGTTAGTTTGGAGGTCTGTGGAGGGTGGAAGGCCTCGTTGGAGTTCTGTCGGAGTGGAAGAAGATGGAGGGAGAATGAGTGGTTGGTTGGTTGAAATGGGGAGAGAAAGAGATAGGGAGATTCAAGAGAAGAAGAGGGAGAGGTTAAGACCTAAATTACTAGAAGAAAGGGTGAGGGAGGCGCTGGTTTTGATTGGTCGACACCGGAGATGGTGAAGCCTCCGGTGAAGGAAGCAGCGACAACGAGGGGGTCTGGGAGCTCTTGCTGTGGCTGAAGAGGAGCGAAAGAAGGAGCTGAAGATGGTCCCACTGCCTATGGTATGTGGGAGCGGACGAAGAAGTCGGAGGGAGAGGAGTCGCCAGAGCTGTGGTAGAGGTGGTTGGAGAGAGAAGTTTTGAAGAGTTGAGGCCAAAAGTCGAGCTAAGGAATGTAGCATGAGGTTCAAGAGCTTTTATAGAGCTCCTGACCGAGCTCTAGATCAGGAAACAAGCCCAAATTGGCATGAAATTAAAGCACAAGATAGCCATGAATCTCATGGGTTTGCTAGAACATACCTTTGCTATTTGGGAGCCAAGACCGGTCCCAATCAATTCCTCATAGTGTGAACATCAATCCCACCAATTTGGTGGGATTTGAATAGGTTTAGGTGTGGTCAAAGTTGACCTCGAGGTCGGTTGACCTCTAACGGTAGAAAGGACCCATTTGCAAAGAAGATAAGGAAGTTAGGGACACATTTGCAAAAATTTTTGAAAGTTAAGGGCTCATATGAAAGAAATAAAGTTTAAATGGACTGAAATGTAAACTAGGTCAAGATGGACTCTGATTGAGCCCAAATTTTGGAACAAACCTAATTTGGACCTAAGGAATCTAATGGTGAAGTAGGATTTGAGTTTTGGAAAGGTTTGACTGGGCAATTTGCATAGAAAACCAAATTACGGCTAAAATCTATCTGTGACACTGTTCAAGGTCAAAATATGTTCATATGGTCAAATCAAGACTACCAAACCTCAAGAAATATTTTTCTATGAATTTTAGGAGGTTTAGATAAATTTTATCCTAACAGAAACCTCTGTAATTTAAGTGGATCTGAAATTAGGGTTTTGTGTTTTGAATTAGTTCTCGAAATGTGCGAAACCCTGTTTCGATCTGTGTGGACCCACTATTACACTTTGTTGAACGTATACGAATCGAATCGCTAACGTGTTCGATTTTGGAAAACCTGTTGTTGTAGCTTGAAAGCGAAGAATTCGTGTTCAACAAATAAAATTTATACCGAAATTAAAATTCCAGGTCGAACATAGGGAGGCGGACGTTTGATTTAAAAACTATGCGTTTCTTTTTATTTGTCACGGAATAATTCAATTTAGAACTATCTAATTATTTACAATAAATAGAAGAGAGAGAGAGAGTAAGAGAGAAAGAGAATATTACATAGAGAAATCAAAATGAGATGTAGAATAAACAAGGAATTTATCATTAAGGAGATTGTTCATTTCACTCTTACAACAACAAAGCATAAAACAATTACTCTAGAAAGCGATAAATTTACTCTAGAAAGCATTAAAAGAATGGAGGGAGAAATGTCCTCCTCGACGATTGCTTGGAGGACGAGCAAAACTACACTAGAAAGCAGTAAATCTATACTAGAAAGTAGTAAAAAGAATAGGGAGAGAGAAATCCTCCTCGACGGTTGCTTAGAGGAAGAGCCGGACGAGACGACACCTGGACGAAGGAGAATGAAGCAGGACAAAGGAGGACGAAGCAGAAGAACGGGAACAGAGCAGCACGCTGTCGTCGTCGCGGGATCCACTTCCGAAGGGGGACGAAAATTTGGACTTTATCTCGCGAGAAGCATCCCGAGTGTGGGACAAGCTTCTCTTGAGCTTTGGAGGGGTAGAGAGGAGAAATAAGGGATGAGAATTTCGTATGGAGGGGGTCTCCTTTTATAGTTGCAAGGAGTGGGGGCAAAATGGAGGGGGTCTCCTTTTATAGGCGCGGATGGTCAAGCGGACGCTTTTAAGCGCGGCTGACCACAGCCGTTGGATCAAGATCCAACAGCGGAGAACGAGCGGGTGCGGGATCTTCGGAGGTTTCCTGCGGCCGTTTGGGCGGCCAAGATGGTGCCACGTGGCGCCATATTGGCCGTCCATCTTCTGGAAGTTGTAGATGGTACCACGGATGTCGGATTGACTCGATTTTTGTGTCGTTGGGCTGCGATCGTCGATCCGAATTCATCCGTGTGGTCTGATTTGTCATCTGAAGTACGAATTTACACCATCTAGGCCCTTGATCTTCTAGGATTCCCCGGTCACTATTTGATACTACGGATGCCTAATTAGGGTGATCTTGGAGTCGTTGAACTCCAATCGTCACCCTGATCACATCCATACGGTTGGATCTTTGATCCGAGGCCCCGATAAAATGTTTGCCTTATCGAAGCACATAAAAGGAGACAATTAACCTCCATTTTATTCAAACTACTCTAAATGCAAGATGATGCATGTTATGCAATATTTATATCATGAAATGCAATCCTATGCTTAAGAACATGCATAAATAGACATTTTAAGTAGTGTAAATGTGTTTACATCATACCCCCATTCCTATCTTTTGCTAGTCCTTAGCAAAAACTATATGCTATTTATAAAAGAATTAGGTTGGGTTATTTAGACCTGAGCTATTTTCAATCATTAAGAAATTCTCTACTTAGGAACTGAACTTTCAAAGACACAACAGTGCTCGGGTATCAGCCAAAATGCAGACCGCCTCAAGCCTTACCTTATTCAAAGAAAAATTTCTTTTTCTCTTTTAACTCTTTTCTATTTTTTTTTTATTTTCAAATTTTAGGGTTTAAGAGTGGCTTTCTACAGCCATTCAACTCACCCAAGATTTGATGAGAATCCTAAGCTTTAAGCATCTTATTGTGATTGTGATAGACTCGTTGACCGGTAGTTAAAACGGATTTCGAATTTCTACGCCTCTAGGTGACCTCAAAAAGACTTCTGCCTAAAGGTGTATCTTTACAACCGATAGCTTTCTCCCTACTTTTATTTTTTACGGGGTCAATACAAGGGTGAATCCAGTGTATATCTCCCCGATTTATTCTACTTCTTTGCTTCTTCCTAAGTGTTTTGGAAATTTTTAGTGCATTTACTGAGCTGGGTTCTGGACAACCGGTCGATGAGTTGTTACCACCGACAACTTGCCAGCCATACTCGTGTGGCGAAGTGTGGCTTATTTCTTTTTGTTCTTTTCTCCTTTTCTTTTTGATTTTTTTTTTTTAAGTAGGTGGCTTCCCTGGTCTAAGATTTACCTAAGGATAGGAAAAAGAGAAAGGTCCAGTGACTGGGCTTTGGACAACCTACCTATGGGCTGTTACCTACAATAACTTGCCAGCCATATCACCCTAGAAGGTTCATTAGCTACCCAATTTCCGTTAAAATCGCCGAACAACGAGTCGGTGCAAAGAAAGTGTGTAGATGCTTAAGACTCAAAATTCCCTCAAATCAGAGGGCGGGTTGATAAGTCGTGTACTTATCACCCAAACTTATTTACTCCAATTATGATAGAATTAAGATGGCGAGGACTTGAAAGACAAATCCACATTTTAGTCGATACACGGGTTGATTAAGTCCAAAGACCTAAAGGGTCTTTGTGTTCAAATCATAATGTAGTATTTCCTAAGATTGAAAATTTTCTTAAACCCAAATTCTCTTTCCTAATTTTGATTTTTTTTATATATAAAAGAAAATAAAACAAATCTACGGAGGTGACGAATGAATTCAGAGATGAATATCCACCCCCCCATGCCTATCTAATGCAATGTCCTCATTGTATTAAAAAGACAGAAAACAGAGTGGAAAAGTGTAGAAAGCACCTGAATTGCGTGAATGTCAGGTCTGCTCCGAGATGAAAATGAAAAAGAACTGTATATGTGCTGAGTTTAGTGCCTTCAGTTAGGCACACTATACAAAGAAAAGAAATGAAGAATTCACAAGTGTAGGTCAGAATTAAAATAAACAGAAGAATCCTTCGACCTGTCAACAGAGGTCCACAGATGTGGACCAGATTGTGGTGCAGACCCATCCCCCATAATCGAGAATATCTTAGGTTCTGGATAAAAATTACCCAAAACCTAAAATCAGAATGCAAGCAGGGTCAGGCCTACGATTTATGAGGATGCAACCCAAGACCAAAAAGTCGGGTTACAAAGAATTGAAGCTCAAAAGGATAATCATTGAATGTGTGCTTGAGTTTGACATCCTCGAAACAAATGTCATAAGGGTTCTGATTTGATGGTTTCAGCTTAAAAGGAACCCTTCGACTCAATCTTCCATTTCCTCCAAAATTAACTTCCCAGCTCCTATCCTCCTCATTCAGCATATCAAATTCCAGGACCTCTTGTATATTAATCACCCCGTCTGAAATCTCCAAGTCTAAATGATGTGGTAGAATCAAAATTGACTTGGGTCTAATTATCTCAGAATTAGAATCATCAATAAGCTCAACGGGGTGAAACTAACAATCAGGGCATTGAATTGAATCCTCTAGAAAATGTAATTCTGGATCTGTAATGTGTGCCCTAAGATCAATTTCCTCAATTATTGGGCTATCAAATGATCTATCAGATTCCTCAGGCCCAATCGTCTCACAGAAATCGTGTTCAGAAAACTCGCGTGAGACTTCGCAACTTGAATCTTCACCGTCAAAGAAATTAGGATCCGTATCAATGTATATCCCAAAATCATTTGTCACTTTCTGTTCCAAGGAGATATACGTTTCCTCGTAACCCAGCTCAGGGATCTCAGGTGAAGAAATCAGATCTTCCTTAATTGGTTGCTTTAATTCAATCTGGTCAGCCTCGTAACACGTGTCCCCCCCAACAGGTGCCTGAGCGGGTTTTGTCATTAGCTTTCCTGAAGAGGGTTCATCCTGGGAATCATCCCAAGATTGAATCAAAGCAACCACGAATCTCATCCTCAATTTCGCTAATTTCCTAAGTAGAAACTCACCCGGGTTCTTATCCTTAACGTCCTGGAGCCAATCCAACAAAGACTTATTCAAATCATCAATCATTTCAATCTGGGGCTCCAATCTCTCAATGCAAGGTATTGGCTAAACTTCTAAAGATTGTATGATATTCCACAAGTTAGCCAGAACCTTATCTTGAACCTAGTTAGCCTGAACCAAATGAGTTGGTTCAGGATGGGCGGGTTTGGTATCAATGCAGGGGAATTAACGAATTGAGATTCGTTATACCCTTCTTGAAAATAGGACATTTCAAATTGTTCAAAAGATGGTGATGACCTAAAGGTAGTGAAATCAGAGGATGGGTAAGGATCGATGTATCCTTCTTGATTGTAGATCGTATTAGGTTGTTCATGAAAGGAAGACGATCTATAATCGATGTAGCTCTGAGAAGGATAGAAATCAGAATCAAAGTGTTCAGGGTTAGACCCTAAACACGGGGGTCCGAAATTGTATCCCCAATCCAAATTATCCCAACTGACTGATGGTTGATTACAATACGAGTTGGGATAATCGTCATGTTGAGGATAATTCACAACAGGAGGGAAAGAATGGGAATGCGTGAAATATGTGGAAGGATTCATGATACACGGGAGGAAGAAAGGCGCCCTGCAATACAAACAATCAAACCTGTCCTTAAATGGGTTAGCCTACAGACCTACAGACTCCCAAAACCCATCTTGAGATAAAGGAACGATTTGATCTACTTCCGTCTGTTCAATCGAACCAGTTAGAAGGAGGGACTGGGGAGAAGGTTCTTCCTTTGGCTTGCACCTCCGATTCCCAATGTACCCCCCAGCCGCGATCGTTTGACTCTGCTCCCCTAGCTAGAAATCAGATTGAACAGTAGAAATAGACTAATCTAAAATAATCTCATTCTGAGTTCTAAAGAGCGAGTCCAATCCTTAAGGCCAATGTCTACTCTGTTTTATTTAGGGCTAGGTTTGAATGTGCATTGGAATGTGATGGGCCCTTTAAATGGGTTGTGCCCTTAATGATTGATTGATTTGTGTGTGCGTGCACAACCAGTGGTTTTCAGGCAAGATTGTTTTTGATGTGCTGAATTTTAAGGTTCAAATCTTGCTTAGTAGCTTTTAGGATTCAACTTTAGGTGTTTTCAATCAAGTTTCCTTGGCACACCAAGTTTTACAAGCACAGGTGAAGATGTTTTCCTTTAAAGTTTAAAAAGAATGTGGAGTGCCTGGTAAATCCCTAAGAGTTGAACCTAATTGGCAGCTACTTGATGAGTTGATTTTAATTGAAGTGGTGCGGCCCAAACAACTCAAACAACTGACCACAAATGCACCACTAAGTTAGGCACACAAAGATGGTTAACCTAGAATGATTTCTACTCTTTTATGTGTTGCTTTATGTGTACAGGTTCCACAAATCAGAACCCGGTTGAGTAGAAACAAATCAATTCGGTTAAGTGCCTTTGAATGTGGGTGTATGTCGTGTGTTTATTGAAAATTGCCTCACAAAATTATCTTTTTATTATTATTTTTATATAGATGAAGGTGGAATGAATGTGAGTGAGAATCCAAACAACCAAACTATTCCTAGGATTTATGCAAACACCTAGGTTAATTGGAATTTGGATTTAATGTGGCGAATGAAATCTATGGAGGGAAAAGAATGGGGATAACTTACAAAACCTTCCACAGCACTTTACTCCAATCTACCACATTTGCTCGTCTCAAAAGAGTACCTGCAATTATAATAAGAAAGGAGAAAAGTGAGGTAAATGATTTATAAGTTACAAAACACGAAGAGAAATCAAAGATCGTCGCCTCCCCGGCAACGGCGCCAAAATGTTGAATGTATACGAATCGAATCGCTAACGTGTTCGATTTTGGAAAACCTGTCATTGTAGCTTGAAAGCGAAGAATTCGTGTTCAACAAATAAAATTTATACCGAAATTAAAATTCCAGGTCGAACATAGGGAGGCGGACGTTTGATTTAAAAACTACGCGTTTCTTTTTATTTGTCACAGAATAATTTAATTTAGAACTATCTAATTATTTACAATAAATAGAAGAGAGAGAGAGAGTAAGAGAGAAAGAGAATATTACACAGAGAAATCAAAATGAGATGTAGAATAAATAAGGAATTTATCATTAAGGAGATTGTTCATTTCACTCTTACAACTACAAAGCATAAAATAATTACTCTAGAAAGCGATAAATTTACTCTAGAAAGCATTAAAAGAATGGAGGGAGAAATGTCCTCCTCGACGATTGCTTGGAGGACGAGCAAAATTACACTAGAAAGTAGTAAATCTATACTAGAAAGCAGTAAAAAGAATAGGGAGAGAGAAATCCTCCTCAACGGTTGCTTGGAGGATGAGCCGGACAGGACGACGCCTGGACGAAGGAGAATGAAGCAGGACGAAGGAGGACAAAGAAGAAGAACGGGAACGGAGCAGCACGCCGTCGTCGTCGCGGGATCCACTTCCGAAGGGCGACGAAAATTTGGACTTTATCTCGCGAGAAGCATCCTGGGTGTGGGACAAGCCCTCTTGAGCTTTGGAGGGGTAGAGAGGAGAAGGAAGGGATGAAAATTTCGTATGGAGGGGGTCTCTTTTTATAGTTGCAAGGAGTGGGGGCAAAATGGTAATTACATCGTCAAAATAATAAATGAGGGGTCTTTAGTGACGGATAAATCTGTCACTAAAGCCCCCAACGTGGGCGTAGCTTCCGTGCCCACGCGTAGCTCCTCAGCTGCCCGCTTCCTCAACGCCCACGCACGTTCCTTGATTATCAGCCGTCCGATCGTGAGATCGGATGGCTTAAGACGCATCTCCTCCTGCTACTGCGCCCACCTGGCGCGTGCGATTGCGCGTGACACCGTGCGTTCAATAGCGCGTGATCTCGATTGAGCGCTGATAGCCGTCTAATCGCGATCCAACGCCCGCCATTGCCCGCACGCCCGCGCCTTCCTCCCCTTCGCCACGGCTCGAACCCGCGCCCGCAGCTCGCGTAAGCGCGCTCGACCACTGCGTTACGAGGCGCAGATGGTCGAGCGAACGCTTTTAAGCGCGGCTGACCACAGCCGTTGGATCAAGATCCAATGGCGGAGAGCGAGCGGGTGCAGGATCTTCAGAGGTTTCCTGCGGCCATTTGGGCGGCCGAGATGGCACCACGTGGCGCCATCTTGGCCATCCATCTTCTAGAAGTTGTAGATGGTGCCACGGATGTCGGATTGACTCGATTTTTGTGTCGTTGGGCTACGATCGTCAATCCGAATTCATCCGTGCGGTCGGATTTGTCATCTGAAGTACGGATTTACACCATCCTGGCCCTTGATCTTCTAGGGTTCCCCAGTCACTATCTGATGCTACGATGCCTGATTAGGGCGATCTTGGAGTCGTTAAACTCCAATCGTCACCCTGATCACATCCATACGGTTGGATCTTTGATCCGAGGCCCCGATAAAATGTTTGCCCTGTCGAAGCACATAAAAGGAGACAATTAACCTCCATTTTATTCAAACTACTCTAAATGCAAGATGATGCATGTTATGCAATATTTATTTCATGAAATGCAATCCTATGCTTAAGAACATGCATAAATAGACATTTTAAGTAGTGTAAATGTGTTTACATCAGACTTTAATGCTCATTTAACCTTAGATTAACTCCTAGAAAACCTGTGGTTACTCTAATTTCATGATGTGATGTTAAAATTTCATAATTAACCCTGATTTAGTGTTCTCTCAGAATGGATATGCATGGAATTATGTCTCTCAGGTGATTATCTCGGAGCATTTGTCACTTGATTATGACTAATTAAAGTTAGTTGTGGCTCATGATGGTGTTACCATCATATCCCCATGCCTAACTTTTACTAGTCCCTAGTAAATTCTTATGGAAAAAACTAGATCTCTAGACCATGCTTTTAAGTTCAGATGCCTGATTTGTGCTACCCTCTAGAAATTAGATCAGATTGCCAACAATAAGCATAGATGTACTCAAGTATCAGTCATGATCCAGACCTGACCAGCTTCAGCCTGGGTTCGCTGCAGAGGTTTCTAAGGCCTGCAAAAATTGCTTAGAGGTTTGTTAAACCTAGCAGTTAAAGCACTCATGCGTAGAATGTAACATGCCTAGGTTTAGTTTGCCAGTGCATTTTTGTAAGACAGAGATATGAGGATTTTTCATTTGGAGAATTTTCACTCCTTTCTTTTTATTTTTCCTTAAATCTAGCCTCAGATTGGCCCTAAACATGGTCAGTATCGGATTCCTTGTCCCCACCATCAATCCTCGAAGGGTCCCTAACTTTCGATGATTCGGGATAGCACCCCCCATGGTAACACCCGAAACCATGGGTTTTGATACTTCGGGATAGTATCACCCATGGCATTCTGTAGCTAAATTCAGGCCCTGGCAATCAACATTTCAGGATAATCCCACCCATGGCACCTAAACCAGCACAAGGTGCTTACATGCCCCCGGTAGGATATTTAGATATCTTGGGACACAAGCACCGAGGAGACAATATGTTATTACGCATCTTCAAGGGGAATTTCCCACCTATCCTCATCGATAACTCGTCCAATCAACTTGTGTTGTCGAGCTGCTCCTAAGCAAGATCTTCGAGATGGCTTTTTAGAAGAAAATTTTTTTTGCATGATTTTCTTTATTAAGCGCACTGAACCAGACTTAGTGTGTGATTTTGGATGCTTAGGTTACCAAGTCTCACAAACCAAAGGGTAGGCAACATGGCCGAATATAATCTAAGCCTTAAACCTACTACATCGGCCTTGCATTTTCCTCCTAAGGATTAATCCGGATCTTAACAAATATGTGAATGTTTAAGCCCTGAAACAAGCCCAAGAGACCTAAGGTCAATACTTGTCACTAATCTCCTAAGTTTTAGCCTTCCAGGTCTTAATTCATCATCCAATCCAACCTAAAAGTTATGTTAGTTCCATACTTAATTTCAAGGGATTATGTCATTATTTTCTTTTTGTTTTCTCCTTTTTTCTCTTTCTTTTCTCCTCAATTGTTTTTTTTTCATTTAGTTCAAATTGACCTCTCCTTTCCTCTTTCTCCTCTCTTCTCTATTTTTTTTTATGAAACCCTTTCATGCATTAATTTTCATAGAATTTTGCATTTTAATACCCCTCCATGCCTATGATTTGCAATGTCCTCATTGTAAATTAAGTGGGTTCGAGTTCAATTTAGATCGTACATTAGAACAGGTGGGTAGTGAATGGGTCGGAATGACTGTTGCGGACGATTTCTAGCTCTAATACAAGTATCAAAGGTGGAGTCGGTTGTTCTAATGGATAAACCCTAAAGTGCAATATGATTTTAGCAAAGTGATATGTTAGAAGGGTTTCGAGTTTTTCAAAGATGACATGTTGCCTCCTGTTAAGTGCTAAGCTTAACGGCATCAGCTGGGCACAATGAAGCTTAGGGAGAATGGAGATCAAAAGATACTGCAGCCAAATTTGAGTCAGTGAGTTCGAAGAATGGTTTGAGTCTTCGACCATTCACAACAAAAGGTTCTAATTCGTGGCTGAGTTCACTGATTTTGACCACTCCATTTTTGAATATTCATCTCACAAGGAATGGTCCAATCCATTTTTATCTGAGTTTTCTTGGGAAGAGCTTGAGTTTGGCATCGAAGAGTGATACTTTCTGACCAGGATGGAAAGATTTTCACAAAATGCGCCTGTCATGGAATGCTTTCACCCGCTCTTTGTAGATTCGCAGGTTCTCATATGCATCATTGTGTAGTTCCTCGATCTCGCTCATTTGCAACCAGCGATGGATTCTAGCCTTCATAAGATCTAGATTGCACTTTCATACTACCCAGTAGGATTTATGCTCCATTTCTATGCGAAGGTGACATGCCTTCCCATACACGAGTCTGAAGGGAGACATACCTAACTGGATCTTATGGGCGGTCCTATAGGCCCACAAGTTTTCTGGAAGGCGGGCAAACCAATCCTTCCTGTCAGGTCAAATAGTGACCTGAAAGATATTCTTGATCTCCCGATTTGACAATTTAACCAATCCATTGGTCTAGGGGTGATAAGGAGTCGAGATACGATGGACACCCCATATGTTTTCATCAAGGACTAGAAGTGCACATTCGCAAAGTGGGTCCCTCCATCAGAGATGATAGCTCATGGAATACCGAACCGAGAAAACATGTGTTGATGAATGAATTTTATCACAACTTTATGATCATTGGTTTGGGTCGGGATGACTTTGATCCATTTGGACACGTAGTCCACAGCTAGGGGAATGTATTCGAAACCATCAGGTTTTGGAAAGGGACCCATGAAGTCAATTCCCCAAATGTCAAAGATTTCGCACACAAGAATCGACTGTAAAAGCATCATGTCATGACGACTCATGTTGCCTAAGGTTTGGCAACAAGTGCATACCTTACAATAGTCATGTGCGTCTTTGAAAATCATGGGCTAATAGAATCCGCACTGGAGGACTTTTGCTGTGGTTTTATGTCTAGAGAAGTGACCACCGCAGACTTGGTCGTGGCAAAAGGACAAAATGCCATTGATCTCAATTTCTGGAACACATCTTCTGAATATTTGATCAACACCAATGCGTCTTCCAGAATAAAGTATTTAGCATTTGAAAGTAATTTATCTTTCTTGGCCTTTGGCTAATCAGACACAATCTGATGTGATGCCAAATAGTTCACCATATCAGCATACCAAGGAAGTTCTGTATCGACTATCAGGAGATGCTCATCCAAAAAATGCTCCATGATAGGTTCGGAAGGGTCAATGATTGAAAAAGGAAGATGGGATAAGTGGTCAGCTACCACAGTTTGCTTTCCCACCTTGTCACGAATTTCAAGATTGAATTCTTACAACAGCAAGGTCCAGCAGATTAATCTAGGCTTCATGTCCATGGGTAAGTGCCTCACTGTAGTTTGATACGAGTAAATGATGACATGGGAACCTAGGAGGTATGACCTAAATCTCTCAAGTCTAAATACTACAGTTAGCAGCTCTTTCTCCATAATAGTGTAATTAGCTGAGCCTCATCCAATGTCTTGCTAGCATAATATATGACTATCTATTTCCCATCAATTTTCTGACCCAGCACTGCTCCTACTGCATAGTCAAATGCATTATACATGATCTCGAAGGGTTGAGACCAGTCAGGAGATTGCAAGATTGGTGCTTGGGTCACCCGATCACGTAGGATCTGAAATGCGTGAACACACTCACTAGATATCTCAAATGGCATGTCCTTCGAAAGGAGATTCGTCAAGGGGCGTGCCATCTTAAGGAAATCATGTATGAATCAACGATAAAATCCAACATGCCCCAGGAATGATCTGATGTCTTTGACCGAGTTAGACACTGGTAGCTTGGAAATCAAATTTACCTTAGCCTAGTCAACCTGGATATCTCTCTCAGAAATGAGGTGTCCAAATATAATGCCCTTAGGAACCATGAAATGGCTCTTTTCCCAGGAGAGAACCAGGTTCACTTCAATGCATCTTTTAAGGATCTGGACCAAATGCAGGAGGCATTCATCAAAAGATTCACCAAATATCGAGAAGTCGTCCATGAAGACCTCAAGGTAATTACCTACCATATCGAAGAATATGGCTAGCATGCACCGCTAAAAGGTGGCAGGTGCATTGCATAGCCCAAATGGCATCTTGCGGAATGCATACGTACCATAGGAATAGGTAAAGGCGATCTTTTCCTGATCCTCTGGATGAATTTCCACCTGATTATATCCAGTGTACCCATCTAAGAAATAGAAAAATCGATTTCCCGCCAATTTCTCAAGGATCTAGTCAAATTACGAAAGCGGGAAATGATCTTTCTTCGTGAAGGCATTCAATTTTTGATAGTCTATGCATACTCTCCATGAATTCGCAATGTGGGTAGGGATGGTCTCTCCAGATTCAGTCGTAATAACGGTGAGCCCTACCTTTTTTGGCACAACCTAGATCCCGCTCAACCAATGACTATCAAAGATCGGGTAGATGATACCAGCATCTAACCACTTGATGATCTTTTTCTTCACGACCTCCTACAAATTCAGATTGAGTCTTCTCTGCATCTCTCAGGATGGTCGTAAGCCCTCTTCATTGTAGATACGGTGTGTGCAATACGAGGTACTGATACCAGTCAGATCATCGAGAGTCCATCCAATGGCTCTCCGGTGCTGCTAGAGAATAGAAATCAGCTTTATCTCCTGAACAGATGTGAATCGGGAATTGATGATCATAGGAAACATTTGATTGGAACCCAAAAACACATACTTCAGATGATCTAGGAGAGATTTCAACTCCATAATCGGGTTATCAGCAGCAGGGGGTTCGGGATGGGCCTCAAAAGATAAAGTAGGAGCTAAGGGTGAATCTAGATCAGCTCTAGGCTCCTTTATCTGTGGGTTAAAATTTTCTCATGGTTTAGGATCAAATATAATCGGGTCTTCCTCTGCAGGCGGATCCTCAACTATAGAACTGATGTTGCACATTTCCTTGATTACCCCACAGTTTATTCATTTCTGGGACTTAAAGATATCAATCTTTAGTGTCTGGTTCCTGAATTTCAACTCAATCTAGCCCTCTTCATAGTTGATATTTGCCCTAGTTGTGGCTAGGAATTGTCCCCTTAAGATGATCGGTGTGTTCCTCAGATTTTCAGGAGTATTCATGTCTAACACAATGAAGTCCACTAGAAAATAGAAATCGTGGATTCGAACCAGTACATCCTCAAGAATTCCTCTGGGTGACTTGATTGATCGGTCTGCTAACTGCAAGGTCACCTCAGGCGGTTTGAGCTTATTTTCCTCGAAATGGTCCAGTAGGGATGTAGGTATCAAGTTTCTGTTGGCTCCTAAATCCAACAATGCTCGATCGAATTCTAAATCACCGATCTCACTAGAGATCAAAGGGGTGACAGGATCTTTTGCTTTTTGAGGAAGTTTGCTCAAGATGATCGAGCTGACTTGCTCAAACAATACGACCAGACTCCCGTCTTTGCTTCGCAACTTATGCTTTGGTGTATATAGGTCTTGCAGAAATCTCGCGTAAGCCAGTACGAAGTGGATTGCATCCATCAAGGGGATGTTTATCTAGACTTGCTCAAAGAGCTTGACCAGATCTTCCTCAAGTGCCATGAGTTTGGGTTTCCTCTCTCCCTTGGTCAAGGTCTCAGGAAATGGAACCTCTGTAGGTTCCTCTAGGATTGGTTCAAGTTATGGATCTAGGATAAGGGTGTCCTGGTTAGGATCTGAACTACCAAGCTAAGAGTGGCTCAGATAAGGTGGATCCTGAATTGACTTGCCACTACGGGTGGTAACAGAATTAAGTCCTACCTGGTTTTGGTTCAGGGTTGGCAGAAGTAATTTCTGCTGATATCTCGAGTATGATGACGAAGCTTCCATCCCGTTAGGTGATGGAACAGAAGGAGCCTGATAAACATAGTGAGCTTGGCCCTGATTCAGGTTCACAACCTGCCTCTGGTTTGTCATGTTATTAGGATTTGGGAGAGGCTGAGAGGGAAATGCACCAAGTTGGAGAGAATTCGCCATCTGTGCAAGCTGATTTCAAACCTTGTGATGTCATCTTTGTGCTGTTTCTACATAGCTGCATTAGTCTTTTGGATGTCAGCCAAGGTTTGTAGGATCAAAGTCATTTGATCTTCCCTTGAAGGCCCAGATTGATAGTTCGGATTAGGCCTAGGCTGAGTAGGTTGATATGGGCATGGAGCTTGTGGTCAGGGCTGGAATTAAGATCTCGAATTTTAATTATTCTCTAACCATGTGAAGTTGGGATGATTACACCATCAAGGGTTATAGGTGTTTGAGAATGAATCATTCTGGATGGCAGGGAGATCCTCACATGTCTGAGGAACTCCAGAGAAGTCAGAGTATGAGGGTTCAGAGTTCACCCAACTAAAGTAGGTAGTTTCAAAGTTTCCTCCAAAACCAAGATCAGGCAGGGGTGGATATAGATCCATCCCTTGATGAGAATGGTGATAAATGTTATGCACAACCCCCTATTGGAGGGAGATTGCACATACGTGTTCTGTGCAGCTGTAGTTCTCTGCAAATGTCAAGCCAAATCATCCACCTTTTTCTCAATGATTGAGACCTTGTCTAGGCAACTAGCCATCAGTTCCAGATCAGCAGATGTAAGCAAGACTTGAGTCTCATGTGCCTCTTTCATGTTTGTCAATGCACGGGTGGTTGTCCAGTCGAACACACCCAATGATTCATTGTTTATGGAGTTCTCGCATATGTTCTCGAGAATCTCCCAAACTGTATCTTCATGTTGACCCATGATGCTTCTACCACAGGTTGCATTAACAAAGAGTTTGATATCCTCATGGAGCCCATGGTAAAAGGACTGGACTTGTTCCACTCCGTGATAGGGGCATCTCCGCATGAGATCCAAAAAGTGAACCCATGCCTCATGAAGTGGTTCTCCCGCATTTTGAGAGAAGTGCGTGATTTGGTGCCTTAAAGCATTTGTCCGACCAACGGGGAAGAATTTCTGTAAGAATTCAGTTTGGAGTTCCCCCCATGTGTTGATTGGACGGGTTTAGAGTCTGAAACCAATCAGTAGCTTTATCCAAGAGCAAGAAGGAGAATACCTTCATGAGCAGGATGTCTCGATTTTGTATGGCAGGCTCGAAGGTCTAGGCTAGATGTTTCAGCTGCTTGATGTGCTGGAAGGGATCTTCAGAGTTCAAGCCATGGAATTTAAGAATAGCATGGATTATATTTGGGTTGAGTTCAACATCAAGTCCTCCAGCTGGGATTTGTACCTTGGGCTCGATCTCCACTGCAGCGAGATTGTAGTGATCTCACATCTAAGGATGCAGTGGTGGATTGATGTGTGCATGGACTAGATCATTGAGGTGTTGCAGCTGATTCTGGAAATCAAGCTCTTCTTCGTGATTCTCTATATACGTAGATGAATGAGATATGGGCTCAGAAGCAAAAGAGTTGGAAGAGATCTCAATTTGGTCGGATGGTAGCATAAATAAGTGAGTCAAGGCTTGGCCTCGATGAGAATGAACTACTAATGGAGGTCTCAAGGGTGGTCTTAAGGAACCCCTCTCGAACATGCACTAATGAGCCAGATGAGCAACAGAATGTGTACTGGACCCAATCGAGCCATCCAAAGATCTTTGGATGACTAAGGAGGTTCGAGGTGGATGATACCACTTGATCTAAAAATCATTCACTCGAGAAATACTTGGGCAGCCAGGAAGGGAAAGCCTTGCAAAGACTCCTACATGGTAGAGCATCCCTATGGGTTACAGGGTTTCCCCCACCCGACCTTCCTTGTCACTGAGAATCCAAGTAGATCAGAATGAGCAACTTGACCCCTTATGTCTACCAATTTTAGTCCTGAATTATGGTGCTTTGATTTTCACTTGAACTTTAGAATTGATTATGATTTGTGACCTAATTGAAGATTGGTTAACCCACAAGGTAGGTCAACTTCACCTAACCTATCCTAAAGTTTAGGATGAGTAGGGTAATAAACCCAAAATCACCCTGAGTGGTTTGCAAGCAAGTTATTAAGTCCCAAGTTTTAAGGATTAAAGTGAATGTTTAAAGCCTTCTTTTAGGGTCTTCTTGCTTAGATCAATTCAATCAAGGCTTGGGTGGCACACAATGCGGGAAATCAATTCTCTTGTAATTTAGGCAAGTGTGTTTTCCTCAAACCCTAAAGTAGAAACCCTAATTTGGCTCTTTTCCAGGTCCAATTCTTTCCAAATTGGGCACCTAGGGCTCAATCAAGAAGGTGAATAGCCCTAGGCTCCTTAAGTCCCTAGTAGGTGCAAAAATCTGGATGGGGATGTCTAAATAAATCAAATTAGGCAACTCAAGTGATTAAGTCTAAGAAAGAATGCGAGTTGATCCTAATTGATTCTTCTTTTTAATTCGTTCCAGAAATAAGGGCTTAAGAAGGAAACAAGATTACTTGCCCCTGGAGTGGCTATTGTGTGGCTGATCTTCTAAATGAGTACCTCGCACAACCACAACAAATCAGACAGAATAAGTCAGAATCAGATCGAAATTGTAATTAGTGAAATGAAATAGCACCTTGCTCCCCAGCAACGGTGCCAAAATGTTTGTGCAAAATCGTCGATGTTTAAGGAAATGCACGTGTAGTATAGTCAACGAAAATGCAAAACACTTAAATTTATAAACATAGAATCTAATTAGAGTCGGAGGTTGTTCGTAGGGAGCAAATATAGAATTCACTCACTAATCTCTATACAGAATAAATGAGCACAATAAAAGATATGCAATTAATAAAACTTGTCAGATTGATATTCAATGTATCTCAAAACATAATGAAATAAAAAAAAATAGAGAATCAAAACAATGGTGATTTAAATCACCACTTAACTCTCTAATTAAGCATGCATCTCATGTGTTCAGTTTATTCAAATAATCCAACAGTATTCTCAATTAGATAATTTAGGTACTTAAAAGTTCCAACAGTGCCAACAAAATGAAAGGCTTAATTAGACATCGCCTATCAGAGTCAGATGACTTAACCTTCACAGCACAGCCCCACAAGGGCAATAGCCTCTCAAGGCCTTCTCTTCTTCAAGCCTCCTCAAGCACAGGGCCAACTCTCTCAGAGGCTAAGTATAAGCCTCTTCCTTTAGCACATGTCTAAGGGTATTCCAAGATGAAGCAAAACCCTCCCCCCTCTCACAACTCTCTCCTCTTCTCTTTTCTGATAATCGAGTTAATATTTGGGTAAGAATGCAAGTATTCGGATCTGGGCAGGGGACCAAGCTTACCGGGTGTGGGGGTGAGTGACATGTGTGAGCGCATGTGAGAGGGACCCGACCCCATGTGACTTGGGCGAACAGCTCATGTCACAAATTCAATTTATGCCCGGCTGTAAGTTTGTCCCATATGATGTGGGACTAAGGGGGACTTCTTTGCGTAGCAGCAGTAGGTGAAGATCTCTGGAATGCCTGCTACTGCTGAGCTTCTTCCACTCAATTGGGTTGCAGCTGAATACGTGGATGTAACCTGCGTTCCCTGGAGGTGGTGTTGAAGATGATGGCCAAATGAGGTGTAACAACACCAGGAATGATGATGGTGACGGCGAGGCATGGTGAGACCTGTACTTCACGAATATGGGTGCTAGGCCCTAATTAGATGGTCTAAAAGGATCACCGGAGGATGGCGAACTTGGTGGCGGTGTCCGTGTGGTGTATGGGGGAGTGTGGTGGCTTGATGGAGTCGAGGAGGTGATGTGAAGGAGACAAAGTTTGGTAGGGTGAATGAGTGGATGGAATGTGAAATAGAATGAGTGGTTGTGGTCGTGGAGATGAGGCAGAGGTTGTGGAGGTGATAGCAGGTCATTTAGAGGTCTGTGGAGGGAGGAAGGCCTTACCAGAGTTCGGTAGAAGCAAAAGAAGATGGAGGGAGAATGGGTGGTTGGTCGGTTGAAATAGGGAGAGAAAGAGATAGGGAGATTCAAGAGAAGAGGGAGTGGTTAAGACTTAAATTACTAGATGAAACTATGAGGGAGGCACCAGCTTTGATTGGCCGACGTCGGAGATGGTGAAGCCTCCGGTGAAGGAAGCGGTGATGACGTGGGGGTCTTGGAGCTCCAGCTATGGCTGGCAACGAGCGGAAGGAGCTGAAGATGGGCCTACTGCTTATGGTATGTGGCAACGGGCAAAGAAGTCGGAGGGAGAGGAGTCACTGGAGCTGTGGCAGAGGTGGCTAGGGAGAAAAGTTTTGAAGAGTTGAGGCCAAAAGCTGAGCTAAGAATGCGGCATGAGGTTCAGGAGCTTTTATAAAGCTCCTGACCCAGCTCTTGGTCAGGAAACAAGCCCAAATTGGCTTGTGATTGAAGCTCAAGATACCCATGAATCTCATGGGTTTGCTAGAATGCACCTTTGAGATATGGGAGCCAATATCGATCCCAATCAATTTCTCATAGTGTGAACATCAATCCCACCAAATTTAGTGGGATTTGATGATGATTTGAATAGGTTTAGGTGTGGTTAGCTTGGAGGTTGGTTGACCTCTAATGGTAGAAAGGACCAATTTGCAAAGAAGATAAGGAAGTTAGGGACCCCTTTGCAAGGATTTTCGAAGGTTAAGGGCATGTCTAAAAGAAATAAAGTTTAAATGGACTAAAATACAAAGTAGGCCAAGATGGACTTTGATTGGGCCCACATTTTGGTACAAACCTAATTTGGACCCAGCCAACTCTGACTAGATAATTTTCGTAAAAACCCAAATTTGGGCAAAAATCTTTCTGTGACTCTATTCAAGGTCAAAATAGGTTCAGATAATCAAATCAAGGATACTAAACCTCAAGGAATATTTTTATATGAATTTTAGGAGGTTTATATGAATTTTATCCTAACCAAAACCTCTATAATTTAAGCAAGTCTAAAACTAGGTTTTTGTGTTATGAATTAGTTCTTGAAATGTGTGAAATCCTGTTTCTGTCTGTGTGGACCCACTTATTAGACTTTAATGCTCATTTGACCTTAGATTAAACCATGGTAAATCTCGTGGTTACTCTACTTTCATGATGTGATGTTAAAACTGCAGAATTAACCCTGATTTAGTGTTCTTCTCTCAGAATGGATATGCATGGAATTATGGCTCTCAGGTGATTATGTAGGAGCATTTGTCACTTGATTATGCTTAATTAAAGGTAGTTATGACTCATGATGGTATTACCATCATGTGGGTGTGATAATAACACCATCATTCATCATAACTAACTGTAACTTGTTAGAATCAAATGATAAATGCTCCTAAATGATCGTATGAGGATCGTAATTACAAATTGAACTGATTTGAGAAGATAGGGAAACAGGGTTAATTCCACTATTTTACCATCCTATCATTAATGCAAATTAACTAAGGGATTAATAAGGGGTTAATTCAATGTTAAATGAATTTAAAAGACCAAGTAGTGGGCTAAAATTGATTGAATCAGGATTTCACGCATTTCGAGATTTAAAATATCACTAAAAACCTTAATTATTAGCCTCACTCAAATTGAAAGAGTTATGGTAGATATAAATTCAATTTAAACCCCTTAAAAATCATTGAAAAATATTCTAAGAGGTTTGGTACCTATAGATTGACATATGAACCCATTTTAACTAAAAATAGAGATTCAGATGGGAATTTACCCTAATTTGGGCTCTTATGCAAATTACCCAGTCAAACAATGTCAAAACTCAAGTCTAATTTCATCATTAAATTCCTTGGGTCCAGATTAAGTAACCAAAATTTAGGCCCAATCAGAGTTCATTTTGACCAAGTTTGCATTTCTACCCTTAAAATCCATGTTTCTCACATCTAAACCCCTAGGTTTCAAGTTTCGTTACATCTATGCTCCTAACGTTATCATATTCTTCATAATCTGGTCCCTGCCTCCTAATTCTAGTAGGTTTCCTAATTAGAAACCTAAAACCTATACACACCGACCTTCAAAGGTAGAAATCAACATGATTTCTCCACGAAATCCTAACAAAATTGGTGAGATTGGTGTTTAGACAATGGGAAAGCAATTAGACTAGGTCTTGAATCCTATTTTGGAGTGAGATGGCTACAACAAAGATCCATTTTCATAATCTAAACTTGCCTAATTCATGAGTTAAATGAATGAATTCCTCTAGTTTGAGCTCAAATTTAAGCTTTATATAAGCTCTATCATGTTACTAAATCAAAACAAGCTAGGTTCTGGCCAAGAATACCTCTTCTCCTCCTTCTCTGGTAGCATCTAACTTCGACTCTAGTGACTCTCACGCCCCCACTCTTTTGGCCACCCAACGACCAAATTAGGTGGTCCAACATCTTCACCACGTTCTTCCGCTCCTTGTCAGACAAAGCAAGAGTTCTAACCCTCTTTTTCCTCACCATACTCCCTCACCAAAGGATTCTTCTCCCTCACTTTCAGTGGAGAAAATCGACATGAGCCTCTCCCTCCATCCAATAAACTAGGTCTCCCCCTTCCCCTTAGCTTTTAGACTAGACTTAGGACCTTAGAACCTAGATTTGATTGCTCACTCACCTCTCTCCCCCCTTGTCTTCTTCATGTCCAGTGAAGCTCCAAAGAGCTTCATTTGGTCGCCACATGTCACAACACGCTCCGCCGCTACCACCATTACCTTCACCCCAACCCACAAAATAATAGCCCTAACTTTATTGGGAGCTTCAGCCACTCCTTCGCCTCCCTAAACAACCCACCTCACAAGCACCTCCACCTTCACTATCCGACCACCTTATGCTCCTATTCACTAAACCTACATCGCCACAAAACTCCATGCACTCCGGTGGCCCTAATGGACTGATGAGAACCTCATCATGAGCCATAACTAGCTCATTTTGACCTAATACAAAGGATAAAAGCTCCTACATATCTCAAGGAAAGGCTTAACTCAGAGAATTCTGAGTTTGAGAAGAAAACAAGTCATAAGGGGTAAAAATGCAATTTTACCAGTATAATCTGCATACAAGGTAATTCAGGGCCCAAACATAGGTCAAAGCAGCTTAATAAGAATAAAAGTGGGATGAGATGATCTAGCAAGGGCTACAGCACTTCCAAGAAACTAAATGATAATCTGTAACCCTAAAACAACCCACTTCAATTCACGAGGTTCGAGGCAAAGTAAAAATAGAATAAACCCTCTAAAATTCATAGAAAAATAATCTCTAGGGTTTAGAACCTTCAATTTGGCCTTCAGAACCCATTTTGACCTACATTGAGAACCATGCCCAATTAATAACTTAATTTGGGTTTTTCATAAATTGACCGGTCAAACAATGTTTAATATAGAAATGAAATTCACCATCAGATTCCTTAGGTCCTAATTAATCATGTATAAAAACTTGAGCCTGAGAAGAAACCTCCTTGACCGAATTTACACTTTGGTCCTCATATATTTACTTTTTGGCCCTCAACTTTTGAACCATCGCATTTTGGCCCCTAACTCTCCTTCGTTCTTCGCATTCAGGTCCCCCCTGCAAAACCTGCCAGCACCATGCTCCGGCGACCTTGCGCGGAGCATGGCGCCGCGCAGGGTGAGGGGGGAAGCCTGGCAAGTAAACCGGGGGTGCCCTGCGTCGTCAGCCGTCGTAGGGACACCCCCCTGGTCGCTGTAGCCCACCATACCGGCCGTGCGAACGCACGGACGGTATGGGTTTTTGTTTCTGGCCATCCTTCGGCGAGGGAGACACGTCGTCTCCCTCTGCCTTCCTCCCTGTTTTGATCCCTATAAATACCCCCCGTTGCTCCACCGACCGGGGCAGCTCGGGTCTGACGGAGAAAACCCCCAACTTTCCTCTCTTCTCTCTCCGGCAGACGCTCACCAGCTCCGGCGGTTCCTCCCCCTTCTCCTCTTCGCTCTGCCGCAATACCAGCAGCAGAGACTTCCTCCCCTGCTCTTCCCGCGCCACGCCGCACCCAGCTGGCGCCTCTCCGGCTCTCTGCTCGCCGCCGCCCCTTTCCCTGAGCATTGTCTTCTCCAGCAACAGTCGATACGACTGTCGCCCTGCTGCTCCCCCTTCGTCCCAGCAAGTAAGCTAGAACTACTTCCCTTCTTCTCCTCTTTCTTTCCCCGCTTTCAATTTGTTCAATTAAGCCCTCGACCGACCCTGACCATCGTCACCCCCTTCGTCTCCGGCCACCCTCCGGCGAGATGCTCCCATCGCTCCACAGCCTCACACACCACGCCGACCCTCACCGAACCTCCGCCTCATCACACTGAGCACCCCCCACCCCTCCACTGCCACTCCACACCTCCGTAACGCTCCCCTGAACAAACCCATTCCTCCGGTTGCAGTCCAACCTAGGGCTGCCGCCAGACACCACCTTGCGGCTTGCCGCGCAGCTCCACACCTTCGCCGTGCCTCGGCGAAGGTTCCCCAGTGGTTTGATCAGGCCGAGAGGCCATATTCGTGTCCGACAGGTTTTGAGGTTCGACCGCCATTAACGCACATTGAAGCAGCTTCTCCCGCGCTCCAGGCTTGAGGACTCCAGGTCTCCAGCTGCTGCGGATTACGGGGAGTCTTGCGAAGGCAGCCAGCCAGCAACCGACGCAAATCGAAGCCGCAGCTGCAGAAGCTAGGCCGCGGTCTCCCAGCTGGTGCACGCGAGGAGAGGCCTCCGTTTAGTCCCACATCGGTGAGCCTCACAACCTCTTCACCGTTTAAATTGATTTTGTGCATTAGCCTTACTACCTCAGCACACGGGGTGAGGTCCCCTTCACCCGCCCGGTTACCCGGTCTCGTCCGCGCTCACGCCCCGCGGACCTGACCCGACCCGACTTAAGACTGACCTGCACTCCTCGCCCACCACGCACGCCGGTGGGCCTGGACCCGGACCTGACCCGTACCCGACTACCCGGCAGCTCTGGGAGAGCTTTCCCAAGAGTGGTTTCAGAGAGAGAGAGACGCGGGGGGAGAGGGTAGAGTAGGTTTTGTCCTCTGACGTAAGCTCGGAAGTGTGCAGGCACAGGTGAAGAAGAAGGACCGCGGAAGAAGAAGGAAGCTGAGGGAGACACTGTAGCAACAGGCAGTTTAAGTCGTTTGATTTGGAAATCGGACGACGTCCTGAAGGGAAAAGAAGAAAGAAGGAGGGGCGACGTCCTGACTAGAAAAAGAAAAGAAGAAAGAAGGAGATCTGAAGAACAACAGAAGAAGGCGAGGTAGAGGAGAACACAAAAGAACAAGGGAAGAACTGAAAGAAGAAAAACAAAGAAGAAAGAAGGAGATCCGAAGAACAACAGAAGAAGGCGAGGCAGAGGAGAACACAAAAGAACAAGGGAAGAACTGAAAGAAGAAAAACAAAGAAGAAAGAAGAAGATCTCAAGAAAGACAGAAGAAAAAGGAAGAGTAGGAACAGCTGGAAAAAGAAGAAGAGCATCACCACTGCAGAAGAAGAAGATCACCTCTGCAGACAAAGAAGAAGAAGATCTGAGACGAGGAGAAACAAAGAGAAAACAACAAATCCTTTCTCTCTTTATTTTTTTTTGTAAAAGAAACATGTATATCTCTAGAATACAACTTGCTCCCTGAGTTCGACCTCGGGAACTCTTTTCCGAGTAAAAAATTTATATATTTGAAATGATGGCAACAACTGGCTATACTACGACGCTATAACCCTACTGTTGGAGCCACCATTTTTTGGCGCCGTTGCCTGATCGGTCAGGGTCGGTCGAGGGCTTAATTGAACAAATTGAAAGCGGGGAAAGAAAGAGGAGAAGAAGGGAAGTAGTTCTAGCTTACTTGCAGGGACGAAGGGGGAGCAGCAGGGCGACAGTCGTATCGACTGTCGCCAGAGAAGACGATGCTCAGGGAAAGGGGCGGCGGCGAGCAGAGAGCCGGAGAGGCGCCAGCTGGGTGCGGCGTGGCGCGGGAAGAGTAGGGGAGGAAGTCTCTGCTGCTGGTATTGCGGCAGAGTGAAGAGGAGAAGGGGGAGGAACCGCCGGAGCTGGTGAGCGTCTGCCGGAGAGAGAAGAGAGGAAAGTTGGGGGTTTTCTCCGTCAGACCCAAGCTGCCCCGGTCGGTGGAGCAACGGGGGGTATTTATAGGGATCAAAACAGGGAGGAAGGCGGAGGGAGACGACGTGTCTCCCTCGCCGGAGGATGGCCGAAAACAAAAACCCATACCGTCCGTGCATTCGCACGGCCGGTATGGTGGGCTACAGCGACCAGGGGGGTGTCCCTGCGACGGCTGACGACGCAGGGCACCCCCGGTTTACTTGCCAGGCTTCCCCCCTCACCCTGCGCGGCGCCATGCTCCGCGCAAGGTCGCCGGAGCATGGTGCTGGCAGGTTTTGCAGGGGGGACCTGAATGCGAAGAACGAAGGAGAGTTAGGGGCCAAAATGCGATGGTTCAAAAGTTGAGGGCCAAAAAGTAAATATATGAGGACCAAAGTGTAAAGTCGGTCAAGGAGGTTTCTTCTCAGGCTCAAGTTTTTATACATGATTAATTAGGACCTAAGGAATCTGATGGTGAATTTCATTTCTATATTAAACCTTGTTTGACCGGTCAATTTATGCAAAAACCCAAATTAAGTTATTAATTGGGCATGGTTCTCAATGTAGGTCAAAATGGGTTCTGAAGGCCAAATTGAAGGTTCTAAACCCTAGAGATTATTTTTCTATGAATTTTAGAGGGTTTATTCTATTTTTACTTTGCCTCGAACCTCGTGAATTGAAGTGGGTTATTTTAGGGTTACAGATTATCATTTAGTTTCTTGGAAGTGCTGTAGCCCTTGCTAGATCATCTCATCCCACTTTTATTCTTATTAAGCTGCTTTGACCTATGTTTGGGCCCTGAATTACCCTGTATGCAGATTATACTGGTAAAATTGCATTTTTACCCCTTATGACTTGTTTTCTTCTCAAACTCAGAATTCTCTGAGTTAAGCCTTTCCTTGAGATATGTAGGAGCTTTTATCCTTTGTATTAGGTCAAAATGAGCTAGTTATGGCTCATGATGAGGTTCTCATCATACCCCCATGCCTAGCTTTTGCTAGTCCCTTAGCAAAAACTTAAGGTTTCAACCCTTGTTCTAGACCATGAAGTTTTTAATAGTTTTAGATAAGTGCCTTTTTTTATTTGAGCATAGATTAGGTTAGAATGCTGACCATAGGCCTAAAAGGTACTCTAGTACCAATCAAGATCCAAATCTGTCTAGCCTTAGCCTCAGTCTTTTAGCAAAGGTTTTTAAGGTCCACAAGAACTAACCTAAGGTTTATTGGACTTCGTGGTTAAAGCACCCGTGCTTGAAATGATTTTAGCCCTGGCTCAGTTCGCAGTGCGTTTTGTAAGAGAGAGATAGAAAGTTTTTCTGTTTGGAGAGTTTTCTCTCTCTTTTTTCTTTTTAGTTCTAGCCTAGGATTGGCTTTTCAACACGGTCTGTATCAGATTCCTTGCTCCCATCATCAATCCTCAAGGGTTCCTGGCGATCGATGCTTCGAGATAGCACCGCCCATGGCAACCCCCGGAACCCTGGCTATTGAGATTTCGACATAATCCCATCCATGGTGTTCCGTGGCCGAATCCAGACCCTGGCAATTGACACTTCGAGATAATGCCATCCATGGAATCTGAACCAGCAGAGTGCTTACATGCCCCCAGTAGGATATGTAAATATCCTAAGAGACAAGCACCGAGGAGATGATATTTTGTTACGCATCTTCGAGGGGATTTCCCGCCTCTCCGCGCTGGGAACTCGTCCAAATCAACTTGTGTTGATCGGCCGCTCCTATTCTAGGTGTTCTTTTCAGAATTTTGCGACGCTTCTGCGTGATTCTGATTTTTACGCTTACTGAACCAGGCTGTGTGTGAGGTTAGGGTGCTTAGGTTACTGAGTCCCGTAAACCAAAAATTAGTTAACGAGGCCGAATACTCCCTAAGCCTTAGACCTAATACTTCAGCTTTTCATTTTCCTCAACCTCTTGAGGAGTGTCCAGATCTTAATGGGTACTAAGAGTCTATTCAAGAATGCCTAAGGTTTGCATTCTTTACTAATCTCTTTGTGCACTTTTCTTGAATGAGGTCTAGAACTTAGGTTAATTCCTTAGTTCCTTACTAATGACTATCACTTTTTCTCATAATTTTGTGCTCCTTTTTCATTTTGTTTCTTTTCTCCTTCACAAAATTTCCTTCTCCTCTTTTCCTCTTATTCTTTTTCGAAAATTTTTTAATTTTTATGGTGTTTTTTTGGCATATGTGAATTTTTTTGTTTGAAACCTTTTCTTACAAGTTTTCACTTTCATACCCCCCCATGCCTAAGATTTGCAATGTCCTCATTGTAACCTAGGGGGTCTTAGTTCATTCCTTAAGACAGAAATTTGGATGAGTGGATGGGTCGGGTTGAATTTTTGCGGACGATTTCAAATCCCAGATGCAAGCATCTGAGTTGGGGTCGGCTGTCTACAAGGGTGAACTTCGAGTGCTAAAAGGTGTCAGAACAAGTTTCAGGTTTTCAAAGAGAATGACGGGCTGCCTCCCGTTAAGCGCTGAGTTTTACGCCATCGGCTGGGCGCAATAAGCTCAAGGGGAAAGGAGGATATAAGATGCCTCAGCCAAATCAGTAGAAGTTACATCGATGAACGGCTTGAGTCTCTGACCGTTCACGATGAAAGGTTCAGAATCGTGGCTGAGTGGACTGATTTCGATTGCTCCATTTCCAAAAACCTGTCGCACCAAATATGGTCCGACCCACTTAGATCTCAGTTTTCCTGGGAAGAGTTTGAGTCGGGTATCAAAGAGTAGGACCTTTTGACCAGGATGAAAGATCTTTCTCGAGATGTGTTTGTCGTGGAAGGCTTTAACCCGCTCCTTGTAGATTTGCGAGTTCTCGTACGCGTCTATGTGTAATTCATCGATCTCGCTGATTTGGAGTTTTCTGTGGGTCCCAGCCTTGGAAAGATCTAGATTACAGTTCCGTACTGCCCAATAGGCTTTATGCTCCAGTTCGACGGGAAGGTGGCATGCCTTTCCGTACACCAGTCTAAAGGGAGACATGCCTAATTGGGTTTTGTGGGCGGTCCTATAGGCCCACAGTGCTTCCGGAAGTCGGGACGACCAGTCCTTCCTATCAGGTCGAACAGTGACTTGCAGGATTTTCTTGATCTCCCGATTGGACAGCTCAGCTAGACCATTAGTTTGGGGGTGGTAAGGAGTAGAGATTCGGTGAGACACCCCGTATTTGGTCATCAGTGACCTAAACTGAGCATTTGTGAAATGGGTCCCCCCATCAGAGATTATTGCACGAGGAATCCCGAACCTTGAGAAAATGTGTTGATGAATGAATTTGAGAACGATTTTGTGATCACAGGTTCGGGTCGGTATGGCTTCGATCCATTTGGACACGTAGTCCACAGCCAACAGAATGTATTCGAAACCATCCGAAACAGGAAAGGGGCCCATAAAATCAATCCCCCAAACATCAAAGATTTCGCATACTAGAATCGGTTGCATAGGCATCATGTCGCGATGGCTCATGTTGCCCAAAGTCTGGCAACGACTGCATGCCTTGCAGTGATTGTATGCGTCTTTGAACAGTGTGGGCCAGTAAAAGCCGCACTGGAGGACTTTTGATGCGGTTTTATGCCCGGCAAATTGGCCACCGCATGCCTGGTCATGGCAGAAAGAGAGGATACTGTTGAATTCCCCTTCCGGGACACATCTCTGGATGATCTGATCGGCACCTATGCGGAAGAGGTACGAGTCTTCCCAAATGTAATACTTGGCATCGGAGCGTAATTTGTCTTTCTTGGCCTTCGGCCAATCGGACGGGGTCTGATGAGATGCCAAGTAATTTACTATATTAGCAAACCATGGAAGGCTAGTACCAATAGTCAGCAGGTGCTCATCGGGAAAATGCTCAGTGATGGGTCCGGAAGGGTCAATTATTTCAGAAGGAAGACAGGACAAGTGATCAGCTACCACGTTTTGCTTTCCCGCTTTGTCGCGAATCTCAAGGTCAAATTCTTGCAACAGCAAGATCCATCGGATTAATCGAGGTTTCGCATCCTTCTTTGCAAGGAGATGCCTCACAGCTGTGTGATCCGAGTATATGATGACACGGGAACCCAGAAGGTACGATCTGAACTTTTCTAGGGCAAATACTACAGCTAGCAGCTCTTTCTCAGTAACCGTATAGTTACGCTGAGCCTCATCGAGTGTTTTGCTGGCGTAGTAAATGACCACAGGTTTCTTGTCATTTTTCTGTCCCAAAACCGCTCCTACAGCGAAGTCGGATGCATCACACATGATCTCAAAGGGTTGAGACCAATCAGGGGACTGTAGGATCGGGGCTTGGGTGACTCGGTCACGCAGGATTTCAAATGCTTGAGTGCATTCCTTGGAAATTTCGAAGGGAACATCCTTGGAGAGAAGAGTGGTCAGGGGGCATGCGATTTTTGAAAAATCAGGGATAAATCATCGATAAAAATCGACATGCCCTAAAAAGGATCGGATGTCCTTGATCGAGCTAGGCATAGGAAGGTGAGAAATCAGATTAACCTTAGCTCGATCCACTTGGATACCTTTCTCCGAAATTGAGTGTCCAAGGACAATTCCCTCAGGCACCATGAAATGGCTCTTTTCCCAGGAAAGAACCAAATTCACATCGATGCACCGCCTGAGTATCTGGACCAAGTGTTGGAGGCAATCGTCGAATGATGCTCCGAAAACTGAAAAGTCATCCATGAAGACTTCCAGATAATCACCTACCATATCTGAGAATATGGCAAGCATGCATCGCTGAAAAGTAGCGGGTGCATTGCAAAGACCGAAAGGCATCCTTCGGAAAGCGTATGTTCCGAAGGGGCAGGTGAACGTGGTCTTTTCTTGGTCCTCAGGATGGATTGCCACCTGGTTATAACCGGAGTACCCGTCAAGAAAGCAGAAGAACCTATTTCCCGCTAGTTTTTCGAGAATTTGATCAATGAAGGGTAGTGGGAAATGATCCTTCTTCGTGGAGGAATTGAGTCGACGGTAATCTATACAGACTCTCCACGAGTTGGCTAATCGGGTAGGAATGATTTCTCCGGTCTCAGTCGTTATAGTGGTGAGTCCCGCCTTCTTGGGCACGACCTGAATTGGGCTCACCCAACGACTATCGGAGATCGGGTAGATGATTCCGGCATCTAACCATTTGATGATCTCCTTTTTCACAACCTCCTGCAGATTGGGGTTTAAGCGTCTCTGCATTTCTCGAGAAGGTCGTGTGCCCTCTTCTGAATAGATATGATGAGTACAATAAGAGGGACTTATTCCAGTCAAATCATCGAGAGTCCATCCGATGGCTCTGCGATGTTGCGGAGGACAACAATCAGACGGGATTCCTGTTCAGGACTGAGGTTGGAATTGATAATCACAGGAAGGGTCTGATTAGAACCCAAAAAGACGTATTTCAAGTGAGCAGGAAGGGGTTTCAGTTCGAGGATGAGGTTTTCAGCAGCAGCGGGTGGTTCAGTATAGATGTGAGGTTCAAGGGTGGGAGTTACTGGGTTGTTCATATCTGGATTCGACTCCTCTGTTTGCGGGTCAAGATCCTTCTGTGGTTGATGAGGCATAATCGAGTCATTCTGGAGGTGTGATTCATCAACCAAAGTCTTGATGTCACAAATTTGTTCGATGACGCCGCAATTAATTCCTTGTTGGGCCTTAAATATATCAATTTTTAGTGTTTGATCTCCAAACTTAAGCTCTATTTGGCCCTCCTCACAGCTGATGTTGGCTCTAGCAGTAGCCAAGAAAGGTCTCCCTAGAATGATTGGTGTATCCTTAGGGTTCTCAGGTGCATCCATATCTAAGACTATAAAGTCCACTGGAAAATAGAAATCCCGCACTCTCACGATAACATCCTCGAGAATCCCTTTTGGTGACTTTATAGATCGATCTGCTAATTGTAATGTCACCTCGGTTGGTTTCAGCTCAGATTCTTCTAGATGGTCAAGTAAGGATGTGGGTATCAGGTTTATGGATGCACCCAAGTCTAACAATGCTCTATCAAATTGGGTACCACCTATCTTACAGGAAATCAGGGGAGTTCCAGGATCTTTTGCCTTGGGTGGGAGTCTACTAAGGATTACAGAGCTGGCTTGCTCTGACAGAACAATTGGGCTCCCTCCCTTGGTTCGCGGCTTACGCTGGGGTGTACATATATTCTTTAGAAATCGTGCGTAAGCTGGTACGTGGCGGATTGCATCCATCAAGGGGATGTTTATGTGGACCTGCTCAAAGAGCTTGACCAGGTCCTCCTCAGGGGCCACGGGTTTGGTGGTCTTCTTTCCCTTGGTCAGGGCCTCGGGAAACGGGATCTTGGTTGGTTCTTCTAGGATAGGTCCAGGTTGTGGATCTGGAACAGCGGTACCTTGGATAACTATCCTAGGGTCATGGTTATCAGGCTTGGAGTGGTTTGGATAATGCGGGTCTTGAGTTGTTTTACCACTACGTGTTGTTACAGAATTTAATCCGGCCTGATTTTGGTTTGGGTTTGGTAGGAGGGGTGGCTGCTGCTGAAATCCCGCGTAAGAAGTTGAGGCTTCCATCTCGTCTGGAGATGGAGCAGTAGGAGCCTGATAAATCCATTGGGCGTGGCCTAAATTTGGATTCATAACGCGCTTCTGGGTTGGCACGTTATTTGGGTTAGGAAGAGGTTGGGAAGGGAGTGTGCCTGGTTGGCGAGAATTTGCCAACTGGGCCAGTTGAGTTTTAACTTCTGTAAGCTCGTCCTTGTGCTGTTTCTGAATAGCCGCATTCGTTTTTTGAATGTCAGCCAGAGTCTGAAGGATTAAGGACATTTGATCTTGATTTGGCCCTGATGGATAAGTAGGGTTGGGCCGAGGCTGAGGCGGCTGGTAGTGACGAGAGGGCTGTGGGCGGGACTGAAAAGGTGGTCTTTGGGTTTGGGAATTTCCCGCCCACTGAAAATTGGGATGGTTTCGCCATCCAGGGTTGTAAGTGTTGGAGAATGGGTCGTTCTGGATGGTGTTGAGGTCCTCGCAGGTCTGAGGAACCTCCTGAGAATCAGGGAAAGGGGGAATGGAGTTCCCCCGGCTGGTGTAGAAAGGATCGGATGATCCTCCAGTCCAAGAATCAGATGGGGATGGATATGGATCCATCCCAGGGGAAGATCGGTGGAGGATGTTTTGCACAGTCTCCTGTGTGGAAGGAGGTTGTGCAAAGGAGTTACGCGCGGAGGTGGCTCGCTGCAAGTGCTGAGTCAGCTCATCCACCTTCTTTTCAATGATTGAGACCTTGTCCAATCGACTGGCCATTAATTCCAGGTCGACTGATGCGGACAGGCCCTACGTCTCATGTGCTCCCTTAAGATTCGTCGCTGCGCGGGTATTCGTCCTGTCGAATAATCCCATGGAGTCATTGTTGATGGAGTTCTCGCACATGTTTTCGAGAATCTCCCATACGGTGTCTTCATGTTGACCCATGATGTTTCCTCCGCAAGTTGCATTGACGAAAAGGCGGATGTCCTCACGGAGTCCCTGGTAAAAAGATTGGACTTGTTCCCATTTAGGAACTCCGTGATGGGGGCACTTCCTCATGAGATCCTGAAAACGATCCCATGCCTCATGAAGAGGTTCTCCTGATTGTTGAGTGAAGTGTGTAATCTGATGGCGCAAGGCGTTGGTCCGACCAACGGGAAAAAACTTTTTCAAAAACTCGGATTGAAGTTCTTCCCAAGTGTTGATCGGCCGGGTCTGAGTTTGATACCAATGGGCGGCCTTGTCCATAAGAGAAAAGGAGAACATCTTCATGAGAAGAATATCCCGATTTTGCGCATCTGATCCAAAAGTGTGGGCCAGATGCTTTAGCTGTTTGATGTGCTGGAAGGGATCTTTAGAATTAAGCCCATGGAATTTAGGTATAGCATGAATCATGTTGGGATTTAGTTCCGAATCAGGTCCTCCAGTCGGGATTCTGACTCGAGGCTCAATGGCCACCGCAGCAGGATTGTAGTGGTCCCACATCATAGGACGCTGTGGTGGGTGCACGAAGTTTTGGAAGAGGTCATTGAGTCGCTGGAGCTGGTGTTCCAGATTATTTTCTTCCTCAACTGGCTGAGCCATGATGGGGGAAGAAGAAGAACTTGGTTCTGAATCAGAAGAGAGAATAATGTGAGGGTGTTTCTGCACAAACACGGGCGTCGAGGCTTGGCCTTGACGAGAGAGAATTTCTAAAGGAGGTCTTAAGGGTGGTCTTAGGGACCTCCTTCCGTACATGTACTGTTGGAAGAGGTAAGTTTAGAAGGTGCTGGACCCAATCAAGGCACCCAAAAATGTGTTGGGTGACTATAGAGGTGCGGGGCAGATGGACCCCTTGATCAGAAAGATCGTCCACCTGAGAATTACCTGGGCAGCCAAAGAGGGAGAGTCCCGCGAAGACCCCTACACGGTAGAGCGTCCCCACGGGTTACAGGGTTTCCCCCACCCGACCTCTCTTGTCACTACGGTTCCAGGTAGACCAGAATGGGGATCTTAACCTCTTAAGTCTACCAATTTTAAGATCAGGGTGCTTAAGGTTTCACTTGAACTTTAGTCTTTTAAGTGCAAAGAGTGACCTAATTTAAGGTTGGTTGACCCAAGGGGTCAACTTTACCTCTTGTTTTCTTTGAGAGCTTTTAGGTCTTGTCTTTTAGGGTTCAGGTGTTTAGAGAGCCAATTGTTTTAGGTTTTCTTTTGAATAGGTATTTTTAATCAATGGTCTAGGCACACTTCTTTTGGATTTTCTCCATTCTTGATTTAAGTAGTGTGTCTCTAAAACCCTAATGTTGAATCTTATGTTGGCTCTACTTGGTCCAGTTAGTTCTCTGTTGGGTAATTAGGGCTCAAGCAAGAATGTGTTAGCCGTTAAATACCCTTAATAGTGTGCAGGAATAATGAGTTGAAAACATGCAACTTTTATGGTTACTAAGTATGGAAGACAGGTTAGCCCTATATTGCTTGTTCTTTTCTTTTTTTTAGAGTTTAGGGGTTAATAGCGAGAGGAAAAATTTACCTGTCCTCGGAGTGGTTGTTGTCCGATTGCTTGTCTTCTTGATTTCCTGTAGTTTTCTGCACAAAAGAGAGGAGATTATCAGAAATTAAAAAGAAACAGGAATGTTTACCTCTAGAATAGCCGTTGCTCCCCGGCAACGGCGCCAAAAAATGGTGGCTCCAACAGTAGGGTTATAGCGTCGTAGTATAGCCAGTTGTTGCCATCATTTCGAATATATAAATTTTTTACTCGGAAAAGAGTTCCCGAAGTCGAACTCAGGGAGCAAGTTGTATTCTAGAGATATACATGTTTCTTTTACAAAAAAAAAATAAAGAGAGAAAGGATTTGTTGTTTTCTCTTTGTTTCTCCTCGTCTCAGATCTTCTTCTTCTTTGTCTGCAGAGGTGATCTTCTTCTTCTGCAGTGGTGATGCTCTTCTTCTTTTTCCAGTTGTTCCTGCTCTTCCTTTTTCTTCTGTCTTTCTTCAGATCTTCTTCTTTCTTCTTTGTTTTTCTTCTTTCAGTTCTTCCCTTGTTCTTTTGTGTTCTCCTCTGCCTCGCCTTCTTCTGTTGTTCTTCAGATCTCCTTCTTTCTTCTTTGTTTTTCTTCTTTCAGTTCTTCCCTTGTTCTTTTGTGTTCTCCTCTGCCTCGCCTTCTTCTGTTGTTCTTCAGATCTCCTTCTTTCTTCTTTTCTTTTTCCAGTCAGGACGTCGCCCCTCCTTCTTTCTTCTTTTCCCTTCAGGACGTCGTCTGATTTCCAAATCAGACAACTTAAACTGCCTGTTGCTACAGTGTCTCCCTCAGCTTCCTTCTTCTTCCGCGGTCCTTCTTCTTCACCTGTGCCTACACACTTCAGAGCTTACGTCAGAGGAAAAAACCTACTCTACCCTCTCCCCCCGCGTCTCTCTCTCTGAAACCACTCTTGGGAAAGCTCTCCCAGAGCTGCCGGGTAGTCGGGTACGGGTCAGGTCCGGGTCCAGGCCCACCGGCGTGCGTGGTGGGCGAGGAGTGCAGGTCAGTCTTAAGTCGGGTCGGGTCAGGTCCGCGGGGCGTGAGCGCGGACGAGACCGGGTAACCGGGTGGGTGAAGGGGACCTCACCCCGTGTGCTGAGGCAGTAAGGCTAATGCACAAAATCAATTTAAACGGTGAAGAGGTTGTGAGGCTCACCGATGTGGGACTAAACGGAGGCCTCTCCTCGCGTGCACCAGCTGGGAGACCGCGGCCTAGCTTCTGCAGCTGCGGCTTCGATTTGCGTCGGTTGCTGGCTGGCTGCCTTCGCAAGACTCCCCGTAATCCGCAGCAGCTGGAGACCTGGAGTCCTCAAGCCTGGAGCGCGGGAGAAGCTGCTTCAATGTGCGTTAATGGCGGTCGAACCTCAAAACCTGTCGGACACGAATATGGCCTCTCGGCCTGATCAAACCACTGGGGAACCTTCGCCGAGGCACGGCGAAGGTGTGGAGTTGCGCGGCAAGCCGCAAGGTGGTGTCTGGCGGCAGCCCTAGGTTGGACTGCAACCGGAGGAATGGGTTTGTTCGGGGGAGCGTTACGGAGGTGTGGAGTGGCAGTGGAGGGGTGGGGGGTGCTCAGTGTGATGAGGCGGAGGTTCGGTGAGGGTCGGCGAGGTGTGTGAGGCTGTGGAGCGATGGGAGCATCTCGCCGGAGGGTGGCTGGAGACGAAGGGGGTGACGATCGTCAGGGTCGGTCGAGGGCTTAATTGAACAAATTGAAAGCAGGGAAAGAAAGAGGAGAAGAAGGGAAGTAGTTCTAGCTTACTTGCAGGGACGAAGGGGGAGCAGCAGGGCGACAGTCGTATCGACTGTCGCCGGAGAAGACGATGCTCAGGGAAAGGGGCGGCGGCGAGCAGAGAGCCGGAGAGGCGCCAGCTGGGTGCGGCGTGGCGCGGGAAGAGCAGGGGAGGAAGTCTCTGCTGCTGGTATTGCGGCAGAGCGAAGAGGAGAAGGGGGAGGAACCGCCGGAGCTGGTGAGCGTCTGCCGGAGAGAGAAAAGAGGAAAGTTGGGGGTTTTCTCCGTCAGACCCGAGCTGCCCCGGTCGGTGGAGCAACAGGGGGTATTTATAGGGATCAAAACAGGGAGGAAGGCGGAGGGAGACGACGTGTCTCCCTCGCCGGAGGATGGCCGGAAACAAAAACCCATACCGTCCGTGCGTTCGCACGGCCGGTATGGTGGGCTACAGCGACCAGGGGGGTGTCCCTGCGACGGCTGACGACGCAGGGCACCCCCGGTTTACTTACCAGGCTTCCCCCCTCACCCTGCGCGGCGCCATGCTCCGCGCAAGGTCGCCGGAGCATGGTGCTGGCAGGTTTTGCAGGGGGGACCTGAATGCGAAGAACGAAGGAGAGTTAGGGGCCAAAATGCGATGGTTCAAAAGTTGAGGGCCAAAAAGTAAATATATGAGGACCAAAGTGTAAAGTCGGTCAAGGAGGTTTCTTCTCAGGCTCAAGTTTTTATACATGATTAATTAGGACCTAAGGAATCTGATGGTGAATTTCATTTCTATATTAAACCTTGTTTGACCGGTCAATTTATGCAAAAACCCAAATTAAGTTATTAATTGGGCATGGTTCTCAATGTAGGTCAAAATGGGTTCTGAAGGCCAAATTGAAGGTTCTAAACCCTAGAGATTATTTTTCTATGAATTTTAGAGGGTTTATTATATTTTACTTTGCCTCGAACCTCGTGAATTGAAGTGGGTTATTTTAGGGTTACAGATTATCATTTAGTTTCTTGGAAGTGCTGTAGCCCTTGCTAGATCATCTCATCCCACTTTTATTCTTATTAAGCTGCTTTGACCTATGTTTGGGCCCTGAATTACCCTGTATGCAGATTATACTGGTAAAATTGCATTTTTACCCCTTATGACTTATTTTCTTCTCAAACTCAGAATTCTCTGAGTTAAGCCTTTCCTTGAGATATGTAGGAGCTTTTATCCTTTGTATTAGGTCAAAATGAGCTAGTTATGGCTCATGATGAGGTTCTCATCATACCCCCATGCCTAGCTTTCGCTAGTCCCTTAGCAAAAACTTAAGGTTTCAACCCTTGTTCTAGACCATGAAGTTTTTAATAGTTTTAGATAAGTGCCATTTTTTATTTGAGCATAGATTAGGTTAGAATGCTGACCATAGGCCTAAAAGGTACTCTAGTACCAATCAAGATCCAAATCTGTCTAGCCTTAGCCTCAGTCTTTTAGCAAAGGTTTTTAAGGTCCACAAGAACTAACCTAAGGTTTATTGGACTTCGTGGTTAAAGCACTCGTGCTTGAAATGATTTTAGCCCTGGCTCAGTTCGCAGTGCGTTTTGTAAGAGAGAGATAGAAAGTTTTTCTGTTTGGAGAGTTTTCTCTCTATTTTTTCTTTTTAGTTCTAGCCTAGGATTGGCTTTTCAACACGGTCTGTATCAGATTCCTTGCACCCATCATCAATCCTCAAGGGTTCCTAGCGATCGATGCTTTGAGATAGCACCGCCCATGGCAACCCCCGGAACCCTGGCTATTGAGATTTCGACATAATCCCATCCATGGTGTTCCGTGGCCGAATCCAGACCCTGGCAATTGACACTTCGAGATAATGCCATCCATGGAATCTGAACCAGCAGAGTGCTTACATGCCCCCAGTAGGATATGTAAATATCCTAAGAGACAAGCACCGAGGAGATGATATTTTGTTACGCATCTTCGAGGGGATTTCCCGCCTCTCCGCGCTGGGAACTCGTCCAAATCAACTTGTGTTGATCGGCCGCTCCTATTCTAGGTGTTCTTTTCAGAATTTTGCGACGCTTCTGCGTGATTCTGATTTTTACGCTTACTGAACCAGGCTGTTGTGAGGTTAGGGTGCTTAGGTTACTGAGTCCCGTAAACCAAAAATTAGTTAACGAGGCCGAATACTCCCTAAGCCTTAGACCTGATACTTCAGCTTTTCATTTTCCTCAACCTCTTGAGGAGTGTCCAGATCTTAATGGGTACTAAGAGTCTATTCAAGAATGCCTAAGGTTTGCATTCTTTACTAATCTCTTTATGCACTTTTCTTGAATGAGGTCTAGAACTTAGGTTAATTCCTTAGTTCCTTACTAATGACTATCACTTTTTCTCATAATTTTGTGCTCCTTTTTCATTTTGTTTCTTTTCTCCTTCACAAAATTTCCTTCTCTTTTCCTCTTATTCTTTTTCGAAATTTTTTTAATTTTTATGGTGTTTTTTTGGCATATGTGAATTTTTTTGTTTGAAACCTTTTCTTACAAGTTTTGCACTTTCATGGACCATCTAATTAGGGCTTAAGGCCCATGTTGTTGTTTCTAGGTACACGTCGTCATTGTCATCCCCATCTTTGATCGCCGTACTCTGACCACTTCCAACCTTATCACCACCTCCCATAGTTGTGGAACAACCTTGCGAAGAGCTTTAGGTCTTCAATTGAGCAAAGGAGTGACAAAAATAGCTCCAATTACTTGAAGCTTGATGGGAACACCATCATGAGCCCTAACTAGCTCATTTTTACCCATAAAAGAGAATAAAAGTTCTTACATAACCAACTGGAGGTCCTAATTCACTAAATAATCATTTTGACATAAAAGCAAGAAATAAAGGGTAAAATTATAATTTTACCATTGCAGTACAACAACGGGTTTTGTCATGGGATAAACACAGGTCAAATGGTCATAACAAGATAAAAAGTGGGTTGAATCAGACAGAAAAGGGTTCATGTGAATTTTAGGAATTAAATGACTTCTTGTAACACTAAAACAGACCTGCTTGATTTAACAAGGTTCTGGTTATGATAAAATTCATCTAAACCCTCTAAAAAGTATAGAAAGATATTCTTTAGGGTTTATAATCTTCAATTTGGCCATTGAAACCTATTTTGACCTAAATGGCGGTCTTAGATAAATATTTACCCTAAATTGGGTTTTTACGTAAATTTCCTAGTCAAACGTGGTCAAAACAAAAATCCTACTTCACCAATGGATTCGTTAGGTTTGAATTAGGTTTGTACCAAAATTTGAACCTAAGGGGAACTCATCTTTACCTACTTTGCAAATAAGTCCAACCTGATTACATTTCTGCCCCTATCTTTTGAAAACCCTTGCATTTGGCCCCCTAGCTTCTTCATCGTCCTTGAAAATAGGTCCCTCCACCATTATAGAGAAGGAAATCCTACTCCGGCAAACCTTAGAAGGAGGATTCTCCTTGATTGCTCAGAGAATCCCTCCCAAAATTGGAAGGGAGATTCTCTGAGTAATCCTCTTCAATCTAAATCCATTGATGAGCCCTAATTTGAACCAAATCTCTCATGCGAACGCACGTGAGATTTGGGTCTTTCTGAGCTTCCAACTCCAGCGGACTTGCCATCCTTGGAATCTTGGCTTCCAAGCACAAACCCAACCTCCAAGACCTATTTAAGAAACCCCAACTCATTTTGCATCTCCTCAGCTTGGAATTGGACCGGTTCCCCCACATTCTTCTCTCCTCGCCGGCCACAACACCTTCGCAAGCTTCGACGGTTCTTCCATCACTCATTCGTCTCCCAACCACAATACCAGTGGTTGGGTTGTCTTCCTTTCAATCGTCCGCGCTGCGCAACATCGACCGACGCTACCTCTGCCCCATCTTCGTCACCGCCTCACCTACGGAGATCTTCATCTTCCCCACGTCCAGTGACATGGGATTCCCTCTCCTTCGTCCTTAGGTTAGGTTAGTTAGCTTCTCCCTCTCTTCTACTCTCGTTCCCCCTCTTTATTTCTAGAAAATACCCCTTGACACACTCCATCACCATCATCCCCCTCACCTCCTTCCAGACCTCCGACGAGGCTCCCTGTCGCTCCGCACCTCCATCCGCCTCACCAACCACCCCATAACCTTCGTAACACCTCACTAAATGTAACCCCTCACTCCATACACACCATCGCTCAACCACAAGGGCCCCTGAACACACCCACACACACGGCCACAGGTTGACCTATGCACGTGCACTCAGGTCGTCCCACGCCACACCGACCCCCGCAACATACTCGCCGTGCCTTGGTGAAGCCTCCTGAACATTCTGACCTGGCCGTGAGGCCATTTGCGTGATTACAGGTCCAAAGGGTCGCCGCCATTGACAAATAGCAAGGAGCTTGCTTGCAAGCTTCTTCAGGTCAGCCCACTCCAGGTTATGCAGGATACGCTCGCACACAACTCCAGGTAGCTAATTGGCATCGAAGGTCGAAGCAGCAGCTGCAATCGAGCGAAGTCCCCTACTATAGACGCATGTGACAGAGGGTAGGTAGTTAGTCCCACATCGAAAGCTTTTGGTCACCCACACCCAAATAAATTGAAAAGTTGCATAGGCCTTATCACCTTAGTTACCACGGGGTGAGGTCCCACTAACCCTTCATCGGCCTCATCCGGGACCTTGCCTCCGCAGACCTGGCTTGATCTGACCTGACCCAGCACACCTCGCCCACCATCGCACATCGGTGGGCCTGGTCCTAGGTGCGTACCTGACCCGATTACCCAAGAAGGTAGCTTTGGGAGAGTGAACCTAAGAGAGAAAGAGGAGAAGAGAGCGCATGTGGGTAGGGGTAGGTTTTGCTCTAAAGGGAAAGGAGAAGAAGAAGAAGCCAAGGGCTGAAGCCAAGGAAGAAGGACGAGGCCGAAGAGGAAGGTAAGGAAGGAGAAGACAAGGATGAAGAGGATGCTGAAGAGCTAAAGAGTTGAAGAAGAAAGAGAAGGAAGGATTGAAGGCAAAAAAAGGAGCCACCAGAGAAAGAGAAAGAAAAGAAGGAGAAGAAGGAAGACGGAAGAAGCCAAAGAAGGAAGGAAGAAGAAGAAGATAGAAGGTAAAGACAGAAGATAAAGAAAGAAGAAAGAAGAAGACAAGGCAGGAAGAAGCCAAAGAAAGAAAGGAGAGGCCAGAGAAGAAAGAGAAATTAGAGAAAGGAGGCAGAGAAAGAAGAAGGAAAAAAGCACTGTAGCACTTCATTTTTAAGACGTCAGATTACAAAATCAGACGTCCAATTCTTCATAAGTCCATTATATTTTTAGCTACATTTATTCTTATTATTCATATACTCATGCTTTATATTTTTCATTAGATTTTGAGTAATATTATGTGTTCAAATTGCGTTTTTTATTGAGCTTAGTGTGTGAATTCCATTTGCTCCCTGTGTTCGACCTCGGACTTAAACTTCAAGTAATAAATTATATTTGTTTCGAATGCTTTTTTGACTGTACTACAACGTGACTTTTCTAAACTTGATCAAGCGCTCCCAACTCACTGTAGAAACATGCAAAGAAAGCTCTGACTTTTAGTGCCACATAGTGGCATTTTGATTTGGAAATTCATATATATTATTTTGTGCCCGCTACCCTATCACTCAAGACATGGGGTCGGGTTCCATTACAAGACCATATGCACTCGACCCAGCTCGCCCATGCCATGCGAGTCGGACTGGCCCCCCACTTTCTGCACTAAGCCGGTCTAAATCAATTTGGGTCTAGTTTAGGATTGCGGAAAGGATTTGTGAGAGAGAAGGGGGTGATTGTGCAACAATCATAGGTCTTAACTGACCTAAATTAGGCTAGAACTTAGCATAAGCTAGTGTAATTCATGCATGCATAAGCATTATTTGCATCCTTACTGCTTTCCTTTAGTTATGAATGAAATAATGATGTAATGTACTAATTAAGTGCATTATATAAATTACAGGAAATAAGAAGCTTAGAAGTTGGATCTGAAGCTGGACCTAAAACTAGTGCTGCATCAGAGCTGGAGTGGAAGATTAGAATAAAATGTAATAGAGAAATAATGTAAAGGGTTGAGGTATGCTATTCTATTGAGTAGAAGTAAACTAGTTAAATTATGAAGAACTTAGGTTCAATCCTAACCCTAGGATAGCCCTAGAAGCCTTCCCAAGCCTTAGCCACCCTTAGATTAGGTCACCATAGCCTAGGAACCCTCAAAACCCTAGTTCCAGCCGTTATCTGGACATCTAGATAAGTTATTAGACGTCCAGAACCCTTAGCCACAACCCGCACACCTTAAACCCATGTCTACAGTGTTATTGTTCGTCCAGACACTTGGTCAGACATCCAATTTTTGCAGAATAACCAAGACAGAACCTTAAATCCCTCCTGACTCTGATTGGACATCCAGACAATAAGTCTGAACATCTGATTTTTCATTATAAGACATCTGATAACTTTATTGGATGTCTAGAACTATTCTCCAGTTCCTGTTTTGGAATTTAAGCCTTGATCTTGAGTTCTTAGGTCCCCAAACCCAATTCTAACCACCTGGGAACCTAAATTAAGGTGCCCTAACCCTAGTACATTACCTCTAGACCTCCCTAAGGACCTAATTAGGTTGTCACTAAACCTAATTGACTTGGATCATAGTCAATTTCATCAGCCTACTCAATAGGACTCAGTGAGTCCAATTAAGCCCTAATCTCAACACACATAGCCTAATTGGACTTAGTGAGAGTCCAATTGACCTAAACCTGACTTAATTGAGTTGTTTTACTCTCAATTAGATTTTCACAAACCAAATTAAAGTTGTATACAGTTTAATTGCATTTTACCTAAGTGAATTAGGGTTTGCAACCCTAATTTGAGACCTACATTGACCTAAACCCATTAGAACCTAACCTAATCAACGTAGTGATGAGTGGCTACTCACCATAGCTAAAAAGCTAATGTTAAGCAAGAAACTAGGTTAAACAATACCAAATTAACACATAAAAAGGGTTAAGTGTGGGAATCAGAGAAAAATACCTAAAACATTAATTTTGTGTTAACATTGCATAATTAGGTCATAAATTGAGATATCTTTGAGAAAAAGGTCAAATGATGATCAAAGTGTAAATTGAATACACAAACAAGTTTAAAAGTCCAAATCAAAAGTATAATTAACTTCTTAAAAGTTCAATTAAGCACATATAAAAACTTGAAGGCATTTGGACATCATTAAGGCCTTGAAACTTAGAATTTACAATTAGGTCCTTTATTCATCACATTTCCTTCCTTAGAAAACTTTCCCGGACCTATTTGTAACCTGCAAGGACCTCTTTGAAAGCCCATAAGGACTATTCAGTTACTATGCTCTACCACTTATGGGTTTGCCCATAAATGTCCTACCCCTTTGTAGAAGGGCCTCCCTATAAATTACCCAAAAGAACTCGTCAACATGGAGTCTCTGTGCGCACACTATGCATGCGTAGAACTCGCGGCATCTCTACCGTCCACTCTCTCTTGACCATTGTTCGTTCGCTTTTGTGCGGGTTTTTAAAGAGAATATCATGTTGTAGTATAATCAACAAAACGTTCAAACAAATATAGAGAATTTTATTACTCGAAAAACTAGAGTCTCCGAGGTCGAACACAGGGAGCAATCTCAGTACTTTCAAAACCAAAGAATACAACTTGTAAATGAAAATAATTGATTCAACGAGAGAGAGTTATAAAAAGAATTTGTAAAAGAAAACAGAATTGGACGTCTGATCTCTATATCAGACGTCTTAAATGTAATCTTCTTTCTCTCTTGTCTTCTTCTTCTTCTTTCCTTCAGATTCACAGATCTTCTTCTTCCTTGCACTTCCTTCTCTTTTCCTGCCTTTGTTTCTCTCTTGTCTTCTTTTTCTTTTTGTCTTTTCTGCAATCCTTCCTTCTCTCTGATCTCTGCCTTGATTAGCTTCTTTTCTTCAGAGTTCCTTGTGCTTTCCTACAAAGTTTTCTCCTTCCTTGGTCTTCTTCCTTATCCTTATTTCTCTACGAAAGCTTCTCCTTCTTTCTCTGCTACACAGCCTCTTCTTCCTTCTTCTCTTCCCTTGCTGCAGCGGCTAAGTGTTCGCTTCTTCCTCTGCTTTTCCTGCGCAAACCACAGGCAAAGCAAAACCTACCCCCATCCCTCTACCCAAACGTCTCTCTCTTTCTCTGCAAATCGCTCAAGGATGCTCTCCCAGAGCCACACGGGTAATCGGGTCGGATTCGCACCCGAGACCAGGCGCACCTGCAAGTGGGTGATGCGCGAGGAGTGCGTAGGTTTGGGTCGAGTCGGATCCCGCCAGATCCGCGAGGTGAAACCGCGGACGAGGCAGGTGTGGGTCAGGTGGGGGACCTCACCCCTGTGCTTTCGGAGGCAGTGAGCATAAAACACAAAAACAATTTATACTATACCTGTGTTTTGCGATTCCACGATGTGGGACTATCTAATCTGTCCCAATTCCATGCGTGCCCGCAGAGCTCTCTTCGTGCTATGGCCAAGGTTGGGAGCTTCACAGCATGACTTGCTGGCCCCGAGGGCTTTGCAACACTCGCGTGAACCTGCTGCGCCTGGAACCTGGGAGATCTAACACCTGGAGCTGCTGTGAAGCTACTTGCTGCTTCAACCGTCAATGGCAGCAAGAGCTGCAACCTGTCATACACAAGCACGGCCTATTGGCCCAATCAGACTAGCTGGGCACCTTCGCCGTGGCATGATGAAGATGATGCGCGGTGTTGCAGGCCGCAGGATGGCTTAGGCGTGCGTGCCTACGTCACCCTGTGGCTGGAAGTGTGGGGTTGTTCGGGGGACTGTGGTGGTGGTGTAGAAGGATGATGGATGGGCGGAAGTTGCTCCTGGTGGTGAGGCGGAGCTTACGAGAGGGTCGACGAGCCGTGTGGATGGGCGGAGTGGGAGGAGCGGCTCGCCGGAGGTCGGTCGGAGGCGAGGAAGATGGAGGTGTTCAGGCACTGTCGGGGGGTAATTAGATAAAGTAGTAGGGGGAAAAGAGAGAGGAGAGGATGGAGAGGGTATCTGGAGTGATCTAGAAAGAAGGGAGGCAACGAAGTGGATGGCGCGTAACTGCCGTCGTCGGGGAAGAAGAACCCAGTGGGGGAGAACGGCGGCGACGACGGGGCTGAGGCGGCGTGCACGGGTACTGCGCGACGCGGAGGAGAGTCAGGAAGATAACTCTGCCACTGGTTTTGTGGCAGAGCGAAGAGGGAGGGGAGGGGGGCTCGCCGGAGCTTGCTGGGAACTTTGGCCGGACAGGAGGAGATGAATTGGAGGTGGAAACTCGGCCAAATCAAGCTGAAGATCTGCGGCCGGGCTTAGAGGTTATTTTATAGGCACTGGGCCATGCTGTCAGAGAGTGGAGGGCGTGCAATCGCTTGAGGTCGGTCGCCGGAGATGGAAAGAGGTTAAGATACCCAAATCTCTCGTGCGTTCGCACGAGAGATTGGGTTCACACCAGAGATTATAATTGGCTTTAGAAGGAAGGGAATTCCTCAGGGAATCTCCCTTCCATTTCTGGGAGGGAATCTCTGAGGGATTGGAGAGGAATCCCTCTCTAAACCTCGCCGGAGATCGGTTCTTCCCTAACAATGGCGGTAGGACCTGATTGCAAAAGTGGTGAGGAACTTAGGGGGCTCTCTGCAAAGATATTCAAAAGATAGGGACCAAATTATGATTTGGGTGTACTAAATTGAAAAGTGGGTCAAGATGACCTCCCCTTGGGTCCAAATTTTGGTATAAACCTAATGTGGACCTAAGGAATCCAATGGTGAAGTTGGATTTTAGGTTTGACCTCGTCTGACTGGACATTTTGCGTAAAAACTGAAATTAGGTCAATTAATGTGCTAGGACCCTAATCTAGGTCAAACTGGGTTCCAAAGGCCAAATTGAGTGTTCTAAGCCCTAGAGGATATTTTTTCATGATTTTTAGAGGGTTTAATTAATTTTTATCCTAACCGAAACCTTGTTAATTTAAGTGGGTCTGTTTTAGGTTTATCAAGTGTCATTTAATTCCTGCACATAAACCCATTTCTGATTGACTCAACCCATTTTTTATCTCATTTAGACCATTTGACCTATGTTTTGTCTCTGAGAAATCCCGTTTATGTACTGCAATGGTAAAATTGCAGTTTTAACCTTTATTTCATGTTTTCTTTTCAGAGCACTTATTCCTTCAGTTAAGCCTTCTTCTCGGTTATGTAGGAGCTTTTATCTTCTTTATTGGGTCAAAATGAGCTAGTTATGGATCATGATGAGGTTCTCATCAACCGTGATCTGCAGCTCGATCTCAATCGATGCTTCGCGTGAAGCAGCACATGTGCTCACCCTAACCCCCAAATCCCATCCAACGGTCAGTTTTCAATTTGGCAGCCCACGTGCTCCTCTCCTCTCATCCTTGCCACCGATGCCCTCGTTGCATATCTTCACCCGCGTGGTGATCTGAGTCACTGAGGTTGCTACTTAAGCACCTTAGTCACGCGCAAAGGATCTCTCTCTCCTAGCTTCTTAGCAATCATTCTTCCACTCCAGTCTCTCCTCCTCACCAATTCCCTGATTTCACAGCCACCGCCTGTGGAATCTCCGACTTTTCTCTGACTCTCCTCGTTGCTAAGGACTACGTAGCACCTGAGGACGACCCAGAAGTCTCACTAGCAGACTTTTCACTCCACTGGAGCTCTTCCCCCCCATTCTTCCTCCTTAGCCGCCGGCTAAGGACCCACAGGTCCCGTTCTTCCTATTAGAGTAGTTTTAATGGTTTCTAGATTAGCTGTAGCATTAGATAGGTAGATTAAAGTAGAATTAGATGTAGAATTAGTAATCTATTTGCTGTTATGATTAGTTTAGCATTAGGAGTAGTTTTAGCATAGCAATTTTCTCCCTCACCTCGTCTCATCATCCCAGATCAGAGGGGAAGAAATTCACCCAATCATTGTTCATTTTGTTCTTCCCCTACATGTTTTCACCTCATTTCTGATTCCCTTGATTTGTATTTCAAAATCCACCCAATCATAAGACCTAATTTCAGATCTGAATGATCTCCAACTTCAGATTTGCAATTAGCGTCAAAAACCATATTAGGAGCTTCTCACTCACTCCATCTTGTTCATAAAGCATCTACTGGGATATAAATGGCTAAATTAGGAGATAGGAAGCTGAATTTAGCTTTGTTCCTACTGTAGACTTTACTTAATTCCAGATAGATTAACTGTAGCGGTAGTTGAGCCATCTGGAATTAAGTTTGATCTATAGCATCTGTTGATGTTAGTAGTTGTTGGACTGCTAAATTTCTAGTAGCTACTGTGCTGCTGAACCTTGATGCTGTTGTGCTTCTCCTATTTCAGTAGAAGATTTCTGTCTACATAGCTTAGTGGATAGGGGTGTAGATATTAAGTGTTTGATAGCTTACTTGTAATTAAAGGTGTATTGAGTTGTATACAAGCTTTCATACATTGTAATTGCCTTCAAATTCAGTGAATGCCTGTAATCTATTTTAAATCTATTTTGTCAATTATACTTTAAGCCTAACTATTCAATTAAGTATAATTAATTGAAATCCATGTAGAATTGCATGCTTTGATGGCTATATCTTTGCTATTTCTTTCACTGAGTCAGTTAGAGGCAGTTTACTGCCTTTAAAACCATTTAAGACCCATTCTAGGCCTTAACACACCTTAGAAAACCATTAAAAGGCCTATAATTTGTGAATTTTGAAATTAAATAAAAATCATATAAAAAATCTAAAAAAATAAAGTAAACCTATCTAATTGAATATTAGGTATTTCCCTAAGTTCATACCAAGTTTCATGGTATTCAGAACCTTCGACTTGGTATAATTTACTAGTCGACGGTTCTGCATACCAAAGAAGTTAATAGAAGAAACCAAACATAAAAAACCAAAAACATCACTTTCTCCTCATCTATTTCTTTCCCTCTCTTCACCTACCTCCATAACAAATATAAAAACCATAAAAAGTGAAGAAAACCTAAAAATACCAAAAATCCTTTGTATAATATGTATATAAGTGTATATATAAGCTATATAGTAAGCTTGTTAACCTATAATGTGAATTATACATATTTATAATATAAATAACTTATGTATATATTGTAGTATGTAAAATAAGCCTTTCAGTTAGATTATACTATATATATCTTAATTATCTAACTAATTATTAATTAAACTAATTTATATGTACAAATAAGCTATATAAATTAATAACCTCTATAAATAATCATATTAAGTTATAATACTGTACATATGTATTTATATGTATATTATAAACACATTAAACCCTATACCTTAATTTAATTATATATCTATAATAAATAATTAATTTATTAAGTTAATAGTTAAGTTATTAGATTAAATTTTAATAGATTAGTAGATTAAGTTAAAACTAAGTTAACTTAACTGTATACGTATATTACTTTATTTTAAGTAATTTAAGCTAATTTAAGTATATTTATATTGTTTATACTATTTAAACTTAATTTACAACTAAAAGAGTTTAGAATTGTACTAATTAAATGTAAATAAAATAAAAATTAAACTTGTAAAATACAATAAAAATGTTTATAAAATATTTAAACATGTATACAAACTTAGTGTAAGGTTAATTAGACTAGATAATGACTAAATTATACGTAATTAAAGAATAAAATCTAAAATTAGTTATGTATAAACTATAGATTTTACCTAATTAATTTATATAGTAAATATAATTAAAATTCCAAATTAATTCTACAATTGAAAAGTACTATGTAAATACTTTAAATTCCTATAATTTAATTTTGATTTACAATAAATTATGGCCCTCGAATTGAGGGCCAAAATCGCAAATTTGGTACAGCTATGGCTTAATTTCACCACAGATGCGGCGCTAGAATAGCACCACATCGTAAGATGAGGAGCATGTTGAGCACTATAAGACTGATTTGTCATATGGGTAGTTCAGTCGTCACGAGTGCCGGGTGCCCGAAACAACGGAACATACCCATATACCTGAGCATACTTGAGAAGTAATAGAAGAAGAAATGTATATGGATAATGGGTAACGTATATGTGAATATAAATAAATAAGTATAAGGTAAATAATAAGTATACGTATAAGCAATATAGCTATATATATGTATATAAATAACTACATATCATTACTGACAGAATAAAACATTACTAAAGGTAAGATAACTGTCGCTATAGACCCTAGTTTTTTTTGCTTTAGAGTTTGTATATAGTTTTTTTGGGGTCCAGTGACGTTTGTATCTATCGCTGTAGCTTCTATATATGTTACTGTTGATGTAAACACATTTACACTACTTAAGATGTCAATTTATGCATGTTCTTAAGCATAAGTTTGCATTTCATGATATAAATATTGCATAACATGCATCGTCTTGCATTTAGAATAGTTTGAATAAAATAAAGGTTAATTGTCTCCTTTCATGTGCTTGGACAGGGAAAATATTTTATCGGGTCCTCGAATCAAAGATCCAACCGTATGGATGTGATCAGGGCGACGATTGGAGTTCAACGACTCCAAGATCGCCCTACTCAGGCATCCGTAGCATCAAATAGTGACCTGGGAACCCTAGAAGATCAAGGGCCAGGATGGTGTAAATCCACACTTCAGATGATAAATCTGACTACACGGATGAATTCGGATCAACGATCGCAACCCAACGACACAAAAATCGAGTCAATCCGACATCAGTGGCACCATCTACAACTTTCAGAAGATGGACGGCCAGGATAGCACCACATGGCACCATCTCAACCGCCCAAACGGTCGCTTGCATCCTGTGAAGGCCCCGTGCCCGATCGCTCTCTGCCGTTGGATCTTAATCCAACGGCTGTGGGCGCTCGCGCTTAAAAGCGTCCGCTCAACCATCCGCGCCCCATAGCGCAGTGGTCGAGCGTGCTTTCGCGAGCGTCGGGCACGGGTTCGAGCCGTGGAGAGGGGCTGGAAGGCGCGGCGATTGGGCGCGGGTGGAGCGTCAGATGGAGATCGGACTGCCGTGTGCACCCGATAGCGTCCACGTGCGATTGGATGCGCAATTGGACGCGCAATCGAACGTGCAATCGGACGCGCGGGCAGGCGCGCAATGCAGCGGGAGAGGGCACGACATAAGCCGTCCGATCTCGTGATCGGACGGCTGAAAAGCGGCGAACATGCGCAAGACGTTGAGCACGCGAGCAGGCGAGGAGGCACACGCGAGCCGCCCACGACGCCCACGTTGGGGGCTTTAGTGATGGATTTATCCGTCACTAAAGACCCCTCTTTTATTATTTTGAAGTTGTAATGTCCATTTTGCCCCCACTCCTTGCAACTATAAAAGGAGACCCCCTCCATACGAAATTCTCATCCCTTCTTTCTCCTCTCTACCCCTCCAAAGCTCAAGACAAGCTTGTCCCACACCCGGGATGCTTCTCGTGAGATAAAGTCCAATTTTCGTTCCCCTTCGAAAGTGGATCCCCCGACGACAACGGCGTGCTGCTTCATTCCCGTTCTTCTGCTTCCTCCTCCATCATCCTGCTTCGTTCTCCTTCGTCCAAGCATCGTCCCGTCCGGCTCGTCCTCCAAGCAACCTTCGAGGAGGATTTCTCTCTCCCTATTCTTTTTACTGCTTTCTAGTATAGATTTACTGCTTTCTAGATTAATCTACTCGTCCTCCAAGCGACCGTCGAGGACATTTCTCCTTCCATTCTTTTAATGCTTTCTAGAGTAAATGTATCGCTTTCTAGTGTAATTATTTTATACCTTCTAATTGTAATGAACAATCTCTTCTATGATAAATTCTTTGTTTATTCTACATCTCATTTTGATTTCCATGTGTAATACTCTCTCTCTCTCTTACCCTCTCGCTCTCTCTTTTATTAATTGTAAATAATTAGATAGTTTAAATTGAATTACTTCGTGACAAATAAAAAGAAACGTGAAGTTTTTTAAATCAAACGTCCGCCTCCCTGTGTTCGACCCGGAATTTTCATTTCGGTATAAATTTTATTTGTTGAACACGAATTCTTCTCTTTCGAACTACAACGACAGGTTTTCCAAAACCAAACACGTAAGCGTAGCAATTCGCAAAAACGTTTCAACATTTTGGCACCGTTGCCGGCGAGGTGACGCTCTTTGATTTCTCCTCTCATTTTGTAACTTACAAATCATTTACCTTACTTTTCTCCTTTCTTATTGTAATTGCAGGTACTCTTTTGAGACGAGCAAAAGCGGTAGATTGTAGTAAAGTGCTGTGGAAGGTTTTGTAAGTTATCCCCTATTCTTTCCCCCTCCATAGATTTCATTCGCCACATTGAATCCAAATTCCAATTAACCTAGGTGTTTGCATAAATCCTAGGAATAGTTTGGTTGTTTGGATTCTCACTCACATTCATTCCACCTTCATTTATATAAAAAATAAAAAATAAAAAGATAATTCTGTGGGGCAATTTTCAACAAACACACAATGTACACCCACATTCAAAGGCACTTAACCAAATTGATTTGTTTCTACTCAACCAGGTTCTGATCTGTGGAACCGATACACATAAAGCAACACATAAAAGAGTAGAAATCATTCTAGGTTAACCATCTTTGTGTGCCTAACTTAGTGGTGCATATGTGGCCAGTTGTTTGAGTTGTTTAGGCCGCACCACTTCAATTAAAATCAACTCATCAAGTAGCTGCCAATTAGGTTCAACTCTTATGGATTTTCCAGGCACTCCACATTATTTTTAAACTTTAAAGGAAAACATCTTCACCTGTTCTTGTAAAACTTGGTGTGCCAACGAAACTTGATTGAAAACACCTAAAGTTGAATCCTAAAAGCTACTAAGCAAGATTTGAACCTTAAAATTCACCACATCAAAAAACAATCTTACTTGAAAACCACTGGTTGTGCATGCATACAAATCAATCAATCATTAAGGGCACAACCCATTTAAAGGGCCCATCACATTCCAATGCACATTCAAACCTAGCCCTAAATAAAACAGAGTAGACGTTGGCCTTAAGGGTTGGACTCGCTCTTCAGAACCCAGAACAAGATTATTTTCGATTAGTCTATTTCTACTGTTCAATCTGATGTCTAGCTAGGGGAGCAGAGTCAAACGATCGCGACTGAGGGGTACACTAGGAACCGGAGGCTTAAGCTGAAGGAAGAACCTTCTCCCTAGTCCCTCCTTATAACTGGTTGGATTGAATAGATAGAAGTAGATCAAATCGTTCCTTTATCTTAAGACGGGTTTTGAGAGTCTGTAGGTCTTTAGGCTAACCCATTTAAGGATAGGTTTGATTGTTTGTATTGCAAGGCGCCTTTCTTCCTCCCGTGTCTCATGAATCCTTCCACATATTTCACGCATTCCCACTCTTTCCCTCCTGTTGTGAATTATCCTCAACATGACGATTATCCTAACTCGTATTGTAATCAACCATCAGTTAGTTAGGATAATTCGGATTGGGGATACAATTTCGGACCCCCGTGTTTAGGGTCTAACCCTGAACACTTTGATTCTGATTTCTATCCTTCTCAGAGCTACATCGATTATAGATCGTCTTCCTTTCATGCACAACCTAATATGATCTACAACCAAGAAGGATACACCGATCCTTACCGATCGTCTGATTTCACTGCCTTTAGGTCATCACCATCTTTTCAACAATCTAAAATGACCTATTATCAGGAAGGGTATAACGAATCTCAATTCGTTAATTCCCCTGCATTAAGCCCAAACCCGCCCAACCCTGAACCAACTCATTTGGTTCAGGATAACCAGGTTCAAGATAAGGTTCTGGCTAACTTGAGGAATATCATACAATCTTTAGAAGTTCAGCCAATACCTTGCATTGAGAGATTGGAGTCCCTGATTGAAATGATTGATGATTTGAATAACTCTTTGTTGGATTGGCTCCAGGATGTTAAGGATAAGAACCCGGGTGAATTTCTACTTGGGAAATTAGCGAAATTGAGGATGAGATTTGTGGTTGCTTTAATTCAATCTTGGAATAATTCTCAGGATGAACCCTCTTCAGGAAAGCCAATGACAGAACCTACTCAGGCACCTATTGGGGGGGACACGTGTTACGAGGCTGACCAGATTGAATTAAAACAATCAATTAAGGATGATCTGATTTCTTCACCTGAGATCCCTAAGCCGGGTTACGAGGAAACGTATGTCTCCTTGGAATAGAAAGTGACAAATGATTTTGGGACATACATTAATACGAATCCTGATGGTGAAGATTCAAGTTGCAAAGTCTCATGCAAGTTTTCTGAACACGATTTCTGTGAGACGATTGGGCCTGAGGAATCTGATAGATCATTTGATAGCCCAATAATTGAGGACACTGATCTTATTAGGGCACACATTACGGATCCAGAATCGCATTTTCTGGAGGAATCAATTCAATGCCCTGATTATCAGTTACACCCTGTTGAACTTATTGATTATTCTAATTCTGAGATAATTAGACCCAAGTCAATTTTGATTCTGCCACATCATTTAGACATGGAGATTTCAGACAGGGTGATGAATATACAAGAGGTCCTGGAATTTGATATGCTGAATGAGGAGGATAGGAGCTGGGAAGTTTTGATTTGGGAAGTTAATTCTGGAGGAAATGGAAGATTGAGTCGAAGGGTTCCTTTTAAGCTTAAACCATCAAATCAGAACCCTTATGACATTTGTTTCGAGGATGTTCAACTCAAGCACACATTCAACGATTATCCTTTTGAGCTGCAATTCTCTGTAACCCGACTTTTTGGTCTTGGGTTGCATCCTCATAAATCGTAGGCCCGACCCCACTTACATTCTGATTTTAGGTTTTGGGTAATTTTTTTCCAGAACCTAAGATATTCTAGATTATGGGGTGTGGGTTTGCACCACAATCTGATCCACATCTTTGGACCTCTGTTGACAGGTCGGAGGATTCTTCTATTTATTCTAATTCTGACCTGCACTTGTGAATTCTTTATTTCTTTTCTTTGTATAGTGTGCCTAGCTGAAGTACTAAACTCAGCACATATACAGTTCTTTTTAATTTTTCATCTCGGAGCGGACCTGACATTCACGCAATTCAGGTGCTTTCTTCGCTTTTCCACTCTATTTTATGTCTTTTTAATACAATGAGGACATTGCATTAGATAGGCATGGGGGGTGGATATTTATCTTTGAATTCATTCGTCAGCTCCGTAGATTTGTTTTATTTTGATTAAAAAAAAATTCGAAATTAGGAAAGAGAATTTGGGTTTAAGAAAATTTTCAATCTTAGGAAATACTACATTATGATTTGAACACAAAGACCCTTCAGGTCTTTGGACTTAATCAGCCTGTGTATCCACTAAAATGTGGATTTGTCTTTCGAGTCCTCACCATCTTAATTCTTTCGTAATTGGAGTAAATAAGTTTGGGTGATAAGTACATGACTTATCAACCCGCCCTCTGATTTGAGGGAATTTTGAGTCTTAAGCATCTACACACTTTCTTTGCACTGACTCGTTGTTCGGCGATTTTAACGGAAATTGGGTAGCTAATGAACCTTCTAGGGTGATATGGCTGGCAAGTTATCGTGGGTAACAGCCCATAGGTAGGTTGTCCAGAGCCCAGTTACTGGACCTTTCTCTTTTTCCTGCCCTTAGGTAAATCTTAGACCAGGAAAGCCACCTATTTAAAAAAAAAAAATCAAAAAGAAAAGGAGAAAAGAACAAAAAGAAATAAGCCACACTTCCCCGTATGAGTATGGCTGGCAAGTTGTCAGTGATAACAGCTCATCGACCGGTTGTCCAGAACCTAGCTCAGTAAAAGCACTAAAAAATTCCCAAAACACTTAGGAAGAAGCGGAGAAGTAGAATAAATCGGGGAGATATACACTGGATTCACCCTTGTGTTGACCCCATAAAAAATAAAAGTAGGGAGAAAGCTACCGGTTGTAAAGATACACCTTTAGGCAGAAGTCTTTTTGAGGTCATCTAGAGGCGTAGAAATCCGAAGTCCGTTTTAATTGCCGGTCAACGAGTCTATCACAATCACAATAAGATGCTTAAAACGTAGGATTCTCATCAAATCTTGGGTGAGTTGAATGGCCGTAGAAAGCCACTCTTAAATCCTAAAATTTGAAAATCCAAAAAAATTAGAAAAGAGTAAAAAGAGAAAAAGAAAATTTTCTTTGAATAAGGCGAGGGCTTGAGGCGGTCTGCATTTTGGCTGATACCCGGGCACTGTTGTGTCTTTGAAAGTTCAGTTCCTAAGTAGACAATTTCTTAATGATTGAAAATAACTCAGGTCCAAATAATCCAACCTAATTCTTTTATAAATAGCATATAGTTTTTGCTAGGGACTAGCAAAAGATAGGCATGGGGGTATGATGTAAATACATTTACACTACTTAAGATGTCTATTTGTGCATGTTCTTAAGCATAGGATTGCATTTCATGATATAAATATTGCATAACATGCATCATCTTGCATTTAGAATAGTTTGAATAAAATGGAGGTTAATTATCTCCTTTCATGTGCTTGGATAGGGCAAACATTTTATTGGGGCCTCGGATCAAAGATCCAACCGTATGGATGTGATCAGGGCGACGATTGGAGTTCAACGACTCCAAGATCACCCTACTCAGGCATCCGTAGCATCAGATAATGACCCCGGAACCCTAGAAGATCAAGGGCCAGGATGGTGTAAATCCGCACTTCAGATGATAAATCCGACCGCACAGATGAATTCGGATCGACGATCGCAGCCCAACGACACAAAAATCGAGTCAATCCGACATCCGTGGCACCATCTACAACTTCCAGAAGATGGACGGCCAAGATAGCGCCATGTGGTGCCATCTCAGCCGCCCAAACGGCTGCTTGCATCTTGTGAAGGCCCCACGCCCGATCGCTCTCTACCGTTGGATCTTAATCCAACGGCTGTGGGCGCTCACGCTTAAAAATGTCCGCTCGACCATCTGCGCCCCATAGCGCAGTGGTCAAGCGCGCTTTCGCGAGCGCCAGGCGTGGGTTTGAGCCGTGGAGACGGGCTGGAAGGCGTGGCGATTGGGCACGGGTGGAGCATCAGATGGAGATCGGATGGCCGCGCGCACCCGATAGCGTCCACACGCGATTGGACGCGCAATCGGACGCGCGGGCGGGCGAGCAATGCAGCGGGAGAGGGTGTGACTTAAGCCGTTCGATCTCGCGATCGGACGGCTGAAAAGCGGTGAACGTGCGCAAGCCGTTGAGCACGCGAGCAGACGAGGAGGCACGCCGAGCCGCCCACGACTCCCACGTTGAGGGCTTTAGTGACGAATTTATCCGTCACTAAAGACCCCTCTTTTATTATTTTGAAGTTGTAATGTCCATTTTGCCCCCACTCCTTGCAACTATAAAAGGAGACCCCCTCCATACGAAATTCTCATCCCTTCTTTCTCCTCTCTACCCCTCCAAAGCTCAAGAGAAGCTTGTCCCACAACCGGGATGCTTCTCGCAAGATAAAGTCCAATTTTCGTTCCCCTTCGGAAGTGGATCCCGTGACGACGACGGCGTGCTGCTTCGTTCTTGTTCTTCTGCTTCGTCCTCCTTTGTCCTGCTTCGTTCTCCTTCATCCAGGCGTCGTCCCATCCGGCTCATCCTCCAAGCAACCGTCGAGGAGGATTTCTCTCTCCCTATTCTTTTTACTGCTTTCTAGTATAGATTTACTGCTTTCTAGATTAATCTACTCGTCCTCCAAGTGACCGTCAAGGAGGACATTTCTCCCTCCATTCTTTTAATGCTTTCTAGAGTAAATTTATCACTTTCTAGTGTAATTGTTTTATGCCTTCTAATTGTAATAAACAATCTCTTCTATGATAAATTCTTTGTTTATTCTACATCTCATTTTTATTTCCATGTGTAATACTCTCTCTCTCTCTCTTACCCTCTCTCTCTCTTTTATTAATTGTAAATAATTAGATAGTTTAAATTGAATTACTTCGTGACAAATAAAAAGAAACGCAAAGTTTTTTAAATCAAACGTCCGCCTCCCTGTGTTCGACCTGGAATTTTCATTTCGATATAAATTTTATTTGTTGAACACGAATTCTTCGCTTTCGAGCTACAACGACAGGTTTTCCAAAACCAAACACGTAAGCGTAGCGATTCGCAAAAACGTTTCAACAGCTGTGTATGTTAGTATATTAAATTAAGTTAGTATGCTATGTAATATTAGTTAGTAGTGTATATTTATGTAAGTATTAGTAATATAACTTATAAATAGATAGTATAGAATATATCTATGTATTATTTGATGCTTGTTTGTAAGAAGATTTTGCAAGCATTTTCATTGACTCTTTTTGTACATAATGAAACCCTTAATTCATTCTTTATGGATTCATTCATTCATTCATTATTGATTGTATATAAAATTAATTATTTTTGGAATTAAAGAATAATCTTGGACTTAGAGAGTGATGTAAATCAATAACTGCCTCCCAATGAACGACCTAGAATAAACTAGTAAAAATTATGTAATTAAATAAAATTGACGCGATAACAGTTTGTATTTGTGACACATACAACAACAACGACATTTTTTATACGAACCGTGATCGATCGCTTCATATTTCTGGCGCCGTTGCCGGGGAGGCAACTCTCTATATGCCAAAATTATTCTTTAATTCTTTATTTGTATATAAATTCTTGTTTTCATTTATTCAAATTCATTGTTTGTATATAATTACTCTTTTATTGATTAATTCTTTGTTGTATATACATTCTTTAATTCTTTTGCTAATCATTTGTTGTTTTTCCACAGCACTTGAGGAGTAGGAGGAGTAGCATCATCTTCCAGGTGGAGGTCATCTTCCTGGTGGACCCGCTGCACTTTTGACCCGACGTCCAGGCGGAGTGTTCCCTCAGAGCAGTTGTAGGAGTAGTAGTGTAGTAGTAGTATGGCATAGTTTCGTTAGACTTAGGTATGTTACTTAGGACTACTTCTTAGGCATAAGTTGTGAGAGCTTGTTCTCACACATTATTGTAATAACTGTGGACTCTTTGGACTCTATTTTTCTATCTCTCAAACTCATCTCTCATCGATGCGATTTTTCATTCGCAGCTTTCCTTATCGATTTCTTTCTTTGTTTTTTATTGTTGCATTATTCATAATCCAAAAGAATTATAAAATAAAAAATTCAAAAAGATCTCATCTTTATCTAGCAGCAGCATACCCTTAGGAATTCATCTTAGCTTGCATATTCTACCTGCTAGATTTTAATTCCAAGTCAAATTTGCATATTGTAGATTGCTGGAGTCAGGTATGCATTCTTTACTTTTCTCAAACTCCTGCCATATTTGCATTTGACTTAAAATCTAAGAAGGCCATCTCTTGTATTGAATTGATTAAAAAGCGAGACGAGCAGCATAGAATTTATTTTAAAATCACTTGAATTAAAACAAAAGGAGATGTTAAAATCAGAGTGAAACCCTGACTGAGATTTTCTCCACATTTTGTTGATTGCTATCGTGCACACAGTTTGATCACTTAAGATCACAATACATGGGTTTCTATCTCATCTCCTTCTGCAACCACAGGACCTGGATTCACACGCCAGTCTTATCCAGACTCCCAGTGGATTTTAAAGGTCTGCACTCTGCTAGGTCTATTTTAGGATGCATACAATTGTTTGAAATAGTTGTTTGCGTACTATATTATTTTGCATAGCAGCCTCTAGGTAAAATTCGATTCTTCTCGCTTGATTGTTAGATTGGTCTATTGATTGATTGAGATTTGATTGGGATTTTCTGATTTCTGTGAGATTAAGCTAGATTAGTCCTTTCCATTAAGTTGTGACTGGGTTTTAAATTCATTTTCAAAAATTGACTCAATGGAAGGTAGGAGATCCCAGAACCCAGAGCTAGTACTCCCCTTGGGTGCTAATGCCCAAGCAACTACTCCCACTTCTTTGCCTTCCACTTCTAATCCCTTACCACCCGAGTCTCAAACTCCTATTCACTATTCCACATATCATGAGGATGATCATGATTCCGCACAATTCGAGGATTTCGAAGAACTTCCTCCACATCTTATTGCACATCCTCCACCACCACCACTACCAATCCATAGGTTCTAACCTCCACCATATCCTAATTTTCCTAACCCACCCCCAGAGAGAGGACCTATGCCTCATCTTCAACACCTATTTGAAACACAACTACAAATGAATACCCTAACCCAATAGGTGCAATAGCTTGCTTAAGCTGTTAATCTTTTAGCTAACCCCCAATAACCACCTCAACCTAGAAACCCTCAGGCACCACCTCAACCTCGTAAATGCCAACTACAAGATTACTATAATCCCATAGTTGCCCAACCTATGCCTGTGGTATGATATCCTGATGGGGGTCGTGCTGCTGAACTAAAGCTAAACATCATTGTACTTATACCTCGCTTCCATGGACTTACTTTTGAGGACCCTTTTCAGCATTTAGAGGAGCTAAAAAATCTTGCTCTAACCTTGGGTCTGCAAGGCCAATGTCAGACATGCTTTTGATCAAAATGTTCTCCTTTTCATTAAAAGATAAGGCCGCCTTTTGGTTCAGAACGCTCGTAAGGACTACACCTATAGACTATTGGGCTTCTTTGGAACATGAGTTCCTAAGAAGTACTTTCCCGTAGGCCGCATTTACGCCTTAAGGCATGCTATCACCACATTCACCCAGAATTTAGGAGAACAAATGCATGAGGCTTGGGAGAGATTCCACGAGCTTCTTAGAAGGTGTCCCCACCATGGTGTCCCACGCTGGCAACAGGTCTAGATCTTCTACCATGGGCTCCAAGATGACACACGAAATTTTGTAGATGCTGCTTGTGGAGGCAATTTCCTGTGTCAGGATGAGGACTCTGCCTTTGAGCTCTTCAAAGGTATGGCCGAGAATTCTATTAACAATGCTTCGATAAGCATGTTTAATAGAAAGTCCTCACATTCCCACTCACATTCGGGGGTACACAAAGCCTAATCTAGCAGCAAAGACTTAGAGATAGTGGCTAGTTAGCCGGATAAGGTGAGCTTAATCGAGAAGAAAGTAGATGAAGTATGGAAATTTCTCTCTAAACCTTCATCATCTCCTTCTTCTCAGTCACCTGCACAACACACTTCTTCCCAGTTTCCCACAGGGAGGGAAACTGTGAAAAACCTTTCTGTGACACAATTTGCACTACAGACTTTCCATTTCTGTATCCTTTACCGGTTGGAGGAACCTTTGTTCCTCCCTACACTGACTTCTCTACACCTTCTGGAGCTTCGGAGGAGCTCCACGCCAATCACAATGACACATTTGCACAGACCTATAACCCTAGATGGCATAATCATCCAAATTTCTCATGGTCAGGAAATTCACAGAGACCTTCATTTCAACAACCTTCTGCACCACCACAACACAACCCGATCTGAGCACCACCTCCAAAAACACACAGGTATCCACCACATGTCTACTAGCAACCCCAACCCACGCCTGCCCAATACTCTCAACCTGGTCTACACGAGATGACCAGTTGGGGTCTATCATGAAAGCTCTTGCTGATATGCAACAACTGAATATTGCTATGCAGTAGAGATAGGACGTGGCATTAGCTGAGATGAGAGCCCATCTGTCACACTTGATGGAATCCCGTCAACCACATTCACTCCCATCTCAAGCGCAACCCAACCTTAGGAACATACCTGCCCAGAGGTATGTTCAACCTAGACCTACAGTGCAAGGTCAAGCACATGCCATTTCACAACCCTTGCACGACACTGAATTCTACACTGATCCAAATTCTTCCTATCCACAAACCCAACCACCTCTGTTACCTAGTTCTGAACTACCATCTACATCTAGGGCTGAACTAAATGCCATAGGTACTAGGAGTGGTAGAAGCACTGTAGGTCCACCTATTCCTACTTCTACATCTTTTCCTGAACCTTCTACCTCCACTCCTCCATCTGATTCATTGTTTCTTGCTTCTTCTCTACCTAGGGATGACCCTCTTGTCACCACTTTTGTACCATTTCTAGAGGCTTTAAAGAAGAAGGGGAAAGGAAAGAAAAAGACTTGTGTGGCACCTAAGGAGGATTTGCTTAAGCTCTTTGAGCAAGTCCACATAAACATCCCTTTGTTGGATGCAATTCGCCACATACCTCTTTACGCTAAGTTTTTAAAAGACCTATGTACACCTAAGCGTAAAGCAAGGATTCAAAAAGGGAATAGTGCAATCATCCTTTCGGAACAAGCTAGTTCCATTATATCTAGTACCCTCCCTACTAAGATGAAAGACCCAGGCACCCCTCTCCTATCCTGCATGATAGGTAATACTACATTTAATAGAGCATCACTTGACCTAAGTGCTTCCATCAGTCATATCCCAACCTCCCTACTGACACATTTCGAGGTTGGTAATCTAAAGCCAACCGAGGTGTCCCTGCAATTAGCTAACTGATCAATTAAGACACCTCAAGGAGTATTGGAAGATGTTATAGTCCGGGTCAAGGATTTTTACTTTCCTGTAGACTTTATAGTCCCTGACATGGAAGTACTTGAGGATATTCAGAATACAGCTACCATTTTAGGAAGACCTTTCTTGGCTACGGCCAAGGCAAACATTAATTGTGAGGAGGGCCTAATAGAATTGAAGTTCGGAGATCAGAAGATAAAAATTGATATTTTTCAGGCCCAAAGAGGACCGTCATGCAGTTTAATTGAGGAAATTTATTCCTTGGATTCTTTGGATTAGCTGGTTGAGGATACCTTAATTGACTCACTAAATTTAGAACCTCAACACTCTTTGGATTTTGACCTAACTCTTACTGAGACACCAACTTTGGAGACTGAGGACTTACCTCCTATTCCATTAGTGTCTCTAGGATCTCCTGAAATCTCCACACCTGCTCCTTCATCTGATCCTGTACCTGTTGAGCTCAAACCTCTCCCTGATTCTCTTAAGTTTGTTTTCTTAGGACCTGATCAGACCTATCCTATGATTGTCAACTCTCTCTTATCATCTGATCAAAGAATCACGTCTCTTATCTGTCCTGAGAGCACATAGACAGGCTATAAGATGGAGCCTCTCTGACCTGACTAGAATTAGCCCTTCTTACTGTACACATAGGATTTTCACTAAAGAAGGATCTAGACCTACTAGGTAGCCCCAGCGTAGATTGAACCCTACAATTCAAGAGGTGGTGAAAAATGAGATGATTAAGTGGTTAGACAACGGAATTACTTTTCCCATTTTTGACAGCCAGTGGGTAAGTCTTGTTCAGGTTATGCCTAAGAAGGCCAGACTTACCATCATAACCACTGATTCTAGAGAAGTCACCCCTACACGGATTGCTAGTTCGTGGCGAGTATTTATTGGCTATCGGAAACTCAACCAAGCCACGAAGAAAGATCATTTCCCATTGCCCTTCATTGATTAGATACTGGAAAGATTGGTGGGAAATAGATTTTTCTGCTTTTTGGATGGCTATTCAAGATATGATCAGGAAAAAACAACATTCACCTACCCCTACAGAACCTTTGCATTCCGTAGGATGCCATTTCGATTGTGCAACACACCTGCTACATTTCAGCGGTGTATGTTTGCAATCCTTTCCGATTTGGTAGGTGACTACTTAGAAGTCTTCATGGATGACTTCTTGGTCTTTGGGAGCACATTTGATGCATGCTTCGACCACCTAACTAAGGTCTTGCAAAGATGCATAAATGTGAATCTGGTACTTTCCTGGGAGAAATCACATTTCATGGTACTAGAAGGACTAGTATTAGGTCACCTTATCTCTGAGAGAGGAATAGGGCTTGACTATGCCAAGGTAAAATTGATTTCTAAACTACCACTACCTTCATTGGTTAAACAGATTAGATCTTTTCTAGGGCATGTTGGTTTTTATCGCCCCTTTATAGCAGATTTCTCGAAAATAGCCCGACCTCTCACCAATCTCCTCTCTAAGGACGTAACTTCCAGATCTCTGATAATTGTGTTCGTGCCTATATGACACTTCGTGATCTAGGTACCAGGGCATCAATACTATAACCTCCATATTGGTCTCACCCTTTTGAGATCATGTGTGATGCCTCTGATTATGCAGTAGGGGTTGTCCTTGGTCAAAAACTAGATAGGAAACCCACAGTCATCTATTACGCTAGCAAGACCTTAGATGAAGCTCAGAGGAATTACACTGTCACAGAAAAGGAATTGCTAGCTGTAGTATTTGCATTGGAAAAATTCAAACCTTACCTTTTTGCTTCCCACATTATAGTCTACACTGACCACATTGCAGTTCGACATCTTCTTGCCAAGAAGGACGCAGAATCTCGTCTGATTAGATGGATCCTGCTTCTGCAGGAATTTGATTTAGAGATTTGTGACAAGGCTATAAAGCAGAATGTGGTAGCTGACCACTTATCCCGCCTTCTTTCTGAAGTGGTTTCTCTTTCATTACCTATTTCTGACCACTTCCCTGACGAGCAATTGCTGGTCATTCATTCTAATCTTCCCTGGTATGCTGACATTATCAACTACCTGGCTTTTGGAATCCTTCCCACTAATTAGGTCCGACATCAAAAAGACAGACTTAGATCCGAGGCCAAGCACTATTATTGGGAAGAACCATGGCTTTTCAAACACTGCAAAGACCAGATTCTTAAGAAGTGTGCCCCTGATAAGGAGATAGAGAGCATCCTATCGTTCTGCCATGACCAGGCGTGTGGAAGTCATTTCTCTGGCTAAAAGACCGCTGCAAAGATTTTGCAGAACAGATTTTATTGGCCCACGATCTTCAAAGATGCACACGAATTTAGTAGGGCATGTTCATGCTGTCAATCTCACAGCAGCATTGGCTACTGAGACATGATGCCCTTGAATCCGATCGTAGTGTATGAAATCTTTGACATTTGGGGCATTGACTTCATGGGACCTTTTCCAAAATCATATGGCTTCAAGTATATCTTGTTAGGAGTTGAGTATGCTTCCAAATGGATAGAAGCCATCCCCTCAAGGACTAGCGATCATAGAGTTGTAACACAATTTGTTCAAGATTTTATCTTCTCTAGATTTGGGGTTCCAAAAGCCATCATTAGTGATGGAGGGTCTCACTTTAGAAACACACATTTTCAGTCCCTAATTCAAAAGTATGGGGTGTCACATAGGATTGCTGCACCATATCACCCTCAAACCAATCGACTAGGTAAATTGTTCAACCAGGAGATCAAGAAGATCATACAGACTATCATCCGACCTGATAGAAAGGATTGGTCTTCTTGCCTTTCTGATGTGTTGTGGGCATATAAGATAGCTCACAAAATCCCATTAGGCATGTCTCCTTTTAGACTTGTGTATGGGAAACACTGTCATCTTCCCGTAGAACTTGAGCACAGAGCCTATTGGGCCATCGGAAAGTGTAACTTGGACCTAGAGAAAGCTGGTGATCATAGAAGATTACAAATTTCCTAGCTAGATGAGTTAGGGAATGAATCTTATGAGAGCTCAAGGATTTATAAGGATAAACTTAAGGCCTTCCATGATCGTCACATTCATAGGAAATCATTTCACCCTAGTCAAAAAGTCCTTTTCGACTCTAGACTAAAACTCTTCCCAAGGAAACTAAGATCCAAATGGACTGGACCTTTCAAAATCTTGAGAACCTTTGATAATGGAGCCGTCAAGAATCTTTGATAATGGACAAAGACTAAAACTTTTTATTGAGCCACATGATTTTAGATTTGTCAATTCCACCATTTCTCTCCTACATTTTGAATTACCGATTGGGTTTACACCTAGCTGAAGGTGTTAAACTTAGCACAAAACCTATCCTTGTATATAGTTGTTTTCACCTTTCTAATTTCCACCTTTATTTGTATTAGGTGTCTACCTTTGCATTTTTAGCATACATTCATTATCACATGTCATGCATTTCACTTCCTAGCCTGACTTTCCACTTTGATCTTGTATCAGACTTGAAATCATCAGAACAGAGATTTTATCTCCTCATTTCGACTTCCTTCTATCACCCAGTCTAGGATAGTGAAAAGCAGAGCATGCATTTGCATCCACCCTATTCATTCAATGAGGACATTGCATCATTTAAGCATGGGGAGTGTAAATGGTGAACCATTCAACTGAAATGCAATTGTAGACACACCTATAGTATAGGATATAGTATTATGTAAAAATACCAAAAAAAGTGAAAAATTTTGAAAAAAAAAAATGACAAAGCCAAAAATACAAAAAAATGACAAAACACAAAAACTACAAAAATACAATAAGGGACATGCACTTTATGGTTAAGGGAGAACTCCAAAGAAATTTCTGAGGAGAGAAAAGAATCTGAAAAATAGAAAATTGTTTAACTATGATCTTCTAGCTGAAAACAAAAATACAATAAGTGTTTATGGATATTCAACCTTTGCTTGTTTAACTTTTCGGGCCACTCTAGCTTGACTCATTCAAGCTTTGTCTTAATACACTTTGAGGTTTGACAAGATAGACCACAATCTCTCTTAACTTTAGAACGTATTCTTATACCTGAGTCACCAGTACAAGATTCGCTGGTTTGCTTTGACTTAGGAGTCTAAGTAACCTTGGCTTACACAACATAGTGTCAAGAAAGACCTTGTGAATATGAAATTCAACCCTAGTGTTCATTAAGGAGGGTGGAGTCCTTACCTATGCATGCAGGTGACTCTTTGTCCTAGTCTTTAGTTTTGTGTTTAGGAGAAGCTCTTTCCACCAAAGAACTCACCCACCAAATAAGGTGCACTCTACCAAATAAAGTTGTCGAAGACATACTGATAGGAAAGAAAAAGTTCAAAAAGAAAGTTCTTTAGAATAAGTCAAGTATGTTCTCAAAGTCTGTAAATACAAAAGTTCCACCAAAAATGTTTCCAGGGTTTGATACAAATACCCTGTTGTTCCACCAAATATTCTTTAAGCCACAAAATGCAATAAGAGTTGGGCTTGAGTATTCCTCGTTTCTTGAGAGTCAATCTGAAAACACGAGCTAAAGCAGGACCAACTTGGACTTAAAAAGAAGTGAAACCCCGGTATTGAGTTTTAGAATTCACCTGGTTAGTCCTGACTTATCACAAAGCACAACCATAACCTCGTACCATTTTGAATCTCTATAAAACCCCCTGAGTCCTGGAATTCGACTTAAGGTTTAAATATCAAGAGTCCTTGTTAGTTGAGAGATGGTCTATGTCATTTAATTCTTGAGTTCTGGTCAGTCTTCTTCAGTAATAAGGTTCTCACAATGTCCAGACATAAACACAGTTGGTTTACTAGGAAAATTCTTTCAGCTTAAAGATCATCTTGAAACACTTAACACTTTAAGAAAATGAAAAGAAGAAAAGATATCTCATCACACTTACCTCGCTGATAATTAAATTACTTAACACTTTAATGAATTGTTTGCTAAGGAACTAGCAAAACCTAAGCATGGGGGTATGATGAGTGGCTACTCATCATAGCTAAAAAGCTAAAGTCAAGCTAGAAACTGGGTTAAACAATACCAAATTAACACATAAAAAGGGTTAAGTGTGGGAATAAGAGAAAAATACCTGAAACATTAATTTTGTGTTAAGATTGCATAATTAGGTTATAAATTAAGATATCTTTGAGAAAAAGGTCAAATGATGATCCAAGTGTAAATTGAATACACAAACAAGTTTAAAAGTCCAAATCAAAAGTATAATTAACTTCTTAAAAGTTAAATTAAGCACATATAAAAACTTGAAGGCATTTGGACATCATTAAGGCCTTGAAACTTAGAATTTACATTTAGGTCCTTTATGCATCACATTTCCTTCCTTAGAAAACTTTTCTGGACCTATTTATAACCTACAAGGACCTCTTTGAAAGCCCATAAGGACCATTTAGTTACTATGCTCTACCACTTATCGGTTTGCCCATAAATGTCCTACCCCTTCGTAGAAGGACCTCCCTACAAATTACCCAAAAGAACTCGTCAACCTGGAGTCTCTGTGCGCACACTATGCATGCGTAGAACTCGCGGCCTCTCTACCGTCCACTCTCTCTTGACCGTGATCTGTGGCTCAATCTCAATCGATGCTTCGCGCGAAGCAGCACATCTGCTCACCCCAACCCCCAAATCCCATCCTACGGTCAGTTTTCAATTTGGCAGCCCGCGTCTCCTCTCCTCTCATCCTTGCCATCGATGCCCTCGTTGCATATCTTCACCCACGTGGTGATCTGAGTCACTGAGGTTGCTACTTAAGCACCTTAGTGGTCGCACGTGCAAAGGATCTCTCTCTCCTACCTTCTTAGCGATCATTCTTCCACTCCAGTCTCTCCTCCTTACCAATTCCTTGATTTCACAGCCACCGGCTGTGGAATCTCCGACTTTTCTCTAACTCTCCTCATTGCTAAGGACTACGTTGCACCTGAGGATGACCCAGAAGTCTCACTAGCAGACTTTTCACTCCACTGGAGCTCTTCCCCCCCCATTCCTCCTCCTTAGCTGCCAGCTAAGGACCCACAGGTCCCATTCTTCCTATTAGAGTAGTTTTAATGTTTTCTAGATTAGCTGTAGCATTAGATAGGTAGATTAAAGTAGAATTAGATGTAGAATTAGTAATCAATTTGCTGTTTTGATTAGTTTAGCATTAGGAGTAGTTTTAGCATAGTAATTTTCTCCCTCACCTCGTCTGATCATCCTAGATCAGAGGGGAAGAAATTCACCCAATCATTGTTCATTTTCTTCTTCCCCTACATGTTTTCACCTCATTTCTAATTCCCTTGATTTGTATTTCACAATCCACCCAATCATAAGACCTAATTTCAGATCTGAATGATCTCCAACTTCAGATCTGCAATTAGTGTCAAAAACCATATTAGGAGCTTCTCACTCACTCCATCTTGTTCATAAAAGCATCTAATCTAAGCTAAAAATGTATTCATTTTACTCAATTTACTTTGAATTTGGATTGCAAGGATTTTAAACCAATTGAGCTTTGAATAATTTTTGATCGAGTAAACTGAAGAATTTTGATTTGCATTCACTGATGGGCTGGGAATTTGAGGTGATTCTGAAGTTAGAATTCACCTCAGATGAGCCATTTTTGATTTGGATTTCTGTGAGGATTGATTGTCTATAATGCATTATAGAGTCAATGAAAATCACTTAGTTAATTTGAGACTCTACCTTGCATCATTTTGTCGATTTTGAAGAGTAATATGATTTTCTAACCTAAGGAATTCACAATATTACTTGAGGTTTTAGAGTGCTGGGATTCTAGCTTTTGGATTTACTGTGTTGATTCTAACCCTTTCTACATGCTGTCTATAGCATTAGAAGGAGTTAGATCAACAATTTTTGTGATCTGATTTGTTATTAAACTTGTGACAAGGACCTAGATTTTATGCTGAACATCTGAGCATGTTTTCTTTTATGTGAATTTAAAACCCTTGTTAGAAGTTGATCTAGTGATTTTGTCTTCGTGTCTTTGAATCCCAGCAATTATAGTAAACTACTGCAGAAGCAACTACATTACCCTTCTCAATTCTAGCTAAGTGTTCCCTGGATTAGCTCTTTTGTAGCCCTGATCAGGTTCTCTTGAATCTGATCTGGGATATAAATGGCTAAATTAGGAGATAGGAAGCTGAATTTAGCTTTGTTCCTACTATAGACTTAACTTAATTCCAGATAGATTAACTGTAGCGGTAGTTGAGCCATCTGGAATTAAGTTTGATCTATAGCAGCTGTTGATGTTAGTAGTTGTTGGACTGCTAAATTTCCAGTAGCTACTGTGCTGCTGAACCTTGATGCTGCTGTGCTTCTCTTGTTTCAGCAGAAGATTTTTGTCTACATAGCTCAGTGGATAGGCATGTAGATCTTAAGTGTTAGATAGCTGACTTGTAATTAAAGATGTATTGAGTTGTATACAAGCTTTCATACATTGTAATTGCATTCAAATTCAGTGAATGCCTGTTTTAAATCTATTTTGTTAGTTATACTTTAAGCCAACTATTCAATTAAGTATAATTAATTGAAATCCATGTAGAATTGCATGCTTTGATGGCTATATTTTTGCTATTTCTTTCACTGAGTCTGTTAGAGGCAGTTTACTGCCTTTAAGACCCATTCTAGGCCTTAACACATCTTAGAAAACCTTTAAAAGGCCTAGAATTTGTGAATTTTGAAATTAAATAAAAATCATATAAAAAATCTAAAAAAATAAAGTAAACCTATCTAATTGAAGATTAGGTATTTCCCTAAGTTCATACCAAGTTTCATGGTATTCAGAACCTTCGACTTGGTATAATTTACTAGTCGACGGTTCTGTATACCATGGAACTTAATAAAAGAAACCAAACATAAAAAACCAAAAACATCTCTTTCTCCTCATCTATTTCTTTCCCTCTCTTCTCCTACCTCCATAACAAATATAAAAGTCACAAAAAGTAAAAAAAACATAAAAATACTAAAAATCCTTTATATAATATGTATATAAGTGTATATATAAGCTATATAGTAAGCTTATTAACCTATAATGTGAATTATACATATTTATAATATAAATAACTTATTTATATATTGTAGTATGTAAATTAAGTCTTTCAGTTAGATTATACTATATATATCTTAATTATATAACTAATTATTAATTGAACTAATTTATATGTACAAATAAGCTATATAAATTAATAACCTCTATAAATAATCATATTGAATTATAATACTGTACATATGTATTTATATGTATATTATAAACACATTAAGCCCTATACCTTAATTTAATTATATATCTAGAATAAATAATTAATTTATTAATTTAATAGTTAAGTTCTTAGATTAAATTAAAATAAATTAGTAGATTAAGTTAAAACTAAGTTAACTTATATTGTATATGTATATTACTATATTTTAAGTAATTTAAGCTAATTTAAGTATATTTATATTGTTTATACTATTTAAACTTAATTTACAACTAAAACATTCTAGAATTGTGCTAATTAAATATAAATAAAATAAAACTTAAATTGTAAAATATAATAAAAATGTTTATAAAATATTTAAACATGTATACTAACTCAGTTTAAGGTCAATTAGACCAGATAATAACTAAATTATATGTAATTAAAGAATAAAATCTTAAATCAGTTATATATAAACTGTAGATTTTACCTAATTAATATATATAGTAAATATAATTAAAATTCCAAATTAATTATACAATTGTAGAGTACTATGTAAATACTTTAAATTCCTATAATTTAATTTTAATTTACAATAAATTATGGCCCTCGAATTGAGGGCCAAAATCATGAATTTAGTACAGCTACGGCTCAATTTACCGCAGATGCGGGGCTAGAATAGCGCCACATCGTAAGATGAGGAGCATGCTGAACACTATAAGACTGATTTGTCATATGGGTAGTTCAGTTGTCATGGGCGCCAGGCGGCCGAAACAACCGAACATACCCATATATCTGAGCATACTTGAGCATATTCTGAGCATTGTGTGTGGGCTAGGGGCCAGTTACTGTGCGGGGGCTTGATTAAGCCCAAATATGAGTTGAAAACATAATTAAGCAGCTTAATTAAGAAATTAGGGTGCGCTTAATAGAGGTCTGGTCCCACCTGATCCTCAAGTGCTGTATATCCCTCGAAAGGCATGTCCACCAATTAATAAATTTTTGTTAATTAATAAAAGGCCCTAACTAACCATTAAGCACATAAGAAAAAAAACACCAAGTGTTCGAACTTAGAGAGCTTAAGTAATAGAAGAAGAAATGTATATGGATAATGGGTAGAGTATATGTGAATATAAATAAATAAGTATAAGGTAAATAATAAGTATACGTATAAGCAGTATAGCTATATATATGTATATAAATAACTACATGTCATTACTAACAGAATAAAACATTACTAAAGGTAAGATAACTGTCGTATAGACCCTAGTTTTTCTCACTTTAGAGTTTGTATATAGTTTTTCTGAGGTCCAGCGACGTTTGTATCTATTGCTGTAGCTTCTATATATGTTACTATATATGTTAGTATATTAAGTTAAGTTAGTATGCTATGTAATATTAGTTAGTAGTGTATATTTATGTAAGTATTAGTAATGTAACTTATAAATAGATAGTATAGAATATATCTATGTATTGTTTGATGCTTGTTTGTAAGAAAATTTTGCAAGCATTTTCATTGACTCTTTTTGTACATAATGGAACCCTTAATTCATTCTTTATGGGTTCATTCATTTATTCATTATTGATTGTATATAAAATTAATCATTTTTGAATTAAAGAATAATCTTGGACTTAGAGAGTGGTGTAAATCAATAACTGCCTCCCAGTGAACAACCCAGAATAAACTAGTAAAAATTATGTAATTAAATAAAATTGACGCAATAACGGTTTGTATTTGTGACACATACTACAACAACAACGACATTTTTTATACGAACCGTGATCGGTTGCTTCACCTAGCCACCTAGGTTTTGACCCACACACATTCACACACACCACCTACATGAAATTAGCCTAGCTAGAGTTCTCTAGAACTCTCTACCTTGTGTTGTTGCCTTGGTTGCTAAAAATAGCACCCAAGATGCATTCAATTTTTTGATCCACCAAATGTTGATCAGAAAACCACCCATCCATCCTCTCTCTCCCTCTCCCATGACTCCCATGGCAGGCCCCTCTAGAGAATTCCATAATTCTCTAGAGAGCATCCCTTAGGCCTATAAAAAGACCTAAGGGATGGCCATTGGTCAATCTTGGCTCTTTAGCTCCATTCCACTCATTCCACCTACACCTCCACCTCCATCTCCACGAGTACACCATGGCCATCACCACCTCCATGCTAAGAGCCTAGATCACCTTTTCCAACCTCTCTCCAAGGGTAGGCCTAAGCACCGTTGGCTGCCCCTCTTTCTCCTCTCACCCACTCAAAGGCCATCGGAGCCCACCTTCGAATGCCCTTCGTTCTGTTAGCTAGATAAGTAGCATAGTTCTTCATAGATTTATTGCCTTGTTTACTGCTTAGTAGTGTAGCTATCTCTCCCTCCTGCATGGTGCATGAGCAGTCTCTTGCAAATCTACATGTGCACACATTTTCTGTTAACTAGATTTAAATTTACCTGTACAAGCATTTCGCTACCTGTGCTGTAACCACCATCACGCCTCAATGAAAACAAATATATATATATGTATGTTGAAAATCACCATGTACTTGATTATCATCTTGTGGTGTGATTAAAGTTGTATTCCTTCAATTTTTGATATTCTGGCAACAACATGTCGTATATCAATACGTATTTAGTATAAATCGACATTCGATTTTGAACGAGGAGAGTGAGCGAGATCGAATTTAAATTTAAATTTCCAAAGTACCTCCTAGAGATGAACGAACAGGTCTCCAAGTCTCATTATTATAAAAATTATTTTTGACGAGTGGATTTCGTGACTATACTACGATGTTATTTTCCTTAAACTTGTGATTTCCGCACTGTGTCAGGGGGAGGGGTTTTCTCTTCGGTGAAGAGGTTTGAGCACTTAAGCCATTTGATGAGTGTCCTTGACATCTAATTTGGCTAAGTATGTCTCAGAGGTTGACTTGAAAATACTGCCAAGTGTTGAGAAGAGAAGAGATATTGAGTTTGGATGAGGAGAGCTTAAGTGTTAATTGGTGGTTTCAACCATAGCATTTTTAGGCTTTCATTATATTCTTGAACTTGAGTATAATTTGACTTGTTGTTGAATATATTTTAGTTGATTATTCATTGCATATATTCTTCTTATGATTGTTGATTATTGTGCTCATCATTTATATATTAGTGGATTGAATTCCAATTTTGCTCCATACGAATGACATCGAAACTCATGTTTTTTGAGCACATACAAATTTAAATGTCGATTCAATTTTCATCACTATACTACGACGCAATTTCCTAAACTACGCCAATTACCGCACCAACAATGGTTAGCTACAACATTCTTGGATCTGGACTTGTCGCATATTTCCAAGTTGAATTCCTATAGGAGCAGGATCCATCTGATCAGCTTGGTTTTGCATCCTTTTTGGCTAGCAAGTGTTGGATAGCCAAATGGTCAATATAGTCTATCAGATGGTATCCAAGAAGGTATGATCTGAACTTTTCCAATCTAAATACTACGGTGAGCAATTCCTTTTCTGTTACTGTGTAATTTCGTTGGGCCTCATCTAAGGTTTTGCTCGTGCAGTGGATTACCATGGGTTTCTTGTCCTATCTTTGTCCTAGGATAGCTCCAATAGCAAAATCTAATGCATCTCACATTATCTCAAAGTCCTGGGACTAGTCTAGGGGTTGTAAAATGGGTGCAGTAGAGGCCGTATCCCATAATGTGTAGGCTTTTATGCAATTAGGTGTCTTGTCAAATTGCACATCATTGAGTAGAAGGTCAATTAAGGGTTTGGATATCTTGAAGAAGTCTTTTATGAACCCTCTATAAAAGCCAACGTGTCCTAGGAAAAATCTAATTTGTTTCACCTAGATGGGAGGTGGTAGTTTGGATATTAGGTCAACTTTAGCTCAGTTGAATTCTATGCCCCTATGCAAAACAATGTGACTTAGGAGAATCCCTTCTTGAACCATAAAATTGCTCTTTTCCCAGCGTAAAACAAGGATGACCATGATATATTGCTTCAGTATTTTCTCAACGTTGCTAAGGCAGTGGTCTAATGAGTCTCCAAAGATGGAGAAATCATCCATTAGGACCTCCAGATATTCATCCACCACCTCAGAGAAGATGACCAACATGCAACACTGAAAAGTAGTGGGTGCATTGCATAACCTGATTGGCATATAGCGGAATGCAAATGTGCCATACGAGTAGGTGAACATAGTCTTTTCTTGATTCTCTAGTGCAATAGAAACATAGTTATATCCTGAATATCCATCCAGGAAGTAGAAATATTTCCACCCTGCCAATCATTAGAGAATCTGGTCAATGAATGGCAGGGAAATGATCCTTCTTAGTAGCCTCATTTAGCTTCCTATAGTCGATACACACCTGCCATGCGGTGGTGGTGCAGGTGGGGATGGATTTGCCTTGATCATTCATGACAACAGTGAGCCCGACCTTCTTCGATACCACTTGAGTAGGGCTCACCCAGGGGCTATCAGAATTTAGATAGATGATTCCCACATCAAGCCATTTTATAATCTCTTTTTTAACAACCTCTCACATGTTAGGGTTCAGTCACCTTTGCATCTGATGAGAAGGTCGAGCCCCATCTTCTAAATAAATCTTGTGAGTACAATAGCTTGGGCTAATTCCCCTTAAGTCGGAAATTGTCCACCCAATTGCTACCCGATGTTTAGAAAGAGTTGCAGTCAACCTAAGCTCCTGGTCCCTGGTCAAGTGTGCATTGATAATTAGAGGAAAAGTATGATCAAGTCCTAGGAAAGCATACTTAAGGTTGTTGGGCAAAGGTTTGAGTTCAAGTGCGGGTGGTACAATGTTGGATAGGTAAGGTAAGGGAAGGAGTTGCCTAAAATCAATCTCCTCAGGTGGAGGTTGCCAGTGATAAATAGCTCTGCATAGATCTACAACCTCTGAGGATTGGGATGGGTCGGGGTGGTCTAAAGCTGGTTTAGTCTGGTAGTCCTCTAAGGAACTAACCGTCAAGTACTCTTCAACCAGGGTATCCACGGGATCGCAATCCTCGACCCGACCACAATCAAAAGACTTGGTTGCCCTAAAGATATCCAATTGCATTATCTTATCTCCAAAAGCAATTTCCATACATCCTGTGTCGCAGTCAATGTTAGCCTTGGTTGTAGCCAAGAAGGGTCTACCTAGGATGATGGGCATGTTTTGTAATTGTTTGAGGACTTCCTTGTCAAGGACTAAGAAGCCAATCGGGAAGTATAAGTCCTTAACCTGAACAATTACATCCTCAACTACCCCCTTTGGGGTTTTCATTTACCGATCAGCCAGTTGGATAGTCACAGGTGTAGGCTTTAGTTCTCCAAATCTAAACTAGTGGTAAAGGGTTGTCAGGATCAAGTTTATTGAAGCACCTAAATCTAGGAGAACTCTGTCAAAAGTCAACTCACCAATGTTAGAAGAGATCAATGGTGCTCTAGGGTTAGTCCTTTTTGGAGTAGGCTACTTGAAATCACTGAACTAGCCTACTCAGATAGCACTACCTTCCTCGGAGCTTGGTTTCTTGGCTTACGCTTGGGTGTGCAAACATCTTTTAAAAACTTTGCATAAGCCGGAATATGTTTAATTACTTCGAGGAGAGGTATATTGATCTGCACTTGTTTGATTATCTTCAACAACTCCTCATTTTCAGCCACATTTCTCTTCTTTTTGACCTTATCCAAGGCTTCAAGGTATGGCATTTGGATTTGAACAGGATCAAGTTCCTGATCCTTGGGCTCCTCCTACTCATCCTTAGAATCATCAATTATCTTAGGAGTTGCAGATATGGGAGGGGTCGACCATCAGGGATCCTGGGTTTAGGGTTGGGTCCTTGAGAAGAAGAGGAAGAAAAAAACCTAGGGGGTGTGAGCGGGGCTTGAAAAATCACATGGGCTTACCCCTAATTTTGTTGGAACCCTTGAGGATTGTGGCCTCTATTCATTATATTCCTCGGGTTCGGTTGTGGATGAGATTTAAGGGACCCTTGTTGTTTAGAACCCAATAGCTGGCTCAATTATCCCTTCACCAAAGTCATTTTCTCCTGATGTTTCTGATTCATGTCACCCATCATTTTAATCAGAGTGTCCATTTGATTTTGCTGTGTAGGAATTTGCCCTATTCTGGTTATAGGGTGGTCTATTAGCTGGGCCCTGCTGATATGAGAAAGGGTTTGGCCTAGGTTGATTCTAGAATTTGTTCGATTTTTGGTTCAACCAGGAAAAATTTGGGTGGTTGCACCATCCAGGGTTGTAGGTGCTAGAGAAAGGGTCAGGCTTAGGGTAGCCTTGGATGGCATTGGCATCTTCAAAGGTAAAAGGTGTCAAAGTTGTGGGGAAAGAATAATTAGGGTATAAAGAAGCAAAGGTCCCTCCTTGGAACATAGTCAGGGGTTGTTCCAGGTGCATCTGGTTCATAGGCTGAACCAAGTCGACATTGTGATCTCCCTTTGTTAGGGAGAGGGATTGCAATGGGGTTCGAGATTGGTTCGAAAGCTCATCAGTCTTTTTATTCACCAACTCAACTCGATCTAGCTTATTTGCTATGATGTCCATCTCAACCGTCTCCGAATTATTTTGTACATCATAAATTCTGCCACGGGGTTGACTAGACCTATTGAATGTGGCCATGGAGGCATTATTAAGCAAGTTCTCACTCATGGACTTAAAGAGTTTGAACACACCTTCCTTGTCATTGTTCAAAAAATTGCCTCCACATGAGGCATTGATGAAGTTCCTAAGGGTACTGTCTAGACCATGGTAGAATATCTGGGCCAATTGCCAACTTTGAACCTCATGGTGTGGGCATTTCCTTAATAGTTCATTAAATCGTTCCCATGCCTCAAGAAATTGCTCTCCACTTTGTAAGGTGAATGTTGTAATGGCTCTTCTAAGGGCATTAGTCTTTCCTATGGGGAAAAACCTTTTCAAGAAGGCATGCCTTAGTTCCTCCCAAGTAAAATGGGTCTTCGTATAGTTCTAAGCCAATGAGAGACTTTATCTTTTAGGGAAAATGGGAACATCTTCATAAGGACAATATCAAGGCAGATGTTCCTTGGTTTCATAATCTGGGCAATCCAGTCTAGGTCCTCTAGGTGTTAGAAAGGGTCTTCATTTGAGCTCACATGGAAGTGGCTTTGGATCAAGCTAACATTAGGTTTCAGCTCAAAATGATCTCCCCCTTCGGGGAACCTAAGATGTGGTTCAACCCAGATAGTAGATGCAACATAAAAATCATGGGGAGGCCTTGGTTGGCCCTATACTATGATGTTGTTTTCCTTAAACTCGCGATTTCCACACCGTGTCAAATGGCGCCGTTGCTGGGGAGGCAACGCAATTGATTTTTGATCTGAAGCTTTTAGTGACAAATCTTCCCCAGCTTGTTTATTGGATGTACAGGAAATTAGAAAAAATGGGATCTGTGCACACATTGAGCCTAGAGAAAAAATGTAGGTGCACATCTCTCCCTTAGCTTAGGAGTTTTGTTTGAACTCTAGGTTAGATTATTTTCTTAGCTAGAAATTTCGTTTTGAAAAAAAAATGCATATTTTGGAAAAAAATAATAAAAATATCTTTCTTTAGGTTGTTAGATTAGGTTTCTGTTTGAAAAAAGTTTTTTCATCCAAAAAAAATTTGGAAAAAAAAGAAAGAATTTTTTTTTTCATTTTTGGTGGAAAGTGGAATTTGAATTTCAAACACCTTTCTAAAAGCTTATCCACCATTTACTGAAATTCGGCCAGACTTCGATTTCTAACTTAAAAATTCATTTGCCAAGAAATTAATGAGCGAAAAATTCTGAAATTCAGGGAAGTACTTCATTTTTAAACTATCTTTCAAACATCACCATTTATTTCAAAAAAATTCCAAGTACAAAACTTTTAAAAATTCATGACGTGTAAGGGGGTCAAACTGACCCAGATTTGAAATGTTTCAAAATTCAAAAATCAATTCTGAGCAATTCGCAAATCTATTTTGAATAAAAGTGGTGGGGTTTGAAAGCTGATCTCATTATCTTTAATTTTCATATTTTTGCCAAATTTTTGAAAATCATTTAATATTGTTTCAAAGCAAAAGACCAACCAGGGATCAAAATTCCAGATCTGACCCCTTGACAATTAAAAATCCCTTTAAATTTGGTTGAAACAATAAAAATTATAATTGAAAAAGGAATCTACTTACCAAATTTCAATTTATTTGGATTCCAATTTTGTTCAGAGAACTATTTTTATTCTTGTGGTTTGCTAAAAAGAAAGAAAGAAGAAAAAACCCTAGAACTTTATGAACCCTTGGTTACGCCTTTAGGGTTACACTCTAGAGACCACACTTGAGCTAACCTAGACTTAGCTAAATCTAGTGTTTAGTCAATGAGCCTAGTCACCTTGTGGGCCACTCACCCCAAACCCCAGTGAAGAAAAAAGGGTTAAAATAAATTCTAAAACACAAAATCAACCCGAATCGTTGTCATACTATTGGGTGTTTTCAACCTCTCTAGCCAAACTTGGTGACTAAGTCTACGGGGTAGTGTCAAACGACCGCGACTCGAGGGTCAACGAAATCGGAGGTGCGAGTCAAAGGAAGAACCTTCCCCTTAGTCCCCTTGTGACAAGACTAGCTGGGTTAGCTTGAGAGGCAAGAATCACTTTCAGTCGATTCTCAACGAATTTTTCTTTAGGAATTCGAACCCAAAATGAAAAATTTGATCATTTGATCATAAGGACCATCTGATTGACGGGGCCTTAACCTTGTCTGGTTGGCTACACTAATCCAGGGGTTGGCTGGTGTATGCGAGGAAGGCGGTCACTGAGACCTCACCTGGCTGGTGTTGCGATCGTAGAGCGCATATTGGATCAGAAATACGTTGTAGTATAGTTGCAAAATACGATCAACAAAAATAATTTCTAAGATAACGAGACTTGAGTCCCAATCGTTCATCTCTGAGAGGTGTTTTGGAAATGCAAATTCAAATTCGATCTCGCTCGCTCTACTCGTTCAAAATTGCATGTTGATTTATACTAAATACGTATTGATACACGACATGTTGTTGCCAAAATATTAGAAATTGAAAGCATGCAACTTTAATCACACCAGAAGATGACAATAAGGCACATGGTGATTTTCAACATATAAATATATATAAATATTTTCATTGAGGCATGATGGTGGTTACAGCATAGGTAGCGGAATGCTTGTACAGGGAAATTTAAATCTAGCTAGCAGAAAATGACTACATACATGAATCTATGGGGGGAATATGCATGCATCATTGGGGGAGAATATGGAGCTACAATACTAAGCAATAAATAAAGCATTAAATCTATGAATAACTATAATCTAGTCTAGCAGAAATAAGGGCATTCAAAGGTGGGCTCTGATGGCCTTTGAATGGGTGAGAAGAGAAAGAGGGGCGGGCAATGGTGCTTAGGCCGGCCCTTGGAGAGAGGTTGGAGAAGTTGATCCTAGTCTAGGCTTGGCATGGAGGTGGTGGCATCATGGTGGAGCTCGTGAACATGGAGCTGGAGGTGGTGATGGCTTATGGAAGGTGGAGCTATGCGAAAAGACCAATATGCACCAAATGGCCACCCCTTAGGTCTTTTTATAGACCTAAGGGAAGCTCTCTAGAGAATTATGGAATTCTCTAGGGAGGCCTATGGTGGGAGCTCATGGAAGAGTGAGAGAGAGGATGGATGGTGGTTTTTAGATCCACCAAATGTGGATCTAAAAATTGAATGGCTCTTGGTTACTAATTTTGGCAACCAAGGCAACAACACAAGGTAAAGAGTTCTAGAGAACTCTAGGCTAGGTATTTTCATGTGCATGGTGTGTGTGGGTGTATGTGGGTCGAAACATAGGTGGCTAGGTTGATTAGGTTAGGTTCTAGTGGGTTTAGGTCAAGGTAGGTCTCAAATTAGGGTTGCAAACCCTAATTCACTAAGGTAAAGTTCAATTAAAATTAATACAAGCTTAATTGGGTGTGTGGAAACCTAATTGAGAGTAAAATAACTCAATTAAGTCAGGTCTAGGTCAATTGGACTCTCACTGAGTCCAATTGGACAATGTGTGTTGAGATCGTGGCTTAATTGGACTCAATGAGTCCAATTGAATAGACTGAAGAGATTGGCCATGATCCAAGTCAATTAGGTTTAGTGAGGACCTAATTAGGTCCTTACGGAGGTCTAGAGGTGATGTACTTGGGTTATGGCACCTTAATTTGGGTTCCTAGGGGGTTAGAATTGGGTTTAGGGAGCCAGAGATCCAAGATCAAGGCTTGAATCTCAAAAGAAGGTCTGGAGTGCAGTTCTGGACGTCCAATAAAGTTATCAAACATCTTATAATGAAAAATCAAAAGTCCAGACTTATTGTCTGGACATCCAATCAGAGTCAGGAGGGATTCTAGGTTCTGCCTTAGGATTCTGCAGAAAGTGGATGTCTGACCAAGTGTTTGGATGTCCAATAACACTGCAGAAGTGGGCTTAAGGTGTGCGGGAGTTGGCTAAGGGTTCTTGACATCCTATAACTCATCTGGACGTCCAGATAGAGGCTGGAATTAGGGTTTTAAGGTTTCCTAGGGTGTGGTGACCTAATCTAAGGGTGACTAAGGCTTGGGGAAGCTTCTAGGCTATCCTAGAGTTAGGATGGACCTAAGTTCTTCGTAATTTACTAATTTTTCTTGCTTAACAGAATAGCATACCTCAACCCCTTACATTATTGTCTGCTATATCTTATTCTAGGTCTTCTACTCCAGCTCTGCTGCAACTTTGACTTCAGGTCCATCTTCAAATCCAGTCTTAGATCCAGCTTCTGAGCTTCTTATTTCCTGCAATTTATATAATGCACCTAATTAGTATATTATAGCATTATTCTATACATAGCAATAGGAGGAATAGTAAAGATGCAAATAATGCTTATGCATGCATGAACTACCCTAACTTATGCTAAGTCCTAGCCTAATATAGGTCAATGAAGACCTATGATTGCTGCGTAATCATACCCCCATGCCAAAATTTTGCTAGTCCCTAGCAAATGCATGACTAAATTATTCACATAAGGGTCCCTAAGGGTTTGATTATTTTATAAAGTGTATGCTCAGAGATTTTTCTCCTTTTTTTCTTTCATCCTATGTTCTAGAAATCCAGACAGATGTGAAAGTATAGCTACGTAGCTTTTGCAACGGATTCGAGTGAAAGACCTAATTCACCTTTAAAGCCTGTAATTGACCCGTAGTAAAATTCTAGCAGGATTGGTGGACTTCTTCCCTCAGGGTATTCAAGATATTCTATGAATTCCACCCTGACTTTAAGCTTGGGTAGAGAATGTTAGATGGAAAAGATTATATATTTGGTGGCTCACTCTCGATTGGTGCTACATAGAGATTAGTACTATGGAATCTAGATTCCCAAATTATTACGTAACTCAACTCAGAGAAAGATGAGAAAAACTATGCTCTCTTTTGGTTCCTTTGTATTCATTCTCTCTTTTTCTTTTTCTTTTTCTTTTCTTTTCTTTCTTTTTCTTAGAGCTCACAATCACACAAGATTCACACATATGACTTGTATTTGGTGGTCTCACTTGGCATTAACACTTTAATTGAGTTTCCATAACTCTAACACTAAGTCAGAATTCCTCAGCCAGTATTTAGGCAGTTAGAAACACAAGAAATGTGGGTTAAGGCCATATTTGGTGGATCTCAAATTTATTTGGTGGTATTGCCTCAATGCAACTGAAATAAATACTAAATATTCACTTTTTTTTCTTTGCTTTTTCTTCTTTATCTAATTTTTTTCAATTTTTCTTTCTTTTCATCACTTTTTTTCTTTTCTTTTATTTTTCTTTTTTCTTCACAACACAACTAGAACACATCCATGAACTTTATTAAGGAGGCATTATTAGGGATTGGTGGTACTCAAGAGACATTGGGTGGCTTATTTGGTGGAAGTGCCTGCTCAAGGCACTAGGAGAGACAGATAGGACAGTGTATTTCTGACCTTGACATCAATACCCTCCTTCAGCTGAGGATTTCATAAAGAATGGTTGTAACCATCTACCTTAGCCCTAGTTTTATGAAAACTCACTCTCCGTGTATTTACCTTATTTAGTGGCTCTCAAAATTCACATAAAATGTATACGCAGGAACCGAGAGTAAAAACTATAACTTATCTCTGAGTATCATCACCTAATTATCTAGGATTCCAGATTCCTTACACTAATCTTAGAGCACCAGTACACTCTACTCTCATCTTACACTATTTGGTAGATTTTTAGAAGAAAATCTACCTCACTCCCAAAACACTGTCCAGGGGTTCAGGAGAAGAAGCACTACTTCTCGACAGACTAAAGATGTTTATCAGCCATCACCATGAATCTATTGCAAATTCTACGTGCGTGTGAAAAATTGTACTGGATTCCAGATTACAGGAACCAACTAGAGGATAAAATCCCTAATGCATTCTCGTAATAAGATAATCTTATTCATGGATGCACTATGTATATATGCTATAAACAAGTAACCTCTTATACTTGTACTTCATGAAATTTCCCTTTCGATTACATTCAGCTTGACCCTAAATTTAGAACAAGAGGTGAGCGGGTGAGTCAGAAGTGGCTATTGCGGACGATTTTTAGCTCCAATGTGAGCCTCAGAGGTGGAGTCGGTTGTTCTTTTTTTTTTTTTAGGGTCCTAAAGTACATTTGACATGCAGCTCTGAGGTTTTCCTAAATGTTGGCATAAAAATTTTCAGTTTTATCATATCTACCCCTCCATGCCTAAGTTCTTGCATGTCCTCATGCATGAATATAAAAGAAAATTAATACAGCAGGGAGTAAGTGGGTAGAGATCACCTGGAATTGCTCTTGAAATTTTAACGTTTAGCACCAGCCAACCTGACACTATGCAATATGCAAGAGAAATATGCTTAAAAGAAAAATATGCTATGTATAAAAATGGTTATGTATAGATGATGGTAGAATGTGGGATATGCTATCTATACGTGCTGAGTTTAACGCCTTTAGCGGGGTGAGAACTTACTCAGATATCCTCGATAAGATGAATGAGTTCGTCAGCTGGAGGAGGTTCTTGGGCCAAGAATGGCTTGAGGTGCTGGCCATTTACCGTAGATACATGCCCAGATTTTGGGTCCCTGATTTGGACCGCCCCATTAGGATATGGGTGAGTCACAACATATGGGCCAGTCCACTTGGACTTGAGCTTCCCTGAAAAATGTTTCTGTCACGAATCAAACAACCAGACTTGCTGGTTGGGCATGAATGCTTTCCTCTGGATGTGGCAGTCATGAAAGGCCTTGGTCTTGTCCTTGTATATCAATTAGTTCTCATAGGCCTCCCACCAGATCTCTTATAATTCGTTAAGCTGGAGTTTCCGTTCTTGACCTCCCGCATCGAGGTCAAGGTTACATTTTCGCACCACCCAAAAGGTGCGGTGTTCCAACTCTATAGGAAGGTGACAGGCCTTGTCATATACCATACGATATGGTGACATTCCAAGTGGGGCCTTATACGAGGTCCGATATGCCCAGAGTGCATCAACTAATTTATCAGACCAGTCCTTCCTGTCTGGTCTAACTGTCTTCTGGAGAATCATCTTGATCTGACGATTAGACACTTCATCCTGCCCATTGGTCTGCAGGTGATATGGGGTGGCTATATGGTGATGTAGCCCGTATTTCTTTAATAATGACCAAAAGTGGGTGTGGATGAAGTGGCTTCCCCCGTCGCTAATCAGAGCATGGGGTATTCCGAATCTCGCAAAGATGTATTCCCGTACGAAAGAAATGACGCGCTTATGATCAGCTCGTCTTGCTGGGATGGCCTCGACCCACTTCGAGACATAGTCAACAGCTAGTAATGTACCCAAAGCCAAGCAAGTTCGGAAAAGGGCCCATAAAATTGATGCTGCAGATGTTGAACACTTCTAAAAACATGATGGGCTGGAGTGGCATCATGTCTCTCCTGGTCATAGAATCGACCGACTGGCATCGTTTACAGTATTGGGCGTATTCGTGTGTATCTCTGAAAATAGTTGGCCAAAAAAATCCCGACTGTAAAATTTTTGCAGCGGTTTTCTGTCCCAAGAAATGACCACCGCAAGCATCATTGTGGCATAAAGATAACACACTGGGGATCTCAAAATTTGGGATGCATCATTGAATAATCTGATCCGCTCCAATGCGAAAGAGCAGTGGGTCATCCCAGAGGTAGAATCTAGCCTTCACAGTAAATTTGAGTTTCTAGTCCTTGGATAGGTTCGCGGGAATCTTGCCTGCAGCAAGATAGTTAAGATATCCACGTACTAGGGGAACTCAATAGAGTGAACTACCAAAAGGGATTCATCTGAAAATTGGTCATGGATAGGTAGGGAATAAGGAATGTGGGTTGGGTCCAGTCTAGATAGGTGACCCACCACAACATTCTGCTTTCTGGCTTAGTCACGGATTTCAATATCAAATTCTTGTAATAGAAGGATCCATTTAATGAGCTAGGGTTTGGCATCCTTCTTTGCCAATAAATGCTGGAGGGTGGAGTGGTCAGTGAAGATGATAACTTTGGACCCTAATAGATAAGATTTGAATTTCTCCAACCCAAATACTACTACTAGCAGTTCTTTTTCGGTGATAGTATAATTACGCTAAGCCTCATTTCACGTCTTGCTAGCATAGTATATGACAAAAGGTTGCTTCTCCCGACGTTGGCTTAAAACAACACCGACGGCGAAATCAGAAGCGTCACACATCATCTCAAAACCAAGCGACTAGTCGGGTGGTTGGAGAATCGGGGAATCAGAGACAGTGCTTTGTAAAGTCTTGAAGGCGCTGAGACACAAGGTGTCAAATTCGGATGGGGCATCGACAACAAGGAGATTCTTCAAAGGTCGTGCAATTTTCTAGAAATCACATATAAATCTCCGATAGAAGCCGACGTGACCCAAGAATGATCTGATCTACTTGACCGAGCTAGGTGGTGATAAGTGGGAAATAATCTCAGATTTATCTCGATCAACCTCGAGTCCATTTTTAGAGATCCTGTGCCCTAGTACTATGCCATCCCTCACCATGAAATGGGTTTTCTCCCAGGATAGTACTAGGTTTACCTCAATACACCATTTCAGGATTTTGGTGAGGTTATCAAGACAAGATGCGAAATCATCTTTGAAAATAGAGAAGTCATCCATGAACACCTCCACATAGTCTGCAATCATGTCAGAGAAGATGGCCATCATACAACGCTGAAATGTTGCTGGTGCATTGCAGAGGCCAAAGGGCATTCTCTTGAAAGCGAATGTTCCAAAGAGGCATGTGAATGTGGTCTTGTCTTGATCTTCCAGGCTAATCGCTACTTGATTATACCGGGAGTATCCATCCAGAAAGCAAAAGAAACTACGTTTGGCTAACCATTCTAAGATCTGATCAATGAAAGGCAAAGGAAAGTGATCCTTCTGGGTGGCAATGTTCAGTTTCCTATAGTCGATGTAGACCTGCCATGATGTCGCAGTGCGGGTCAAGATGGATTCGCCTTGATCATTTTGCACTACGGTGAGTCCTACTTTCTTGGGCACTATCTGTATCGGACTCACCCATTGGCTGTCAGAGATTGGGTATATAATACCTACATCTAGCCATTTGATGATCTCCTTCTTAACAACCTCTAGCATATTTGGGTTTAGCCATCTTAGAGGTTGTCTTGAAGGTTTCACCCCCTCATCCATGTAAATGTGATGGGTGCAATATGAGGGATGAATACCGTGAGGATTAGCAATGCTCCACCCTATAGTAGCTTTATGGTCTTGTAAAACCAAAATCAGTTGATGCACTTGTTCTTGGGTTAAGTGAGCACTCATAATAACTGGGTATGTCTTACTTTCACCCAAGAACACATACTTAAGTGAGTCAGGTAAGGGCTTCAATTCAATCATGTGTGGGTCAGAGTCAGAAATGGGAATAGGAGGAGCAGACTCGAAGGTGGGAATCTGACGATCCGGATGCGTGTGAATTCCAGATGATTCACTACCTGTGAGATAATTTGTTGTGACTATGTTAACGGAAACCTGTTACCTATGGTCATGTCTTCTTGTAACAGCAAGGGCGATCCAGTAGTGTACGAATCAAGATAGCTAGATTTAGGGGTGCTATGTTCAGAAACACACCTTAAACAATCGGATCCTTGAGGAGATATGTGCAATGTAGTGGTCTCAGTCCCGTGTGGATCGAGGTCCAAGAACCCTGATAGTGAAAAAGAATGAGACATTGGGTTGTCACAAAGGAGCCCAATGTTACCACAGTATGCCGAATCTTCGTCTTCACCATCATCCTCTATGCGATCACAATCAAAATTCCTTGATGCCCTGAATATGTCAAGTCGAAGTTGCTCATTACCTAGGGCTTTCTCCATAGACTTGGATGCACAATCAATGTTTGCTTGGGTTGTCGCTAGAAATGGGTGACCCAAAATGATTGGTTCTTCTCCAAGATTAGGAGGAACCTCCATATCGAGAACGTAAAAGTCTATGGGAAAGCAGAATCCGCAGACTTTTACGATCACGTACTCAATGCCCCCCTCGATGTTTTTACGGATCTATCAGCCAGTTGAATCGTGACTGAGGTTGGCTTTAACTTCCCAAATTGAAATCGATCAAATATGGAAATGGGAGTCAAGTTGATGGACGAACCCTGATCTAGAAGGGCCTGATCAAATGGAGAATTTTGCAAGAAGCAGGATATGAGTGGGGTACCAAGGTCTTTCCTTTTCAGTAGTAAGTCAGCTAGAATCATGGCACTAGCCTCTTTTGAAAGTACCACCTATCGTCCAATTCTAGGCTGTCACTTCGGGGTACAATAGTCCTTGAAGAACCTAGCAACAGCAGGGATGTGATCAATTACCTTGAGGAGAGGGACCTGAATATGTACTTCCTTGAACATTGACTTCAGGTCCTCAAAATTCTGCATGTCCTTCCATAATACATTTCATGTCAGAGCCTCGGGAAAAGGGATGGGAATCTCAAGATCAAGTGGCCTCTTACCCTTATCTACCGTAGGTGGTTCCTGAGATGAAGAAGGAGTCAAACCTACCTACGGCAAAGGGTGAGAAAAATTAGGACCTGCCTACCTATGTGGTTGGTCTAATGTCTTCCTTCCACTCCTCAATGAGAACATTTGCATCGGCTTACTATCCATGAGGTGGTGGGGGAGCGGAAGAGGTAGAGTATGCAGGGTTCTGCATCAAAGGCAGCTGACCTTAAGCATAACTAGGTGGTGTAGGAGGCGCTTGCAATATGGTGCATGCCTATCCTTGTGGTGCCTGAAACCTAGGTAGGGCACCTTGGTTCTGCACATATTGAGGGTTCGGGATAGGTTGGGAGGGCAAGTCTCCCTAAGTCCTATGCTCATGCAACAACTACTTTTGCGTGTTCTGTATAGTCTATATCTGGTCAGCCATCGCCTTTATTATCTGCAAGCTATCCTACGTAGACTTCCTCATCGATTCTTGCAGCTCCTCTTTCAGTGCCTCCAGAGGGTTAGCCCGCTTTGGAGGGTGACTAGCAGCTTGGTGCAGCGGCTGGTATATAGAACGAGGTTGCTACTGCTGAGATGGGTTTTGTGCATTCCTGTATTGCCTGGTCTAGTAGTGTAGGTCTTGATGTGGTCTCTTTGAGTTACCAAACCAAGAGAAGTTCGGATGTTGGTGCTAACCAGGGTTATACGTCTCTGAGTACGGGTTATTACACCCATATCCTTGAATAGCACTGACATCTTCGTAGGCCGAAGACGTCTAAGAGGTATATCCATCAAGGGGATATGTATTATAGTCAGCAGGTGGTGCGTAACCCTGGTCATATGGTGCCAGATCGGGATTGTTTATGGGATCCTGATATGCAGGATCTCGTAAATAAGGAGAGGATGCATCCCGAGTGAGTAGATTAACTCGAGCAGGAGGGGCTCGAGTGCATAGGAGGGTCTTGAAGCAGCAGAGTTTAGGTCAGATTGACCCGACTAATTTGGTCAATCTTTTTTTTGATTAGGTTCATTCTATCTAGCTGCTTGACGATGATATCAATGTCAGCTAGAATAGACTCGGTGTGAGCCTCATGGACACCAACCCGCTGCTGACTAGGCCGCTGGAACTGGTTCATGGATGCATCATTCATCGAGTTCTCCGCCAAAGATTCGAACAACTAAAATGCGCTCTTCTCATCTTTCACGAGGAAATTCCTACCACTAGATGCATCGGCCAGATACCGATGTGTAACGACCCGATTCCCGAGTCCCTACGAGACACGAGAACCGGACTGACTCAACTAATCCCAAGACCTAGTCGTCCAACGAGGAAGTAACCAAAAGAGCAGTAAAATAAACCACATTCAGCATGAATATAACTAACAGTAGGAAAGTACATTAGTAAGGAAAGAAACTACCACAGTATATACCACCACAATAGTAGAACAACATTCATAATATAATTTGAACTGCAGGTAAAGAAAGTACAGCTGAAACAAGAACTACTCACTATAACGTAACAAAAAGAGGTACAAGAGACAGTGGTAACTCTACTGGACCCTACTCGGCCCAGCGTCCTCTGCAGCCGCTGACCCTGGTTGCTCAACACCTGGTCCTGAAAAAGGTAACGAGTGTAACACGTCAGCAAAATGCTGAGTAGAGTGGCAACTAAGCTAAAGACAACAGTAGAGTGTACAGTAGCTGTTATTTTCGATTACTTTCATTATTCACATCTTTCAATTGTCTCACTATTTCATTTATTCCTCAGATCTTTTTCTTGATCTCGAATGTTCCTCGTGGGAACGATCTTGATTGCAGTCTTTTCCAAAAAGTAGAAGTAGCACGTGGTGCTCTCCTGGCCGGGAGAGTCCCCTGTGGTGATCCTACCCTCAGTCAACCACCCCAAGGTCACTGACAGACGTAACGGTGACTACGGCACGCGCGATAAACGCACAGGTAGCTAACCCGTACTGGCATGCGGTCAGTCGTTTCCGTTAACGGGTGCGCCCAAAGCACAGCACGGAACCAGTCCAGGGCAGCCCTCTCAGTAATAAGGGTCCAACCCTTCCACAGTAACCAAACTGGGGCCTTGCCCCTCCACAGTCCGCGCACCCTCGCCTGACTACCCTGGTTTGCCCCAGTGGGCCTAAACAAGTCGGTGTAGGACGCTAGTAGAACCCCGGGGCTCGTGGGGTAGTTAGTGCCCTCCTAACACTAGTAGCTCTCCTCGGTACTACGTACACGAGGGCCAGCAAGTCGGTACAGAGCGGCCGGTCCTAACCCCGGGTCCCTGGGGTGGCTGGCCCCACTCTGCACTAAACAGGTACAGGTATTCCCTTGGTACTACGTACCCAAGAGACAGTACACAGCTACATCTCAGTTCCATTCCTTTCTCTTTCCAAGAGTTCCACTCCTAATTCCCCCATAGGGTTCCATCCTTTTTACTCAAACATCCAGGTTTCACTTTCCAGTTTCACATTCTTACAATCCATGTTCTCAACCACGTTATTTATTCACAACAGGCAGCTGTTAATTTAAATTACAGGCAGCTTTATATCTCTTTCCATTTTCCAAGACTGCAGTATTATACATTCCACTAGTTTTCCCATCCTAGGATTCATGCCATATCCTAGGATCTATCATACAATCTAGTTTTCCAGCCCTAGGATTCATGCAACACCTAGGAGCTATCATTCCATCTATTTCTCATTCCTAGGATTCATGCAATGTCCTAGGTTCTATTTATGGTTCCATAATTTAACAGATTTTATTAATAACTTAAAGCCACTCTACCAGATACAACGGGAGTAATGCGGGCGTGGTCGGGAATCTCGCGTGCCTCCGCGACCCCCGAGATTGCAACGGAACGGGGTCCTATCACAAGGATCAAACACAAGGAGTGTCTCAAAATAGTGTATAGCTACTGTAGATAGGTAGAGGAATTAATTTCGAAAAGAACACAACTCGAATCGCGGAAAACGGAACCCGAACGGGCCCTACATGGGTCGAAAACGACGAAATTGTGTAAAATCAGACGTCTGGAACTTCTTCCAGACGTCTTAAAAAGTGGATCAGAGAATTACCTTGTTTAGTGTGGTTTCCCAGACATCCAGAAGTCTACGGGGACGTCTGGCCTAGCTCCTAGACGTCCGATGGTCACCCCGAACGTCTGGAGGTCGCTCCCGCCGTCTGGTACTACAGCTTGACGTCTGATTCGCGTTGGATGGCGAATCACCGAGCCTATGCACACCCATCTCTCTCCCTCAGTACGGTCAGTCGACAGGAAGGAAGAAGAAGACGGAAAGCTCACCTTTCAGACGTCTGGACAGTCTTCCAGACGTCGAACTCGCCGTCTGTCTATCAACAAAGACGTCTGATTCTGAAAACTTTTCCAGAACCAGGGCGCGACTCACCCTCCGCTCGTGACGCCGCCCGCGTCGCACCTCGTGCGCCTGCTGCTCGAGTCGCAGCAGTCCTCCCGCGTCGTTCCGCGCCCGCTGCGCTCCCCGCCGGCCGACCCTGGCAGCCCCAGCGAGCTCGCCCTCACGGCTGAGCGCCGCTATTGCACGTAGCACCCCCTCCGCGCTCACTGTGGCCGTCGCCGCCGCAGCAACCCTGCGCCCGCTTTCGCGCTCGCTCTCGCGCACTGGAAGGAGAAGAGGAAAGGGGTGGAGGCGACGGGAGAGAGCGCGTGGCCTTTTAAGGCCGCGCGAGGAGGAGAGAGAGAGACGGCAGCGGCGAGAATCTGTAGCCGCAGGAGCGGATATGCGGTCTGCGCGCTGAGACGACCCGCGCGTGTCGAAAATAACTGATTTCCAGACATCTTGAAACGATCCCAAACGTCTGGTCCGAGGTTTGGATGTGATCCCAGACGTCTGGTCCGACATCTGGGCCACCTCCCAGACGTCTTAAAAGACGTCTGGGACACGCGTTTGTAACACGATGTGTGTCATCAGCCCATGGTAAAAGATCTTAGCTAGGTGCCATCTGCATACACCATGGTGCAGGCATTTCCGGAGAAGGTCGTTAAATCGGTCCCATGCGTCATGCAACTTCTCCCTAGCTCCTTGGGAGAAAGTTGTGATCGCACGCCTCATCGCATTCATTCAACCGATCGGGAAGAACTTTTGCAGGAATTCACATCGTAATTCTGGCCAGGTTCCAATTGGCTTCTTGATGGTCCTGAACCAATACGAAGCTTTGTCCCTCAGAGAAAATGGGAAAAGCTTCATCAGAACAATCCCAAGATCAACATTCCTGGGTCGAACTATTTCTGCGAGTCGACTCAGGTCCTCTAAGTGCTGGAACGGATCTTCGTTTGAGTTTCCATAGAAATGACTATTGATCAAACCAATCACATTAGGTTTGAGCTCAAACATGTCTCTGCCTACGGGGATTCGAACTAAGGGTGAGATGATCGATGTAGCTGGATCATAGAAATCCCGAAGTTGTTCTCCTCATGGTGGATGCTGCATTCTGTCAAGTGTTGTCAAGATACGATCCATGCTCTGCTAATGTCGTTCCTCTGATTCAACAACCTGGGCCTCCAGATGAGCCATTGGGTCTAGATTACCTACATCCTAACCAGGACTAGGTCCAGGTCCAGGATTAAGGTTACCCATCTTGGCTAAGGGAGTAGAAGAAGTGGGGGGAGAAGGTCCTGGCGAGGTGACTCGCCTCCTTGGGAGCATCTCCCAAGGTCCAACCAGTCGAGCTCTGAGTGACCTTCTTCCTTCCATACACCACCTAACCCCTGGGTTGGTGTAGACAAGCCAGACAAGGCTAAGGCCTTGTCAATCAAATGGTCCTTATGATCAGATGACCAGATTTTTTGTTTTATGTTCAAATTCCTGAAGAAAAATTCGTCGTACAACCAACTGAAAGTGATTCCCACCTCTCAAGCTAACCCAGCCAGTCTGGTTACGAGGGGACTAAGGGGAAGGTTCTTCCTTCTACTCACACCTTTGGTTTCGTTACCCCCAAGCTGCGGTCGTTTAACACTGCCCCGCAGACTTAGTCACCAGGTTTGGCAAGAGAGGTTGAAGCCACCGAGTAGTACGATAACGAATTCGGGTTTGCTTACGTGTTTTAAAATTAATTTCAACCCGATTTTCTTCAGTTGGGGTTTGTGGTGAGTGGCCCACAAAGTGACCAAGCTCACTGGCTAAACATTAAACTTGACTAAGTCTAGGTTAGCCCAAATGTGGTCTCTAGAATGTAACCCTAAAGGTATAACCTAGGGTTCATGCAATTCTAGGTTTTTTTCTTTTTTGTAGACCACAAAATAAAAATACTTCTCTGGCAAAAATTGGAACTCAAATAAGTTGAAATTTGGCAAGTAGATTCCTTTTTCATTGTCTTTTTAGAGAATATTTTTTTTGTAATTTTTACTATTTCAACCGAATTTCTAGAGAATTTTAACTCTTGGTCGGTCTTTTGCTTTGAAATAGTATTAGATGACCTTCAAAAGTTTAGAAAAAATATGGAAATTAAATCCATTGAGATCATCTTTCAAACCCCACCATTTTAGTCAAAACAGATTTACAGATTGCTCAGAATTGCTTTCTGAATTTTGAAAATTTTCAAATTTGGGTTAGCTTGACCCCCTTGCATAGTCTGAATTATTAAAAATTTTGTACTTAGAATTTTTTCAAATGAATGGTTCCCTTTGAAAGGTTGTTTAAAAATGAAGGTCTACCCTAAATTTCGAAATTTTTTTATCATTACTTTTTCGGCAATTGAATTTTTAAATCAGAATTTGAAGCCTAGCCGAAAATCAGAGGGTGGTGGGGAAGCTTTTGAAAAGGTGTTTGAATTTGAAATTCAAACTTTCCACCAAAATGATTTTCTTTTTTTTCTTTTTTAGAAATATTTTTTTTTCAAAAGATTTTCAACTTTTTTTTTCAAAACTAACTAATCCTAAGATTCAAGAAGGGAAACTTATTCTAACTACCTAATTTGATAAATCCTAAGATTTTATCAAATTTTTTTTTGATAAATAGGCTTTTTTTTCTACAAATGAAATTTCTAGAAGGAAATCTAACCTAAGGTTCAAATCAAACCTAGGCTAAGAAAGATATGATGTGCACTTGGTATTTTTTTTCCGTGCTCGTTGTGTGCGTAGATCTCATTTTTCCCTATTTTCCTACACATCAAAGACAAGAAAAGGAAGATTTATCAGTGATAATTCTAGATATTGAAATAAAAAATGACGTTGCCCCCCCAAGCAACGGTGCCATTTGTTGGGACGTAGAGAGCATATTTGATCAGAAATGCGTTGTAGTACAGTTGCGACATACGATCAACAAAAATAATTTCTAAGATAATGAGACTTGAGTCCCGGTTGTTCGTCTCTGAGAGGCGTTTTGGAAATGCAAATTCAAATTCGATCTCGCTCGCTCTACTCATTCAAAATCACGTGTCGATTTATACTAAATATGTATTGATACACGACATGCTGGTGCCAGAATATCAGAAATTGAAAGCATGCAACTTTAATCACACCAAACGATGATAATCAGGCACATGGTGATTTTCAACATATAAATATATATAAATATTTTCATTGAGGCATGATGGTGGTTACAGCACAAGTAGCAGAATGTTTGTACAAGGAAATTTAAATCTAGCTAGCAAAAAATGACTGCATACATGAATCTATGGCAGGATTATGCATGCATCATTGGGAGGGAATATGGAGAAACACTACTAAGCAGTAAACAAAGCATTAAATCTATGAAGAACTATAATCTAGTCTAGCAGAAATAAGGGCATTTAGAGGTGGGCTCCGATGGCCTTTGAATGGGTGAGAAGAGAAAGAGGGGCAGCCAATGGTGCTTAGGATGGCCCTTGGAGAGAGGTTGGAGAAGTTGATCCTGGTCTAGGCTTGGCGTGGAGGTGGTGGCATCATGGTGGAGCTTGTGAGCATGGAGTTGGAGGTGGTGATGGCTTATAGAAGGTGGAGCTATGCTAAAAGACCAAGATGGACCAAATGGCCACCCCTTAGGTCTTTTTATAGACCTAAGGGAAGCTCTCTAGAGAATTATGGAATTCTCTAGAGAGGCCTATGGTGGGAGCTCGTGGGAGAGTGAGAGAGAGGATGGATGGTGGCTTTTAGATCCACCAAATGTGGATCTAAAAATTGAATGGCTCTTGGTTGCTAATTTTAGCAACCAAGGCAACAACACATGGTAGAGAGTTCTAGAGAACTCTAGGCTAGGTATTTTTGTGTGGATAGTGTGTATGGGTGTGTGTGGGTCGAAACTTAGGTGACTAGGCTGATTAGGTTAGGTTCTAGTGGGTTTAGGACAAGGTAGGTCTCAAATTAGGGTTGTAAACCCTAATTCACTAAGGTAAAGTGCAATTAAACTTAATACATGTTTAATTGGGTGTGTGGAAACCTAATTGAGAGTAATAACTCAATTAAGTCAGGTCTAGGTCAATTGGACTCTCACTGAGTCCAATTGGACAATTTGTGCTGAGATTAGGCCTTAATTGGACTCATTGAGTCGAATTGAATAGACTGAAGAGATTGTCCATGATCCAAGTCAATTAGGTTTAGTGAGGAACTAATTAGGTCCTTAGGGAGGTCTAGAGGTGATGTACTTAGGTTAGGGCACCTTAATTTAGGTTCCTAGGTCGCTAGAATTGGGTTTAGGGATCTAGAGATCAAAGATCAAGGCTTGAATCTCAAAACAAGGTCTGGAAGGTAGTTCTGGACGTCCAATAATGTTATCAGACATCTTATAATGAAAAATTAGAAGTCCATACTTATTTTCTGGTTGTCCAATCCGAGTTAGGAGGGATTCTAGGTTCTGTCTTGGGTATTCTGTAGAAATTGGATGTCTGACCAAGTGTTTGGACATCCAATAACACTACAGAAGTGGGTTTAAGGTGTGCAGGAGTTGGCTAAGGGTTCTGGACGTCCTATAACTCATTTGGACGTCCAGATAGAGGCTGGAATTAGGGTTTTAAGGTTTCCTAGAGTGCGGTGACCTAATCTAAGGGTGGCTAAGGCTTGGGGAAGCTTCTAGGCTGTCCTAGGGCTAGGATGGACCTAATTTCTCCATAATTTTCTAATTTATTCTTGCTTAACAGAATAACATACCTCAACCCATTATATTATTGTCTACTATATCTTATTATAGGTCTTCTGCTCCAGCTCTGCTGCAACTCTGGCTTCAGGTCTAGCTTCAAATCTAGTCTCAGATCCAGCTTCTGAGCTTCTTATTTCCTGCAATTTATATAATGCACCTAATTAGTACATTATAGCATTATTCTATGCATAGCTATAGGAGGAATAGTAAAGATGCAAATAGTGCTTATGTATGCATGAACTACCCTAACTTATGCTAAGTCCTAGCCTAATTTAGGTCAATTAAGACCTATGATTGCTATGCAATCAGTTGGACCTTGGGAGCCACTCCCATGGAGGCGAGTCACCTCTCCCTGACCATCTTCTCTCCTACCCTCTTAATCTTCTTCCCTCTCAGCCGAGATGGCTAACCCTGGACCCTGACATTGTTAGGATCCAGCAGATCTGGACCTGATGGCTCGTCTGGAAGCCCAAGTCGTTGAATTTGAGGAACAGTAGAAACAAAACATAGACCTTATCCTGAACATTTTGGACAGAATGCAGCATCCACCACGAGGAGAAAAACTTCAAGATTTCTACAATCCGGCAGTGTTGATTGTTGCACCTCTAGTTCGGATTCCCATAGGCAGAGATGCGTTCAAGCTCAAGCTTAATCTAATTGGGCTAATCCAAAATTACTTTTATGGAAACGCAAACGAAGATCCATTCCAGCATCTAGAGGACCTGGGTCAGATTGCGGAAATGGCTCGACCCAGGAACGTAGAACTTGGAATTGTTCTGATGAAGTTTTTTCCATTTTCTCTCAGGGATAAAGCTTCATACTGGTTCAAGACCATCGGGAAGCCAATTGGAACATGGCTGGAATTATGACACAAATTCTTGCAGAAGTTCTTCCCAATCGGTCGGACGAATGCGATAAGGCGAGCGATCACGACTTTCTCCCAGGGAGCTAAGGAGAAGTTGCATGATGCCTGGGAGCAATTTCATGATCTCTTGAGAAAGTACCCACACCATGGTGTGCCTAGATGGCACTTGGCTCAAATCTTTTACCATGGGCTGGATGACACACATCGATACCTGGTTGATGCATCTAGTGGTGGGAATTTCCTCGTGAAAGGTGAAAACAATGCATTTGAGTTGTTCGAGTCTCTAGCAAAGAATTCAATGAATGCCGCATCAATGAACCAGTTCTAGCAGCTTGGACAGTAGCGAGTTAGTGTCCATGAGACCCAAGCAGAGTCTATTCAAGTTGATATGGAAATTATCGCCAAGCAGCTGGGAAAGATGGATTTGCTAGGAAAGAAACTCGATGACATAGCTCGAGGTCAATAGGATCTGGTCGGAAATTCTGCTGCCTCGAGACCCTCTTATGCATCCTAAGCCCCTCCTGCTCAAGTTAATCTGCTCACTCAAGATGCCCCTCCTCCATATTCACGAGATCCCACGTATCAGGATCCTACAAACAATCTCGATCTGTCACCATTTGATCAGGGTTACGCACCACATGATAATTATAATGCGTATTCCCTTGATGAATATACACCACAAACGTTGTCAGCCTACGAAGACGTCAGTGCTATTCAGGGACATGGGCGTAATAACCTATACTCAGAGACGTATAACCCTGGTTGGCGCCAGCATCTGAACTTCTCCTGGTCAGGTAACTCACAGAGACAACATCAAGATTTGCACTACCAGACCAGGCAGTATGGGAATGCACAGAACACATACCCTAGGTAGCAGCCATTCCCATATCAGCAGCAGCAATCATGCTTTGTCTATCATCCATTGCATCAAGTTGCTAGTCACCCTCCAAAGAGAGCTGATTTGGAGGCACTGAAAGAGGAGCTATAAGAATCAATGCGAAAGTCTACACAGGATAGCTTGCAGATCATGAAGGCAATGGCAAACCAGATACAGAACATACAAAACACGCAAAACCAGTTGCTACAGGAGCATAGGACCGAGAGAGCCTTGCCCTCCCAGCCTATCCAAACCCACAAAATGTGCAGAACCAAGGTGCCCCACCCAGGTTTTAGGCACCATAGGGACAGGCACACGCCATATTACAGGTTCCTCCTATACCACCTGGTTATGTTCATCGCCAGCTGCCTCTGGTATAAAACACTGCATACTTTACCCCTTCTACTCCTCCACCACCTCATGGACAGCAACCTGATGCAAATGCTATTTCATTGACGAGCGGGAAGAAGACACACGACCCACCATTTAGGTAGGTGGGTCCTGATTTTTCGCACCCTCCACCGCAAAATGGTTCGACTCCTTCTTCTCAGGAGCCACCTATGGTAGATAAGGGCAAGAGGCCACTTGACCCTAAGATTCCTGTTCCTTTTCCCGAGGCTCTGACACGAAATGTAGTACGAAAAAAGGACACGTGAAATTTTGATGACTTGAAGTCAATGTTCAAGGAAGTGCATATTCAGGTCCCTCTCCTCGAGGCCATTGATCACATTCTTGCTGTCATGAGGTTCTTCAAGGACTACTGTACCCCAAAGTGACAGCCGAGAATAGGATGACAGGCGATACTGTCGAAGGAGGCTAGCACCGTGATTCTAGCTGACTTACCACTGAAAAAGAAAGACCCTGGTACCCCACTCATTTCCTGCTTCTTGTAGTATTCTCCATTTGATCGAGCCCTTCTAGATTTGGGTTCATCATCAACCTGACTCCCACCTCCGTATATGATCGATTTCGATTTGGGTAGTTAAAACCCACCTCAATCACAATTCAGCTAGTTGATAGATCAATGAAAACACTGAAGGGGGTGGTTGAGAACGTGATCGTGAAAGTTCGCGGATTCTGCTTTCCTGTAGACTTTTTCACTCTCGATATGGAGGTTACTCCTAATCTCCGTGATGCAGCAATTATTTTGGGTCGCCCATTTCTAGCGACAGCCTGAGCAAACATTGATTGTGCTTCCGAGTGTATGGAGATAGCCCTAGGTAATGAGTGACTTAGACTTGACATATTCATGGCATCAAGGAACTTCGACTGTGATCGTATCGAGGATGGTGAAGATGAAGAATCGGAACACTGTGGTAACATTGGGTTCCTTTGTGACAACCCAATGTCTCATTCGTTTGCACTGTCAGGGTTCTTGGACCTCAATCCACACAGGACTGAGACTACTGCAATGTACATATCTCCATGAGGATCTGATTGTCTGGGGTGTATATCTGACCACAACACCCTTGACTGTGGCTATCTTGATCCACACAATACTGAATTTCCCCTGTTGACGCAGGAAGATGTGACGACAGTAAATGGGTTTTCCATTAACACAGTCACAATCGACCACTTTACAGGTGGCAAATCAGTAGGAATTCACATGTATCCGGATCATCAAACTTCCACCTCTGATTCTGCTCCTCCCATTCCAACTCCCACCCCCACTTCAGAGTCTGACCCACCCCTGATTGAATTGAAGCCCTTACCTAACTCACTCAAATATGTGTTCTTGGGTGAAAGTGAGACACCCAGTCATTATCAATGTTCACTTGACCCAGGAATAGGAACACTGGCTGATTTCTGCGCTACAAGACCATAGGGTTGCCCTAGGGTGGAGTATTGCCGATCTCCGTGGTATTCGCCCCTCGTATTGCACTCATCATATTTACATAGATGAGGGGGTGAGATCTTCAAGACAACCTCAACGACGGTTGAACCCGAACATGCTAGAGGTTGTTAAGAAGGAGATCATCAAATGGTTGGATGCGGGTATTATATACCCAATCTCTGACAGCCAATGGGTAAGTCCGATCTAGATAGTACCCAAGAAAGCAGGACTCACCATTGTAAAAGATGATAAGGGTGAATCCATCCCTACCTTCACTGCAACATCATGGAAGGTTTGCATATATTATAGAAAACTGAACACGGCTACCCAGAAGGATCACTTTCCTTTACCATTCATTGATCAGATCTTGGAACGGTTAGCCGAACGCAGTTTCTTTTGCTTCTTGGATGGATACTTCGAGTATAATCAAGTAGCAATTAGCCCAGATGATCAAGACAAGACCACATTCACATGTCCCTTTGGAACATTCGTCTTCAAGCGGATGCCCTTCGGCCTTTGCAATGCACCAGCGACATTTCAACATAGTATGATGGTCATCTTCTTTGACATGATAGGAGACTATGTGGAAGTATTCATGGACAACTTCTATGTCTTTAGAGATGACTTTGCGTCTTGTCCTAATAACCTCACCAAGATCCTAAAATGATGCATTGAGGTAAACCTAGTACTATCCTGGAAGAAGAGCCATTTCATGGTGAGGGATGGCATTGTACTAGGGCACAGGATCTCTGCCAATGGACTCGAGATAGACCGAGCTAAATCTGAAGTCATATCTCGACTACCCCCACCTAGCTCGGTCAAGCAGATGAGATCATTCTTGGGTCACAACAGATTTTATTGGAGATTTATATGCGATTTCTCAAAAATCGCATGACCTTTGATGAATCTCGTGGTAGCTTATACCCCATTTGAATTTAACACCTCATGTCTCAGCACCTTTGAGACTTTAAGAAGCTCTATCTCTGATTCCCCAATTCTCCAACCACCTGAGTGGTCTCATGATTTTGAGATGATGTGCGACGCCTCTGATTTTGCTATTGAAGCTATTTTAGGCTAGCGTCGGGAGAAACAACCCTTCGTCATATACTATGCTAGCAAGACGCTGAATGAAGCTCAACGTAATTATACTGCCACTGAAAAGGAACTGCTAGCAATAGTATACGGGTTGGAGAAGTTTCGATCATATCTATTAGGGTCTAAGGTCATCATCTTCACAGACCACTCTTCCCTCTGGCATTTGTTGGCAAAGGAAGACACTAAACCCCGTCTTATCAGATGGATCCTTCTATTGCAAGAATTTGATATTGAAATACGTGACAAAGCTAGAAAACAAAATGTTGTGGCGGATTTGTCCAGACTAGACCCATCCCACATCCCTTACTCCCTTCCCGTCTCAGATCAATTTCCAGATGAATCTCTTTTGGCAATTCACTCTGTTGAGTTCCCGTAGTACGCGGATATCATGAACTATCTCGTCGTAGGCTAGATTCCTGTGAACTTATCTAAGGACTAAAAGCTCAAATTCACAGCAGAGGCCAAATTCTACCTCTAGGACGATCCACTGCTCTTCTACATTGGAGCTGATCAAATCATCAGAAGATGCATCCCAAATTCTGAGATTCTTGGTGTGATATCTTTTTTCCACAATGATGCTTGTGGTGGTCATTTCTCAGGATGGAAAACCACTGCAAAAATTCTGCAGTCAGGATTTTTCTGGCCAACTATTTTTAGAGATACACATTAGTACGCCTAGTACTGTAAACGATGCCAGTTGGTTGGTTCTATGACCAGGAGAGACATGATGCCTCTCCAACCCATTTTGGTTGTAGAAGTGTTCGATGTTTGGGGCATCGATTTTATGGGCACTTTTTCGAATTCGCATGGCTTCGAGTACATATTGCTAAGTGTTGACTATGTCTCGAAGTGGGTCAAAGCCATCCCGGCAAGACGAGCTGATCATAAAACCGTCATTGCTTTCATACGGGAATACATCTTTGCGAGATTCGAAACACCCCGTGCTTTGATTAGCGATGGGGGGAGCCACTTTATCCATTCCCACTTCAGGTCATTACTAAAGAATACAGGGTACATCACCATATAGCCACCCTGTATCATTCGTAGACTAATGGGCAGGCTAAAATGTCTAACCGTCAAATCAAGCTAATTCTCCAGAAGACGGTTAGACCGGATAGGAAGGACTGGTCTAATAAATTAGTTGATGCACTTTGGGCATAGCAGATCGCCTATAAGGCCCCACTCGGAATGTCCCCATATCGCATGGTATATGGTAAGGCCTGTCACCTTCCTGTCAAGCTGGAACACCACGCCTTTTGGGAAGTACAAAAATGTAACCTTGACCTTGATGCGGGAGGTCATGAAAGAAAGCTCCATCTCAGCAAATTAGAAGAAATCCGGTGAGAGGCTTATGAGAACACAGCGATATACAAGGATAAGACCAAGGCCTTTCATGACCGTCACATTAGCATTCACGCCTAACTAGCAGGTTTAGTTGTTTGATTCACGACTGAAACTCTTTGCAGGGAAACTCAAGTCCAAGTGGATTGGACCATTCATTACAATTCAACCGTATCCTAACAGTGCGGTCCAAATCATGGACCCAAAATTTGGGCATGTTTCTCTAGTAAATGGCCAATGCCTCAAGCCATTAATGGCCCAGGAACCTCCTCCAGCTGACGAAGTCATTCATCTTATCGAGGATGTGTGATTGAGTTTTCACCCAGCTGGAGGCACTAAACTCAGCATCTACCCACATTCTTCATCACCCTATACATACCATTCTTATACATAGCATATTTTTCTTTCAGCATATCTCCTTTTCTCATATTGCATACTATCAGGTTGGCTGGTGCTGAACGTTAAAATTCAGGAGGAATTCTAGATGATCTCTACCCACTTACTCCCTGCTGTATTTATTTCCTTTTATATTCATGAATGAGGACATGCAAGAACTTAGTCATGGGGGGGTAGATATACAGCAAAATTGAAAAATTTTTATGCCAACACTTAGAAAACCTCGGATCAGCATGTCAAACATACTTTAGGATCCTAAATATAAGAACAATCGACTCCACCTCCAATGCTCGCATTGGAGCTAGAAATCATCCACAACAGCCATTTTCGACTCACCCGCTCACCCTTTTGTTTTCAATTTAGGATCAAGCTGAATGTAATCCAATAAGGAAATTTATGAAGTACAAATGAAAGAGGTTACTTGTTTATAGAATATATAGATAGTGCATTCATGAATAAGATCATTTTTATTAAGAGAATGCATTAGAGATTTTATCCTCTAGTTGATTCCTATAATCTGGAGTCTAGTACAATTTTCACACCCACCATGGAATTTGCAATGGATTCACGATGAAGACTGATATATATCTTTAATCTATTCCTGAACCCTTGGACATTGTTTTGGGAGTCAGGTAGATTTTCTTCTAAAAATCCACCAAATAGCGTGAGATGAGAGTAGAGTGTATTGGTGCTTTAAGATTAATGCAAGGAATCTGGAATCCTAAATAATTAGGTAATGATACTCAGAGAATAGGCATAGTTTCCACTCTCGGTTCCTACGTATACATTTTGTGTGAAATATTGAGAGCCACCAATCAAGGCAAATACGTGGAAATCGAGTTCTGATAAAACTAAGGCTAAGGTGGATGGCATGACCATTCATTACGGAATCATCGGCTGAAGGAGGGTACTGATGTCAAGGTTAGGAATACACCGTCCTATCTGTCCTTCCCGGTGTCAAGAGTAGGCACCTCCACCAAATAAGCTACCCAATGCCTCTTGAGTACCACCAATCCCTAATATTGCCTCCTCAGTAAAATTCATGAATGTGTTGTTAGATTATGTTGCTAAAAAAAAATTATATATGAAAAAAAAATGAGAAAAAAAGAAAAGAAAAAAAAAGAAAAGAAAGAGTTATGAGTATCTAGTGTTTATTTCAATTGCATTGAGGCAATACCACCAAATAAAATTGAAATCCACCAAATATGGCCTTAACCCACTTTTTTTATGTTTTTGACCGCCCAAATACTGGCTGAGGAATCCTGACTTAGTGTTAGGGTTATTAGAACTCTATTAAAGTGTTAATGCCATGTGAGACCACTAAATATGGAATATATGTGTGAATCTGGTGAGATTGTAAGCTCAAGAAAAGAAAAGAAAAGAAAAGAGAGAGAATGAATACAAAGGAACCAAAAGAGAGCATAGTTTTTCTCCTCTTTCTCTAAGTTGAGTTACCTAATAATTTGGGAATCTAGATTCTATAGTACTAATCTCCATGTAGCATCAAATGAGAGTGAGACACCAAAGAAACAATCATTTCCTTCAGACATTCTCTACCTAAGCTTAAAGTCAGAGTGGAATTCATAGAATATCTTGAATACCCCTAGGGAAGAAGTTTACTTATCCCTCTAGAATTTTACTAGGGGTCAAGTACAAGCTTTAAAAGGTAAATCAAGTTTTTCACTCGAATCTGTTGCAAAAGCTAGATAATTGCACTTTCACGATTGTCTGGATTTCTAGATTTTAGGATGAACACAAAAAGGAAAAGAATCCCTAGCAATACACTTGATAAAAATAATCAAGCCCTTAGGGACCCTTCTATAAATAACTTAGTCTTGAATTTACTAGGGACTAGTGAGATTTAGGCATGGGGGTATGATTACGCAGCAATCATAGGTCTAAATTGACCTAAATTAGGCTATAACTTAGCATAAGCTAGTGTAATTCATGCATGCATAAGCATTATTTGCATCCTTACTGCTTTCCTTTAGCTATGCATGAAATAATGATATAACGTACTAATTAAGTGCATTAATAAATTATAGGAAATAAGAAGCGTAGAAGTTGGATATGAAGCTGGACCTAAAACTAGTGCTACATTAGAGCTGGAGCAGAAGATTAGAATAAAATGTAATAGAGAAATAATGTAAAGGGTTGAGGTATGCTATTCTATTGAGTAGAAGTAAAGCAGTTAAATTATGAAGAACTTAGGTTCAATCCTAGGCCTAAGATAGCTTTAGAAGCCTTCCCAAGACTTAGCCACCTGTAGATTAGGTCACCATAGCCTAGGAAGCCTCAAAACCCTAGTTCCAACCCTTATTTGGATGTCCAGATAAGTTATTGGACGTCCAGAACCCTTAGCCACAACCCACACACCTTAAACCCATATCTACAGTGTTATTGGACATCTAGATACTTGGTCAAATGTCCAATTTCTGTAGAATACCAAAGATAGAACCTTGAATCCCTCATGACTCTGATTGGACGTCCAGACAATAAGTCTGGACTTCTGATTTTTCATTATAAGATGTCTGATAACTTTATTGGACGTCCATAACTATTCTCTAGTTCCTCTTTTGGAATTCAAGCCTTGATCTAGAGTTCTTAGGTCCCTAAACCCAATTCTAAACCCCTATTTACCTAAATTAAGGTGCCCTAACCCTAATACATCACCTCTAGACCTCCCTAAGGACCTAATTAGGTTGTCACTAAACCTAATTAACTTGGATCATCGTTAATTTCATCAGCCTACTCAATTGGACTCAGTGAGTCCAATTAAGCCCTGGTCTCAGCGCACACAGCCCAATTGGACTTAGTGAGAGTCTAATTGACATAAACCTAACTTAATTGAGTTGTTTTACTCACAATTAGGTTTTCACACGCACAATTAAACTTGTATAAAGTTTAATTGCATTTTACCTTAGTGAATTAGGGTTTGCAACCTTAATTTGAGACCTACATTGACCTAAACCCACTAGAACCTTACCTAATCAACCTAGCCACCTAGGTTTTGACCCACACACACCCACACACACCACCTACATGAAATTAGCCTAGCTAGAGTTCTCTAGAACTCTCTACCATGTGTTGTTGCCTTGGTTGCTAAAAATAGCAACCAAGATGCATTCAATTTTTAGATCCACCTCCCACGACTCCCACCATAGGCCTCTCTAGAGAATTCCATAATTCTCTAGAAAGCATCCCTTAGGCCTATAAAAAGACCTAAGGGGTGGCCATTAGTCAATCTTGGCTCCTTGGCTCCATTCCACTCATTCCACCTACACCTCCACCTCCATCTCCACGAGTACACCATGGCCATCAGCACCTCCATGCCAAGAGCCTAGATCACCTTCTCTAAGCTCTCTCCAAGGGCCGACCTAAGCACCATCGGCCGCCCCTCTTTCTCTTCTCACCCACTCAAAGGCCATTGGAGCCCACCTCAAAATGCCCTTCGTTCTACTCACTAGAGAAGTAGCATAGCTCTTCATAGATTTATTGCTTTATTTACTACTTAGTAGTGTAGCTATCTCTCCCTTCTGCATGGTGCATGAGCAGTCTCTTGTAGATTCGTACGTGCACACATTTTCTGTTAGCTAGATTTAAATTTCCCTGTATAAGCATTCCATTACCTATGCTGTAACCACCATATGCCTCAATGAAAATATTTATATATATATATGTTGAAAATCACCATGTGCCTAATTATCATCTTTTGGTGTGATTAAAGTTGCATGCTTTCAATTTCTGATATTCTGGCAATAACATGTCATATATCAAAATGTATTTAGTATAAATCAACATGCGATTTTGAACAAGTAGAGAGAGAGAGAGATCAAATTTGAATTTGCATTTCCAAAATGCCTCCCAGATACGAACAAATAGGACTCCAAGTCTCATTATTATAAAAATTATTTTTGACGAGTGGATTTCACAACTATACTATGATGTTTTCCTTAAACTCATGATTTCCGTATCGTGTCAGTGGGGAGGGGTTTTCTCTTTGGTGAAGCGGTTTGAGCACTTAAGTCGTTTGATGAGTGTCCTTAACATCTAATTTGGCTAAGTATGGCTCAGAGCTTGACTTGAAAATACGGCTAAGTGTTGAGAAGAGAAGAGATATTGATATTGAGTTTAGAAGAGGAGTGCTTAAGTGTTAACTGATTAATTGGTGGCTTCAACCACCACTTTTTTGGGCTTTCATTATATTTTTGAACTTGAGATATAATTTGACTTGTTGTTGAATATATTTTAGTTGATTATTCATTGCATATATTCTTCTTATGATTTTTGATTATTGTGCTCATCATTTATATTTGATTAGTTGATTGAATTCTAATTTTGCTCCATACAAATGACCTCGAAACTCACACTTTTCGAGCACATACAAATTTAAATGTCGATTCAATTTTCGTCACTATACTACAATGCAATTTCCTAAACTACGTTGATTACTGCACCAACAATGGTTAGCTATGACATTCTTGGATCTGGACTTGTGGCATATTTCCAAGTCGAATTCCTACAGGAGCAAGATTCATCTGATCAGCCTGGGTTTTGCATCCTTTTTGGCTAGCAAGTGCTGGATAGCTCTATGGTCAATATAGACTACCACATGGTATCAAAGAAGGTATGATCTAAACTTTTTCAATCTAAATACTATGGTGAGCAATTCCTTTTCTGTTACTGTATAATTTCGTTGGGCCTTGTCTCAGGTTTTGCTTGTGCAGTAGATCACCATGGGTTTCTTGTCCTATCTTTGTCCTAGGATAGCTCCAATAGCAAAATTTGATGCATTGCACATTATCTCAAAGTCTTAGGACCAGTCTAAGGGTTGTAAAATGGGTACAGTAGAGACCGTATCCCTTAAAGTGGTGTAGGCTTTTATGTAATCAGGTGTCATGTCAAATTGCACATCGTTGGCTAGAAGGTCAATTAAGGGTTTGGATACCTTGAAGAAGTCTTTTATGAACCCTCTGTAAAAGCCAACATGTCCTAGGAAAGATCTGATTTGTTTGACCAAGCTGGGAGGTGGTAGTTTGGATATTAGGTAAACTTTAGCTCAATCGACTTCTATGCCCCTATGCAAAACAAAGCGACCGAGGAGAATCCTTCTTGAACCATAAAATGGCTCTTTTCCCAACTTAAAACAAGGATGACCTCGGTACATTGCTTCAGGATTTTCTCCACGTTGCTAAGGCAGTGATCGAATGAGTCTTTAGAGATGGAGAAATCATCCATAAAGACCTCCAGATATTCATCCAACATCTCAGGGAAGATGGCCAACATGCAACGCTGAAAAGTAGTGGGTGCATTGCATAACCTGAATGGCATATAGTGGAATGCAAATGTGCCATACAGGTAGGTGAACGTGGTCTTTTCTTGATCCTCCAGTGCAATAGAAACATGGTTATATCCTAAATATTCATTCAGGAAGTAAAAATATTTCCACCCTACTAATCGTTAGAGAATCTGGTCAATAAATGGAAGGGACATGATCCTTCTTAGTAGTCTCATTTAGCTTCCTATAATCAATACACACCTACCATGCGGTGGTGGTGCGGGTGGGGATGGATTTGCCTTGATCATCCATGACAATAGTAAGCCCGACCTTCTTCAGTACCACTTGAGTAGGGCGCACCCAGGGGCTGTCAGAATTTAGATAGATGATTCCCCCATCAAACCATTTTATAATCTCTTTTTTAACGACCTCTCGCATGTTAGGGTTTAGTCACCTTTGCAGCTGACAAGAAGATCGAGCCTCATCTTCTAAATAAATCATGTGAGTGCAATAGCTTCGGCTAATTCCCTGTAAGTCAGAAATTGTCCACCCAATTGCTACCCGATGTTCAGAAAGAGTTGCAGTCAACCTAAGCTCCTGGTCCTTTGTCAGGTGTGCATTGATAATTAGAGGAAAAGTATGATCAGGTCCTAAGAAGGCATACTTAAGGTTGTTGGGCAAAGCATTGAGTTTAGGTGAGGGTGGTACAATGTTGGATAGGTAAGGGAAGGGAGGGAGTTGACTAAAATCAATCTCCTCAGGTGGAGGTTGCCGATGATAATCAACTCTACATAGATCTACAACCTTCGAGGATTGGGATGGGTTAGGGTAGTCTAAAGCTGGTTGAGTCTAGTAGTCCTCTAAGGAACTAACCGTCAAGTACTCTTCAACCAGGGTATCCACGGGATCGCATTCCTCGACCCAACCACAATCAAAAGACTCGGTTGCCTTGAAGATATCCACTTGCATTATCTTATCTCCAAAAGCAATTTCCATACATCCCGTGTCGCAGTCAATGTTAGCCTTGGCTGTAGCCAAAAAGGGTCTACTTAGGATGATGGGTGTGTTTTGTAATTGTTTGAGGACTTCCATGTCAAGGTCTAAGAAGTCAATTGGGAAGTATAAGTCCTTAACCTGAACAATTACATCTTCAACTGCCCCCTTTGGGGTTTTCACTAACCGATCAGCCAGTTGGATAGTCACAGGTGTAGGCTTTAGTTCTCCAAATCTAAACTAGTGCTAAACGGTAGTCAGGATCAAGTTTATTGAAACACCTAAATCCAGGAGTGCTCTATCAAAAGTCAACTCACCAATATTTCAAGAGATCAAAGGTGCTCCAGGGTCGATCCGTTTTGGAGTAGGCTACTTAAAATCACTGAACTAGCCTGCTCAGATAGCACTACCTTCCTTGGAGCTTGGGTTCTTGGCTTACACTTGGGTGTGAAAACATCTTTTAAAAACTTTTCATAAGCCGAAATATGTTTAATTGCTTCAAGGAGAGGTATATTGATCAGCACTTGTTTGAATATCTCCAACAACTCCTCATTTTCAACCACATTTCTCTTCTTTTTGACCTTATCCAAGGCTTCAAGGTATGGCATTTGGATTTGAACAGGATCAAGTTCTTGATCCTTGGGCTCCTCCCTCTCATTCTCAAAATCATCAATTATCTTGGGAGTTGCAGTTTTGGGAGGGGTCGGCCATTGGGGATCCTAGGTTTAGGTGTCGCTTCTCAAGATAACCGCATTAGCTGAGGCATTGGAACTAGGGTTGGGTCCATGAGAAGAAGAGGAAGCAACAAACCCAGGGGTTGTGAGCGGGGCTTGAAAAATCACACGGGCTTACCCCTAATTTTGCTGGAACCCTTGAGGATTGTGGCCTCTGTTCATTATATTCCTCGGGTTCGGTTGTGGCTGAGATGGAAGGGACCTTTGTTGTTTAGTATCCAACAACTGGTTCAATTATCCCTTTACTAAAGCCATTTCCTCCTGATGTTTTTGATTCATGTCACCCATCATTTTAATCAGAGTGTCCATTTGGCTTTGTTGTGTATGAATTTGCCCTATTCTAGTTATAAGGTGGTCTATTAGGTGGGCCTGGGTTGATTCTAGAATTGGTTCAATTTTTGGTTTGACCAGGAAAAATTTGGGTGGTTGCGCCATTTAGGGTTGTAGGTGCTAGAGAAAGGGTCAGGCTTAGGGTAGCCTTGGATGGCATTGGCATCTTCAAAGGTAGAAGGTACCGAAGGGGAGGGGAAAGAATAATCAAGGTATGAAGCAGTAAAGTCCCTCCCTGGAACATAGTCAGGGGTTGTTCCAGGTGCATCTGGTTCATAGATTGAACTAGGTCGACATTGTGAGCTCCCTTTGTTAGGGAGAAGGATTGCAGTGGGATTTGAGATTGGTTCAAAAGCTCATCAATCTTTTTATTCACCAACTCAACTCGATCTAGCTTATTTGCTATGATGTCCATATCAACCGTCTTCGAATTAGTTTGTACTTCATAAATTCCACCATGGGGTTGACTGGACCTATTAAATGTGGCCATGGAGGCATTATTAAGCGAGTTCTCACTCATGTACTTAAAAAGTTTGAACGCGCCATCCTTGTCTTTGTTCAAAAAATTGCCTCCACATGAGGCATTGATGAAGTTCCTAAGGGTGCTGTCTAGACCATGGTAGAATATCTGGGCCAATTGCCACCTTGAAACCTCGTGGTGTGGGCATTTCCTCAATAATTCATTAAATCGTTCCCACGCCTTATGAAATTGCTCTCCACTTTGTAAGGTGAATGTGGTAATGGTTCTTCTGAGGGCAATAGTCTTTCCTATGGGGAAAAACCTTTTCAAGAAGGCATGCCTCAGTTCCTCCCAATTAAAGTGGGTCTCCGTATTGTTCTAAGCTAACGAGAGACTTTATCTTTCAGGGAGAATGGGAACATGTTCATAAGGACAATATCAAGGTAGATGTTCCTTGGTTTCACAGTTTGGGTAATTCGGTCTAGGTCCTCCAGGTGTTAGAAAGGGTCTTCATTTGAGCTTCCATGGAAGTGGCTTTGGATCAAGCTAAGGACATTAGGTTTCATCGCAAAATCATCTCCCCCTTCGGTGACCCTAAGTTGTTGTTCAACCCGGATAGTAGATGCATCATAAAAATCATGGGGAGGCCTTGGTTGTCCCTCAGGGGTTCTTGGTGGATTAGGTGGGGGTTGCCCGAGAGGGTTCTACAGTCGGTGTATGGTCTGCATGATGGTCTGGATTTGTTGTTGCTGGAGTTGGTGGTTGGCTATAATTTGAGCTTGGATAATGGCCATGGCATCAGGTTGAGGTTGGTCCTCTATATCCTCAATTCTTGGGTCGACCATTTCCATAGTTCTAGCCCTCGAATAACTTAGTCTCATCCTGGGGTTTCTCTCTAATGCAACCAACTCAGGATGAAGTGAACATCTATGCATACACTAGAGAAGAACAAGTAGGGATGTAAAGGAGATAGACAAGAGAATAGTGTGTGTACAATCAAGCAAAGAAACTAGGCCTTACAATGTAGACCTAGGTGACCTAAGACCCTTGGAGAGAATGACCAAATTTGGAAGTTCTTAAACCCCTCTCCCCAAGGTTAATATGGCAAGGTTGATTACGAGGGAATTGAGGGGAAGTTTCTACCTTTGGCTCGCGACGTCGGTTCCTTGATACACCCCAACCATGGTCATTTGATGCTTCCTCGCAGCCTAGACACCGAATTCCACAATGGGAATAAGGTTCATGCACGAGCTTAAATGCAAATTCTTTTTTTTTAGATAAAGGATGGATGAGACTACTCTAGGTAAAGTGATACTCACTAAGGTCTTCTTAGCACTTTACTCCCATCTACTAACTTGGATCACACTCCTCCTGTTATCTTCACATCAAGTTCCTACAACCAAGTCGATTGAGAGAGAAAAGAGAGTTAGAAAATGTGAATACCACTAATGCAACTATGAAAGTGACCAAAAGATCCATTGCCTCCTTGAAAATGGTGCCAAAAACTAATGTCGAAAATGTGATGTGATAATTCATTCGTTGTAGTGTACAAATACGACGTCAATTTTAAGAAGAATATGACAAAATGAGTACGAGTGTTGATCTCAGGGAGGCGGAAAATCAAATCAATTAGTCGCTTATCTTTATTACCACATGATAGTTTTGCATGCATTAAAGACAGAGAGAGGATGTAGGGTTAGAAATTCATTGTACAGTGATTGCTAACTATGCGTGAAATGGCAATAGAACAATATCACATTAAAAACATGTAATGATGAATGGCATGAATAGAATCTAATTTAGAATGACAAGGCAACAATGATGGTAATAAAAACTAGTATATTGCATACTCGAAATTGTTTTACAACCATAATGCTAAATGAATGCTTAGAGAACATAAACATTAAACTAAGGAAAACTAGAGGATAAATGCGATAAATAGAGAGGCGTGGTAGCCACCATGGTGGAGATGCTTTCGTTGGTAGCTCAGCAACTTCGAGGACATTTCTTTGAGCTCTAGAGAGGTGGAGGAATGTTTGGTAGAAGATGTGTAGCAAATGGTGGCCATAGGGTCCTTTTATAGGTGAAAAGAAGCCAAAATTCGACCTAAACTGGCCCCTGACCGCGCCTTAAACCACGCTGGGTCAGTCTGGATCAGACTTCATGTGCACGCATGCGCTATGTCATGCCCATGCACAACTGGGCCTCGAGGATGCACGCCAGCCATCCGATCTTCGCTAGACAGCTATGATTGCGTAAGCTCATGCTACAGATTGCAAGGATTGTATGTACCATTGGGCGTGATCGTGCACTTATCACGCGGACAGCATCCGACTGGCTACATCGCGAGAAGTGCGTGCAGAGATCATGCACGAATGGCTGTATGGTGCTCATCGTGCTCATAGATGTGGCTACTTCTCAGCTGTTTGATTTTGATCAAATGATCAAATTTTAATTAGAGCGTGCGATGGGAAGTGCCTCTGCATTTCGAAGCTGCAACACTCATTTGTGAGTGCCTCTCTCTCCTGCTGCACTACTCCCATGGATTGTCATAAGGATGAGTTGATGCTTGCGCGTCCACAACCATTGGGTCCAAATCATGCGCTGGAGATCTCGTGCTGAGGATATGAAGGAGGTCCTTTAAGCGATGTGGCCACTCAGTGGTTATTGGATTCTCTTCCAATGGCCTAGATCTCACAAGGAGGTCCCCCTTTGTTTCTCTAAAGCACAGGCGAGGGTCATCCTCAATCGGTAGATTGCAACCAACAACTGGGATCGCATGATAGAAATGACTACATGGCTGAGAGAATTTGTGCTGCTAGGATGGCACCATGTGGTGCCATCCTAGCTGTCCATCTTCTTTTCTTTGTAGGGTATGCCATAGTGCTCAGATCAGGATGATTTCCGTGCTGTTGGACTATGACCGTCACTCCAGATCCATCCGTACGATCGGATTTGTCATCTGCGACCTATTTCAATCATGCACTTGTATACTTGGCCATTAAATGTCAACTTCAATCAATCTTAATGTAAAGAATGTGCTACATGCATGTGTTGCTCCCTGGCCCATCAGGTTGCAAAAGATCCACAGAATTAACTCTAAAATAATGTAATTAACTTCACTAACTGGAGAGTCATCATTGATTTACTTTAGCCGTTATACTAAGACGCATTTCTTAAAACACGACTTTAGTGCGTTAGCATGCAATCACCTCTATGGTCCATTACCAGTCATGTCATGGCACCTATTGATCGTCACAAACCTCATTTGCCTTCATCTAGCATCTGTTTATGCATAGGTTGTTAATAACAATTGTGTCCTACACAGGGGTGGAGTCAAGAATTTGCAATCATGGGCCAAGTATCATATCACAGTATTATGATTATGAAAGGAACTTGATAATATTAAAGTTATGATTAACTATAGTAAAGAAAGGATGAACAAAGTCTCTTAAACTTCAATTTAATGTGGTAGCAAAATAAATAAACATCTAATAGAACTCTAACAAATCCATAAGGTTACATACTTATTTGAGGGAGATATTCTAGTTTCCATTTTGGTTGGATTTATAACAAAAATCAAATGAGAATCAAAGATGAAAAATTGTAAAAGAAATTTTGACTAAATTATAGCATTGGAATGTGAAAATTGCTTCGCCACTGTTATTAAATATCACACAAAAATGATGCTAATGAGAATAGCAATCTATATATAAGGTAAAATGGACCTCTCAAAAGAAAGTAAGGCATAAAATAAAGAATTATTTTAAGGGAATTTTCAAAGATATTTGAAATCTAATCAACTTCAAAGATTTGTACAGGAAGATTATTTTAGTTTCCTTTAATATTTGAGGACTGCATTATGTAGTGGTGCTTATGATAATTCATTTACATTGTGTAAGTGTTGCTAGCTTTTCAAACTAATGAAAATCGACAATTTAAAGTGAATGATGTAATAGGAATTTATATATATGATTTGAATTTCATGATTTTAATAAAGTATGAAGGGATATGTATTGGATCATGCAATTTTTTAATTGCCAAGCTGGCATGGGGATTTTTCTTATTTGTAACATCCATCTTCGGGAGGCATGTGATAAGAAATGGAGGGAGCTTCCACGATGGGCACCCTTTATGTTGGAGTTTGGCTAGTGAAATGGTAGAGGGGAGTTTACTATAATGCCCTTTGAATTGGTGGGAGGTTGCAATGGTAAGGGAGACAAATTTGTTAGTTAAAGGATCCCCTTAGAGTTTCCATAAAGTTACAACGGGTGGGGGGAGCGGGGCACCTTGCTAGTCCCCGTCTTCCTCTGCCCCTCCAAGTGCTTTGGTGTAGTGAAGGAGGATGGTGGTTGGAGCAGGGGTTGTGTGGGGAGATGTTGGGCAATGGTGGACATGGTAAGCGTGCAAGGGGTTGAGGTGTTGTGTGGCCCGAACTAGTGGCTACAGGTGGCTAATTGGTGGCCACACGAGAGGTTGGAGTGAAATCATGGGAGTGGTTGGATGTGATGAGTTTAGTTGGGATGTCAAGCGATGTTGAACAAGGGAAGGAAGAAAGCAATGATCGTCATTATTGTGGAGAAGGACAAGGAGTTGTTGAAGTAGATAACAATGTTAGATTATGTTGTGTTGCAGGGGACTTAGGGGAGGCTAACAGGGGTGCCATGCGATGGCAATGCTTGCTCGGTGTTCGGGCGAAATCATCATTGTTTGGGAAATGCATAGTAGTATAGGACAAAATTGCTCAAATCATTTAAATTTATAAACTCAGATTCAGAAAATAGAGTCCGAGATCGTTCGTAAGGAGCAAGTGTGCAATTTTAATTCACCAATCACAATAAATATATGCAATTGAAATCAATGACATTCAAAATGATATTTCAATAAAATCAGAATAATAGTGCAAAAAGATTGGGTTAAAATGGTGATTTGAATCGCCAAATTAACTCTTAATGTTATGCTCACAAATATTCAAATAAATGAATAGTAACCACAATCAATTTTCCACATCAGTTAAGTATCCACAATAACTAGTAGATTAGACAATGGGCAAGGCTTCCAGATGCCTTAACAGAAGAGGCTCAAGGACCCTTCTCAAGAGAACAAGGCTCTTCTCCATCAAGAATGCAACAGCAGTAGCAACCAAGACTTAGGGGCCTTTTCAGATTTTCTCTGAGTATTGAGAGTAGAGGGAGTGCATAAGAGAAAAACCCACCCCCTCTCTCTCAGACCCAAGCTCAGAATTAGACCAAACTCGAGAAGTGGGTAACCGAATCCAACACCCAGACCTGCGTGGCATGTGCACGGGCGAGGGCATGGACAAGTGCGTGAGGCATTGCGTGTGCGAGGGCATGGTAGGCACCTGATCGCAGTGACTCCAAGGCAAACAACCCTTGTCACTTTTTGCCTATATGCATTGCTGCGAGGCCGTCGATTAACAAGGTGGGACTATCTTCCCACAGTATCTTCGCGCAGCAGCTGAGAAGATGACAGTGTCAATTGAAGGAGAAGACGAGTCTGGCAGCTTCAATTGAGGACCTGGGAAGGGTCCTGGAGGTTTTCCGTAGCACCTGGGGATGTTAGCGACGAAGATCACGGCCGGAGAACTGCAGCGGAGGTCGGAGAAGTCGAGGGTGGTGGCGGAGCGATGGTGTGCACCGGAAATAAGGAATCCAGCCTAATGGCCCAATCAAAGCAGTTTAGGAGGATGGTCGATGAACGGCGAGTGCACTCATGGTGGTTTTGTGGAGTGAGGATGCGTGTGGAGGTCTGGCAACCTCAGGAAGGTGGTGTGGTGAAGGTGTGTCCGGTGGAGTGTTTCAGAGGCCATTCCCCTCAAGAAATTGAGGGTTTTTGGTGGACGAGGGACGATGAAGGTGTAGGGGTCGGTGGCATGCGGTTTGGTGTAGTGGAGCAAGTGGAGGGCTTTACTGGAGCTTGGCCAGAGCTGACGAAGATGATGGTGGTTGTGGTCGTTTTGGCGGTCAAACCTAAGGGCTATGGGGTTGGAGAGGATCAGTAAGGGAAGAGGAAGAGATGAGGGACTCAGAGAGAGAGATGGCAGACAAAGGGATCTGGTTGTGATAGACTGGGAGAAGATGATGTCGACGACGATATGGCGACGATGAAGGAGAGGGAGAGAGAGGTCATGCTTTGGCAGGCGATGATCACGAGCATGAGGGGAGGATAATGGGCTGGTGAATTTGATTGTTGGCCAGATCAATAAAGAGGATGGAGGAGCTTGCCGGAGACAAAGGTGCGAACAACCGAAGGAGGTGAAGAGAGGGTATTTCTGACGTTAAACTTCACCAAGAAGCTTTAAGTCGCGAGAGGAGCCTATTTATAGGCCTTAGGGAGGCTTCCAAGCTTGGAAATAAGCTCTGCGAGCTCAAAAACTTAGGGATGAAAAAATCCTAACATTTTAAGAGTTTGTACGAAGAATCTAGGGCAAATCAGGGTCCAATACTTGGTCCAATCGGTAGAGCATCTCTCATGGATTCTCCCTTTCAATTTTGGAAAGTTTTGATTGAGAATCGAGCAAGAAATCCTCGCTCGAATCTCAACGGAGCTACCGCGTTCATGCCAATGGTGGTAGGGACCAATTTACAAGAAATGATTACAAAGTTAGGGACTTGATTTCAAATATTTGAAAAGTTAGGGGCTTAATTGAGATAAATAAGGTTTAAATGGACTAAAATGTAAACTACATCAAGATGGACTCTGATTGGGCCAAAATTTTGGTACAAACCTAATTTGGATCCAAGAAATTTTATTATGAGGTTGGATTTTAGTTTTAACAAAATTTGATTGGGCAATTTACGCAAAAACTCAAATTAGGGCAAAACGTTATGTGTGACTCGATTTATGATCAAAACTGATTTCAAAGGTCAAATCAAGGATACCAAGCCTCAAGGAATATTTTTATATGAATTCTAGAAGGTTTAGATGAATTTTATTTTAACAAAACCTCTATAATTCAAGCAAGTCTGAAATTAGGGTTTTGGGTGTTGTATTGGTTCTCAAAATTCGTGAAAACCATTTCTGCCTGTGTAAACCAACTTATTAGAATTTAATGCTCAATTGACCTTCAGTTAACCCCTGACAAACCCCATGCTTATTTTTTGTTCATGATATGCTGTTAAAATTATAGAATTAACCCTACTTTCTTGTTCTCTTCTCAAAATAGAATAATGTGGAGTTGTAACCCTCAGATGGTTATGTGGGAGCATTTATCTTTCAATGCTGACTAAACTTGGCCAGTTAGGGCTCATGATGGTGTTTCCATCATACCTCCATGCCTAGCTTTTACTAGTCCCTTAGTAAAAAAAAAGAATCCTATGGATCAAACTAGGTCTCTAGGTCGGATGTATAAGTCAGGGTACCTTACTAAGCTGCATCTCTAGAAATCAGATCAAAATACTAACAATAGGCCTAGAGGTACCCAAGTACTAGCCAAGATCCATACCTGACTAGCTTCAGCCTGATCTAGCGCGAAGGTTTCTAAGGCCTGCAAAAACTTCCTAGAGGTTCGTTGACCCCAACAGTGAAAGCACTTGTGCTTAGAATGTAGCATGTCTAGGCTCAGTTTGCCAATGCATTTTTGTAAGAGAGAGATAGAGAAGGATTTTTCATTTAGAGAACTTTCTCTCTTTTCTTTTTATTTTCCCCTAAATCCAGCCTTGAATTGGCCTTAAACATGATCTGTATCGGATTCCTTGTCCCCACCATCAATCCTCGAAGGGTCCCTGACTTTTGATGCTTCGGGATAGCACCGCCCATGGCAACCCCCAGAACCCTGGCTTTCGACACTTCGGGATAGTGCCACCCATGGCATTCTATAGCTAAATTCAGGTCCTAGCAATCAACATTTTGAGATAATCTCGCCCATGGCACCTAAGCAAACACAAGGTGCTTACATGCCCTCGATAGGATATTTAGATATCCTAAGAGACAAGCACCGAGGAGATGATATGTTATTATGCATCTTCGAGGGGAAGTTCCCACCTCTCCATGCCAGGAACTCATAAAATCAACTTGCATTGTCGAGCCGCTCCTAAGCTAGATCTTCGAGATAGCTTTTCAGAACATATCACTTTTGGCATGTTTTCCTTTATTAAGCACACTGAACTTGACTTAGTGTGTGATTTTTAAGTGCTTAGGTTACCAAGTCCCGCAAACTAAAGGGTAGGCAACAGGGCCGAATAATCCCTAAACCTTAGACCTACTACATCTGCCTCCTACTTTCCTCAACCTCTTGAGGATTAATCTGGATCTTGCAAATACGTGAGTGTTTAAACCCTGAAACAGATCCAAGAGGCCTAAGGTCGGTACTCATCACTAATCTCCTATGTTTTAGCCTTCCAGGTCTTAATTCATCATCCAATCCAACCAAGAAGTTAGGCAAGTTCCATACTCAATTTTAAGGGATTAATTCATTTTTTTCTCTTTTTATTTGCTCCTTTTTTCTCTTTCTTTGTTTTTCTTTTCTTTTCCTCTTCTCCTCTTTTCATTCAACTTGATTCAAATTGGCTTCTCCTTTCCTCTTTCCTCTTCTCTTTTATTTTTATTTTATTTTTTAACATGAAACCCTTCCATGCATTGATTTTCACAGTGTTTTGCACTTTAATACCCCCCATGCCTAAGATTTGCAATATCCTCATTGTAAATTAGGTGGGTTCGAGTTTAATTCAGATCGTACATAAGAACAAGTGGGTGGTGAATGGGTTGGAATGACTATTGCGAACAATTTCTATCTCTGATATAAGTATCAAAGGTGGACTCGGCTGTTCTAATGGATGAGCCCTAACATGCAATATGAATTCAGCAAAGAGATATGTCAGATAGGTTTCGAGTTTTTTAAAGATGACGGGTTGCCTCCCGTTAAGCCCTAAGTTTAACTCCATCAGTTGGATGCAATGAATCTCAGGGAGAATGGGGATCAAAGGATATTGCAGCCAAATTCGAGTAAGTGAGTTCGAAGAATGGTTTGAGTCTCTGACCGTTCACGACTAAAGGTTTTGATTCGTAGCTAAGTTCACTGATTTTGACCACTCCATTTCCAAATACTTCTCCCAAAAGGAATTGTCCAATCCATTTTGATCTGAGTTTTCCTGGGAAGACTGATGATAACATCATCATGAGACATAACTAGCTTTAATTAATAAGAATCAAATGACAAATGCTCCTACATAGTCGTTGGAGAGTCATAATTCACTACATATTCTTACTAAGAAGAAGACATGAAATCAAGGTTAATTATGCAGTTTTAATAGTACATTATGAATAAAGAATAATCATAGGGTTTTCTAGGGGTTAATCTAAGGTCTAATGAGCATTGAAGACTAATAAGAAGGTCCATGCAAATAGAAATGAGATTTTGCACATTTCGAGAACCAGTATAGCACCTGAAACCCTAATTTTAGATCTACTTAAATAAAAGAGGTTCTAGTCAAGATAAAATCCATCTAAACCTTCTTAAATTCATATAAAAATATTTCATTAGATTTGGTATCCTTGATTTGACCATTGGAACCTATTTTGGCATTAAATAGAGTCACAGACAGAAGTTGCCTTAATTTAGATTTCTACACAAATTGCCCAGCCAAACTTGGTCAAAATTGAAATCCAACTTCACCATCACATTCCTTAAGTCCAAATTAGGCTTGTACCAAAATTTGGGCCCAATCGAAGATCATCTTTACCAAGTTTGCATTTTAGTCCATTCATAACCTTTCTCTCTCAATTAGCCCCTCAGTTTTTGAATTATTTGCATATTGATCCCTAACTTTCTCATCATTCTTTGCAAATTGGTCCTTGCCACCATTAGTGTGAACATGGGAGCTCTGTCAAGATTCGAGTAAGGATTTCTCACTCGATTTTTAATCATACTCAAATTTGGACCGGAGATTCCTTGAGGAAGCCCCTTCCAAATGAACCTAATCTTGGACCGTGATTCTTCCCCAAAAGCTCATGCGAATGGTTTAAAGATTCAGGTATCCTATGTGCGCAAAATAGCCAGAGTTCGCAAGCTTGTTTCCAAGCTTGAAACTCCTCTCTTAGGCCTATAAAAGTACCCAAGGCAAGAATCCACTTTTGCTTAGCTAGGTGCAGGGCCAAGAACCCTCTTCTACTTAGCTAGGTATAGGGCCAAGAACCCTCTTCTTTCCCTATCTCCAGCCTCCTCCAACCTAAGCTCCAGCATCCTCCTTCTTCGTCATCTTACGAACGGCTAACGACCCAAATTGGCTCGTCCTCCGTCTTCCTCATCATCTTTTGCGTCTCGCCAGCCACAACGAGGGCATCCTACCCCTTTCCTTGCTGCCATCTCCCTCAATGGAGAGTTCTTCTTCCCCACATCCGGCCATCACACTGGCATGGGAATTCTCTTCCTCTTCATCCTCTAATTATATTAGACTTCTTCCTCTTATCCTCCTTAATCTCCCTAGCCATTTCTTTCTCTCTTTCAACCATCGATGCCACCATTCACCCTCCGTCTTCCCCACGACCGGTCAAGCTCTAGTGAGGCCAATCGCCCTCCATAAGCCACCAAACACCACTGCTCCACCTCCAAAAGCTCTACCTCACCTCACCGCACAAAACCCCTCACTCAATTCCACCAAAAACCCACTCCATCGCCTCACCGAACTCAACTTCCCGTGCTCACCTTCTCCATCACCATCCGGCTACCACACACTTCCACTTTGCACATAACCACCATCATCAGACTCCACGTCCTCCAGCAATGCTAGTGAACCATCTAACTGGGGTCGTTGAGCCCATATGCGTGTTTCAGGTCTTCGTCTGCCAACCACCATTGTCGCCATTGTCCTCAACTTTGTCCGCTGTGGTCCGTCCAAGCCTGACCTTGCTTCCACTTCCAGAAGGTACAGACTTCACCTATGTAGTTAGCTGCAATTCCAATTGAAGACGTGAGGCCCTCAACAGCTCTAATTGAGTAGCATCCCCTACTGCTGGTGCAAACGAAAGAAGCCTGTGGGAATAATCCCACATAGTGCGCGAATAACCCACCTATAGCTCATATTAGAGATTTGTGAACTAAGCTCTCTACCCAGTAACACGAGGGGTCGAGTCCCTCATCACCCTCACACCCTCCTACCCAACCTATGCGCACTCCTCACCTGCGATACTTGCCTGCAGGCCTGGTCCATGCTCTCGACCCGATAACCCGTATCCGGATCCAATTACACCTAGGTCTTTGAGAGAGGAAAGAACTAGAGTTTGTGAGGAGGTGGGGGGAGGGTTTTGCTCTGCCCACCTTAGCTCCTGTGCAACACTTAGCAGCATCAGAGAGGTCATTCCCTTATGCTGTGAAGAAGAATGGTCGTGCCTTTGAGAAGGAAGGGAAGGCTTGTTGGGAAGAGAAGGAAGAAAGAAGAGGAAAGGCTTCTAAAGAGCCTTGTGTCTACATAAGTCGTCTGATCTGATTTGGCACTATTGAATGATTTAAGTAATAAAGCTCACATTGAGTATCTGATTAGAGTTACTGTTGAATAATTGAATGCATGATTAATTATGAGAATAAGTGGTGATTCAAATCACCAATGTTTTGATTCTCTTTTCTTTTTAATTCCATGATCTTGTGAGCTTCATTGAATAACAATTTGATCATACTTAATCATTGCATATTTGTTATTATTGTGCTCATTGATTTTAAATAAAAATTAATGTTGTGAATTGCCATTATTTGTTCCCTGTGTTCGACCTTGGACTCTTTTACGATTCTGAGCATATAAATTTAAATGATTTGAGTGATTTTATCCCATACTACGATGCATATCTTAAACAACAATGAATTCATTTAAACAAAGAGCTTGAGTTTGGCATCGAAGAGTAATACTTGTTGACTAGGATGGAAAGATTTTTGTGAAATGTGTGTGTCATGGAAGGCTTTCACCCACTCTGTTTGTCGAGGCGAGGTCGGAGTTTAATGTTTCGTTGTCGTAGCACACTCCTAAATCTCTCGAAAGTAGATAAAATTTATAAACTCAGAATCTATAATGAAGTCCAAGGTCAAACACATAGAGCAAATATGAAATTCACAACATTAATCACATTCAGAATAAATGAGCATAATTAATTGAGCATTCTAATAGATATTCAATGAATAATAGCCTATCATATTATTTATTCAATGAAATCCAATGTATCTAGGGATTTCATGGAACAAAAAGAAAAGAGAATAAAAAACAGTGGTAATTTTGATCACCATTAATCCTCTTAATTAAGCATGCATGAAATTACTTCAATCAAAATTCAATTGTAAACTATAGTACTTAAATTATTCAACAGTAGCTCAAGTAATGCTCAATTAGACGACTTAAAGTGGATAAGGCTCTCAAAGCTAAGCCTTTATTTCTCTTCTTCTTTCCTTCTTCTTCTCTTCTCTTCTTCTTCAGACTTTTTTGCACAAGCCTTCTCTTTTCCTCAAGGCTTTCTCTAAGCCTTCTGCTTCTGTTCTCTCCTTCACAACACAGAGGACCAACTTCTTTAGCGACTAAGTGTTAACTGCACACATAGAGGAGCAAAATCCTCCCCCGTTCTCTCACAAATTCCTCCTCCTCTTCTCTCTCACAGACCCAGCATAGTCAGATCCAGATACAGGTAAATGGGTCTCGCACAGTGTCCAGGGTCACCAGCGTGGGTGGTGACCGAGGAGTGCGTTAGGTCAGGTAATCGGATGTGAAGGGGTATGAGGGACTCAACCCCTCAGTGTCTTGGGAAGTAAGGCCTTAACACAAATCCAATATATGTGTAGCAGAGACTTCCTCCACACCCGATGTGGCAATAATGTGCCTGTTCTCTTCTTCGTGCAAATCCACAACAGAGACTCCTTCAATTGGTAGTGGCTGCAACTTTGGGTCTTCAATTGGAGGCTTGGAGCAAGCACCTGGAGTTGGGCCGCACAACTTGGAGGTGGAATTGAGGTGGACTACGAATGAAGAGCAGCGAATGTTGTCAGAGATGATGGCAGCGGCAGAGTGTGGCGAAACCTGAAATTCACAAATATGGCCTCTTAGCCCACTTAAAGATGCTAAGGAGCATCGTCGAAGGGTGTTAAGTTTAGTGGTGTTGCTTGCGAGGCGTGAGAGGGCATGTGGTGGTTGGTGGAGGTCGAAGATGATGTTGCGAGGTTGTGGTGATCAGTGGGTCGTGTGGATGGACAATCCCCTCAATTTCTTAAGGGGTTTTGTTCGCGAGGGTGAGGAGATGCTTGTGAGGGCATTGGTGAGGCATTTGGTGTGGTGGAGCAAAGGGGAAACCTCATTGGAGGGTGGCCGGACGTGGAGAAGATGGAGGGCGAACAGCGACGTCGAGGGTTGATATGAGGGATAAAGAGAGGGAAAAGATAACTAAGGTAGAGGGAAACCTAGCTAACCTATCTAACTAGTCGAAAGGGGAGAAAGGCACCGGTTATGGTATGGCCGGTGTCGTGGAAGGTGAAGCCTCCGTTGAGGGAGAACAACGAGGATGAAGGTGGAAGGAGACTCTCGCTGGTATTGCGAGAGGTGGAAGATCTTGAGGAAGATGAATCAGCTGACTATGGTCTATGGTGGCTGATAAAGAATGAGGATGGAGGAGCTCGCTAGAGCTTGCGGAGAGTTTGGCCCGAGAGAGGGGAAGAAGGTGGAATCCGATCCAAAACCAAGATAAGGATGTAAGGTTGTCCCTAAGGGTCTTTTATAGGGCATTGGACGAGCTTCCAAGCTTGGAAAGAAGCTTGAAATCTCCAGAAATCAAGGAGTTCACATGGGCTCTAGGGAAAGATTCGCAATCCAAGACTGGGTTCGGATTCAAGGGAATCTCTTCAGAAGTGTCCCTTCCAATCTTAGAATGGTTTAGGCATGAAATCAGGGAGAAATCGAAAATGGAAGGTTGGTGCTTGATGGGTTCACATGGCCATGGTGAAAAGGACCTAAATACAAAGAATATGACAAAGTTACGAGGCTATTCGTAAGGATTTCAAAAGCTAGGGGTTTATGAGAAAGAGAAAGAGTATGATTGGACTGAAATGCAAACTAGGTCTAGATGATCTCTGATTGGGCACAAAGTTTGATGAAAACCTAATTTTAACCCAAGGAATCTGATGGTGAAGCCAGATTTTTGTTTTGACCAAGTTTTATTAGGTAATTTACATAGAAACCCAAATTACGATAGCTTCATGTCTGAAATTCTATTTTAGGTCAAAATGAGTTCCAAAGGTCAAATCAAGGTACCAAAACTTATGGAATATTTTTCTATGAATTTTAGAAGGTTTAGATGTATTTTATTCTGAACAAAACCTCTATTAATTAAGTGGGTCTGAA